>OV816025.1:210828517-211467172 GCA_929113105.1 Agrypnus murinus
CAGGACCGTACTGAGATTCCTTTAGTATTTTTTTGTTTCAAAAAAACGTGACGTTACAATGTTTTTAAAAAAGCATTTGCAATATTATCATTATCAAGTGCAGTATTGTTCTTCAATTGTAAATATGAGATTGTTGTCTGCATCATCATCGGGATGAAAGTTTAAATTATCTTGTAGTAATTCTTCTTGAACATCAGTGTTACATATTGCGGTGATATCAAATCACCGTATTGAAAATTTTATTAACGACTGAACGGAAACGTCGAAACAAACATATTATATATCAGATTTAAATTAAAAGAGAGACATGTTATGTCATGGGCATAATTAATATAAAGGCTATACATAGGACCACAGTTAGGTTCATTAATACTTAAATTAAAAATTAAGAATAAAAATTTCATGCAAACATAACCTAGCTTTCTTATGCATATATAAAAAGGTTTCATATTTTTAAAAAGGATATCAATTAGTTAGATTGCTTGATCATAAATATGTTTATGCAACCCAAGTTACACATTGGGTTGTGCTCTACACTTGTTAGGAAGAAGTAATTTCCTTATTCAATTTTACAGATTACGATGTTTAACGTCAGATAAATTTTTCTATATTCCAGGAGACCAGCTCAATTTCACGTTGTTAATTAACTGAAAATAGATAAATTAGGTCAATCCTGTTATGACTTATATAATACAATTAATTTTTGTTTTTAAATTGGTTTTAAAATTGCTGATCATTCCAATTACTGAAGGTTTTTAATCTCGTCGTTCGCTTCATTGTGACTTTTATTGACTCTTATCCTATTTTTCCTCACCATTGTTTTGATGTAAGTACTTGGAGTACTGTATGCTGGACATTTTGATCATAAATTGATTAATTTTGATTTAATATTTAAGCTGGAACTTGCATATGCATTAATTGGTTTATTCATT
Source organism: Agrypnus murinus (assembly GCA_929113105.1). Taxonomy (NCBI): domain Eukaryota; kingdom Metazoa; phylum Arthropoda; class Insecta; order Coleoptera; family Elateridae; genus Agrypnus; species Agrypnus murinus. Next base: position 210,829,450 of record OV816025.1, read on the forward strand.
GTAGTTCGTATTGTAAAAATTATGTTTGTAGTAAATTGTAAAGATGCTCCTATGGAGAACTTATTTGTATTATTTGTATCATGTATTCATGTAACTAGTTTGTAAAGGATGAACCTATATTTGTTGAATTTCATATGTATTTAGATCGTAACGAGTTTTGTACATTGTCAATAGTTTTTCTTTAATATCATAGTTACGATACATTTTTGGATATGGGATGTATTATACTTTTTTGATCCTTGTTTTAAGGGCTACAATCCTGTAATCATAGAATTAGGATTAGTGATAATCAATAACAGCTGTGCGGGATTAGTGACGTCACCAAGCTTACTTGAGGTGGTTTTGTTTTGAAAAATGTCGCCTCTGGCTTTTGTTCTGGCATAAACTATATAAGCTGGAGCAAATTGTAACCAAATCAGTCGACAAAACGTACAACGCAAAACCAATGCCCGACTCCGGGTAAAATCTGTAAATTAATTCGAGGTTAGATACTTCAATCATATGTGTTTGACGTAAATGTCATGTTTGAATAAAGTTTGAATTAAACTAATGTGTTAACTAAACAATTTCAAGAATTAAAAGAAGATATTAGTGTTGTTTCACTATTATATAAAGTGAATGTGATTGTTTAAATAAATTCTGGTTGAATTTATTTGTCTTCATCGATCTACATATCGATATTTAAAAACAAGAAATCAGCTGACAGGTTCTGTCACAGTGTTACCAATAAAGGATTATTTAAAAGGGAAATTATTTCGTAACACACCAGGTTGGTCATAATAAATCGTTCTCGTTAATTTCATTGATAATAAGTAATTTATAAAGTTCATCCTCAATAATATAAATTTATTTGGTTTAGTTTACAAAGTTCTTTTGAAAATGAATTTACTTTCAAGTAAATAAAACAACTAAATTTCTTTTATATAAAATTTATTTTTATTTGACAAATAGCTTTATTTATAAATAAATTTTATTTGTGTTGGTCTGTTCAAACGAATGACCGTATTGGCCCTATGTCAGGTCATTACAACTATTACTAACGTTTGAGCAAACCTGAGAATTTATTTCTCAATTATTAATTGTATTAATTTGAATAACATTTTTCTTACATTGACTTTTTATTCGAATTTTTATTTTGTTCGTTAAATAAAGTTTATGTGTTTTCAAATTTATATATGTGTTTAATTGATGTAAATACAAGCATCCAGTTTTCTTTTCTTTTGAATTCAGAGTTTAGCAGTGGTTGTCCAGCTTGCAGGAGCTTTAGTGTTTACAACATAAGTTTTTCTTCCTTTCCAGGCATAAGAATTAATAATAGTCTCGTAATTCAAATAATTTATGCTTTACTGAGTAAACCTGAGCTAGCTGAGAGAAATAAAGAAAAATATCTGTGGTGTATTCTCATTTTAATCCACCGTATATAATTTATGTTTATATTTGGAACGGTGGACATATTTTATTTTACTTTTACAGATCATCGCACATATTTTATGCTTGCCCCGAACGTGACGCAATTTTTATTAGTTAAATACACCGCAATATATTAGAGAAATGTTGAGCCACTTTGTTGGCAATTGAAACGTTGTATCTGGAGACGTTGTGTCTCATGGTTTGCATTATAGTTAATGTTAGGGAAATATTGCGAATTCTTCTCCATACATCACTGACGCTAGTAGCAGAAGACATATTAGACACATACTCTTTCCAGGAATTCTTTTTCGCTTCTATAACTTTCCTTCGACAAGAGACTCTAAATTTATTGAAGGCTATCAGATGGTCAATGGTACGTTCGCGTTTGAAGAGTTTAAGAGCGCGTTGTTTTAGTACGTGCAATATCATTATTCCACCATGGTACAGTCTTATTATAGACCATTTATTTTGATTTTGGGATGTGTTTGTTAGCAGCTTCTAATATACCTATAGTCTTAGTAGCATCCGATATGGATAGTGCTCGTTCGGTTACAATTTTGAGATTGCCCACCTCTTGTCGATAAGAATTCCAGTCTGCATTATTCAGTACCCATTTAAATGGAATCATTTTTGAATTCGATCCGGAGTCTTTCCTCTTCATGACTATGGGAAAATGGTCACTGAAGTGCAGGTGTGATGCAGTTGACCACTGAAAAGTATTTAATAACAGGGGAGAGCATAATGTAAGATCGATCGTACTAAGTTTTCCTGTCGATATGTGTTTTACCACCATTGTTAAGAATACAGACATCCAGACTAGTATCCATATCTAAAGATAGATTTATGTGCGAAAGTCCGGCAGAACAATCTCTATTAGAAGAATCATTACTAGGACAACTGTTCTTTGTAGTTTGATGATTGAAAGATACCTACTAGGTATCTTGAATAATACGTGCTTACTTTATATACCAACATAAAATCAAAGAGAGGTAAGGATACTATTTTTTAATTTTCTGATTCCATCAAAACCGTGAATTCTCATAAAAGATCCCAATTGAGGATTTCTTTTATTTAATTCATTATTTAATATAATTAATAATAAAGTCATGGGATTGCTAGATATACACAGTGTACAATATTTGTCTTTGTAGGTGCAGATCAATGAACAAAATAAAATTTCTTATTATTCATAATTAAAAGTCTGCAACATTACAGTATGCAAGTAGGTACCAGAACCAGGTTGCGGTACCTGAACCAGACGTTTTTGATGGGATGCAGTCGTCGTTAAGTACGGAATCAGCATTACCGACATTCTGTATTACCGGCATTTGGTTCGTCACTCGGCTAAATAGCAATGCTCTTGCTAGGAGAAAACAGATGGCGCCAGTGTCGTTTTACGTCGAATCTGGGGACTTTTTATGTCGATCTCTCTCTAATCTGGGGACTTTTTATGTCGATCTCTCTCTAATATAGGGATTTTTGTCTCGAAGTGTGGAATCTGTATTACCGGCCTTGTATATTACCGGCATTTGGTTCGGCTCTCGGCTAAATGGTGTTAGTGTTGCTAGGAAAAAAACAGAGGGCGCTAGTGTCGTAATTATTTTTTCACGCTCTAACCGATTACGGTCGTTCTGCTAGTTGGTAATAGAGGGCGTCATGAAGGGATCTGTATTACCGACAGACTGTGTACCACTACTAGAGGGCGTCATGAAGAAATCTGTATTACCGATTACGAACGTTCTGCTAATTGTTAATAGGGGGAGCCAAGGTTTATCATTTTATATTAATAAATTTTACCGATTTCTTAAAATAATTATCGTCATTAATACTTTAATTACATATAATAATTTAAGATAATTAATTCAGCATTAAAATTCTAAATTCAGCTTTTAACGCAAATCACGGACCTACGTGATATAAACGAACCGTCAGTTTTTTATCTTTCTCTATCGTTATAAACTGTATATCTTTTAAAAATTTCTAATATTTACATCGAGAGATTGCTTGATCATATAGTTGATATATTAACTACCTACATATCATTCGCGGTATCGTTTGCATATCCGCCATTTAGAAGGAATTTGAATCGGGTCCTATCACTAACATGCATTATCACCAGAAGAAATCTGTATTATCGACGACCTATGTACTACTACTAGACGGAGTTATGAAGAAATCTGTATTACCTGTATGTACTGATGCTATTAGAAGTCGCATTAAAGAATCTCCTCACTCGGCATGAAGAAATCTGTATTATCGACGACCTAGGAAATGCTAATAGAGGGCGTCATGAAGAAATCTGTATTATCGACGACGACGACAGCTCGATAAAACGTTTAAAATTTTGAATTTGTCTTTCTTGAAGTCACCGTAATGGATTTCCCGCCGTTTAATTTTATATTTCACATCTGACTAACCACGTGATCAAGACCGCTGTATTCTAATGAAACTTTCTACCCAAAGAGGTCATGGAATTTATGTTTAAGGTTATAAAATTATCGACTAACCGATATATCTATGTCAGTAGCTACCCTTCGTGAAGGGCTTTCGAATCTCCATGTTAAGAAAATTACGTTAATAAATACACAGTTTCTTGAAACACGTTCAGGGATCGGCCTGGTTTCTAACACTAATATATATTATTATCAACGGCTGAATTAACTATTTAAAAAGAGAAAAAACTAATTCTAATGCAGAAAAATAACTTACCATTTGCGCTTTGTAATACCAGATATCACTTTAAATTAAAACACCTAATCACCTCTCATCAAGAAGGAATATACACTAATCATCTTTTAAATTTAAAAACGAAAACACGACTATACTGTAGAAGGTACCAAAATAAACTGGAGTTAAATTTTACCTTACCCTCTACTACGACAAAAAGGGAAACACCCTGAGGCAATATACATTCTTTTAAAAAGGCACGCTTCGACCTCCAAATCACTAGAAATTTACGGTTTTATACCTGCTTCGAACTCAAAACAGGTAAGTTTGAATGGTTCTTTTCCGTAAAAATTCTCTCCCTTTTTTTCATCAATATATAATCTTTTCAAACTTCCTTAAAGACAGCTTTTTTGTAAACTTGAAATCGAGATAATTATCAGATTAAAATTCATTACGATACCCCAAAAAGGTCGGACTGACTACCTGGAGGCACAATAGCAGGTACTAATCCTTGAACATTTAAAATCCTTGTACAGTAAAAACAAAAGAGTATGGTTGATGGTTAGGTTTTAACTTATTTCCTTTCCGAATCAAAATACTTAGATTTTCACATAAAATCTTTAGGTCGGTCTGTCACTTTTCTTTTTTAATAAACAAAAATTACTTCCGACACTTTCCTCTTTTTCCCCTTAATTTTAATATTACAGGAATCTAATAAACAACTTACCTATTTCCAGGGGCAATAAGTCAATCACACAGGTCTCGTCAACATAACAATAATAATTAGTTATAAAATGTGGTCAATTCCCAGTAAATCTAGAGATTATAAGAGTAACAAAATATTTAAATAAATGCAAATTTTTATGATTATGGAGTTCCACAAAGTAAGGCTGGAGACAGTAAACGCTATTGATGTATTAGTTTTAGACACGTACAGTACGTACGAGAAATAGAAAATTAGTAATTAACATTTCACTTTATTCAATAAAAACTTAACGTTGTCATGCTATAATAACATTAGAATTTTATGTACATGAGATAGAAGGTTCAAATTTATAAAAAGAAACTTAAAAATTTATTCAGTAAAAACTTAACGTTATCGTGCTATAATAACATTAGAATTTTACGTACATGAGATAAAAGGTTCAAATTTATAATAAGAAACTTACCTAATGTGTTACACCGCTGTAAATATGCACTACGCGCAATTTTAAACAAAAAACTCTATACGTTAAGCACACGCACGCAGTAAATATTATCAATTCAATTAACACCAAAACATACAAATAGTATAATTTAAAACAATAAACCACGACCCGAACAAAATAACCACTCAATGTAAACACACCTATCTGATGCCAACTAATAATAATGAGGCTTCGGTATTATAACCACTCCTTTTATACGAGACCATATGCAAGTTCTGACAAGTCAAAATTCTTGCATATCGATATCTCAGTTATCTGGTTATCCGATCGAAATTATGGGTTGTTAGGAGATTTTATACCTGAACAAAAAAAAGCTCATTATAATTGACATATCCTCTTTTGTTAATAATAAATTAAAACATCTCCTTTGTATGTACCATCACCAAATATTTAAATTCAACTTGAAATTACAAAATGTATCACTATTTTTAAAAGGAGTAAAACCATTTTCTAATAAAAATTATAACGGTGATAAAAAATCCAATCTTTCTCTCTCTCTTTACAGATAATTGAAAAAATAGTTTTAAAATATGAAATGAAAGTTTCTTATTATAAACATTTATAAACAGTTATTTAGTATACACAGCATAATACAAGTATATAGATCATAAGTTGTTTTCTATGACTATTGTAGTTCTACGGATCTCTGAGTCGTCGTTGTATGAAATGAAAGTTTCTTATTATAAATTCGAACTTTTTATCTCATGTACGTAAAATTCTAATGTTATTATAGCACGACAACGTTAAGTTTTTACTGAATAAATTGTTAAGTTTCTTTTTATAAATTTGAACCTTCTATCTCATGTACATGAAATTCTAATGTTATTATAGCACGACAACGTTAAGTTTTTACTGAATAAATTTTTAAGTTTCTTTTTATAAATTTGAGCCTTCTATCTCATGTACATGAAATTCTAATGTTATTATAGCACGACAACGTTAAGTTTTTACTGAATAAATTTGTAAGTTTCTTTTTATAAATTTGAACCTTTTATCTCATGTACGTAAAATTCTAATGCTATTATAGCACGACAACGTTAAGTTTTTACTGAATAAATTTTTAAGTTTCTTTTTATAAATTTGAACCTTTTATCTCATGTACATAAAATTCTAATGTTATTATAAAATAAAATTGACGATGCAATTGAAACATTATAAATATATTTTATGACTAGTGCGTGATTAGCAGAGACGAGAATTAAAAGCTGATAAAGAAATAAATCTAAAATAATGCATCGGGGTGGTGTCCAAAGCAACGATTCATTTATAAATGGAATAAACACATGTAAATAATAATTTAAAATGTGAAATTTTATACACTCCTGATGTTGTTTTGTAAATCAAGTGGCAAATATCAAGAAATGTGAAGCATTTAGATAGTCGTCCAAACAATTTTATATGTTGATGTTCATTTAGTTTATAAAGAAACCGGATGACTTCCCAGGTGTTTCAATGCCGCACATATGCTCTGCAAGTCAACCTCAATTAATTAACCCTGGGGTTATACATCCTTAGGCTAGAAACAGTCTTGAAACAAAAATGGCAGAGTCCGCCCTGTTGGACAAGAAATCAGAGTATGGGTGTGCTGAAAATAAAACATATAAAGATATTTTACAAACATTTATTTAGTATACACAGCATAATACAAGTATATAGATCATAAGTTGTTTTCTATGACTATTGTAGTTCTACGGATCTCTGAGTCGTCGTTGTATGCCCTCGCAGAAATACTAACACGTATAAAGTCCGTGGAATGACTTGTTGACCCTGTAACCTTTCCTAATTCTTCGTTACTTTCATAGTTGGAACGATAATCATCCGGCTGCGTAGTTGCGGTCATATCTTCTGTCTCAACGACGGCAGTGTTTGCTCCCGTTCCGTTACCTTTTTAAGTGGTCACGACGTGAAAAAGTTTTGAAACTGCTAGAGCATTGGATTCTGTTGATTTCATGGACGGCTCTCTTGTGTATCTTGTATTCATCAGAGTTTAAAAAAGTTTTGACACAGCTAGAACACTGGACGTGTCTCTTGCAGGTGAATGGCCTCGCGAAAGACTTGAAGCAAACCGGACACTGTATGTTGCAACCCCTTCGATCAGAGTCATTCTTCTTCTTACATACGTCGTTCACGTGCTGATTCATTTCGACTAATGAAGGAACAGGAACACTACCCCGCCTATTTATACTGATCGACCTGCGCAATCGGTTGTTCTCGGCTATAATCGTAAGCGCTCGGAGCAATATGTATGCGCGAGAATGAATCGTAGGTTCTATCCTAAGTGTATGTAACCCGGAACCAATGTCCGTACAATTTAAATTATCAAACTTACCATATAAACATGAATATTTACTACATTTGCTTTTCAAATTATCACTGATTCGCTTAGGTAGAAATGTAATGTGGTCTTCAGTAATAATAATTACACCTTGGCGACCTCTATTGGTAGTACATAGGTCGTCGATAATACAGATTTCTTCATGACGCCCTCTATTAGCAATACATTCTAATTGTAGCATGATGCCCGCTATTGGCAGCACTACATATGCATACAATCAACCTACCCCTGGAATAAGTAGATGTAGGTACAATTAAAATCAATAAGTTTAAAGATATTTATTTACGCCGACATACACCAGCAATCAGCGATAGCTGGAGAAATTATTATAGTAGGATTTCTAACAATGATAATTTAAAAAAATAGTTAAGTTTACATGTATATCTTGTGTGTGTGTTATATAAGTCTGTATATATGTAATTTCAAAGACAGTATATGACAATAAATTATCGTGAGAGATCTATACAAAACGCCATATATATAAAATTAGAGCTAAAAATTAATCCTATATGGTGAAAACGCAAATATTCATGAAAATACGGCTAAAGTGTACAAAAATGAGTGGTTTTTAGCATGTTGGCGTTTACGTTTTCCTTTATAACTTTTATTGTTCTTGCAATACTGAGCATAGACGTGGGCTAATAATATGACAAATAATACATCTATAAGATAATTAACGATAGCGCGTCAAACATCAAAGAAAACGTACCGACAAGTACAGCGAACAGTCTGGAAAAGATTCGGCTTTATTCGTGTACTCTCTCGCTGATAACGATCTACCTTTTATATATAGTCGCCCTTCACCCTTCTCCCTTCACCCTTAACCATGCTAGTCTTGTCACCCTTCACCCTTAGTCATGCTAGTCTTTTCACCATTCACCCTTAGTCATGCTAGTCTCTTCACCCTTCACCCTTAGTCATGCTAGTCTCGTCATCCTTCACCCTTAGTCATGCTAGTCTCTTTACCCTTCACCCTTAGTCATGCTAGTCTCTTCACCCTCCTTCACCCTTAGTCGTGCTAGTAAATGAAACATCAATGTTTAAATATACATATTATTTATTTTGCTATACATTTAATGGACAATTGTAACATTATTTGACAAATTATTCGTTACAGAGTATGAGTTGAGATCATCACGTAACACTTGCAATTTGTTCAAATATCTTTGTAACCTATTTCTAAGCTGCGACAGATCATGAAACGCTAAAACAATAATACAATATTTGATTAATATAAGCATAAACATACAAAAGTTTTAAACATCTTACCTAGTTCTTCTTCATTGTTCCACGCTTGACTGTTCTCGCTGTACTTGTCGGTACGTTTTCTTTGATGTTCGACGCGTTATCGTTAACTATCTCATAGATGTATTATTTGTCATATTATTAGCCTACGTCTATGCTCAGTATTGCAAGAACAATAAAAGTTATAAAGGAAAACGTAAACGCCAACATGCTCAAAATCACTCATTTTTGTACACTTTAGCCGTATTTTCATGAATATTTGCGTTTTCACCATATAGGATTAATTCTTAGCTCTAATTTTATATATATGGCGTTTTGTATAGATCTCTCACGATAATTTATTGTCATATACTGTCTTTGAAATTACATATATACAGACTCATATAACACACACACACACACACACACAATAAGAAAGAAATCACCAGCTACCGACCCATAAGCTTACTAACAGTCAGTTCGGAGCTCTTCGAGAAGGTCATCTATCGCCGACTTCACAAAAAAATAGTAAACCTGAGCATCCTTCCAAGCTTTCAATTCGGATTTAAAGAAGGCCACTCCATTTGTCACCAACTACAGAGAATGACCGAGACCATTGAAAGAGGCTTCGAGAGCAAACAACACGTCACCACCCTGTTTTTAGACATTGCCCAAGCCTTCGACCGCGTGTGGACAGAAGGCTTAAAATACAAAATCACACATCTACAATTACCCGAGTACATCAAGTCCGTTTTATTTTCGTTTCTAGAAAATCGCACATTCGCTGTCAAAGTGCATACAAGCTTATCGGCCACCAGAACTATACACGCTGGGGTCCCGCAAGGGAGCATACTGGGTCCCATTCTCTTTAATATCTATATGCACGACATTCCGGCTCCCAACGCTAACCTATCAATGTTTGCCGACGACACGGTAGTGCTAACCAAACACGAACACTTAGAACATGCAATCGCCGAGCTTCAAGCTGCCACCAACATTCTAAGCAGATGGTTTAAGCAATGGAACTTAACAATAAATAATTCTAAGTGCGTCACTAAAATATTTTCGCTCCGAAAAATCACAACTCCATCACTATTAACGACCACCCTATCCAGTGGAACACTAAGGACGAGCCAGTAAAATACCTTGGCGTCTACCTCGATACACGGCTTACATGGAAATACCATATTCTGAAAAAATTGAACGAGGGCCATGCGCGACTTATCCAACTTTATCCACTCATCAACAGGAATTCTTCTATGAGAATTGACTGTATGACCCTACTCTACAAATCATTAATACGTCCCTTAGTTCTCTACGGGTGCGTGATATGTGCTAACACTTCAAAAACCAACTTAAATCGAATCCAGATTCTACAAACTAAAATTCTCCGCATGACAGTCAACTCTCCCTGGTTTATCACTAACCAACAGCTCCACCAAGAACTAGGCGTACCCACAATTTAAGATCACATCAGTAAGCTGACCAAAACGTTTCACAATAACCTTGCAGTTGTGCTATCTCTTATAATCTAGGTCAAAGACACATCCATACACGTCTAAAACGCAAGATACCCCAAGACATTATAGAAAATGACAGTGGTGATGATTAAGTGACAAATAACACTAAATCAAAAACCTAGTGAACATACGGTAAACTAAAGTGCAAGTGAACCCTAGCTATTATTTCAAGCGGCTATTAATTGCCACTCACATTACTTCATTCTGTTAAGTACCTTTGTTAGCAATACCTTGTATAACAATGTATATTGTTGAGCAGGTAGAAGTTCTATTTAAAAAAAAAAGGAACTACGAGAATAACCGATTGCGCAGTTTCATCAGTATAAATAGGCGGGGTAGTGTTCCTGTTCCTTCATTAGTCGAAATGAATCAGCACGTGAACGACGTATGTAAGAAGAAGAATGACTCTGGTCGAAGGGGTTGCAACATACAGTGTCCGGTTTGCTTCAAATCTTTCGCGAGGCCATTCACCTGCAAGAGACACGTCCAGTGTTCTAGCTGTGTCAAAACTTTTTTAAACTCTGATGCATGAAATAAACAGAATCCAATGCTCTAGCTGTTTCAAAACTTTTTCACGTGGTGACCACTTAAAAAGGCATATTAAAAGCGTCCACGAATCAATTAAAGTCCGGTGTTCTAACTGCTTCAAATGTTTTTCACGCACAGACAGCTTAAAAAGGCATGTGAAAAACGTACACTATAGCGCATCTGTTGTGAAGACAGGAACGGGAGCAAACACTGCCGTCGTTGAGACAGAAGATATGACCGCAACTACGCAGCCGGATGATTATCGTGTCAACTATGAAAGTAACGAAGAATTAGGAAAGGTTACAGGGTCAACAAGTCATTCCACGGACTTTATACGTGTTAGTATTTCTGCGAGGGCATACAATTTTATACGATTTTTATAATTAATTCTAAATGTTTTTTTCACTAGGCCTTAGTAATATACTGTGTTAATTAAGAAGTATTTGTACTTGGGATTTAAAATAAATAAATAAATAAATAGAAATACCAAGTTACCGCCATAGATGACTGGTATTTATGGATTTATACTACCTATATTAATGAAATTGTTTATTTTATTTTTATTTGAGTATGTGTTTGATGACAGAAACATGGTAACACATTTCAAAAACTATAGTTAAAAGACCTCCAGTAATTATTATCTTACGGTAAAAGTAAATCTATGTAATTTATATAGTGAATTTTCTTACAAATTAGAAAGAAAGCTTGTACCATTATAACTAACTGCTTAATCATGACTTACCAGCAAGACACGCTGAATTGCACAAATACTCATCTTTAACACTTTTTTTATTTTCTGGTAGCCTTGTCAAAACATCGAATTTATTCGAGCAAGTGTTCTTGCATTAGAAGTTAGACTCACTATTTGGCACGACATTGATTTGAATTTACATAATCTAGTCGACTGTAAACAATTCCTCTCCAACCACTATAAATAGTCCCATGTTTGGTTTCTACCCCTTTTTAACCACTCCAATAACACTAAGATTAACTGTTCTCCTCTTTCCCTATAAACTCACTGATGCCTTTATGGTTGTAACTAAAAAATAAAAAAGAAAGTATGCAAAAGTAATATCAGATTTTATTGCTTATCTATATTAATGCATTATCTACAATAAATAATCTCAGTTTTTCTGGGCCTTTCCATCATTCATCATAATGTAGAATGTTAGAATGTAGACCAGATTTTGTACCAAAATTTTTCCTGAAAATCTGAGAAGTGACATACAATTGTTTCCTGAATATAAACAAAAAAGCAGTGTTGTCCATTAGTGTGCAACATCATTATTTAACTATGGTGTAGATGTTTTAACTGACAAAATATAAAGTGTAATCACACATATTGTGCAAGTTATATAAAGCACATTTCAAGTGATAAAGAAGGAGTCAGTTACCAGCATTTACCAGCGATTACAGAAAATTGTGCTACAAATAGAAATAATATTATGTATCAATGTACAACAAGGGTTGACTATACACTACAATTGAATTGAAGCAATGGTTAACTGACTTTGAACCAATTATTGGGTAGTTATTGAAACATACAACAGTTAGTACTGAAGAGTCTGAATCTCACCTGAGGGTTACAACTGCACTGCAAATTATTTGAATAGTATAAACACTGTTGGTGTAATTTGTTATCTGAAAAGGAATATAACTACCGGTGATGTACACAGATGGCCAAGGGGATATAAATTATCTTTTTAGACCGTTTTCAAGAACCCTTTGAATCTGAAGATAAAAGTGTTATAACAATATAATCTTGACCTAAACGGTTAATCAGTTGACTACAGACAAGTAGTAAAAAAGTCGACAAAAAGTGTTGGCGATTTCTAACAATTATTAGACCTAATTGCAACAAATACAATAATCAAGGAAATCTAGCAAAAATTACAGTTCCTGTCGTCATAAAGATAGAAAGTTGCACTTGTTCAGTAAATAAAATAAACACGATTTAATCAAGTAACATTTCAAAGAGTTAATTAAAGATAATAAGTTAGATTTAATTGGAAAAACTGGGATTATTCTTCCATCTGATAACTTGCATCAAACTTTTATAATATCAAGTCAACCTTCACAAAACACAACAGTATTCAAGGTATAGTGGATGGCTAGACGAAGAGGTAAGAATATTGCAAAGAGAACGAGATAAATTTTATAAATGATCCAATACATAAATTATCTTGCAGATTTTGAAGGTTACACACAAAATAGGAATAGAGTTATGTGTTCTTAGGAAAAAAAATAGTTTTATGAGAAAATTATTGATCAATGTAGTATAGTAATGGCAGTAAAACAACGTGGAACACTTTAAAACAAGTTGTAATTAATAATAATGGTAGTAAATAAATATATATGTTGTTTATTGTTTCCAGCCTTATTTTGTGGAACTCCATAATCATGAAATAAATAAAGATTATTAAAAGTTTCACAGTTTTATTAAAATACAACCTGACAATATTGTTTCGACAGCTATGCTGTCATTATCAAAGGTAATATAATTATAAACAAACAGGTCGCTAAGGTAGATACAAAATAGGTAACTAGATAAAATAATAATAATAATCATAATTAAATATCTAATATTTCCAGTAACGGAGAATTACTGAGCTCAAGTTGTTCATTCATTAAAGGTACCCTGAGTTTGTGTTTGTATATCTCAAAGGCTTCTAAAATGTCTAATTTGCGTTTGATATTACAAAAATGTAGGAATTTAATATTATTTTGAGGAGTCATTGTGTGATTTTGTTCTAAAAGTGTTTAGCGCAATTCGATTTTTCAGGATGTTTATTTTTGTAATGACGTACATGTTCTTTATATCTTATGTCAAAATTTCGAAGTGTTTGTCCAATATATACCGAACTACAAAAAGAACAATTTAAACGGTAAATACTCGATTTCATGATATTATGTGTTCTGTCTTTAGCATTAAATAAAAATGAAAAAGTGTTAGTGTTGGTTTTAAATGTTATTTATTTCATGATTATGGAGTTCCACAAAATAAGGCTGGAAACAATAAACAAGATTATTTCGTTTTCGTTAGAAGAACAAGCCAAGTTATACAAGAAACTTATGATCAAACACGGAATCGAAAGTCAGAATGTTTGGTTTAACCAAGAATGTCTGAAACGTCAGGTTATTCCTAACTACATAAACATCACTACCAGAACCAAGAATTCGATTACTGAAAAAGTGATTAAGAATGCCAAAAGAAGATGGCTCAAAGAAGAATCGAAGAAATAGTTTAGTATAAGAGACAACATGCACGTTTATATAAAGGTACTCCATACAGAACTTACTCATAAATTACACAATATCCAATTTGACATATTAGATTTTGACATTAGAGAAACCGTCAGTCACATTAAATTCAAAAAATACACCACACAGAAAAATAAACTTCATCGACTTGTACAACAAAAATGTACACTACAAAATAACCTTAATTGTCAGAACACTACAAACTTTTATCCTCGTTTCATAAACTTGTCGAATATTACATTCAATGACAGAGAAACACAATTTCTTAACAAAGGTTTCAAATTTTGTCCTTTTCCAAAATTTACCAACAAAATTAAAGAAATTTTGGCCGTTGAATGCGAAACTATACTTAAGAAAGATCATAATAACTATGCAAAATTCCAAATTTCGAATTTGTTAAAAGAGATGTCTTTGAAACAGGACAAAATGTACAACACATCTAACATATCACTTCTTCAATCTATAAAACAGCAAATCACAGAGAACAATCTAATTTCTGTTAAAGCAGATAAGGGTAACACTTTGGTAATTCTTTCAAAAGATATTTACATACAAAAAGTTAATGAATTTATTAATAAAGAAAATTTAGAAACTTTAAACAAAAACCCAACCACAAAATTCCAAAAAGAAATAAAACAAGGTTTAGAAAACTGCAATATCTGCTTTTCAGAATTAGAAAAGCAACAAATCATTAATAAAAACCCACAAATACCTAAACTATATGGATTAGTCAAGACGCACAAACAGAATATGCCAATAAGACCAGTTGTATCATACATCAATGCACCTAATCACATTTTATCCAAAAAACTGAACCAGATTATTAACACGATAGGTTACAAATCGAAATACTCTGTTAGAAATTCATTAGAATTAGTAGATAAGCTGTAAAACATACATCTTCCACCACATTCAAAGCTTGTTAGTTTTGATATTTGCAACATGTTCTCCAGAATACCCCCACAAGAATGTATTCCTTTATTAGATAGTTTCTTGATCAATAGTAATATAGAATTAGTTAAAAGGTTAGAGTTAATTCAATTATTTGACCTTTGTATAAGTCAAAATTATTTCACTTTTAATAACATAATTTATTTACAAAAGGATGGTTTACCTATGGGTAATTCTCTAAGTCCTCTATTAGCTAACATATTTATGGACAAGTTTGAAGATCGAATATTTGAATTAAACCTCTCTAAACACATTATCTTCTGGTTTCGTTATGTTGATGACATTTTAGCTTGTTTTGACAGTTCTTTTGAGGTTATCAATGAATTTTTAATTCTTATAAACAGTATCCACCCTATTATAAAATTTACACTAGAAACAGAACAAAACAGGGCTATAAACTTTCTAGACTTAAATATCAAGATTAACGCAGACAATCTATTTGAATTTTCCATATACAGAAAACCAACACAAACAGACATAACAATACCAAATGAATCTTGTCACCATAATACACATAAAATAGCAGCCTACAGATCATTAGTACACAGAGCTTTAACTATTCCACTAACAAAATCAGATTTTAGCAAAGAGATATCAACCATTAAACAACTAGCACATGCAAATCATTATAATCCGAACATGATTGACACTTTAATTAAACAAAAAGATTATAGGTTAGCTATCAAAAGAATATATCCCATTGACAATCAAACAGAAGACACAAATTACATATTTATACCATATTTTGGCAAAATATCAGAAAAAATTGCACATATACTAAGTAAAACCAACAATTATAAAATAACATTTAAAACCAACACTAACACTTTTTCATTTTTATTTAATGCTAAAGACAGAACACATGATATCATGAAATCGGGCATTTACCGTTTAAATTGTTCTTTTTGTAGTTCGGTATATATTGGACAAACACTTCGAAATTTTGACATAAGATATAAAGAACACGTACGTCATTACAAAAATAAACATCCTGAAAAATCGAATTACGCCAAACACTTTTAGAACAAAATCACACAATGACTCCTCAAAATAATATTAAATTCCTACATTTTTGTAATAACAAACGCAAATTAGACATTTTAGAAGCCTTTGAGATATACAAACACAAACTCAGGGTACCTTTAATGAATGAACAACTTGAGCTCAGTAATTCTCCGTTACTGGAAGTATTAGATATTTAATTATGATTATTATTATTATTTTATCTAGTTACCTATTTTGTATCTACCTTAGCGACGTGTTTGTTTATAATTATATTACCTTTGATAATGACAGCATAGCTGTCGAAACAATATTGTCAGGTTGTATTTTAATAAAACTGTGAAACTTTTAATAATCTTTATTTATTTCATGAATATATATGTTACTTCATTAGATATTGGTCTCAGTAGTATCCACGTTAATGAAAAACTAAATAAGTTCTAAACCAGTAGTATAGATGAGACTGTTCGAACTACACCACCCTTTCAAATTTCACTGAAATTAATATTGATTATCATGATACCGTAATTGACAGCTTTTCTACTGTTTCCTTCAACATACTTTATAAAACAGTTAATAATTTAAGATCTAAAGCAGTTGGATGTGAATTATTAACAGTATCACTCTTATAGAACTTTGTTTCAGTAATTGGTTGTTCTCTATTACATCTTATTATATTTGTTTACAAACTGGAGTGGCACCATCTGACTTAAAGTGTAGTATTATTACACCCGCATAAAAAGTAAGTAATCCAGTAAATCCTGAAGATTTAATATACTTTCAGTCATCGAGAAACTTATTTTTGAAACCATAAGGTATTAGTTTTCAAGATGAAACATTGAAAATTCAAAAATGTATGCCTAATGTTCTCTAAAAACTCTAAAATCCTATTTAAAATACATTTAAAGTGCAACCTTCTAGAGGCTCGGGTTATTCTTGTTTAAAAACGTTTATATTTTGGGAATCGCATTTTTTCAACGAACAAAACCATATTTTAGGGTGAGATCGATAAAATTTTGACTTTGCCAAAACGATGGGACAGGGACACACAGGGTCACATGGGTGGCCTTTATTTTCAAAAGTGTCCTTTCTTAATCGATGCCCATAGAAATTTCATATTAAATATGAAGTTTCAGATACATCCGAAGTGATTTGGAGGTAGCTCAAGCCGGTGAAAATTTCGAGAAACATTATTTTTGCATTTTTTTTCTTTTACCCACCCCTGAAATATATTATACCAACCCTAAACGTAAAAATAAATATTAATACATATTCTATAATCGATTATCTTTATCGGTTGATAAATAAGGAACTTATGGCCATTTATACTATTAAAAAACCAAACATTTTAATTTCTATAAGAATATTTCATATTAATTTAATTTTTAATAAAAACCAATTAACCTAGAGTCGTCTGACTTTGAAAGCGTATTGCACATCAACTACTAAACCAAATTAATTATTTAAAAAAAGAGCAAATAACAAATTTATTTCTACATACTACAGCAAAATATTATATTTCTAAGTGGTAGGTATACTTTTGTTTTTATCGGACGATATGTAATAAAAGGTACCCAATTTTAAAAACAGTTTTATTAACAGTAAGTTAAATAATTCATTTTTCTGAAAGTATATGCCATATATCTATGAGATTTTTTTTGGCTTAGAAAGAAAGCTTGCTGCTATTAATTTTCAGACAAAAAAAAACGTTTTATTTAAGATTTATATGAAAAATAGCGAACTATGTTTTCTTATTTATAAATAAAGATAACGCCAATATCTTTTCGCTAAATCAACACTTTTCATATGTAGATATTATTTTCGTCAAAAAATGTTGATATTGATACAATATTGACGCTATCTTTATTAATAAACTAGAAAATATAGTTCGCTATTTTTTTATAAATCCTAAACAAAACGCCTTTTTGGTTAAAAATTAATACCATAAGAACCGCAAGGTTTCTTTCTAACTACTATACATTCTGAGAAAAAAATTATTTAACTTACTTTTAATGAAATTGTTTCTAAAAATGGGTACCTTTTATTACGTATCGTTCGATAAAAACAAAAGTATACTATTTAGAAATAAATTTGCTACTTGCTCGTTTCTAAAATATTGAATTTGGTTCAGTAGTTTACAACCAATACGCTTTCAAAGTCAAAGAGCTCTAGAAGAAACATGGATAGTACTAAGTATACATTTCAAGTTATAAATTTTGTGTCAATGTACATCTTCTTCCCAATAGAAGTAATTATAACATGCCACTGACCGATGAATTCCACTATCAAATTTTAAATTAGTAAATTTATTTTCCAAACGGAATTTACTTTATCCATATTGAACACAAAGATATATCTTGTTCAGTTTCTATTGACCTCATAGGGGGCTCTTGCCCCATCCCCAATCTCGCTGTGGAATCACTTTATATAATGACAAGCGATTTTATTGTAAATTATAGAACACTCCTAGGCATACTATTATAATAAATAATAAATAAACCTTTAATTTCTTACAATTGAACCAAAAGTATTTAAAAATAGTTGTACTTGGGTAACATGATTGTGACACCTGACGTGTACGCTTCTGCGCCCCTTATGATTCTCGAAGAAATGTTTCATTAATTGTATTTAGAAATAGTAGTAGTAGTTGGTACAAGCCTGCTATATCTGCAAGATCGTAAAAAAAACTACAGAGGAAATGGAGCACCCTTTAATAAATAAAAGAAAAGACATTGACTACTTTAAAACGGTAAAACTAGTCTTAAAAATATGTGGCATATCTTTAGAAGAAAAAAACAGTTTAAATTTTAAAATTTACTCTTTCATTATTCCAACTTTTTATTTTACTTATACATTAATCTGTGTCACAGAAGTATTTAGATATGATAGTGCTGCATTGCTTGATAATCTGTTTTATCAATTTGGTACATTTATAGGTAAGTCTTTTTTATACATTAGAAATATTAGAATGTTACTATATGAATATCGACAACCAGGCCGCAGACTGTGCTATTTACATTTTAGCTGCTGTAAAGGCTGTAGTAATGCTACAGCAAAGAATTCAAGTTGGGAAAATAATGGAAGTACTACAAAAGGATCCATTTTTACCAAATCTTAAACGTGGAAATCGTCTAGAAGAGAAACTAGTCCAGGAATGCCTTTCAATTACTCGTATGCAGGTATGAGAAACCATCTTACAGGTATGGATTTAGAAATGCTTTAAAATTCTAAGGATTATATTATTATGTTGTAATGATTAAAATAGTTAATCATTCTAATTTGCTAAATTTAGCCTCTGTAAAGTTAAGGTTTGGTTATTACAAATCAAATACCAATTACTCCATTTTCTTGGATATATTTAAGACAAAAATATATTATTCTAGTTACACGTTTGAACTATTAAAGTTAATTAATTTAATTTTCTATTACCTGGTTTTACTGACTTACCAATAATGTCTTACGTGCTACTTACGAAATATGCTACTCAAGCAAGATGTATTGGACTTGAGCAATTATGAACATATTGTAATAATGTGTTTTTCTAATTATTTCCAAACATCAGATTTAAAATTAAGCAATACCATAATTTCTAACAAAAACCAATTTATTCAAATTTACCAAATTTGATAATTATGCTCCTCCATCACACCTTCACCTCTCAGGACAAAAAAATAGATTTCTTTAATTTATTTTTTTTTTCTTTTTTAGCTTACTTAATATTACTTAAGCTAAACTAACCCTTCAATTGTAATAACATTTTATCCTATTCTTATGTACTTCTAACATCTTATTATCTACTTTAATAACTACATTAGGATGCTTGTCCTGAACAACTTCATACGGTCCGTTAAAAATAGGATCGCTCTTATTTATAGATGTATTTCTGAGCAAGATCTTATCACCTATTTTAAAATTAATAAATCTACTTTTTACATCATATTTCTTTTTCCTATTAATTTTTGATGTTATCAGATTATTTCTAGCATACTTGCAATCGATATTTTAATTCTAATGGATAATTGTCAAATGCATACAAAGGTTCAATTTCCTTACTTATGTTAGATGGTAAATTACAAAGTTTTCCAAATACCAATTCATACGGAGTGTAACGAGTCTCCGTATGCACCGTATTATTAAATGTAAAACACCAAAAAGAAATCCAAGAACTCCAGTTTTGACTGTGCTTTGACGCGTGAATTCTTAAATAAGCACCCAGATTTTTATGGGAGTTTTCGAGAGCTCCCATATTTTCATGATGGTACGCGGTAGATTGTAATTGATTGATTTGTAAAAGTTTATAACTTTCTTTAAAAGTAGAATTAATATATTCTGTGCCTCGGACAGACACTATTGTTTTTGGAATTCCGTATCGCAGTACGAAATTCTCTACAAAAGACTTGGCTACTGCATTTGCTTCTTTATTTGGAATTGGATAACCTTCTACATACTAACTTAATTCACATTGCAATGTCAAGATATACCTATTATTATTTTGATCTAAATCTAATGGTCCTACTAAATCAAGATAAACTTTCTCAAATGCTGATGTAGCAGTGGTTGTAATTTACATTGGCTGTTTTGCTAACTGAGAGTACTTACACTTCTGACATTCATCACACCTTTTAACAAAGCTTTGGATATCCTTATATAATCCTGGCCAGAAATAATATCGTGTAATATTATTCAACATACGATTTACACCCGCATGTCCTCCAGTTGGTAACATGTGAAAATCGTTAATTATTAATTGTTGTGTTTCTTTATCTTGTATATGCTGTACACCTTTAATGATACATATCTTTATACCAGTGGCTTTTATTTCATCATGAGCTCTAGCTATTTCCCTTATTAACAATAAGTTATTCTCGTTGTTTACTATTACTAATTCCGGAATTTTACATATTACATAAATTTCCCAAGTCTCTCAACGACGCTCCTAAGATTGAAGATGATCGAGTATCTTGAATTAAATAAAGTACATTTAACTTCCTATCATAACATACATTTCTTACTTTATAATAATTAGAGTCGCGACTTTTATGTGATAATTTATTGAAATCGATATCCTTTATAAGTTTTAATTCAACACTTCCTACTGGTGGTTTTAAAAGTTCCACGACAACAGGTTGATCAAGACTGTCATCAGAGAAAGAATCTCTAAAAACACTGGCAGGTTGTTGATTATCTCTCTTACTTTGAGCTCTAGTTAAAATGTTTATAGTTTCTTGATTGATGCTTTTCAAATCGGTTGAATCTATTTCAACGCGCGATAATGCATCGGCCGTTACATTCATTATGCCTGGAACGTACTGAACCACGAAATCAAACTCTTCTAAAGTTAACCTAAACTTAATTAACCTACTTGATGGATCTTTCATACCAAATAGATATACTAAAGGCTGATGGTCTGTTAAAATTTTGAATTTCCTTCCAAATAGATATGGTCTAAATCGTTTTACTGCCCAGACTATTGCTAGTAACTCTTTTTCAATTGTACAATAATTTCTCTTTACTTTATTTAAACTTCGACTCTCGTAAGGTACAGGTTGATCATTAGAATTTGATAAAACCGCACCTACAGCGTATCCTGATGTATCCGTTCTTAAGATAAATTCATTATTTTTTGAAAAGTCTGGATACTGTAAAATTGGTGGACTAGTTAATGTAGTTTTCAATTCATCAAATCAAGTCTTTTATGAATTTCCTATAATAATTTGCAAACGCTACGAATCGTTTTGTTTCTTTTGCATCTTTTGGTATCGGATACCGTTGCAGAACTTTAATTTTTTCTGGGTCGGGCAAAATACTTTCCGCTGAAATGACATGACCTAAATACAAGAATTCCTTTTTCAAAAATTCGCAATTCATTGGGTTTAATTTCAAATTTACTTTTCTTAATTTGTGCAAAATCTTTATGAGGTTTCTATTATGATTAATTAAATTATTACCAAAAACAATTTGATCGTCTAGGTACACAAAACAACTATCATAATTCAATCCAGAGAGAGCAATTGACATAACCCTAAAAAAATCATTTGGGCTGATTTTAAGACCCATAGGTAATCTAGTCATTTGAAATTGTCCTTTATCAGTAGTGAAAGCTGTAAAGGGTCTAGATTCAGAATCTAAATCAACTTGAAAATATCCTTGATAGAGATCTAAATGACTGAAATAAACTGCTCCCGATAAAGCATCTAATATCTCTTCTATACATGGTAATGGGAATTTATCATTTTCAATACGTTTATTCAGTTGTCTATAGTCAATAACTATCCTAAATTTCTTGTTACCGTTTCTATCAGGTTTTTGGGCACTATTAAGAGAGGTGAAGACCATTCGGAGACCGAAGGTTCAACTACCCCATCTACAATCATTTTATCTACTTGTCTATTTATTTTCGCTTTTTGGGAATGTGGTAACCGATAAGGTTTAATATATGCCGGAGATGCGTTACTTTGTAATTGAACTTTTTGCTTACAGACATTTGTAACAGTTAGTGGGTCATTTTCTAAATAGAAAACATCTGCAAATTTAGCACATATCTTTTCAATAGAAATTTTCTCCTCACTGTTTAATAATTCAATATTAATTAAATCTAACACTTTGCCAACCCGATCTACTGACATATCCACGTTATTGAAGTTATAAGAATCGAAACTTGAAAATGATTCTATTTTAGGTTTATAATTTCTTAATTTCACTTCTTTATCATTAACGTTTAATAATCTAACTGGTATTACATTACTATCTGGCTTAACGACTACACTTGCAACAAAAATCCCTTCATCTATCTCTTCTAGCAATACAACACATTCATTTTGAGTATTGATCTCAAAATATCTAATTACTTCACACCTAGATGGTATGATTGTGTAACAATCATGTTTGGATCTAATAGGTATTGATATCTTTTCTCCATTGTTCCGAAAAGAAAAAATAAACTTGTCATAATCAATAACCCCTGAATATTTTAGGAAAAAATCAGATCCTAAAACTCCTTGAAATTCATTACTAAAATCGTTTAGTACTACAAACCTATGATTAATTTTTCTACGACCTATCTCAATTGGAATACTAGTACTACCTAATGAATAAGTGTAACCTGCAATGCCATTTATTTTTATTTTGCTTTTATCATCTAAATATAATATTTCACCTACAGTAGATGCAAACATCACACTTATAGACGCGCCCACGCGCATCAAGTAAAACGTCTATTTCTTTCGCACCAACTTTCATTCGTACATAATTTATCCCATTCATACTTACATTTAAATTTTCCTCTACACTATCCTGAGAAGCCACGAAAAAACCGTTCATCATTGTTTCCTGTATTAGAACAAGAAGCATTTTCTGCTTGGGTGTTATTATTACCATTGTCACCTGGTTTCCTCATATAAAACCCTCTTTTATAACTGTTCCTAGTGGAATTGAATTTATTTTTTGCTGATATAACGTTATTGTAACTTCTATTTTGTTTATTAAAATTTTTATTAACCCAACGGTTGGTAGGATTACTACTACTACTCGAATGTTTGTTAAATGGTTTGTTAAACTACTTGTTATGCCTAAAATTCCTTTGGTTGTGATTAAAATAGTTATGTTTTTTATTAAAGAAAAATTGATTTTGAAAATCGTTTTTTGAAATTCCCTCGTCTATAGCTCCACTAATCGCATCCTTTAATTGTGAATAGTTCCTTGCTTTAACTATTGTTCTAAGATCATGATCCCTTAAACCATTTGCAAAAACGTTTATAGCAAGTTTTTCGTTTGTTGCAGCTAGAATTTTGATTGAATCTTGTTTACCATCTGCTTGTGCTAAAGTTTTATTTAACATAAGTTCCTCAATAGCTTTTTCAAATTTTTCAACAGGTTTATTACTTTGTTTGGAAGCATGCAAAGCCACAGAGAGAGCTGCAGCTGACTTTTTAGTTAATAAATATTTTGTCATAGCGTCTATTAAATCAGAATTAGAAGCATATGACTCCCCTAATCTAATTTTTGCACCTTGGGATAGTCTTGTTTTTAAAACAAAACTAGTTAACAATTTTTTTTCGTCGGCGTCTAACATGCTGTCGTATAATCTGATAGTATCAATTAATTGTTTTGTACAATTTTCATTATCATTCATTATTGGTAACAAATTTGTTGCTACTTTTAAATCAAAATTAGCCATTATGTCTAACCGTAATTCCTCATTTACGTTGACAGTTTCTAATGCTTCTAACCTATCCTGTAAAATGCTATTTATTTCGCTTATTAATCTTCCTATAATGTCTACATATTTCTTGCCCTCTTCTACAATCTTAATTTCATTATGTTGCTCATTAAAATCTTGCCTAGCTTCAATAAATTCCTTTTCTATCCTAGATAACTTAAGTAATTTCTTATTGATAACATTTAAATTTGTACGCCTTTCTTGATTGTCTTTATTAATATTTCTTCTTTATAGCATAGATAACATATAAACAAATAAAGCAATTACATCTAATCCAAATGCGGCAACACCCAAAATTCCGCTTATGCTTATTTTATTTTCCATATCATCTGTTTTACCGCCACTATTAGCAGCTTGTGCGATAATTACCTCTTCTTTTGATTCGCTGGATCCCATTTTTTATTTTATTTTTTACGTAACTACCATTTGGAATAACCATTACTTCTTGAATTATTTGTACCAAAATTAATTCCGTTTACCATTCAATAATAATTTTCCATTCCATTTTTATAGTTCTTTAAAGCAGGGTCGCCATGTAATGATTAAAATAGTTAATCATTTTAATTTGCTAAATTTAGCCTCTGTAAAGTTAAGGTTTGAATATTACAAATCAAATACCAATTACTTCATTTTCTTGGATATATTTAAGACAAAAATATATTTTTTTTTTTTTTTTTATTAATTTAAAGCGGCATCAATTACTAAGATTATTAGCCGCCTTACTTGTGTGATTTAAACAACTCTAAGTGATAGTTATTAGTTACTCAGTAATATTGAACCCAGTTTATTTTTCTTTCATTTTCTAAAACTGCATGTTTCCAGTATACTTATAATTGTATATGATTTAAGTTCATAAAATATACATATAAATAGACGTATAACTTAAGTAAAATGGCTAAGGACGAGGGTAAGGTAAGATAAAATGTTATTATTAGTAATAACAATAGGGTAGAAGGGAAGGAAATTGAAGGGTGGAGAAAAACGGCAACACGTTACACGATAAAATAGTTGTATATATAAAAATAAGGATTGTAGAAATAAAATGGATATATATGTATATATATGTACAGTACATATGTATATATGTGTATAATATGAAATAAATAAATGTATATAAAATAAAAAGACTCTATATGAAACATCAAACTATATCACAGTCAGATTATCACAATAAAAGAAAAAACACGAAAAATTATAGTTTGCATAGCAGACGTGTTGACTTTAAGAACACGACCAGTTTTTGAATTGCATCTGGATTGTCCCCTAAGCATTCTACGACATTATCTGCTATTTGCAGGTTTGCACGAGGAACAGCATATTGCGGACAATCTATAAGTAGGTGGCTCACTCCAAATATGCCTCCACAACTCTCACATACTGGCAATTGTCCACCTGTCAGTAGGTATGTATTTGTTAGACGCGAATGGCCTATTCTTAATCGGCAAACTGCTACCTGCTCCCGCCGTGTTAGTTCTGATGGATATTTCCATTTTCCCACTGAGGGCTTAACCATTTTTAGTTTGGATTGATTATCATTCCATATACTTTGCCATAACGAGATGATTTTTTGCTTCAAGTAACACGAGATATCATTATGACGGACGGGTACACCCTGATCTATTGCATTATTATCGGCAGCCAGACGGGCTGCCTCATCGGCCTTTTCGTTACCCGCGATACCTAAGTGACTTGGAATCCAAACGAATACAACATTTTTGTCAATGGTTCTCAACCAACCTATAAGTGCCAGTATCTTTTGGAGTAAAGGATCAGCAGTGTAGATGTCAGATAGACCTTCAACTGAACTTCTTGAGTCTGTGCATATTACAGTCTCCGTATATGTAGACATTTCGAAATACCTCAAAGCCTGCCAGATAGCGTATAACTCGGCGGTGTAAATGCTGGCAAATGGAGACAATGATCAGGAGTAGGAATTATCCTGAACGTAAAAGGCAGATCCTACTCCCAGGTTTGTTTTTGATCCATCCGTGTATATAATTAGGCTTTGAGGATATTCGCTCAAGATGGCTCTGAATTTTGTTACGAAGAAATTGGCGGTGATCTCACCTTTTTTAAGAGTGGCACATTCCATACGACACGTTGGTTTTAAGAGATTCCATGGCGGATATTCGCATGTCCCTAACTGATATACTATGATGTATTAGGGTTTCAGACTCGGGAAATACCCGGGACCCAAGTCCCGGAAATTACTCTATTTATTCTTCTCTCGAGTCCCGGGAAAAATCATTCGAGACCAGGGACTTTTGTATACAAAGTGTGCAATTAAAATTCTTATTTTAGAATTAAGGTTTCCTTTGTTTCAATTTCTTGAGCAAAATATTATTAGTTAAAAAAGATAATTCTAAACAAGAGTGAAGCTTTGCGCACTTATTAACCAGTTTTTTTAAAGTACTAAACAGTCTTTGTAAACACATACAAATTATTTACAACCTGTCTATAAAAAATCAATAAAGGTAAAGGGATTAGTTTCAGTAAGAAAGTACAGTTAGGTATGGTGCCTCGTCAGAGCATTCTTTATAAGTGAACTTGCAGTTTCTATTCAATTATATTCAAAAAGGGTCTCCATCCGGAATTTCCTCTCTTATTTATAAACAGGTGAGGTATTCTTCTTAAAGCCTAAACAGCATGTTTTTACTTAAAAATTCATATTGAAGTATGAACCGGTCGTTTTCAATAGGTAAAGCGTTCAAAGAAAATTTTAAAAGTTTTTGTAATGACAATAGTTCGCTTTCATAATTAATTGCGTATTTACTAGATTTCTAAATTTGTTTCATCTGACTTTTATTTACTTTTATTATATTTAGAAATAAAATGTTTTCTGTTTAGTTTCAATATAAAAATAAACCAGATGGTAGTTTGAAATGGTTTTAAAAATATCGAAACGACCCAATGTAATTATTACCTCAAACAAATTTCGTGTAAGGTTGGAATTCTAGAGGCCGCATTTAGAATGCATGCAAGGATCGCATTGAAAAAGAATAGTGAAGAAGATATTGTACCTTGTATCTCAAAAAATATTAAAATTTAAAATCAATTCTAAAATTTTGCAAAACAGAATTTGAGTGAAATTGTATGTATTGTAACGTTCTTTTTAAAATAATAACAAAAATGCTGTTTAATCGTCTATACACAAGAGAGACATTATTTACATACACTAATTAAAGACGCTGGGCCGTATTCACATCCCACTATTAAGCTAATAGCATGTTTAATTACCATGGCAACCAGTTCTAACCTTTCCCCACCTATTAGAATTAGGTAAAGCTATCTCTTTTCTTGTTGATGTTAAGCATAACTTTAGTAAAATAGACCTTTAATAGTGGCATGAGAATCCGTCCACTATAATTATAAACTATTTAACGAACTTAAATGCTAGATATTTACAAACTCAAAGTAGGCTATTTATTCTTAATACAACATTCATTTATAACATTTATTTATTCACTAATATTCGACTATTAACTAATTACACAAAGCACATTTCGATTCACCGGTTGAATATTAACTCCCTTCTGTGCGCGAACGTCAATTTATATCCCCATATAAATGTTCTAGACCGTATTCGATTAGACTCGTTGGTGTATTGTTTTGTGCAGCCGTCGATGAATCATACATGCAGGTGTTGATGAATCATACAACTTGCCGCCAGAATCTAGAATGTTCGATGACGGCGTATAGGGTTTTCTATTCGTTACACTGCCCCCCACTTCAAGTCTGTTCTGTCCCAGAACAGGTTTTATTCTCTGTTTCCTGTAGAAAGGGTCGTGACGGTATCGACAGTCTTAACCTCGACTACACGTTTCATTACGGTAGAAATAACAGTCTACACTCTTTGTTGGTCTTGAAGCGGACTGTGGGTCGAAGCTACAGACTAAGATCTTCACATCTGTATCTCTAAAAATAACTTCCAGCATCTTCCGAACGATCCTCCAATCCAACTGGTCCTGCTCACAGCCGAGTTTGGAAACTGCCAATTTGTTAATGCCCCTGGTAAGCAACTCGGTCCTCAAATCCCATAATGCCCTCAACAGGTCGGCGTAACTCGGTTTCTGGTAGTGAAACTACTTGATTACCAAGTAGTAAATGTCATGACCCGGCAAGTGTAAGGCTTTGCCAACAGAGGGATGCTGTTCTCGAAGTTCATCCAGCCGTCCAAATTTATGTGTAAAAACTACCGCGATCCCTCTTGCCATGCGAAGATCCTCGAAGACACAGTTCGCAATGGAATAATCAACAGGGACCCGGAAGAGATCTTGTTGCATCTCGGTCGTGACTCCAAATCGTGCTTTTCTAGTTCCGGAAAACGCAGCCATAAATCCTTCAAAGGTTCACTTCAGCCTCATCTTCCCGATCCGAGACTGCGTTGTTATTTTCCTCATAGGGCGCCAGACGATTGGAGTATACCACCTTTGGTTTCCCTCTTGGCAATTTCTGGATGCGGTAAATCAAATTATTTATTTGTTTCTTCACTCGGTATGGGCCCTCCCAATTGCGCTGTAACTTTGACGAGTAGCCCCGACGTCTTTGTGGGTTGTATAACCAAACAAGCTGTACAGATTGAAACCCTCCTTCTAGGGCTCTCACATATTACAAAGTCTTCATTCGGTCACTCGCGATTCGGCTATTGTTTCGTGGTCGGTCGTGAATATCCTCCAACTTCTTCTTTAAGTTGATGACATAATCGTTCCCGGCTACCTCCTGCTTTGCAGGTGGAGATCCAAATTCCAGATCACACGGTAACGGTAATTCGCATCTAAACATCACAGACGCTGGTGACTGACCGGTTGTTTCGTGAACCGATGCACGATAAGCCATCAGGAACAGATACAGGTATTGATCCCAGTCTTGTTGATGATCGGAGACGACCTTGACCAAATATTTGCCCAATATTGTATTGTGAGATTCATGCGTTCTATCATTCCATCGGACTGCGGATGTAACGGTTTTGTCCGAATCTTGCGAATGCCCAACAATCGACAGACCTCCCCAAAGAGTATAGACTCAAAATTACGGCCTTGATCCGAGTGCAGTTCCATGGGCACTCCGAAACGACTGAAGAACTCCTTGACTAGTACGTTAGCAACAGTCGCGGCTTCCTGGTTTGGTAAGGAATTTCCATATGCTTCTAGCCATTTGGTAAAATAGTTCGCTGCCACTAATATGTATTTATTCCCATCGTCGGTCTGGGGAAATGGTTCGGCAACGTCTATAGCTATTCTTTCCAGAGTACCCACATTGTACTGCCTCATAGGTGCTCTTCGTTTCCCCAAGGGTCCGTTACCAGTGGCTCATAGTTCGCATTTCCAGCACCACTCTTTCACGTCTTCTTTGCAATTGACCAATAAAAACGCTCCCTAACCTTCTCCAAAGTCTTCTTCACACCGAAGTGTCAGGTGTCAAGGTGAGGCACCGTCATTGAGATGTCGCAGTACCATAGCCACTCGGTTCCTTGGAACACGAACTGAAACCTAATGGTTGTGCCATCTTCACTCTCCAGCACTCGCTTCAGGAGATCGTTTTTCACCTTCAAGGACTCCCATTGGTCCCAATATGCTTAAAGGGTTCTGTTGAAAGGACTGACGGGCAGGCCTTTCTCCCGCACGCTTCCATTCCAGTACAATTTTTAATTCGGAATCAGCCTCCTGCTGTTATTGCAATTCTTCCGGCAACCAATTGTCGTTGACGATGGTAGTTCTTAATACTTAAGGGGAACTTAATCCCAAAATTAGATGAAATAATAATGATAACAGAAATTACGATAAATCTCCTTTATTTGTCAGTTTACAAATTACAAAATTACCAAAATTAAATGATTACAAAATAGTTAATTTGAACTGTACTGTAAAGTAAGTCTCGGTACTCCTAGCGAAATTTAAATCTAGCCAAAGGCACTCTACTTAACTATTTAAATATGTGTGCAGCTGTAGAAGGTAAACAGAGATGAAGCCATTTGGACACGCATTTGCGGTATGGTGCTAAAATTCTATTACAATTTTTTTACAATAACAATATGTAATAAATTTAAGTAAACAATGGTCTAGCTCCATTTTGTAATGAATTTGTATATAAAAAATTAAGCTGATCAAATTTTTGTGCGTTTTGAAGAACGCAGTGACGTCAGTACCCTTTAAAATGCAACCTAAAGCAGGGATTAATGTTTTCCGTATGATAATGAGAGCTGAAATTCTTTAATAAGTTTGTATTATGGTTTCATAAAATTAACATTATTTTCTATTCATCGTGCTAACGTAACATTTTAAGAAAATAATCAAATAACATATTAAATAAAAAACATAGATCGTGTGGGGGGGCCTTTTCCTTGCCCCCCCCGCATTGCAGGGTATGTGTGGGTGGTTGTTACGCTACTGAATGATAGCTATGCATCTTCGTTAAGAAAAACGTTCTAGAAGTGCATTGATTAATTGTTAATATTAGACAAGGCGTTACTAAATTTCTAAGTAGTATAGTTACTCCACTGTATATGTTATCAGGCTTGCGATTTTCTAACATTAAAATTAAAATAAAAGTAAATAAAGTAACTTTTTAATAGATACGTACGATATAAACTGAGCAAGATGTCTGATTCGACCAAGTTCTTAAAATGTATATTTTTGGCAGCACTGTAAAGCATAGCATATCTGTTTGGAAGCTGTACTGCATTATCTGAATCTTCTTTACGGATAAATATAGGGGTTCTTTTACTTTATAAACGGAGTTTATAGTCCTGTCATAGCCACCGATTCCGTTACATTTTAATCAGAACTGGCCAGATTAGAGTTGTGTGCCGACGTTCCAAACACGGTCTGCATATACTATAAGTATTTCAAAAGAATTGATTAATTAAACATCCATATACAATAATAATACAACATAAACAATCAAAATAATCTTATACTGTATGTCTCATTAGGAAGTCGAACTTAATGATTAACCTGTGCTTTTAAACAATCGTTTGTAAGGAATAAATAAAATTATTATTTCTATTTATCATTTTATTTATTAGTTTAAACGGTACTCATATCCTGAAAATTAAAAAAATACAATAAGTCACTTAAAAAATCATTTAAATTAAAATAAGTGTGGTGCACTCAAGAACCGACATGATTTCATAGTTCAGTTTGCCGGAGCGGGATGATAATAATCTCAAGTCGCTGCCGTCCCAAGTTCGATTCCAGTTTGCAGATAACTTCTCTTAATAGTCAACCTAAATAGTACGTACTGAATTAACGAAAATTATTAAATTTGTGATATCTTATTTCCAGATAAATGGTATGCATGGCGAATCAATTACTATATAATTTGACCATTTATTTTATCAAACTAACCAGGCCAGTACAACGTAACAGAGAATGTAAAAAGCATTAAAATGCATTTTAAAAGCATTGAAATTCTGTAGAAAGGAATATTTCGAAGAGAAAAAATTGCATTTTAAATATGTGTTTGTAAAACAAATAAGTTTAAAAAATCTGCCAACTGATTACACAGGCCTGCGAGAAATTTGTGATCAGACCAGACTAGGTGATTCTTATAGATTTTTGTGCGTAGAATTCGATGGCGTCAGAAAAAATGCGTATCACGTCATGATTTGGAGATATTCGCACTTAAAAGTGCAAAAATGGCCTATTTTGACCATTTTCAGAAGGACATAACGCAAAATATTTAATATAGTGTTAAATTTTTCGCAGAGATATTTGTATTTGAATGACAGCATATCAATCATTTTATGTTATTAATGTTAATTAACGTCAATACTACGCTACCACGGCAATATCTCTGCGAAAAATTTCTGCACAATATATATATATATATATATATATATATATATATATATATATATATATATATATATATATATATATTGTCACAAACGGAATTATTTTAAATTAAATCCTTTTTGTAACATTTCAACTTGCATTCATTTAGTATCAAGAGTAGTGCGATACTCACCCACACGCCGCCACGCGCGGTACACAATCTGCATAAGCCTTGAGAATAATTTATACAGATTGAATCTCATTAGACTAAAATATACAGTTTGAATCACATTAGAATAAAATATACAGTTTGAATCACATTAGAATAAAATATACAGTTTGAATCTCATTAGAATAATTCATACAGTTTCATTCGAATAATTTATACAGTTTGCATCTTATTATATATTCATGTGTTCTTCGTATCCCACTTAATGTATTCAATTATTCAATAGCGTTTCCGCCTTCAGCAGTATATAAAACCGCTTGTTTTGGCTTCAAATCAGTCTGTGCCAGGACTCACCAGAAGCCTCAACAAGAACAAGCGGGTAAGTGTCTTTTGATTAATTATGGCTTAGTTTGCTTAGTTGAGTAAGCGGCGCTTAATCGCCCACTCTCTGCTAAATTATGGGAAGTTGTGACCAGGCTACCCGGCTTAGTTATAATTACTAGGAGTCTAGCTCCTACGCTTAGTTAGTAGATTTAGTGCTAGAACAGGGTTAGTTCCAAACTCCCCTGTATTGCATTAGTTTAGGAGGACATATACGTCCTCACAATATGTATCAATATGTCAACATGTATGTTAACCTTTTGTACTCTTTTTATTGTCTTTAGTATATAATTGTTTTTTACAACTTGTGTTTGATTTATCTCTACCTCTGACTACGTCCTCCAGTCACGAAAACCCCACGTGACAATATATATATATATATATATATATATATATATATATATATATATCGTTTTATATATATATATTTTTTTTAAGTTATAGCCAAGATATCAGTCATTTTATTTTTTTACAACTGTTTACCGTATTTCAGAAATGCATTAGGCCTCCTCCTCCCTAGGAGCCTTTGCAGGCCAGCCTTCTTGCACCCACAATTCTTTTGACAGCTTTTAGTGCATCTACAAGAAACTGGCTTCAATACAGCGAAGCGGGGGAGCAGGTGGTAGCAATGTTGTCACAGGCTCAAGACCAATTTTTGCTCTTTTCCACCCCCACGGTTCAGGATCACAGTCGGCGTCCAGCCATTGCTGAACCTTATGGAACACTCTTAATGAATGCTGGCGAGCTGCAGCTGCAGATGGTGGTAATGCAGCAATGTTTGCTTTATCCTTAAAAGCTGATTTTATGATGTAGGAAGGATATTTCAAGCGGTTTAGTGAAGGTTCGCTCTACCCCACGAATAGCTAGACTGTGAAACATTCGTTTTTTTTTCTCAAAATAAACAATAAAACTATAAAATTATATATACTTACTGTATCTAAGAAACTCAAAATATCTGCCACAGTTTGAGATTTAAACTCTTTCTTACAAATTAATTAATCAAGTCGTAGGTATTGGTTCCACAGCTGTATAAATTGTGAAAAGGAGTAGATAAAGGTCTCAAAACACAAATAATAACTCAAAAAGGGCGCCATCTGATTATGAAGCTTAAGGTATTGATTATAAATAACCAATCAAAGATGTTAATAGAATAAGCTTTAAAAATTATTAAATTCATTAAAAAGAAAATGAATAACATATTTAGTTGAATCAAAAAAGATTTTGTTTATTTAAAATTTTGAAATAAAAATGAAATAAGATGTTCATAATTATATGGTTCCGTTTTCTAGATCCTTAGTTTTGAACTGAAAACATTTATTTAACAGGAAGAAAAATGGTTAAGACATAACAATACATATATAAAATAAAACACCACTCAAACATTTATTACAAGTCTACTCAATATTCTTTAAATAATAAGTACACCAAAGTAAATCAAAAAGATTCATATAAGACCTTTCAATAATTAACAAAAATAACCAAGAAGTTTATAAGATCAACCAAAAGAATTATTCAATAAATTTTATTCAGGTAATAAAGTTTAAGTTGACTTGACTTTGTTGACAAAATATATAAACAAATATCTAAAGGATGTTATGCAAATTAGATTAATTCAATTATTATCAATTTGGATGATTTTAAAATACATTAATTTTAAAGATTTCTAAATAAAGTAGAGAGCTCTCTTCCTAAAGAAAAATTGCAACATTCTTCAACTAAACGATTCTTAATTAACTGCATTATAAAACAATCACTTAAAAAATACGGTACCTTGAATTTCATCCACCAAACTTGTGGAATACAACACATACAGTCTAGGAGAAATTGGAAATTGACCTTTATTTCGGAAAATAGTGGTTAAACTCGGCGTTGTCTTGAAGTGTTGATTTTCAGTACCAGAAACTCGATTCAATTTAATTACTGTCATTCGCCCATATGGTTTCATAAACAGCCAGGGTCGAGCACAAAAGACCAAGATTTTAAAATGTTTATACGTAATAACGTATTTACTTTCATTTAGAAAATAACGATAATGTTTCTGGA
Source organism: Agrypnus murinus (assembly GCA_929113105.1). NCBI lineage: Eukaryota > Metazoa > Arthropoda > Insecta > Coleoptera > Elateridae > Agrypnus > Agrypnus murinus. The sequence goes on from OV816025.1 coordinate 210,864,142, forward strand.
ACTTAAATTGTTTTTAATAACTAGTAGCACTAAATGCGTTTAAATTCTTTAAGCGGAATTCTAATTTATAAAAGCACGGGAGTCGGTCATTAAATTCGAGTTCGGCTTTAAATGATTTTTCTTTCATTAACAAACTGCACTTGTCTTAAGATCAGGCGAAACAAAGTAATTGTGATTACAGGTTCTTCACCAAAGAATAAACCCTATTGTTTATTCACGATACGAAACTATAAGTCTCTCAAACACGACTTTACGGAACGTAGATCCTCTCAAAAGGATTAGCACTTAGTACGAAATAACATTAAAACGATAATACACTGTATGTAGAATTTCTTTCAATTCTAAAGGATTAATAAACAGTAATCCAGTAACACTAATTCAATATCGATCAATCATTATTGATCGATACTCAAACGATGAAACCGCACACCCCAGGTTAAAGTGTAAACATTTCTAATATCGACTACCCGCCTCAAAAGTTCGGTGGTAATTCTTTTCGCGCCAACCCCAGCGAGCGTTTTTATTTCCTCGGATCCCGTAGCTCCGCGTGGTTACATCTCTTTTTATGCAGCAAGGGCGCTTTTTACTTGACCTTCTATAAGATTCTAGACTCAAATACAAAAAAAGTAGAACCGCCAGAAATCGCGCGCCAAACTAATGCGAAGTGGTACAGCGTCTGGCGTGTAGACAAGATTCCTACGCCGTAAACTGTCTTAAAATTTATCACGCAGATCACTAACAAAGGAAATTGTATTTTCGAATCCTGTATTCTCAGAATGTTAACAGAAATATTTCTATAAAATAAGTTGACCAAGCACTTCACACAGTTTCTTATCAAGGTCTTTTCCGAAGTAATCGATATTATATTAAAATATAAGCAAACAAATACTGAAAAACATCATTCTTGGTGACACCACATTCATTAATTATATCAAATATAAAACAATCTTTTCCTAAAAGTGCTTTCTATAGGAAATGTTTACATGATGAAATGCTGATTTAAATAAAGCGAAGTTCACAGGACCGAACTTAAGATTTTTTAATAAGAATAAATGCAAAATTCTGCATACAAAATGCTGTTGGAAAATGTACCCGTTACAACTGACTGACAAGATAAAAAAAAGAGATCATGTCTCTCAACACAGTCCTAGCCCTCCCGCCCCTATAAACTCATTGTAATAGTCAACCCCTCTTATACAGGGCTTGTGGAGGGCGAACACCATACTCACATTCCACAGGGCAGCCACGGACACCTGCATCACCATTGTACCCATCAACACTAGAAGAAATCTAATAAAAAGTACATCTACTTGGTATAGTTTATCAAATATGTAGCAAATATAGCAAAGTTGTAGATCTTATTGAGTACTGTTCAAAACACCCCCACTTTAATATTCTGTGTTACAATAGTTTCCAAGGTATAAGTGATTTTTTGGTATAGAGAATTAACATTGTAAATCAGAAATTCGCTAATAGCAATTACCACATAAAATTTAGACATTAGGTGTAAATGCAAAAATTAATAAGCACAGTTTCATGGAGCAAAATCACTCATCAGAGTTTTACAAATAAATCGGTGAGTCCAAGAACAGTAAAAGTCCACAAAATCGCGTTTTGACTTGAGATAGCCAAAGTGTTTAAAATTCGAAGATTCATTCGTTGCGCTTAAAAACATTACAACCTTCAAGACTAATCCGGTCTTATGCGCCACCCATTTACGGCGTTACGATGAAAAACATAAAAAAGACTGAGTCCAAGAACAGTACAAGTGCATTTTTTTCTCTCTATAGGTTGGAAGGGGTGGTTTTTTTCGGATTTTTTATATTCAATTATCATTTGTCCAACGAATTATCACAACTGTTATGAAGACCAACACGGTGACTTTACTCATTGTGGAGCTATTATGTTTTTAATTTTTTCTCAAAACTATCTTTTTGGACTTGTACCGTTCTTGGATTAACCGATTCAATTGCTACCGGTGTGGAAGAAATAGATGAGAATTTTCGAAGGAATTTATTATTCTAAAATCTTATTAGCCATGACAACAATCAATAAAATTAATAATTGAATAGTTTAGAATGACAAATTTAGCAGCACTTTTTTAGAATAATTTGACAACTCTTATCATGGATAATAAGATTGTAGAAAAATAAATTACTTGGAGAATTCTCATCTATTTCTTCCACACCGGTAGCAATTGTAAAACTCTGATGAGTGATTTTGCTCCATGAAACTGGGTTCATTAATTCTTGCATTTACACCTAAAGTCTAAATCTAACGTGGTTATTGCTATTAGCGAATTTCTGATTTACAATGTTAATTCCCTATACCAAAAATCAGTTATATCTTGGAAAGTGTGTAACACATAACATTTAAAGTGGGGGTATTTTGAACAGTACTCAATAATATCTACAACTTTGCTACAATGACTTTTTCTCTAAAATAATTAGGGGAGCCAATATTTGAGAAATGGTGTTTTTACATGCTATTCGCCTATGTAACAAAATCTATAATACACCCTGTATATAATAAAAAATGAGAGAAATGTATAGTTTTCAAGTTATTTTGCAAAAACTAACAAAAAACCGTTTTCCCCGATTTTTGTAAGATAGCGGGTTTCCAGGCAAAATTCTTGTTGGCAAACCTGGAATTCGTGATCAGCAGCCCAAAAAACATAAAGAACCAAAATATCAAAACTACACCAAAACTTTCCCCTATTTGCCCTTTTAGAGCACAATTTGACTAGACTACTTCGTGCTGCTATGTAGTCGGCGCATATGAGCCCTATTATGTTCTTTAAAATGAATAAGAATTTTTACTTTTACAGGAAATTGGTTATTGGGTAGCCGGTTTCGTAACAGTGAGTACTGGAATAATCGTTGTTGCATTGAAACGTATCGGAAGCAGTGATTCTGATGAGTGGAGTTTTCCTTTTGGTTTAATAACTTTGTTTGGTGTAACACGTAGCCCTAATTACGAATTAATGTATTCCTACCAAGCAATAAGTATTTCTTTTCATGGAGCAGTTTTCATTGCAACTGATTTAACTATAGCTGGAATACTCGCTCATTTGGTTTATCAGTTTAAAATTTTACAAAATAACTTAAGAAATCTGGTGACACTAAGCTACGAAGATATGATGAAGGTAAGTTCAATAGGTTTTTGTGAAGGCTTCATATTTTTGCAAAACCATTAATTCTACTAATGCATAAACATTCTTTGGATATATTAGCAACTGCAGAAGCTCAATCAATAATTTTAAAATTTAATAATATTTAAAAGTAAAATCAAAAACTCATAGTCTTCTCCACATTTATTAAAATTAAAAAATATAAAATATGTCCAACTGCAGTTTCGACTTTAACAAATAAGTCATTCTCAAGGATAAAAATCAAATTTACATGTAATGTGGTAGAATATTTAAATATTATTTCCTATTAAGTATACATTATTTATAAATATTATTAAGTTTCTTGCGTATTTTAAAAAAGAATATTAATATCTTCATGATGATTTATTTTGTTCTTGACAATTTAAGGAGTAAAATTACTCATGTGGTCTAATTTTGAAGATATTAATATTCTTTTTTAAAATACGCATGAAACTTAATTAATATTTATAAATAATGTATACTTAATAGGAATTAATATTTAAATATTCTACCACATTACATGTAAATTTGATTTTTATCCTTGAGAATGACTTATTTGTTAAAGTCGAAACTGCAGTTGGACATATTTTATATTTTCTAATTTTAATAAGTGTGGAGAAGACAATGAGTTTTTGATTTTACTTTTCAATTTAACTCCACTATGAGAAAAATGGAACGACATCAAGATTTAATAATATTTGTTATTTTTTATAAACTCTGTCACTTCGTGAGCAACTACAGTTTCCTCCGATAGTTTACCTGTTTTGAAAAAAGTCGTTGGTTTCAACAACGCGAGTTATTAATGTTAACGAGCTGTTAACAATACAGAATAAAATGTACACATTGTAGAATTAATTGTAGAAACTTACTGTAAAACTTTTTTAATTAAAGAGTTAATAAATTGTTAGAAATTCTAAATTAAGTATATGTTACATTTGTATTTTTAGGATAAAGGGCTCCTAAAAACGCAAGACTTTAATACGAATGAGATTGATGGCTCAATGATACCATGGAAAAATCTTAAGAAATGCCTCGTGGATGTGATTGAATTTCATTCGGCAATAATAGACGTTGCAAATGAATTTGAAAATGTGTTCAGTGGTTTAATGTTGCTGGTTTTCGTGAATAATTTAGCCTTGATCACGTTTATGGTCTACCGCCTATCAATGGTAAGATAAACGTTAGAATTGAAAATATTTGTAGGCCAAACAGCCACAATAATAGAATAGAAGTAATAATAACCATAATTATAATAATGCTGAGTAAAATACTTGAACATTCTTCTACATATTAATACCTAAGGTAAACCTAAAAAAAGATAGCTTGATTCATATCAGACAATGATAATAATAATAATAAAAGATAATTCCAGATGATGGACCTAGAAAAGTGGTACACTATATTCATCTAAATTAATGGTAACAATTAATTATAAAATAATAATAATGATTCTAATAGAAGTATAAGTAGTAGATGATACTAATCATAATTATTATAATATTGTTGAAAGAAAAAGAGTTTGTTCATTTCTTCTATATTTTCTACATTCTAAATTCTTGCACATTTTAATTCCTAAGTAAATCTACAAACCTAAACAAGAGGATAGCTCTTATCTTATCTATTCCAAATAAAGAACCTATTCGTAGTGCTCCATCAAAGAAGTGAAAAGCTTATATTATTACATCAGAATGGTTACCAGAGAAATACTAAAAGTAAATTCTATTAGTAATAGAAATAATAGTATTAATGTGTAATTATACAATACATAATAATAATAAAAGACAATACTTTAGTCATCTGAATTAGTGATAAAAATAATTGATTATAATGTAATAACACAGATTCTAGCAGAGGTACGTTTAAGTAGTAAATAGTAGTAGGTAATCACAACCATAATAATGTTGAGAGAAAAAAATTTAAACATTCTTGTACATATTAATGCCTAAGTAAACCTGAAAAGATAGCATTATTCATCAATGAAATAAAACACACCATTTAGTTGATGTATATTCGCGAAGTACAACAAAATTTTTCAATAATTACACTGTGCTATACATGAAATATACAAGACCTACCTATATAAACGGTTTGATATTGAAGAATAAAGACTTTTCACACTTGCAGAATTTTCCCATCACTTCGAGTTTTTTCGCAGTCCTCCGAATGTACCTCATTCAGTTTTGGTGCCTTGCGCCACTCTAATGACGAAACTTAAGCCATTTCTTGTAACATTTTAGAAATCTTTTGTTTAGAGGGGAGATAAGAGTAGCTTTACAAAAATAATGAAATTCGGTAAAAAATGACTGAATTATAGCCTGAAACAGTCACGAAAAGTTTTTTTTTTGGGAGTTTTTAAGTTTCAGCGGTTCAAAATGTTATTTACTCAACAAATAATTGTTTTTGCTCTTTATTTATTGAAGATATATATTTTTTATTTCTAGGAAATTTTTAATTTTTTAAATTGGTTAACAAATGGCCGAGTTATGGCCGATTATATGCAAAATAGCAATTTCGTTTCGTTATTTTAATCCATGTTTTCATGATCTCTGGTAATGTGAGAAGGCTTCATATCCACATGTTGCTCAGATGTTACTAACTTAATATCACAGTAAGTATTTCTTAACTTTATCAAAGATGTTCTGAAGATATACCATTTCTAAAGTCCATCGAGTGAACACACTGTATGTGCTGCCACGCCCGTGGTCGTGGGATCAGTCATCCAGAGCTTTTCATTGTCTTCATCAGTGTTTGTCCTAGTTCTGGTCATATCTGACCATATACAGGACCAAAACTCTTTTGTGCATCTGATGGTGAGGTATCCTTTAGCTGTGAATTTATGGTATTCAGTAGCATTCATTATTTCTTCCAATTATATATAGAGATGTGCAACTGTGCACACTCGACATAAAGAAGTGCATGAAAGAATGGCAGCATTTCTTGGACGGAAACAAGATGAAGAGCCCAGTTTCCCATTCTCTCCTAGCTGTATCTCGGCAACACTTAAAGTGTAGCAAATCTAGTCTACTTTAAAATTAAAAATAATCAATTTCGCTGTAAAACACATCGTTTACAAGATATTATTCAAAAACCGAAGAAATGTCGGAATTTTCAATTTTTTCAATATGGCGGTGGTGCGCTAAGGTCGTAAACTTGGATTTTTAATAAGTATCCTAACATACAAAACATATCCAAATCCAGAACTACCCGATCTTTTGCAAGGTAACGTCTGTTTTTCTGACAGATTGACTGGACTATTAATACAAATTTAGGTTTTTCTAAAAATATTTGATATATCCTTTTATAAACTTCATCACTGAAACATGAAAAATTTCTAAAAATATTAGATTATATGCCAATGGACTAAAGTGCATATTTTAATCTTGAATGTGAAGTTTATTTTCCAGAGCGTAAGCCAGGGCAATAAACACAGGCAAGATAAATAGACTATTTAGTTCTATGGTGTATAAGCTATTTTTTGCACGAACTTAAATACTTAATCGCAAAATCCTCAAAATTTTCGAAAATACTGTTAAATATTCAGTCTGACAATTGAAATTTTTAACACCAAAATCACATAATTTTAGCATAGTAGGTAAGGTTCCCTTGGGTATAATGCAATTGTTTTTCTTTACTCCCTAGGAAGTAAAATAACCTCCCTTAAACAAGGGAGTAAAGTAGAGCTTTACATATAGGCCATACAAAAAAGTTTTTTCGTGACTGTTTTAGACTATAACTCGGTCATTTCTTCACCGATTTTTATTGTTTTTGAACTTTTGTAAAGCTACACGTGTTGCCTTCCCAGTAGAGGAAATATTTCCAAAATGTGACAAGAAATGGCTAAATTTTGCTCACTAGAGTAGCGCAAGGCACCAAAAATGGATCCAGTGGACTGGGATAAAACTCGAAGTGATGGGAAAATTCTGAAAGTGTGAAAAGAAAATATGGAAAATTGTCCCCTGTTTTTGTAAATTACAAATTGTACAGGTTTCGTTTAGATTAATCATGTAGCTATTCCTATTAATATAGAAAGATAATATACGGTTCTTAAGAGTTCATAATTGAATTACTCTCAGTTTGTTTTATAGGTATACAATAATCAATGACTGAGCTGTGAGTAATGCGATTATATGTAGGAACATAAGTCGAGTTTGAGATTGATACAAGATCTTGTACCCTGCAGTACTCGTAAAGGTCCGATATGAATCTATCAACATTTCTTCTGATGTCATTGGTGTCTTGGCTCAGCCACAAACTTTCTTTGTTTAATAGTATGAAAAAACTTTTGAATAGCGAAACCTGATTATACTTCTGTCTGTTACTTTGAGTATTACTAAGTAAAGTTTATTATATAACATAGTATACGAAGTAATCGTTCCTTATCCATATTAAGGATTTTACATAGCCACCTCGACGATCTTTTAACAACCAATACTATTATCTTATTTAGTTTAAAGTCTGTACAAATAATATATCTTGGAGTTGAGTTATTTAAACAATACAAAGATTTCTCAATTCAAATTTCTTTTCGTCCTGCATAAGGGGAAGATCCAAATTATTTTGATTAAGAAAAAGGAATATTTTTTTTAATATTTTGTGTTAACTAAATATTTACATAAGATATAAAAAAGTAAAAATAACTTTAAAAATGACGTGTACTCCTAGTTTTCACGTATAATTAAACTATTACATTTATAAATACGTTCTATTAGTAATAATGATAGGGATATGTTATGATTATATCTGGAATAATAAAGGATGCTCTGCTGTGACTATATATTTGTAGAGATTATGGCTGCATATTTATCTTTTTCAGTATTCAAATACGTAGGATCCGCGAAGTTCTTCTCTATTACAAATAGTTATTATTTTCTCTCACTATTCAATCGATTTTTTGGAAAAATTTCTTGATACAATCAACCTTTTTCACTTTTTGCAACCACTGTCGGTAAATTTTAAGACTTTTATCTTTATTTGGATAAGAAAAAATATATTCGCCAGACTTTTCGGTATTCTTGCACCCGAATATACAACATCGAGGCATGTTGTGTTAATGGGTAACTACACAATAGTAATAACCAAAAATAACCTAATGAAAAAACAATTTTTATTTCATTTCGTATTTCAAACAATTGTTTATATACTACAATTAGTAAAATAAAGTATAATTTGATCTCCGTTGTCAATGACACCGGTGTTCAAGACGTTCTTGATTTCCGTTGTTGTTGGCAACGTAAAAATCATTTGATGTTGCATAACAGTCACACGTGACATGCTGCTTTTTAGTAGGGAAAAAATGAGAGTTCTGGACCCACCCCCCACTCCTGACCTTGACCTTGAACCTATCTCTCTCTAACACATGGTGACCTTGAATCTATCTATGTCACGTAGACGTGGCAACACCGCATTTTCAAGGTCACCAATATGGCACCACCGCATTCTCAAGGTCAACAATATGGCACCACCGCATTCTCAAGGTCAACAATATGGCAACACCGCATTCTCAAGGCCATCAATATGGCAACACCGCATTCTCAAGGCCCTCAGTATGGCAACAATGCATTCAAGACCACTCTTCAAGGTCATCAAACACCATTCAAGGTCAAGCTTTAGATATATATAGCAGGTCGCATGTATTGAAAATGCAAAATGTGTGTAGAAGCGAGCTTGCAGAATACGTGCCTGACAGAACGAGTGTTATCATTTCGTAATTGGAAGGGTATACAAACCCCAAAATCTTTAGCTGAGGCCGGATTTGTGTATACGGGGCGTGAAGATAGAGTAGAATGTTTTTATTGCCGAGTGAACATTTTCAAATGGGAACCGTCGGATAGTCCAATCGTAGAACATCTGAAATGGTCACCACATTGCGTATTTGCAAACGTGTTAGCACCCATAAACGTTGAAAGCGGTAGAGACGTTTGCGGTTAAAAGAAGATACAACATAGAATATAACACTAAGGAAGATGTTACCAATCAAGGCGGTAATATTATTAGCAACCTTGTACGAGGGTGTAGTGTACGTTGCAAAACTTCCAGACACAACAGCAGCTTTTATTTCATACAACTTCAATACGAGTGTGTGGTATGGAATGCAACCGGTGACGTTGCAACACATGGGAATGTTTAAACACGAGGTCGGCAATAGAACGCAAGAAGTACGATTCAGGGTCAAATTCGTGTACCCAACATATACCATGGATAGCGAGTGGCAAACCCTCGGGAATAGTCCGGTAGAACAATGTAAAGTCAGCAGCGAAACGTGTTACGCTTCAGTGGCGACCTTGGGCACCCTGTTAATCGCAGTAGTTGGTGTAAGCATGGGAACATATTGTATCGCTCGTTATCGTTACCACTAAAGACTATGACCTTGGCTCCCACCCGCCAACTGAAACCATGACCTTGGATCCCACCCCTCGACTCAGACCATGACCTTGAATCCCACCCGTCAACTCAGTGTATATAAACGCATACGCAAGAACACTTCAGTAGTACAGCATCTACACAAGAACAATTCAGCAGTACAGCATCATGAACGTGGTAGAGGCAACCGTTTTAGTAACATTCGATTTCGAGGACGACGAGGATGAAATGCGAGACGAAGAATTATATGGTGGGAACGTCGAGAAAACTTTAGACCACCACAAAGAGGCATTCATTAAACGCGTCAAAGAGAAGAGTGTTCTTGAAGCTGGTTATCTGGTGTTTGCGCTAGTGACGTTTGCATATTCCATGGACTTAAATGGGGAAAGGATATGGTTTGACGGAAAAAGTGGGACAGCGCCGAAACAATTGGAAGAACCGTTAGACGAATGGTACGATACAAATATAAAAATTCCCATCATGAGACGTATAGAGGAGTATAATACCGATAAGTTGCGAACGGAACATTTGTGTCGTTTCACCATACTAATAGCGGAGAGTTAAAGTGCTGTTTATAGACTAGTATAAGCCGGATAAGTTTCGAACAGAACATTGGCGTCGTTTCACCATCTTAATAGCGGAGAGTTAAAGTGTTGTGTTGTTTTTGTAAAGTCACAGAAACAGCCAGCGCATTATTTAGTGAAAAGTACGCCGAGGCTTAACTAATGTATTATTGAAATAATTGTACTCTGTAAACAAATACAAGATTGTAAATTGTAAAAGATAAATGTACTCTGTAAACAAATACAAGCGGGTAAATTGCATATGTATTTAGTTAAATAAACCACGTATTTATCTCATTATATCGTTTCATTTAAGACCGATCTCCGTCTCTTCTAGAGATTAGTTTAACGATTAAATCAAAAGTGAAACTAAGATTTAAAAATGTCATACCATTTTAATTTCAATTAGATTCTTACTTAACTATGAAAATATCCAGAGGAAAGATCAACACAACCTCAAGGTAAGAACGACACCAGACAGTCAGGAATGTGCAAACAAAGAAATTCCACAGACATCGTTGAGAACAGGTGAAACAAGGTCAAGGAGATTGTATTTACACAGAAAGGAGTGGCCAGACAGTCAGGAATGTGCAAACAAAGAAATTCCACAGACATTGTTGAGAACAGACGAAACAAGGTCAAGGAGATTGTATTTACACATAAAGGAGTGGCCAGACAGGCACGAATGTGCAGGCAGAACAAAAGAAATTCCGCAGACGTTGTTATGTTTACAAAAAAATGTACACGAAAGGTCAACACTACCTCAAGGGTAAGAACTACACCAGACAGTCAGAAATGTGCAAACAAAGAAATTCCGCAGTCTTTGTTGAGAACAGATGAAACAAGGTCAACGAGATTGTATTTACACAGAAAGAAGTGGGGGCACAGATATATCTATAACTTCCAAGCTTCACCACTCAGTTACATTTACAACAAGTTAGAGAAATGAACAACGAAATGAACAATGAAAGTGGAGTAGAAAGTGGAGTAGAGAGTTCGTCGCCGGAGGTCGACCGACCAGCGTCTCGGGGATCAAGTCTGTGGAGCGAGGATACGGAGATCCTCGTTGTGAACGACGTTGCGCAGGTAGAGGACCTGGAGGAGACTGAGGAGATGGAGGACGAGGTGGAAGACCTGGACGAGGTGGAAGACCAGGAGGAAACCATGGAAGTGCTGGTAAGTAACTAAATAATTTAACAAAATTACTTTTAACAAAAATACTTTTAACAAAATTACTTTTAAATAAAAGGAGGAAACGATGCAAGTGCTGGTAACTAACTAAACAATTTAACAAAATTACTTTTGAATAAAACACATAGATATGAGACATATATTTTTATTTTAATGTTTATAGCCGGAGAACGTTTTAGTGGCGATGTCGCGACCCGTACTAGTACGGGGGCGGTTTAGCACGCTGGTGCTGTGTTGCGTATGTAGGGAGACCTACATAACCGTCCCTCGGGACTATGACGCGGTGAGGTACGCCGCCACTCACCAAAAGTGTGAGGCATGCACATAAGTGAGTTAGAATTAGTTTATTGTAATAAAATTACGTTTTAATTTACCCCGTGTTTTGCAGGTGCAGCGCGAGTGTAAACAATCCCCAAAAAATCCCCCAAAAAAATCCCCAAAAAAAAATCAAAAAAAAATCAAAAAAAAAAAAAAAAAAAAACTAAAAAAAGTTAAGGTAGGTTAGGTTAGGTTAGTTGAAAACTAGATGATACTACAAAGAAAACAAAGCTGATACTATAGTAACCCCCTTAAATGAATTTTAAGGGGTGTCAAGGTAAAGGTGAGGTAAACTACTGGAGGGGGGGAGGAGGCATGGGGAGGGATGGGTGGTGGGTTGAGGGGGGGGGGGTTTGGGGCCGGGGGGGGAACGAAAATTGAAAAATCAGCGCTCTAGCTCTCAAGGTTAACGAAGGGCAAGAATTCGATTGCTCGATTTGCTAAGTAGAGATAAATGAAGGTCGTCACGGGTATGCTGGTGACCACAATTGAATGGTCATAGAGTATTTCCGGGTTACAACAAACTTTTGGATTTTTTTTTTTTTTTTTTTTTTTTTTTTTTTTTAAATTTTGGATATTTTTCAGAGAGTATTGTCTGGTTGCTACAAACTGTTGAAGTAAAACAACATAGTGAGTAATGGGTCAGACGGTTTTAGTGACTTTTTGTTTACGGTTATAATATCTACAATTTCTTTTATTGTATACAATCAAATCATCAATTGTAAAGGAAAAAGAATTATTTCATGCTATTTTTTATTTAAAATGTGTTGGTCCTAACTAATATTAACAAAATTACTAAATAATATTAACAAAATTACTAACTATAATGTCTATAATATCTACAATTACACATCACTGCTGATCCATCTCCATCTCCAACCGTGCATTCAATATTTGAAAGTAAAGGCTGCCGTGACAATTATCATCGCAGGTACACTCATCCGCATCGTTGCCTCCAAACTGGGATACCGGACCGAGGATATGCAATCGTTCGGAACACGCAATTGGGTCGAAGGTGTTGTACAGCATCCGTTTCATGCAGCCATCACACCAATGGGATGGTACGTGGGAAATCGATCTCGACACCGTTGTGTGGTATTGCTGTGGTAGGGTGGCCGTACTACACACACTGCGTATGCAGCCCTTGCATAGACGCTTCTCTTTCCACGTGTAGTATGACCACCACAGACAGTACGGGACATCTGCCACTGTAAAGCACCCCTGCAATACCGTAGCCACCTGTTGAAACCGTAGGGTTCGGTTTGCACAATCAAGGTCCTCCAGGTCACCGAAACGGTCTTCATCATAATGTCTTTCGGAGTTAGCGGTTGTATACCAATACCATTTCCACATCACCCATAGTTCGAACACTAGGCGTTCAATTCCTATACCTATGGATGATTGTGGATTCATCAGCTCTCGATGGTGGCGGGCGATGGATACATGTGGACCCAAGGAGGCAGCGATGCAGCGTAACGATTGAGCCCGTAGGCTGAGCCAGCGATCCCATTTCTGCGCATCTGGCGCGGTATCTCCTTCAACGGAATGTGGTATGCGAGGTGCGATGACGGACATTGTGATGTGTTACCTGGTGTGGAAAACACTCCCTATTATATCGAAGTTACAACACCCACGGAGGGAGTGGGAAGTGGAACACCTTGAGGTACCTATACACCAATGCCCTTGAGAAAATGTAAGGTTTCTGTCTAGACACCGACCTATACACCAATGACCGTGAGGAAATGCAAGGTTTCTGTCTATACACCACTGACCGTGAGGAAATGTAAGTATTTGCGCGAATGCACGGTAAAGTGGTGGGGGTGATGGAGGGGTTCAAGGTGAAGGAGTGGGGGTGAAAGTGGGGTTCAAGGTTAGGGAGTGGGGGGTGGTTCGACAAAACCGGAGGGCGACGAAGCGGAGCGTCAGTCTGTCTTCGTTCATCATGGATACATCATCTAGTAGTGTTACCAGTGTTGGTGAAGTGAATAAGTGTCGTTGTGTGACATTGTCCTTCTGGTCAAAATTATCGATGAAGAAAGCGTGCCCGGTACATGTGCCGCGTACACCATCTCCAGTTGCTGCGTGCCCGGTACTTGTACCAACTATCGAGCGTGCACCATCTCCAGTTGCAGCGTGCTCGGTACATGTTCCGCGTACACCTTCTCCAGTTGCTGCGTGCCCGGTACTTGTGCCAACTATCGAGCGTACACCATCTCCAGTTGCTGCCGCAAAGAAGATCATAGTACTACAAAATGTGGTAGTAAAGGCGGCAGCCGTTAATGTGGAGAAGCCGAAGTACGACATGCTTTCCGGGCGTTCACAACCTTTACTGCGAGAGCTGTTGACTTCGACAAATGTGTTTTACGCTGTTGGAAGTTTGCACATGAGAGGAATCCCCATCGTGACGGTCCAGGAAGCACCTGCGGCATCACCATGTTCGGGTGAGTGGGACTCCCAATTGTTGAATAGCCCACCGGGCAGCGAGTATGATATCTCAATTCGGGGGTCCCTTTTGGGGGATGCATCACCATCTGCAACCGATGATGAAGTGAACCTGCCCATGGAGATTGCTGCAAGTGCAAATGTAATTGTTGATGAAACGGAGTCGGACTGTTCCACATCAATTGCAAGCGATCCTGACGATGACGATGAGGAGTTAATCATTCCGGGTACCCCCTGTGATGACGGGGTGCATGACCATTTGGACATAGACACAGCGACACTTATGGAGGTTTCTGATGACACAGCGTCCATACAGTTGTCCGGCAGCATCAGAGACTTCACAACTTCGGCGATGGTCTTCATAGATGGTGTACCATGCGAGAAGCAGTCTTTACCGCTTGCTGTCGTTGATGACGCACAGCAGACAAGGATTACACGACGGTTAAGAGAAGTGGCGTCCGGTTTGCGAGGGTGTGAGAGTGAACGCATCGCTCTCCTCCAACGCAAAGCGGAGCTCTTAGCTGCTGTGGAAAGATATGAGATCAAAATCAAGAGTATCAAGACGCAGCAGCTACGACAAGTGATGGAGGAGTTGGGGTCCTGTGAGAGCGAACGCCTCGCACTTTTAACCGAAGCGGAAAACTTGTCAGCTTTGCGTCATCAACGACGTTAACGGTTGGTATAACTGTGACCTCCCACTAACAATAACCCAGTCCTCTTCCTATCCCGGTCGGGTTTGCATAACACGTCCTCGTCGTCCCGACTGGAAATCAGTATCGCGAACGTTAGTGGTAAAAGTTGATGTAAAAGCTTTATCGTTTGCCAGTGCGTTCCCGTTTACTGATTACAAAGAATATGCATGTGTGTAGCTGTGGCGCGTCCTTCACCCGACGGGATGCCTTAGCCCGTCACCGAAGAGAAAGCTGCCGTGGACCGCTGGACTACCCATCCACGAGCGGTAAGTAACCATTCCTGTGAAGTTGTATGATGTGATACGAGTATTTTGTTGATTACAGCTGGGGGAGCTTCGGATGCTGTAGGTTATACCGGTGAAGGACCTGCATCTAAGAAAGCGAAAAAAACCTCCCCGCAAGGTACGTGTACACATTGTTAACGGCTTTAGTGTTAGTGATCTGTGCAATTGTTTCAGGAAATACCTCCGCGACGGTGTATTGCGATGTGTGCGAGCTGGATGTTCCACTACGTGGCTACGCTGGACATCTACGAAGCAACCGCCACAATCGTCGTAATACCGCGTCAGTGCAGTCGGAGGAAGTGGTGGTCCTGGAGACGGCTTTCAAGTCGCGTATAGCCAGTTATCGAGTCTCGGTGAGAAATCATCACATAAATCTCAGAGAATTTACTGATGAGACCCGCGAAAATGTGTTAAGACTATTAGAAAGAAACGTTCAGCGCTTTCGTAGTGTGAAAGTCAATCTAGAAGTATTCGGAATGTACTTTTTGGAAAGTCAAAATTTGCACGAAATTAAATCGTTTAATACGCAAAATGAGATTGTGACCGGGACTTCGAATCTGACCGATTTGTATGATGATTTCGTTGAGGTGCTGGATACGAAGATGTCGGACTTTAATGATCGGAACTCAGGTAATGCATAGTTACGGGTTACGATTCGATTGCTAATTGTAGGGTCCTTGCAGGTTGGGTACTGGAGCAGCTGTTATTTATAGAAGTCAACGTCAATAAATACAACCCGCTCCGTGCTTCCTCCTATGTTCCACTTCCGCCGTCGATACAACATAAAAAGGCTGTAATCAACGTGCAAAATAACGATCAGTGCTGTTTTGGTTGGGCCTTGGCGTCCGCTTTGTATCCGCCGAGGAGACATTCCAACAGGACGACTTCGTATCCAAATTTTGCACAACTGTTTGATTTTGAAGGTATCACCTTTCCTGTCAAACTGGATGCTATTTCGAAATTTGAAGCGCGTAATCCACGCTTATCTATTAACGTGTATGGTTTGGAAGCTGCATTTAAAGACGGAGAAATGAAACAAGAAGTTGTAGGGCCTCTGCATTACTCTAAGCAAAAGAAAGAAGTACATGTAAATTTATTATTAATTTCTGATATGGAGGGTAATAGTCATTACTGTTGGATAAAAAACCTTTCGCGTTTGGTATCGTCACAGTTGTCGGCTCACAATGGAGAAAAACACTTTTGTGACGGCTGTTTGCAGTATTTTCCAAGTGAAAGTAGATTAAAACAACATACCCGTTTTGATTGCAATCATGTTTACACCAAGTTACCAACTATCGAACCCGTATGCAATAAATGGGGGCACGACCGGCCGGGTAATCTATTGAAGTTTGATAATTTTCAAAAGCAACTTACAGTACCTTTTGTCGTTTACGCGGATTTTGAAAGTGTGTTGAAACCTTTGGACACGGTTGAGCCGGATCCTAGTGGAAAATTTACCATGACATCGTACGAACACGAACCACATTCGTTTGCGTATTACATTAAGTGTTCCTACGATGACGCGTTATCTAAATTTGAATTGTACCGTGGTCCGAATGCAGCAAGTGAGTTTATGCTGCGCTTAGAAGGAGATGTTAGAAGGTTGTATAAGGATCATTTAAGACATGTTCAAGACATGCGACTTTTATCGTGCCGACAAACTTTCAACTATGATAATGCAACCGTGTGTCATATTTGTGACAAACCCTTTGGTGAAAACGACGTTAAGGTGAAAGATCACTGTCACCTCAGCGGCGAGTACCGCGGGGCGGCTCACTCCGGGTGCAATTTAATGTATCAAATTCCCGACTTCATACCGATATTTTTCCATAATTTGACGGGATATGATTCACATCTATTCATAAAGCAATTGGCATTAGAAAAAGAAGCAATCGAAGTGATTGCGCTCAATAAAGAGAAATACGTTTCGTTTTCGAAACAGCTTTTGGTAGATGAAATTAGGGACGGGTCCCAACGAATACAGGTATGTCTTAAAATGCGCTTTCTGGACAGTTTACGATTTTTAAATTCTAGTTTGGATAAGTTATCTCAAAATCTAACTTCCGACCAGTGTTTGACTATCAAAAAGTATTTTGGAGATGGGGTTAGCTTCGACTTACTGCGACAGAAAGGTGTGTTTCCCTATTCGTACGTCGACAGCTTCTCCAAACTCGCACAGGACACGTTGCCGACGTATGAGGACTTTTTCGATCGTTTGACAGGGGAACACGTCTCTCGATCGCGGTATGCTCGCGCTGTGGAGGTGTGGAATACGTTTGGTTGCACGACTTTGGGCGACTATTCGGATCTCTATTTGAAAACCGATGTCTTACTTTTGACTGATGTCTTTGAAAACTTTAGACGTGTATGTCTTGAAAATTACAAGTTAGATCCGGCGCAGTATTTTACTGCACCGGGTTTAAGTTGGGATGCTATGTTGAAACGCACGTCTGTAGAACTGGAGCTGCTCACGGATCTGGACATGCTCCATTTCTTTAAGAAAGGTATTCGGGGAGGTGTCAGTACCTGTGTTGGCAGGAAGTGTTTCGCGAATAATACGTTTCTTACAAATTATGACGCGTCCAAGCCCCATTCTTTTATTATGTATCTCGATGCTACCAATCTCTACGGTTACAGTATGCGACAGTATCTGCCGCAGCGCGACTTTGAATGGCTTAGTCCGTACGAAATTGAACAGTTCGATCTAAATTCCGTGGCGGAAGACGCCGATATGGGTTACGTGCTGGAAGTAGATCTACACTACCCAACGCGGTTGCACGATTTACATAATGACTTTCCTTTCTGCCCCGAACCTCTGGTGCCGCCTACGGGAAACGCGCGTCACCCAAAATTAATTCCAAACTTGTTCGATAAAACGCGTTACGTTATCCACTATAGAAATTTACAACAGTGTCTTAAGCATGGTTTAGAATTAACCAAAATTCATCGCGTGTTAAAATTTCATCAGGCACCCTGGTTGCGTTCCTATATTGATTTGAATACCACGTTACGTAATCAGGCAACTAACGAAGCGGACAGGGACTTCTTTAAATTAATGGTTAACAGTTTATTTGGCAAGACAATGGAAAATGTCGATAAAAGGGTGGACGTTCGTTTGGTTAGTCATTGGGAACGTCATGGTAAAAAGCATGGGGCTGAGACGTTAGTAGCAAAGCCTCAATTCAAAAGCGTTGCTGTCTTCTCGGAAAATTTGGTCGCTATAGAGTTACAAAAAGTGTCGGTTACATACAATAAACCGGTGTACGTGGGTTTTACTATTTTGGATCTTTCTAAAACGATAATGTATGAATTTTTTTATGATTTTCTCAAACCTTTATATGGTGATAACGTGCGCTTGCTGTACACAGATACTGACTCTTTCATTATAGAAATTCGTACTGAAAATTTTTATGCTGATATGAAGCAACACTTAGATAAATTTGACACCTCAAAATTCCCACCTGACAACATTCACGGTATACCGCGCACGGCCTCGGTGGTTGGTAAAATGAAAGATGAATATTGTGGAGTGCCCCTCTGCAGTTTCTACGGTGCAGGTGCTAAAACGTATTGTGTAAACGTGCTTGACCGCGGCGGTGAAATGGCGATTAAAAAGGCGAAAGGGGTAAAAAGGGCGGTAATTAAGCGCGATCTCACCGTTGAGGACTACCGTCAGGTTGTGGAAGATGGTGTTGTGCTCTTCCGAAAAATGTTTATATTCAAATCACGTTTACATGCTATGTACACAGAACTTCGGAATAAAGTAGCGTTATCACCAGCCGATAACAAACGTTACATTATTCCCGGGTCGCACAACACTTTAGCATGGGGACACCGCGATATTCATCCGGGGCGTGATAGTTATCAGAATTTGGATCGTCTGTTAGAATTACTGCAAGCCGAAATGTAATTTTGGAACTCGTTTGTTGGTAGAACCGACGGTACTGATTAGTATTATCGCAGAGGCCCCCGGCTACGTTGACAACAGCCTTTTCTTTGTTATGAATGATTGTAAATAGTATTTATGCTTTGTAGTTTATAACCGCATATATGTCATGTATTTATTATGATATTGATTAATGTGAATAAATTATATACATCATACTCTGTGTTTCTGTAAAGGTAGAAGAAATAAAACACACTATTGATATCAAAAAGTGATTTATTATTGTTTACTGCTTACATAAAATGATAGTTATATATTAACATTGCAACACATACACTGCATGCACTGTACTACTTAATGCACTATATCACGTGCTGCTATATACGAGTTGTGGGTATTATCAAAGCCCAACCACTTCACTAAAACTTGATCTCCCTTTTTTTTTAACACCTTCTCTACTAAAAATACTTCAGGATGTTTAACCATCTGTAATTCCTCCGTGTAGAAGCCTCCACGTATCTCTTCCCCGTTCGTGTCTTCCAAGATATACGTTATGGGATTGGTTCGATTAACCTTTTTAATTTGAAAGATTTCGGTACTCCATGTGGGAGTATAACCTTTCGCAAACGCTTCCCGATGCTTGCTGATTCGCACGTGATCACCGACTGTGAATTTAGCACTTCGCAGGTCGGTGGTTTTCTGGAAATCGTAAACTGTTTCTAAAAGAATCTTGGCGTTGCTGTGGTTCACTTCGATGGGTTTGTAGCCGGTGGTGCGGTGTACGGTATCGTTGTATTGGTTAACAACCTTTGGTAATAACTGCAACCACTTATATGACCCTTGCATGGAAAATTCCTTCCACATCTTGTTTTTAAGAGTTCGGTTTACACGTTCTACCGGACTTGCTTTCATACTAGAAAAGGTGCTGTAATGGTTGATGTTGAACGTTTGCATTAGCTTACGAAAATGCTGGTTGTAAAATTCCTTCCCCATATCCGTTTGTAAATTGTCGGGAGTACCTCCTGTTGATGTTAATAATTTTTTCATTGCTTTCGTGACGTCTTCACCGGTTTTTCGTTTAAGTGGACACGCCCAAACACGCTTGCTAAACATATTCAACAATACTAAAATATATCGAAAACCTTTATTTATTTTAGCATAAGGAATCATTTCCACAAGATCGGCCATGTACAAATCGTTCAGGTCTTTTACGATTACGCGTCTTCTTTGAAATCGTTTACGAGCAGGTTTATGCAATTCTTCAATTATTTGACGTTTTATACTCATTTAGAAAATGCTGGAACACTAATAACAGCTTCAAAAATAAATATGTCCTTTGATCCAGGCTTCTTCACCTTAAACTTATCCCCTTGCTTCAATGACACTCCGATGAGTGATTCGGCATCGTATAACGTATCGTTTAAAAAGATTTGCGCATCTGTGGGATAGTATTTGATTTGTTTAATGATACCTTTTGTTAGAGGAACGACATACTCGAAGTTGGTGGAGTTCAAAAGTGCATAACCGTTTGCATGGTTGTATATTCCCATCATATACAACATTGTCTCGTAGTGTAAATTAGACACGTCTTCTAAAAAGAATACTTTTGCACGAGCGTCGAGTTTAACTCGGACAGGAGTTTTATGAAGATGTTTACCGAACTTATCCAGAGTCATCGTCGTGAGGTACTGACGATATATGATGATATGGCTGACTAATAACAGCTTCGAAGTAAAATGGGACGGCTGTAGACGGATATAGCATCATTGTTGTGTACCTTACATTTGGTATATCGTCTAATAGGTACACTTTCGAACGAGTGTCGAGGGGTTTTGTGAAGATGTTCCCCGAATTTATTGAGCGTCATGATTGCACTAACGTTAGCAATATTATGAAACGGATCGATACGCGTGTGATGATTTATTCGATAATTTTAGCAGCTCTCAATTCATCGATAATATATATGATTTCATTAGTGTGACCGGTGTGGCCAGCCGACTTTGAACTTAAAAGGAGTCTCAATCTGTCCACTAGTTTATTAGGATCTTTCCAAGGTATAAATTCCACCTGTTTATCATTATAGTTGAGAACGCGCATATCACCACCGCCACGTTTTGGTAATGTGCGAGTTTTCGATCGCGTGACCGGTGTAGTAGGTGTAGACTCGCTTCGAAATCTTGCTCCAGGAGTAGTTAGAAGGGGTCTAATTATACTTGAATATTTCTTTCCGGTTCCGTGTAGCTGTGCACCCTCAATGTAACCTCTTCTGGTAGCATTGGTACGTGTAAGAAGGTCCTTATACTTCTGCAAGTCTGATTGGGTGTATCCAATAGGTGCTTTTTTAAATACTAATTCGTAAAAACCAGGAGTGCCTGTATATTTAAAAATTGTGCCTGAGGGTTTTTTAATAATAAAGTCGTTCTCGTCAAAAGTGAGTACGGCGTCTCCGATTAGGTACTGGTGAGATTCCGGATGGAATCGTACTCCATAATGATGATCGAACTCGTTCTTAGTATCCTTGAACATGTTTTCCATATACATTTTAGCTCTACCAGAAAAGGTCTCATCTATGTAAGTTTGGAATTCCGGACTGAATCCAACAGCAGCAAGTTGTTCTTTCAATTGATCCAATGTTGGGACCCCAGATTCTTCCAGGACTTCTGTTTCAAAAACTGAGATATCAGGTGAGGGAACGCTAGTAGTGCGCATTCTTTGGGTGATAGGTGATGGTTCGTGAGGTATTCGTCTTGCGGGTGGAAGTCGTTTATAAAATTTTTTTGGGGTTGAGGTAGGTATGGGAGAAGACACTTCCGTTTTTAAGGGTTCTTCTTTCGGAGTTAATAATTCCGTTTTAACTCCGGTTATAAACTCACGCAATGGTTGAGTGATAGGTTGATAGCGGCGTTGTAGTTCCACTTCTGACCGTGCAATTTCAGACTTGAGACTTTTGTATTTCTGTTTAACATGACGTCGTGCTTTAACCAAGTCTTCTGCTACACGCTTATCCATGTTTACTAAAACGTTTAGTTCGTGTCTTCGGTATTTATGGTGAAGTAACAGTCGAAACCTTTTCGATAACGTCCTCCATTAAGTGGATAATCTTTGTCGAGTACTAAAAAGCCATATTTCTCCTTCCAACAGTGTAAACACAAGTGTTTAAACGCTTCGAAAGTCATATCCCCGCTAACATGATCGTTAAATATGTGTTTTAAGTTAGTATTATCCTGCTTAAACACGACAATGAGATTTGAATTATCTCTTACGAGTTGTTTAGGTATCGCAGAATATGTCTGACATAAATCAAAACAGTCGATGTGTTTATGTCTCCCGAAGCAGAAGTAATCACGTATGGTGCTTTGACTATCGCAAACTACATCGTCGAAGATAATAACCGAGTTTTGGTTTGCATCCTTAGGCGGTAATATAGTTTCAGAAGAATCGTATTCGAAATAACCGATGGGTAATGATCGAAACAGGTCGCGCAGATATGCGTATTTCGGTTGATAAAGAGATTTACTATAAACATATACGTTTTCGAAGCGTAAACCGTTTGGATGTTCTAGTAAACTTATCATTAGGTTGGTTTTACCACATCCGGAACTGCCTACTATTATACCGCGTTTGCATCCTGCACCCAACAATACGCTATGTTTAAACACTTGTGGCGTCGGTGAACAATTATCCCGATTTACAACCGGTAATCTGTGTCTCTGATGCACCAACTTTAGCTGCTCCATGTAGGACACGTTGTGAGGGAAGAGCACACGTGTGTGATATATATAAATATATGTAGACGGGTCACTTACAGTCACTCTTCACCTGTGATAGGAGGAGTAATGTGTTATGAAACGTACTCTGCGAAAAGCGGATAATCGTCAATCAACTCGTAAGGGGAAGGGAGTGATCAACACTCTCATTAATAAGTTACCGTTAGAATTACATTTACCAGGGTATAACTACTGCGGACCTGGCACCCGTTTACATCAAAGGCTTGCTCGTGGAGACAAAGGAATAAACCCGTTGGATGAAGCTTGTAAAGAGCACGACATAGTCTATTCAAAAACTAACGATCTTGGTGAATGTCATAAAGCCGATAGTATATTAGGACATAAGGCGTGGACTAGGTTTCGTTCTAAGGACGCTCGTTTTGGAGAGAGAGCGGCTGCACTTACTGTGGCCGGCATTATGTCTGGAAAAAGAAAATTGGGTATGGGTGTTCGACGACGATCTAAGGTGAAAAGAAGGGGTACTTTAACGTTCAACAACGCCATCAAATTAGCTAGAAAACGTATTGGTGGTAAAGTAAAAAAGTTATCTTTAAAACGATCTGCTCGTCTTGCCCTAGCGGCCTTGAAACGTAAACGTATCATTGCTCCCAAAGGTCGGATTATACCTATTCCCAAGCAAGGTGGTTTCCTACCGCTGATTCCTTTATTTGCCGCTCTCGGAGCTATAGGCTCGTTAGGAACTGGAGCAGCTGCGGTTGCCAAAGCAGTGAATGAAGCAAAAGCAGCGAAATCAGCGCTCGAAGAAACGAAACGACACAATATAGCGATGGAGCAAGCGCCTGTAGGAAAAGGATTATATTTGAAACCGTACAAAAAAGGATTAGGATTGTATTTACGACCTCCAAAAAACTACCCTTAAAGCTACCACACCGACCACTGACCAATATCGATCTGTCAAAGTACGTAAACGAGTTAAAAATTCCATACTTCAGAGGTATTTTTATGCGAAACGGGTTACCGAAACGTATCCGTAAAAACGAATGTGGAATTGTGAATTTGGATGATACAGATGGGGAAGGTACGCATTGGACATCGTATGTTAAACGTGGTCGACATATATTATACTTTGATAGTATTGGACAGTTAAAACCCCCACTAGAACTCGTTCATTACTTTAAAAGTGATGGTAGCTTAAACGTTATTAGTTACAACTATGATGCTTTTCAGAAGCTAAATTCGTACAATTGTGGACATTTAGCGCTGAACTTTTTATATGAAAACACTCCTTAACATTTCCTCAGTCTTACTGGGAATGTTGAGATGTCTCAAACATTCATCTTCTCCGCTACAACGTCTGTTTTAACTTCTCCTTTTAACCCTCCCATATATTTGGATCCTACAAAACAATGGGTTATGCGTTTGACAAATTTCGAAACGTTCAATACTGTTCCGAACGTAACGGATAAAAACAACGTGTTTAAAATGGGAGAAAGAATAATAAAGATACCTACTGGATCATATGAGCTTGCTGATATAGCTCAATACATTAATTCTCAAGTAAACGGTGAGTCTGTTAACATCGATCCGAATCATAATACCCTAAGATCGATTATAAAAGCCGATCACGACATTGACTTTACAGTTGAACACTCTATCGGAACATTGTTAGGGTTTAAGAATAGACTCTTAAAAGCTAAGGAACGTCACATATCTGATTTTCCAGTTAAAATTATCAAGGTTAACTCGCTAATGATAGAATGTAATATAATAACAGGAAATTATATTAATGGTACACCTGCCCATGTGATACATCAGTTCTTCCCCAGTGTTCCTCCTGGATTCAAAATAATAGAAGCACCTGAGACTGCACCCTATTTACCAATTAATGTCAATACTATTTCAAACATTACCCTTAAAATATTGGATCAAGACGGGGATTTGGTCAATTTCCAAGGGGAAACCGTGACGATAGGACTTCATTTGAAGAGCGTGGATGATGGTGTTCAAAT
Organism: Agrypnus murinus; assembly: GCA_929113105.1. Lineage (NCBI taxonomy): Eukaryota > Metazoa > Arthropoda > Insecta > Coleoptera > Elateridae > Agrypnus > Agrypnus murinus. The sequence goes on from OV816025.1 coordinate 210,888,766, forward strand.
ATAACACTCCTCGATGTTGCACTGATCGCTCTGGCTATAAAAGATCGTGTTGGAAGCGGAAAATGGTTAGTCAGGCATCGGTCGCTACTCAATTGACAAGGGGTAACCGCTTATTCTTGAAAACCTTAGGTTTTGTTATCCCAAAATGAATGTGCTAAATGTAAACGAAAAAGTGCTCGTCGATAACTCGATTGTTGGAGCTGAATTTCACACTCACCAACCTTATACCACTCGTTTTGAGAATAATGATGAAATTCGAATACCTATTCAAGAGGATATGTCCACTTTGCCTTCGCGTAGTTATCTATATGTAGAAGGTACTGTACTGAAAGAAGATGGTAAACCATCAGCGAGTGGTAAATTTATAAACAATGGTATTGCATATCTTTTTAGTGAGATTCGGTACGAAATGAATGGAGTTGTGGTGGATTAAGTAACAAAAGTTGGTCTAACAACCACCATGAAAGCTTACCTTTCCCACAATTCGAATGAAAGCGTTAAGTTACAAAACGCTGGTTGGTTTCCGGATGGTACCAGCACCTTGCTAGATAGTAAAGGTAATTTTTGCGCCTGCATACCTTTATCAACACTGTTGGGGATTTTTGAAGACTATGGAAAGATTATTATGAATATTCGTCAAGAATTGGTATTAATTAGAAGCAATTCCGATGTCGATGCCCTAATATCCACCGATGCTAATGAAAAGCTTAAGGTTAACTTGCAAAAAATACATTGGAAAGTTCCACATATTCAACCGGGATTGGCGGAAGAATTATCATTAACGAAATATATTGGGAAAAATATTGACACTCAAGTGGCATTTAGAAGCTGGGAAACACATATTTATCCCGCTGTACCGCACACGGATAAGCACAGTTGGTCTATTAAAACATCGACCACTCTGGAAACTCCCCGTTACGTTATCATAGGGTTTCAAACCGATCGTGATGGTCAGTTGCAGAAAGATATGAGCACATTCGACGCCTGTGATATTCAAAACGTGACGGTATTTTTAAATACGGAAAGATATCCTTACGATCAATTAAATATTAATTATGGTGAAAATCGATATGCTACTTTATACGAAATGTATGCTAACTTTCAACGATCCTACTATGATAAACCCAACGAACCTCTACTGACTCCTGATAGATTTAAGGCACTTACACCTCTAATCGTCATCGACTGTTCGCGACAGAAAGATTCCTTGCTAGGGAAAGCTGTCGTTCTTCGAGTTACTTTCGAAACTCACAAAAGCATTCCAGCGAACACTACTGCTTACTGTCTCATTTTGCACGATCGTGTATTTACGTATAATGCATTGACAAAGCAAGTACGTCAACTGTAAATGAAATCGTTATATACGTCCAAGGACCTGTTACCTTTATTAGTATAGTCGCACGCTTCGATCATGCTAGTTATCGATGTGCAAGGTTTCAAGACTTCAGAAAAAGACTTTGCACCCAAGGAATTAGCCGTGTTTGATGGACATCGTGTGTCTCACTACGTTTTCAAACCTCCATTCGCCTTTCGCAACTTACCACCCACGTTTCGTCAACAAGCTACTTGGTTAATGCATAATCATCATTGTCTGGATTGGAATGAAGGATTCACTCCTCCCTTTATGCTCCCTGTAATTCTGCAACGCTTAACTCAGCAGGCGGATACCATTTACGTGAAGGGATCTGAAAAGAGCAACTACATTCGACGTTTCGTATCACAACCGGTGGTGGAGTTACCAGAGGAACCAGCTCTACAGGCTATGCTTCCATCATGCTTTTATCATCATCATTCACTGTGCTATTGTGCATTAAGTAATGTATACTACTTATATAAAACTCATGTAATGGATTTTTCAGAATAAAGTTTTTAAATATTCATAATGGTTTTATTAAAACAACATAATAAGATTACAACTATTTATTCATTGTCTATTACAACTTATATAACTATTCACGATTAAATATAACAATTACTAAACTTTAATACCCAATCCAGATAACATCATATGATTACAACTATTCATTGTCTATTACAAACTTATATAACTATTCACGATTAAATATAACAATTACTAAACTTTAATACCCAATCCAGATAACATCATATGATTACAACTATTCATTGTCTATTACAAACTTATATAACTATTCACAATTGAATATATAACAATTACTACCCTTTAATTCCCAATCCAGATAACGCACTAAACCCGAAGGAAAACCGACAGCAGCAAGGTTGTCACGTGCACGTTCAGTTGCAGCAATCCATTCACTATACGGTGTAATACATTTACATTTGATAAGAATGAAATCACATTTATCAGGCAACAAGTTAATAGTATGACGATGTATGAGCAACCCCTGTTCTGTACATGTGGAATTTTGTATATTTATAAGTTTACCATTTTTTAACAAATAATGGACTTCTACACCTGCACACGAAGTGTGTCGATAATCGTTTTCACTACGTACAACCACAGTGTTCGATAGTTTAGCTCTTTCGATTAACAACCCGGTATTGTGCGTTTTATAACGCGAAAATTTAATTTCACCCTTATCTGTTGTTTCAAGAACCCAGTAATGTTGCCAACCCACTTTGATTGAACCCATTTTTGTAACTGACGGTAAGCGACTGATGTGACTATTTAAACTATACCCCCACCACTTTTAAAACGTGTATTATAGATACCCTCTCTATACTCTTCTCTCAAAACTGGAGCGATTACATTTTCTACGTAGCTTATTCGTCTCTGAAATCGTACCCTATCCCTTGCTATTATCTCCCATTGACTTCTGCGTGCTTGACGATGTGCATACTCCCATGTTAACATGTAATGTATTTTGTTTTTACTTTCATCAAATGTCACTAAACCACCCATTTAATCCGTCCTCTATTAAGTCATATGCAAAGTCCCTTAGATGTTGCGCAATGAGCTTTTTTACCAAACACTCATCACAAATCACACCTCTAATGAAGTCTTGACACAACTGCACGCCTTTTCTATATCGTTGTGCTAACTCTTGACAATATTCTGGACTGAATATCCCCGTACCATGAACAGCTTCGTGTGCCGCATCCTCCTCTAGCGCTTCTAATTCACACCGTAGTTTCACCACAGCATTCAGTTTATCAATAGCTTTGCTTGATACGTCTTCACTGTTACGCGTCTCCATTGTATTTCACTACGTTACACCTAGACCATGTGTTCTTATATTCACCCGCCCCCCACCCTTTCCCCTCTTCATTCTTCCATTACGCAATACACCTTTTGACTTCCACATCCACTATTACCTTTTCTGGTAGATAATGCACAACTTCTAGCATTCCAAACACGTTCGGGATTTGCATCTTCATTAATGGTTCCAATATGTTTGTGATGTTCACTATGCAGTCACCCGGCATGTCTACAACACCATCTATTATGCTATGGTAGAAATTGAAAAATTCCAAACCCTTCAGAAGGTTTAATCGATATGTTAGTAACGGTATTAACTGCCACAGCTCATATAAGGACTCCCACGCTAAATACAATTCATCATCTCCTGCATCAGTTATCTTTATGATTTTTGTTTTATCGTAATTTCTGTTAACACGCTCAAACGAGATAGTTTTTGTACCCATTTTCAAAGGAACCCCGACCTCTTCTCCTGCTTTAAAGTATTTATTAATGACTCCTTCATTGGTTATTAACGCGTTCCACTCCGTTTCATCAAACAGCATGCACTGATTCTTTACTCCAGCTACTTTTATTACAGGAGTGAATCCCAAATGAGCACATAATCCAACAAATACAACTTTACTTTTTGATTTGTTTAAATAAAACACTGATTGATTCACTAGCGGTGCCCATTTAGCATCCTTAGGAAGCTCGTTTGGAACCATCAACTGCTTTTCTAGAGCTTGCGCTTTCGCATTCTCAATTGATTTAGCGAGGCTTTCCATTGTAACACTGCACTGTACACTGCAACTGCAAACGCTTTACTCTTCCCATACATGCGACCTGCTATATATATCTAAAGCTTGACCTTGAATGGTGTTTGATGACCTTGAAGAGTGGTCTTGAATGCATTGTTGCCATACTGAGGGCCTTGAGAATGCGGTGTTGCCATATTGATGGCCTTGAGAATGCGGTGTTGCCATATTGTTGACCTTGAGAATGCGGTGGTGCCATATTGTTGACCTTGAGAATGCGGTGGTGCCATATTGGTGACCTTGAAAATGCGGTGTTGCCACGTCTACGTGACATAGATAGATTCAAGGTCACCATGTGTTAGAGAGAGATAGGTTCAAGGTCAAGGTCAGGAGTGGGGGGTGGGTCCAGAACTCTCATTTTTTCCCTACTTCCTTGGTTACGCGTATAATGACACAGACAAGGCAACTTGCTTCATTATACAATAAATTTGAATGAATTTTAAAAGGGAGAAATTATGATTGAAATACGAAATAAAATAAAACAACTTATGCAATACGGAGATCAAGCTTTTTAAATCCTCGAAGATGTTATGAAGCCTCGGCTGGCGCCTCGGAGTTATAATACATCTTCTCGGATTTAAAATATCGCTTAATCTCCTAATTACATAATATATATTATTTACCTCCAAACACGTGAACTACACAGATTTGTGGTGGGATTTCTACTACCAAAGCAGTTTAGTAAACTGTGCATATTAGGCACGGGCACGCGTGACGTCATACGTTTCGAATCTTTCAACTTCAAAAATTAATTACAGGCTTATTTTTAAAATTTTGAAATTTTACTTATGAAATGGCTATCTATATTTTTTGTTTAATTTATTAAGCTGAAGTTATAAATCCGCTTTACAACACCTTTAAGCAGTTTTTAAGTAAAGCAAAACTTTTTTAAAGCGTAACTGTTTTTTAGAAAACTAATAATAAAAAAACTTTTCCATTTGGCAAGAGGATTCACGCACAGACTGCTATAATAATTATTATCTTTACAGCTTTCACTTCATACTAGCCGCATATTCACCGAACTGGGAGAATTTCTTTGTGCTTTGCTACAGACTCTGATTGTTTGTTATTGGGGAGAAGAATTAGTAACTCAGAGTCAGCTAGTTGGGACATCTGTATTCGAAATGGATTTTACTGGTACCGATTTGAGATTTCAAAAAGCACTAATTCTTATAATACGTAGGAGCCAAAATCCTGTTGCGGCAACTGCTAAGAAATTTACCATTATTGGAATGACAACTTTTGCATGGGTAAATATTTGACAAAACTTTATTGATGATTAAAAGTAATAATTGTATTTATTACCTTACAGATGCTACAAAAATCATATGCAGCATGCATGGTTCTACGGAAATCCAACTGAAGTAAATGGCATATAAGCACTAGATAGTACATTCATTGATTGCAATATTCTTCTGCACTTATTAGTATTAGTCTCGCGAAACAAAGAAAAATATAAAAACCTAGGAATAAAACTTTCACAAGTTCTTGTAGTAATTCATAGTAAATCTAACTACAGTATACATATTAGTCAACTTTTGACAGAAATTGTTTGTATTCACATGTAGAGACTGGAAAAGAAATAAATCATAAAAGTTGTTACTTGTCAGTGTTTGTATTTAATTAATCCATTACATGAAGTTAAAATCCTTTTTGACGTGTTTAACTAAGTAGTGTCGTGCAGAATAGAAAATATTGTGCAAAAACTGATATACGGAATCTGACTGTCAAATAACATGACGATCAAGTACGCCGTAGGGTAATGTGGGGCCAACGACGCCAATATGCACGAAAAATCGTTAGTCTTAAATTGTTCTGCATTAAAACGAGGCCAGCTTCGTCTTACTCCACCGTTCAGTGTCCTTGCTTGCCTTGATTTAAATGGACACTAACAAGTTGTTTTGTTTGTTGTAAAAGTAAGTGAATTCTACTGCTTTGACAGCTCAACTTCGAATAGAGAACAAACTATTCATATTTATTGTTATATGGCAGAGAACAGCGCTTAATACGGTATATGACGCTACAGATGTTCTCGTTAATTTCATTGATAATAAGTAATTTATAAAGTTCATCCTCAATAATATAAATTTATTTGGTTTAGTTTACAAAGTTCTTTTGAAAATTAATTTGCTTTCAAGTAAATAAAACAACTAAATTTCTTTTATATAAAATTTATTTTTATTTGACTATTTGTCAAATAAAAATAAATTTATTTATAAATAAATTTTATTTGTGTTGGTCTGTTCAAACGAATAACCGTATTCGCCCTATGTCAGGTCATTACAACTATTACTAACGTTTGAGCAAACCTGAGAATTTATTTCTCAATTATTAATTGTATTAATTTGAATAACATTTTTCTTGCATTGACTTTTTATTCGAATTTTTATTTTGTTCGTTAAATAAAGTTTATGTTTTTTCAAATTTATATATGTGTTTAATTGATGTAAATACAAGCATCCAGTTTTCTTTTCTTTTGAATTCAGAGTTTAGCAGTGGTTGTCCAGCTTGCAGGAGCTTTAGTGTTTACAACATAAGTTTTTCTTCCTTTCCAGGCATAAGAATTAATAATAGTCTCGTAATTCAAATAATTTATGCTTTACTGAGTAAACCTGAGCTATCTGAGAGAAATAAAAAAAAATATCTGTGGTGTATTCCCATTTTAATCCACCGTATATAATTTATGTTTATATTTGGAACGGTGGACATATTTTATTTTACTTTTACAGATCATCGCACATATTTTATGCTTGCCCCGGACGTGACGCAATTTTTATTAGTTAAATACACCGCAATATATTAGAGAAATGTTGAGCCACTTTGTTGGCAATTGAAACGTTGTATCTGGAGACGTTGTATCTCATGGTTTTCATTATAGTTAATGTCAGGGAAATATTGCGAATTCTTCTCCATACATCACTGACGCTAGTAGCAGAAGACATATTAGACACATACTCTTTCCAGGAATTCTTTTTCGCTTCTATAACTTTCCTTCGACAAGAGACTCTAAATTTATTGAAGGCTATCAGATGGTCAATGGTACGTTCGCGTTTGAAGAGTTTAAGAGCGCGTTGTTTTAGTACGTGCAATCTCATTATTCCACCATGGTACAGTCTTATTATAGACCATTTATTTTGATTTTGGGATGTGTTTGTTAGCAGCTGCTAATATACCTATAGTCTTAGTAGCATCCGATATGGATAGTGCTCGTTCGGTTACAATTTTTGAGATTGCCCACCTCTTGTCGATAAGAATTCCAGTCTGCATTATTCAGTATGTAACGGTTAATTCCGTTTCAGGTTGTATATATCATTGCTATTGCAATAAACTATAATAATAAAGGAAGCTTTTTCATAAAAGATCAAGGGGGTAGAGAAAAAAGAAATAAAAGAGACAAACGAGACGAAGACAAACAAAATTTTCTGTAAACAGAAAATATTTTTTGAAGATCCTTCATAAAATCTTTGAGATATTTTAAATTAAAAGATATACTGAATATGAAAATGCCCGCAATTATGGGGTAAGCAAATTATAATTCAAAAATATATTTTCTTTAATTATGAATTTTTGATCTAGCAACTTTCAATACATACAATTATGAGAGGGAACTTTCAATACGTATAACTTTCATTAGAGGAAACTTTCATTAGAGGAAACTTTCTTTATGGTAAATTTTCAATACATTTACGTACCACTTTCAATATGGTAGGCTTTTCCTTGTGAGGGGCTTGAATTGGATTTGATTGGAAACGGCTGAGTTTGGTTTTCCTTTTTATCGAGTGAACATTGAAATGGTAGGCTTTTCCTTGTGAGGGGCTTGAATTGGATTTGATTGGAAACGGCTGAATTTGGTTTTCCTTTTGATCGAGTGGACATTGAAAGACATAATTTGGTTTACATTATGGTCTGCTTGAGAGGTTTTACATAACGGACAATGTGGAACGCAGCTTGTTAGGAATGTATGGATATTGTGGTCTTGAGGATTATCAACGGTAGCGTTGATTAATCTGCCCTGTGGATATATGGAGTGTTAAATTGGTTAATAATTCTTTTAATAAATAACTGGCATTAAACTATAATCCGTTAAAGTTTAAATTAAAAACAAAGACATTACTTATCAATTAAATAATTAACAAAACTTTAATTGTTTTTATAACTAAAGAAAAAAGAAAAAAGGTTTTTCTTTAATTACTGAATACTATATAATATAATACCACGCTAAATACATGTATTTAACAAGGTAAGTGTTTAACTAATTAATTAACATTGCGAATAGCCAGAAGACCTTTCTTTTTATTCAATTTAGTTAGTAAATTTTGGCATTCTAATTGTCAAAGTTCAAGTTATACTGAACTCTTTACTACTTATTCTATTTTATTGTAGTTGATTAAATAAACTTGTAAATTGTTATTGGTGATTGGCTTTTCATTTCACTTACATCTTAAAATCACTAAATAATTGAACATCTATTATTCTCATTGATACCCTGGACAATAACTACCGAGCCGAAGAGCTCCCTTTATGTACTTGTGTATAGTAGAAAATATTAAAGAATGAATAATTATTAAATATGGTACACAATAAATGGCGCCCGAGCACAGGAACCTTTGAGAATAATTAACTAATTTTTTTAATTTTTGAATTTTTTTCATTGAGCTGTGAGTGGAGGAGGCAAACACCAATACTATTGCTTGGTTCACTATTTAGGGATAATTGGTTGAAGGTGCAGTATATTCTTGAATATAGAATTATCTTGCATTGCCTTAAGCTTACTTTAAAATTTTTAAGGCCGGACTATGTTGATACAAGAAGGTTATTTTGAATTTGATTTAGCTAATTGTTAATAAATATTGAGGTACTTAGTATCTACATCCTAATTTTTTTGATTTCCTAATTTAGGATCTAATTTCCTAAGGTATCTTCTATTAAGATAATATTTGGTTAATTTGGTAGTAGTTCCTAGTATACCTTATACTGATTTAGAATTTGAACCTTAACTGAGTTTAAACCGGTGTGTTATTAATCGGAATTCAAATAGGTCATACTTTTACAGGTATTTATTTCTAACATGATACCTATAAAAGGAATTAATACACTACATCTGCAAGAGTTGGAATGGGAATTGAAGATACGGGGTATTGATGGTAGTCAGTGGACTGTTGACGGAAAAAGAAAAGCCTTACGGGCCCAACTTAATAAAGAAAAATATAACACGAACCTTGTAGAGGGTTATTTAAAAGTAACACTGGATGTTAATGAAGAGTTGGCATGGGCAGAAGCAACCATAGTTGAATTAGAAGATTTAGCTAAGGAATTCTTTGAACGTCCTTTAACTCCCACTTTCAAACGTTTAGAAGCTAGGTTACATCATTTTCAGCGAAGGCTAGAATATCTATCTTCTTCCCCGGCTGATATTAACAGTAGAATACCAGCATTGCAAGAAAGAGGTTTCATATTATTAAATGATCTGGAAGATGTTGAAGAAAGTGAAGAGTTGGCTCACAATGATTTAACAGCTACATTGATAGAAGCAGGTCTTGGTACACAAATGAGCGAACCTCTTAACATAGTTAGTGAAGCCCCTGTTACTTCTTTACCTCCGCTTATGGATACTAAGCCCAATACTTTGGCTACAGTAGCGATGCCATTATCAAATAGTACCCTTCCTTATCAGCAGTCTAAACCTACGAATATAAATATTTCATCTACAGTTCCAATCAAGGATGATTTGGTTACTAGAATTCAAAAACTTGAATTGTATCAATCTAGTAATCAGAGTTGTAGAAATAATGTTAATGTCTCCAAATGGAATTTGAAGTTTAGTGGTGCAAACACTACTCAAGGACTCAATTCATTCTTAGAGCGAGTAGAAGAATTAAGAGTAGCAAGAGGTCTTACTCATGAACAATTATTTCAGCAAGCTGTAGATTTATTTGATGGTCAAGCGCTTATATGGTTTCGTTCGGTCAAGGCAAAGTTTACTTCATGGATAGATATTGTTAATCTGTTGCGAAAATATTATTTACCTGGTGATTACGATGATGCTCTTTGGCAAGAAATCAGGAATCGTCATCAAGGGGTAGATGAAAGTCCTCATCTGTTTATAGCTAACATGGTTTCTTTGTTTAGAAGATTATCAGTAATACCGTCTGAATCTGAACAGCTGAGGTTAATAAGAAACAATTTACAGCCTTACTATGCTAATCAACTTACACTGGTGAAAGTTGTGTCTATTGAATTGCTACTTGATTTCTGTAAAGAAATTGAAGACACCAGACAAAGAAATAAGAAGTTTAGACCTAATTATTCACCTTCAAGTAATCCTTTGGAGCCAGAATTAGCATACAAGTCTTCAGCGCCTACTAAGCAAATGGTATCACCTATTAAGCAGCAATTGCATACCATGGTTTCTTAGTCAACCTCAACGAACACTAAACCTAATATACAGGTACGATTTAAATCTTCCTTTAGGAACCGTGGTAATCTTAAATGTTGTAATTGTAAAATAGTTGGCCATACTTATCATACATGTAATGCAGAACGTACCTTATTCTGTTATGTATGTGGAACACCAGGAGTTGCTTATTCCAGTTGTGCTAAGTGTAATGATCGGAAAAAACGGCACCGGACCAGGTTTGAGTTCAGCCGGCAGCCAATAGGTCCTTTTGATATACAGGCTGAGAAATCTCAATGGTGAGATTGGCTTACAACCGTTCAAAACTTTTACAAAACTAGTCTTGAGTCTATGTTTGTACATCAATCAAGCGATAATCGTCCTTATGTTAATGTATCCATTAAAGGAATTTATGTGTTAGCTTTATTGGACTCTGGGGCTAATCAATCTGTTCTAGGTAGTCAAGGATTGTTTTTGATAAACAAATTGGGTTTAATTATGAAAGAATCTCCTTTTCCTTTACAGATTGAAACAGCAGATGGAGTCACCCAGTCTGTACTTGGTGTAATTGAGCTGCCTCTTACCATTGATGGTATAACAAAGATGTCTAGTATGATAGTTTCAGACTCTATTTCAGCTCCCATTACTTTAGGTGCTGATTGTTGTTATTTGTTTGGATTAAAGGCCGACTTTTAATCCGATCATTTTATGATTTCTAGCTTAAAGAAAACACTGAACGGTATCCTGTCTCGAGATAAATTAACTTTACAACAGTTGCATGATCTCGAAGTAGTGATTGAAAAATTTAAGTCCATTAGTGGTCCAGGGATTGGTCGTACTGACATGGTAGAACATGTAATTAACACTGGCGATGCAGTACCAATAAAACAGCGATATTATCAAATGTCACCTGCCATGCTTGAAGCAGTTAATAAAGAAGTGGACTCGATGTTAGAGTTAGGAGTTATCCGTCCGTCTTCTTCACCATGGAATTCACCCATTGTCATGGTCAAAAAGAAAGATTGCACTTTAAGATTTTGCTTTGATGGTAGACAGTTGAATAAAGTGACAAAGTCAGATGCTTATCCATTGCCCTATGTTAACGGTATTTTAGACAGGTTACGGGATGCTAGTTTTCTAAGCTCTATTGATCTTAAAAAAGCATTTTGGCAGATTCCTTTATTACCTGACAGTTGTGAGAAAACAGCTTTCACTGTTCCTCGTCGTGGTTTATTTGAATTTACAGTATTACCATTTGGTCTTAATAATAGTCCCCAAACTCTTCAAAGGCTAATGGATAATATTTTCGGCCCTAGATTTCATAACGTGTTTGTTTATTTAGATGACATCATTATAGTCTCCAATACGTTTGAAGAACATATTGACACTTTAACCCAAGTTTTTAAACGTCTTCAGCAAGCAAAGTTAGTTGTTAATTTGGAAAAATGTGATTTTTGCAGGTCTTCATTAAAGTATCTAGGTTTTTTAGTTGATCAGGAGGGTCTTCGAACTGATACAGATAAAGTAGCTGCAATTGTTGATTTTCCTGCACCTAAAACTACCACTGAAATTAAAAGATTCTTGGGCATGGCAAGCTGGTATCGTAGGTTCATCAAAGATTTTGCTACTAGAGTTGCTCCTATCCTAGATCTTATAAAAGGTAAAGCTAAACGAACTTCTATAAAATGGATTGATGAAGCTGAAAATGCTTTTCAAGAGTTAAAACAATTACTAATTTCTTCTCCTATCTTGGCTAGTCCAGATTTTTCACAGCCCTTTATTATTCAATGCGATGCAAGTGACGTTGGTTTAGGAGCCATTCTTGTAAAGGGTGAAGGTGGTCAGGAAAAAGTCATTGCTTATGCTAGTAGAACGTTAACGGCTGCTGAAAGAACTTACACAACTACAGAGAAAGAATGCTTGGCATGTCTTTTTGGTGTAGAAAAATACCGACCCTATATTGAACTTACCCATTTTACTATTGTAACAGATCATTCAGCTTTACTATGGTTGCACAAACTACAGTCTCCAAGTGGAAGGTTAGCTAGATGGACAGCCAGATTAAGTCAATATGACTTTGACATACAACACCGAAAAGGAAAATTTAATATTGTTCCTGATACTCTTTCTAGAGCTCCGATTCAAATCAGTACGTTGACCTTGAATGAAACAGATTATTGTCCATGGTATCGGAAAATGATTCAGCAAGTTATGTCTAATTTTGATTCATACCCTTCTTGGAAAGTAGAAGATGGATTGCTATTTAAATTTGTTTCTAATCGCCATAACATAATTTCTAATTTAGTTGAATGGAAAATTGTTGTTCCTAAGTCAAAGCGAATTGATTTATTTAAACAATATCATGATGATCCTACCTCAGGTCATTTAGGTACATTTAAAACCTTTTGTAAGATTGCTAAAGTTTATTACTGGCCGAAAATGAGATCCGATGTTTCCAAGTATGTACGTGGTTGCCATGTTTGTTCAGCTAGTAAACAGTCATCACAATTACGCCCAGGATTTATGGAAAAACAAAAGAAAATTAAGTTTCCTTTTCAACTTATCTCTATAGATTTAATGGGTCCCTTTCCGCGTTCATTCAAAGGTAATACTTGTTTATTAGTAGTAACTGATTGGTTTACTAAATTTGTGATGGTACATCCTTTGCGAAAAGCAAGTACTGTTTCTATAAATCGTTTTTTAGAAAATGAGGTCTTTCTAATGTTCGGAGTGCCCCAGATTGTAATTTGTGACAATGGACCACAATTTATTAGTGAATCTTTTCGTAAACTTATGGAGGAATATAAGGTCCAGAAAGTTTGGTATAATGCTGTGTATCATCCTCAAGTCAATCCAACTGAAAGAGTCAATCGAGTTATAGGAACTTGTATTCGTTCTTATGTGAAAGATAATCATAAACATTGGGACCATGAGATTTATAAGATAGCTCATGCAATTAGGAATGCAGTTCATGAAGTTACAGGACACACACCTTCTTTCCTTAATTTTGGTAGATCAGTACCACATAATGGTGATTATTATGGAAAATTGGCTAACTTTAGATCAGAGGAGATAAAGTTAGATGACCGCGAACAGTTAGTTAAAGATGTAAATGAACTGTCTCCACTTTACAATGATGTAATAGGTAGGCTTGCAAAGGCTTATGAACGAAACCGTCAACAATATAATTTAAAAAAGCGAGACTTAAAATTTATGAAAGGAGATATAGTGTGGAAACGCAATATAGTGCTGTCTGACGCTATTAGAAACTTTTCTCGTAAACTAGCTCCTAAATATGTTAAAGCTAAGGTAAGTGAGGTTACCGGAACTGTAACCTATCGGTTGGTGGATATTAATAATAAAAATTTAGGAGTTTGGCACGTTAAAGATCTGAAACCCTATCATGAACCTCTTGAATATGGCGAGGACGAGGGAATTAGCTTGTAATAATGTTATTGTTTTGATTGTTAGATTAGTTTTTTTTTAGATATCCTTTTGGATAGTAATTACCTTTTAAGTATTTGATTGGAATGAATTATGGGTTCCATATAAGGGTTGTGGCATAGCACTTCTCTGCGAATAGTTGTGTCCTATGAGATGCAACGTGATTGCAATATAGATCCTGTATGGTCTATATATATTTTTTAATTTAGGCTTTTGGACTAGTCTAAATATAAATAGATTGCAAACATTTTGGTGCATTGACTGTCTATACTAAAATAGTAACTACGTCGATTTATTGAACTATGTATTCAAGACGCAATGTTGTCTATACGTTGAGGATTTTCGAGTTATGTTTCTGCTCGATACAACTATAATAGATTTAATTTAGTAAAAGGTACATGGGATCCAGTCATTTTCTTTAAAGATAATTTTGTTCTCATTAGTAGATTGTATGTAAATTATTTCTGGTGGTTGGAAGGGAATGCTGAAGTCACTTTCAGAGCATTTACATCTTTGTTCTGCTTACTTACTTATACTACTGTATATGTAAATTGTATCGGGTGGTTGGTAGGGATTGCTGATGTAACTTTCGTAACATTTCCATCGTTGTTCTACAGTGTATATGTAAATTATTTTGGGAAGTTGGTAGGAATGCTGATAATACTTTTGGATCGTTTCCATCTTCGTTCTATGAAATATATACGTGTGTTATTTCGAATAGTAGCTAAGGTTTGATGATGTTACATTTGGAACCTTTTCGTCGAGTTTCCTGTACTTCTTTTATCTATACTTTGGTCGTAGGAGCTTGAGAGTGCTAGTGTTGTTGGAGTCGGTTGGACTGCGAATTGAAAATTGTGTGATTGACACATATTTGAAATGTTCTATAAGTTGAGATTAATTCCTTTACGGTGATAATACTTCGCTTGCATAGTTGATTGTGCACGGAAGTTATGTTTTAATCGTTTTTGGTTTATTGGATTGTTATTCCGTTGGTTTGTCTGGTTATTAGCTTTGTAGTAGGTATGGATTTCAATCCTTTCGCTTTGGCGGATTTTCTGATCTCAACGCTATATAGTAGACGTTTCGCTGTTTGGATTTGTCGTTCTCAGTCTTGGTTTGAAGAGGTATTACAGGATTGCTGCTGTTACTTTCGGAATGTTTTCATCTTTGTTCTACGCACACATACATATATAGATGTATACTATTTCATCTACGTGGTTGGGGAAGTTTTTGGTAGGCTTCATCAGGTCTTTGTTATCATGACCTGGAGTGGTTTTTTTGGGTCTGCAGCTTTAACAACGGATTTAAAAAGTAATTTGCCTTACTTTTGAAGCTATGCTGATGTTTGGTTGTTATGTCTGTATAACCTAAAAGAGTATAGCACTTAATTAGATTTATTCAATGTTTTTCTAGTTATGATTAGTATTCCATGTTATTATTACAAGTTTATTGATCGAATAGGATAAAAATTCCTTAACAATAGGTGAATGGTTCATGTTAGGCCAGTTGCTTAAAGAGTTTAGAACTTTACCATCAAGTTCTTTATTTTAAATGTCATTTGGGTTTGCGTGGGCTGGAACCTCACGTAAATTCCTTCTTCCTTCTGGAGCTCTTCCTCCATTTCAGTTAGTAGGTACTCTAACCTATTGCGTTTTGTTCCGCCCTGGGTTTCCGGCTTGTTAGTTGTCGTTGACAGCAAGTTGACTTCTTTTTTCTTTTTTTGTATAGGAACTGGGTTGGGAGTGTTTTTTTTGCTTGTAATGTGGGTTTTTGGGGTGTTTGGGGAACTGGACCCTATTCATGTGCGTCTGTGGTGGTCAGTGGTAGTGGTGGACCAGTTGACTGTCTGAGGACACATTAAATATCAAACTTTCATGTCAAGGGCATTCAACAGCCATGGGTGAGCATGGGTGGACTCTCGCTCTTCGAATCCTTCAAATTCTTCTTACAGCTAGGGACCTATGGGTTGAGAAACACGGAGGTTTTTACAAGGTTTTTCGCGCTCAGGTTGGATCTTGAGTTGTTATGAATTTATACTCCTGTTTGTTCAGGTTTGTATGAGCAAGTTACAAACATAAGAGTTTAGGAATGTCGCGTAGGGAAGGCTTTTACCTTTTGGGGTTCGGTGTTGGACTGCGTGAGATTGCTTTATTTCTTATTGTTTTAGGGAATGAGGGGATATTTGATTATTTCTTGAAGATATAATGAGGATTTAATATGTTTTGTTTACTTGAGTGGGTTTTAACGGATTGCATCCTTTATGAATTAGAGGGGGAGTGTAACGGTTAATTCCGTTTCAGGTTGTATATATCATTGCTATTGCAATAAACTATAATAATCAAGGAAGCTTTTTCATAAAAGATCAAGGGGGTAGAGAAAAAAGAAATAAAAGAGAAAGACAAACAGAATTTTCTGTAAACAGAAAATATTTTTTGAAGATCCTTCATAAAATCTTTGAGATATTTTAAATTAAAAGATATACTGAATATGAAAATGCCCGCAATTATGGGGTAAGCAAATTATAATTCAAAAATATATTTTCTTTAATTATGAATTTTTGATCTAGCAACTTTCAATACATACAATTATGAAAGGGAACTTTCAATACGCATAACTTTCATTAGAGGAAACTTTCATTAGAGGAAACTTTCTTTATGGTAAATTTTCAATACATTTACGTACCACTTTCAATATGGTAGGCTTTTCCTTGTGAGGGGCTTGAATTGGATTTGATTGGAAACGGCTGAGTTTGGTTTTCCTTTTTATCGAGTGAACATTGAAATGGTAGGCTTTTCCTTGTGAGGAGCTTGAATTGGATTTGATTGGAAACGGCTGAATTTGGTTTTCCTTTTGATCGAGTGGACATCGAACGACATAATTTGGTTTACATTATGGTCTGCTTGAGAGGTTTTACATAATGGACAATGTGGAACGCAGCTTGTTGGGAATGTATGGATGTTGTGGTCTTGAGGATTATCAACGGTAGCGTTGATTAATCTGCCCTGTGGATATATGGAGTGTTAAATTGGTTAATAATTCTTTTAATAAATAACTGGCATTAAACTATAATCCGTTAAAGTTTAAATTAAAAACAAAGACATTACTTATCAATTAAATAATTAACAAAACTTTAATTGTTTTTACAACTAAAGAAAAAATAAAAAAGGTTTTTCTTTAATTACTGAATACTATATAATATAATACCACGCTAAATACATGTATTTAACAAGGTAAGTGTTTAACTAATTAATTAACATTGCGAATAGCCAGAAGACCTTTCTTTTTATTCAATTTAGTTAGTAAATTTTGACATTCTAATTGTCAAAGTTCAAGTTATACTGAACTCTTTACTACTTATTCTATTTTATTGTAGTTGATTAAATAAACTTGTAAATTGTTATTGGTGATTGGCTTTTCAGTTCACTTACATCTTAAAATCACTAAATAATTGAACATCTATTATTCTCATTGATACCCTGGACAATAACTACCGAGCCGAAGAGCTCCCTTTATGTACTTGTGTATAGTAGAAAATATTAAAAAATGAATAATTATTAAATATGGTACAAGTACCCATTTAAATGGAATCATTTTTGAATTCAATCCGGAGTCTTTCCTCTTCATGACTATGGGAAAATTATAATAAAATATCGTTTATTATTTGTAGTAGTTAAATTATTTATTTTTAATAGAATAGTGTTACATGTAATTAGTATATGTACATTGTTTTCTTAACAACTAAATTCAAAAATAAAGTTCGGGCGCGGTATATTTATAAAGTTAATTCGAGGTCGCCACTTGCTGGGGTTTGATAAAGGCTAGAGGAATTTCGAATATCAGAAAGGCGACGAGATAAGATTTCTCAAAAATGGCCACAAGTTAAAATTACGGTTTACAGAGGGTTATCCAAATTATTGTTTTTACCCAAATAACAACTAGGGTTGTAAGGGATAGCAAGAGATACGCAAACGAAATTTAACAGGCGTTGTTCTGGTTATCACTTGCTGGCTCGCTTCCGTACCGGGCTCCCGTTTTGATTTTGAGCAATGGGACTCAATTCTGCCTACCTTTGAGGCTCAGCGTGGTCCTCAATCGTCCACTCCAGTGGAGTTTATGTGGCAAGGGCAGCAGACGTCGCTGATACCTAGAATAGTAAGATCAATTAAAGATAAAGGTCAGTGTAGATTTTTATACTTACATCTTAAGAAATCCTCTTGCTGTAAAGGCTGATATGTATGGCAGACCATGGCCACTCAAGATTTAGAGCTGTCAATGTAATGCAGTTTATTTGTATTAGTTTAAGTGTTGGTTTATTGGTTATTTATATTACATAATTGTTGATTAATCAATATTACCGTTGTAAACGTTTTGGATCCAAACCGTGTTATTATTTATGGACAGTTGCCTCAAAAGTAACCTGAAAACCAAGCCTTTGATTTATATGTTTCTAATTGATATTATTAAAGTTACTTACCTAACTTCACATTTTTGAAAAGAGAAACTGGTAGTCGCGTTTAATAAGTTCAATGACGCCTGCCACCCTTTCGGGTACCTACTCAAACTTTTTGAATTTAAAGGCTCAAATGTAGGCAACTTAACACACACGTCCATACTTACTGTTATTCGCATTCTTATGTTATAATTTGTTGTGTTACTAAAGATTTGTTTTTACCTTGTTGTTATTCCTAAATTTATTTATATTTAATTAAATGCATGAACTATTTTTTCGACTTTCTTTGAAACCCACGACCCCCACTGACTAATAACCTAGCAGGCAAGTGAAACCTAAAAGGTAAGGTTACAAAATGGTCACTGAAGTGCAGGTGTGATGCAGTTGACCACTGAAAAGTATTTAATAACAGGGGAGAGCATAATGCAAGATCGATCGTACTAAGTTTTCCTGTCGATATGTGTTTTACCACCATTGTTAAGAATACAGACATCCAGACTAGTATCCATATCTAACGATAGATTTATGTGCGAAAGTCCGGCAGAACAATCTCTATTAGAAGAATCATTACTAGGACAACTGTTCTTTGTAGTTTGATGATTGAAAGATACCTACTAGGTATCTTGAATAATCCGTGCTTACTTTATATACCAACATAAAATCAAAGAGAGGTAAGCATACCATTTTTTAATATTCTGATTCCATCAAAACCGTGAATTCTCATAAAAGATCCCAATTGAGGATTTCTTTTATTTAATTCATTATTTAATATAATTAATAATAAAGTCATGGGATTACTAGATATACACAGTGTACAATATTTGTCTTTGTAGGTGCAGATTAATGAACAAAATAAAATTTCTTATTATTCATAATTAAAAGTCTGCAACATTACAGTATGCAAGTAGGTATTGCGGTACCTGAACCAGACGTTTTTGAGGGGATGCAGTCGTCGTTAAGTACGGAATCTGCATTACCGACATTCTGTATTACCGCCATTTGGTTCGTCACTCGGCTAAATGGCAATGCTGTTGCTAGGGGAAACCAGATGGCGCCAGTGTCGTTTTACATCGAATCTGGGGACTTTTTATGTCGATCTCTCTCTAATCTGGGGACTTTTTATGTCGATCTCTCTCTAATATAGGGATTTTTGTCTCGAAGTGTGGAATCTGTATTACCGGCCTTGTATATTACTGGCATTTGGTTCGGCGCTAGGCTAAATGGTGTTAGTGTTGCTAGGAAAAAACAGAGGGCGCTAGTGTCGTAATTATTTTTTCACGCTCTAACCGATTACGGTCGTTCTGTTAGTTGGTAATAGAGGGCGTCATGAAGGGATCTGTATTACCGACAGACTGTGTACCACTACTAGAGGGCGTCATGAAGAATTCTGTATTACCGATTACGAACGTTCTGCTAATTGTTATAGGGGGAGCCAAGGTTTATCATTTTATATTAATAAATTTTACCGATTTCTTAAAATAATTATCGTCATTAATACTTTAATTACATATAATAATTTAAGATAATTAATTCAGCATTCAAATTCTAAATTCAGCTTTTAACGCAAATCACGGACCTACGTGATATAAACGAACCGTCAGTTTTCTCTTTCTCTATCGTTATAAACTGTATATCTTTTAAAAATTTCTAATATTTACATCGAGAGATTGCTTGATCATATAGTTGATATATTAACTACCTACATATCATTCGCGGTATCGTTTGCATATCCGCCATTTAGAAGAAATTTGAATCGGGTCCTATCACTAATATGCATTATCACCAGAAGAAATCTGTATTATCGACGACCTATGTACTACTACTAGACGGAGTTATGAAGAAATCTGTATTACCTGTATGTACTGATGCTATTAGAAGTCGCATTAAAGAATCTCCTCTCTCGGCATGAAGAAATCTGTATTATCGACGACCTAGGTAATGCTAATAGAGGGCGTCATGAAGAAATCTGTATTATCGACGACGACGACAGCTCGATAAGACGTTTAAAATTTTGAATTTGTCTTTCTTGAAGTCACCATAATGGATTTCCCGCCGTTGAATTTTATATTTCACATCTGACTAACCACGTGATCAAGACCGCTGTATTCTAATGAAACTTTCTACCCAAAGAGATCATGAAATTTATGTTTAAGATTATGAAATTATCGACTAACCGATATATCTATGTCAGTAGCTACCCTTCGTGAAGGGCTTTCGGATCTCCATGTTAAGAAAATTACGTTAATAAATACACAGTTTCTTGAATCACGTTCAGGGATCGGCCTGGTTTCTAACACTAATATATATTATTATCAACGGCTGAATTCACTATTTAAAAAGAGAAAAAACTAATTCTAATGCAGAAAAATAACACCATTTGCGCTTTGTAATACCAGATATTACTTTAAATTAAAACACCTAATCACCTCTCATCAAGAAGGAATATACACTAATCATCTTTTAAATTTAAAAACGAAAACACGGCTATACTGTAGAAGGTACCAAAACAAACTAGAGTTAAATTTTACCTTACCCTCTACGACGACAAAAAGGGAAACCCTGAGGCAATATACATCCTTTTAAAAAGGCACGCTTCGACCTCCAAATCACTAGAAATTTACGGTTTTATACCTGCTTCGAACTCAAAACAGGTAAGTTTGAATGGTTCTTTTCCGTAAAAATTCTCTCCCTTTTTTTCATCAATATATAATCTTTTCAAACTTCCTTAAAGACAGCTTTTTTGTAAACTTGAAATCGAGATAATTATCAGATTAAAATTCATCACGATACCCCAAAAAGGTCGGACTGACTACCTGGAGGCACGATAGCAGGTACTAATCCTTGAACATTTAAAATCCTTGTACAGTAAAAACAAAAGTGTATGGTTGATGGTTAGGTTTTAACTTTTTTTCTTTCCGAATCAAAATACTTAGATTTTCACATAAAATCTTTAGGTTGGTCTGTCACTTTTCTTTTTTAATAAACAAAAATTACTTCCGACACTTTCCTCTTTTTCCCCTTAATTTTAATATTACAGGAATCTAATAAACAACTTACCTATTTCCAGGGGCAATAAGTCAATCACACAGGTCTCGTCATCATAACAATAATAATTAGTTATAAAATGTGGTCAATTCCCAGTAAATCTAGAGATTATAAGAGTAACAAAATATTTAAATAAATGCAGATTTTTATGATTATGGAGTTCCACAAAGTAAGGCTGGAGACAGTAAACGCTATTGATGTATTAGTTTTAGACACGTACAATACGTACGGGAAATAGAAAATTAGTAATTAACATTTCACTTTATTCAATAAAAACTTAACTTTGTCATGCTATAATAACATTAGAATTTTATGTACATGAGATAGAAGGTTCAAATTTATAAAACGAAACTTAAAAGTTTATTCAGTAAAAACTTAACGTTATCGTGCTATAATAACATTAGAATTTTACGTACATGAGATAAAAGGTTCAAATTTATAATAAGAAACTTACCTAATGTGTTACACCGCTGTAAATATGCAGTACGCGCAATTAAACAAAAAACTCTATACGTTAAGCAGACGCACGCAGTAAATATTATCAATTCAATTAACACCAAAACATACAAATAGTATAATTTAAAACAATAAACCACAACCCGAATAAAATAACCACTCAATGTAAACACACCTATCTGATGCCAACTAATAATAATGAGGCTTCGGTATTATAACCACTCCTTTTATACGAGACCATATGCAAGTTCTGACAAGTCAAAATTCCTGCATATCGATATCTCAGTTATCTGGTTATCCGATCGAAATTATGGGTTGTTAGGAGATTTTATACCTGAACAAAAAAAAAGCTTATTATAATTGACATATCCTCTTTTGTTATTGATTATAAACAGATCTAGAGCTCTCGTCTTAAAATGTATTACGCCATAAATTAAAACATCCCTTTTGTATGTACGATCACCAAATATTTAAATTCAACTTGAAATTACAAAATGTATCGCTATTTTTAAAAGGAGTAAAACCATTTTCTAATAAAAATTATAACGGTGATAAAAAGTCCAATCTCTCTCTCTCTTTACAGATAATTGAAAAAATAGTTTCAAAATATGAAATGAAAGTTTCTTATTATAAATTCGAACCTTATAACTCATGTACGTAAAATTCTAATGTTATTATAGCACGACAACGTTAAGTTTTTACTGAATAAATTTTTAAGTTTCTTTTTATAAATTTGAACCTTCTATCTCATGTACATGAAATTCTAATGTTATTATAGCACGACAACGTTAAGTTTTTACTGAATAAATTGTTAAGTTTCTTTTTATAAATTTGAGCATTCTATCTCATGTACATGAAATTCTAATGTTATTATAGCACGACAACGTTAAGTTTTTACTGAATAAATTTTTAAGTTTCTTTTTAGAAATTTGAATCTTCTATCTCATGTACATGAAATTCTAATGTTATTATAGCACGACAACGTTAAGTTTTTACTGAATAAATTTGTAAGTTTCTTTTTATAAATTTGAACCTTTTATCTCATGTACGTAAAATTCTAATGCTATTATAGCACGACAACGTTAAGTTTTTACTGAATAAATTTTTAAGTTTCTTTTTATAAATTTGAACCTTTTATCTCATGTACATAAAATTCAAATGTTATTATAAAATAAAATTGACGATGCAATTGAAACATTATAAATATATTTTATGACTAGTGCATGGGATGCATACGTGATTAGCAGAGACGAGAATTAAAAGCTGATAAAGAAATAAATGTAAAATAATGCATCGGGGTGGTGTCCAAAGCAACGATTCATTTATAAATGGAATAAACACATGTAAATAATAATTTAAAATGTGAAATTTTATACACTCCTGATGTTGTTTTGTAAATCAAGTGGCAAATATCAAGAAATGTGAAGCATTTAGATAGTCGTCCAAACAATTTTATATGTTGATGTTCATTTAGTTTATAAAGAAACCGGATGACTTCCCAGGTGTTCCAATGCCGCACATATGCTCTGCAGGTCAACCTCAATTAATTAACCCTGGGGTTATACATCCTTAGGCTAGAAACAGTCTTGAAACAAAAATGGCAGAGTCCGCCCTGTTGGACAAGAAATCAGAGTATGGGTGTGATAAAAATAAAACATATAAAGATATTTTACAAACATTTATTTAGTATACACAGCATAATACAAATATATAGATTATAAGTTGTTTTCTATGACTATTGTAGTTCTACGGATCTCTGAGTCGTCGTTGTATGCCCTCGCAGAAATACTAACACGTATAAAGTCCGTGGAATGACTTGTTGACCCTGTAACCTTTCCTAATTCTTCGTTACTTTCATAGTTGGAACGATAATCATCCGGCTGCGTAGTTGCGGTCATATCTTCTGTCTCAACGACGGCAGTGTTTGCTCCCGTTCCTGTCTTCACAACAGATGCGCTATGGTGTACTTTTTTCACATGCCTTTTTAAGCTGTTTGTGCGTGAAAAACATTTGAAGCAGTTAGAACACCGGACTTTGATTGATTCGTGGACGCTTTTAATATACCTTTTTAAGTGGTCACGGCGTGAAAAAGTTTTGAAACAGCTAGAGCATTGGATTCTGTTGATTTCATGGACGGCTCTCTTGTGTATCTTGTATTCATCAGAGTTTAAAAAAGTTTTGACACAGCTAGAACATTGGACGTGTCTCTTGCAGGTGAATGGCCTCGCGAAAGACTTGAAGCAAACCGGACACTGTATGTTGCAACCCCTTTGACCAGAGTCATTCTTCTTCTTACATCCGTCGTTCACGTGTTAATTCATTTCGACTAATGAAGGAACAGGAACACTACCCCGCCTATTTATACTGATCGACCTGCGCAATCGGTTGTTCTCGGCTATAATCGTAAGCGCTCGGAGCAATATGTATGCGCGAGAATGAATCGTAGGTTCTATCCTAAGTGTATGTAACCCGGAACCGATGTCCGTACAATTTAAATTATCAAACTTACCATATAAACATGAATATTTACTACATTTGCTTTTCAAATTATCACTGATTCGCTTAGGTAGAAATGTAATGTGGTCTTCAGTAATAATTACACCTTGGCGACCTCTATTGGTAGCACATAGGTCGTCGATAATATAGATTTCTTCATGACGCCCTCTATTAGCAATACATACTAATTGTAGCATGACGCCCGCTATTGGCAGCACTACATATGCATACAATCAACCTACCCTTGGAATAAGTAGATGTAGGTACAATTAAAATCAATAAGTTTAAAGATATTTACTTACGCCGACATACACCAGCAATCAACGATAGCTGGAGAAATTATTATAGTAGGATTTCTAACAATGATAATTTAAAAAAATAGTTAAGTTTACATGTATATCTTGTGTGTGTGTGTGTGTGTGTGTGTTATATAAGTCTGTATATATGTAATTTCAAAGACAGTATATGACAATAAATTATCGTGAGAGATCTATACAAAACGCCATATATATAAAATTAGAGCTAAAAATTAATCCTATATGGTGAAAACGCAGATATTCATGAAAATACGGCTAAAGTGTACAAAAATGAGTGATTTTGAGCATGTTGGCGTTTACGTTTTCCTTTATAACTTTTATTGTTCTTGCAATACTGAGCATAGACGTAGGCTAATAATATGACAAATAATACATCTATGAGATAGTTAACGATAGCGCGTCAAACATCAAAGAAAACGTACGCATCAAAAAAATAGTAATAAATATTTATTATTTATTATAACAAAAAATTTCCTTTCATCATTCTCTTTATCACATCTATTTAGAAAAAGTCATTCTACTGCAATCATTGAATCTGTTGAATCAATGGGGCTGGTAAATAAAAATAAATAAAAAAACGACCTCACAAAGAATCCAGATTTTAGCAAAAACTTGTAACAATGATAATAATTAATGGTATATTCAGCGGACTGGGAAAAAAATTGAAGTTATGGGAAAATTAAGCAAGTATTAAAAGTCTTTATTCTTCTATATCAAAACAGTTACGTAGGTGGGAGGTCTTGTATATTTATTTTTTTATTTATAGCACAGTGTAATCTTTGTGATCTGTAATCTTATAAAAGTTATTTTTTGGGATCCCGTAGCTCAGGATGTGCTACTGCAGTGGAGTTTCTATTTTCCTTAATAATAATGTCAATCGGATCATAACATGTAACTATAATTTAATACAATCACGTTTGATTCATAATTAGCAATGCCTTTCTTCGTAATTTCTAATAAGTCCCACACTTTTTTGCTCAAATAAATGCTATAAAAACACATAAGATGCCCTTTTTTCAAAATAACTTTAAAAGAATGGTAGGTGTGTTCAAAGGAATACATAATATGTTATTTTAATTATATACCTATGTAGTTTATTATTAAAATATTATGTTCCTTATATAGCATAATATTCGTTGGAAAATCAACGGCGTGTGGAAGCACCGCACTGTAAACGCGCCAGTCGCTGGCAATCAGTGCGTGTCCCCTATTAACTTTGTAGTTTTTGTAAGCCCAGTTTTTTGTCAAAACCGGTGAATCTCGAGAACCACTTAATAGATTTTGATGCGGTTTTCACCATTTGATAGATTCCTTAGCAAAAAATTTTATATATACAGATTATTGAGAGAATTTTTGGAGAGTCTAGTAATAGGCAAAATATGAAATACATACTTAAGAAAATTCGCTCTTACAAAGACAAAACGCATTATGTTTTGCGAAAATGGTATCAGATAAAGCCAAACTATAAGCGAATGAATTATAGCCCTCTAAAAGATCTACAAAAAAGTCCCGGATGCATACACGTATCTCTTACAGATTACTCACAATCAAGATTTCGAGAAATCGTCAGAATTGCTTCAAGTATAATCTGTGAAAATTTGAAGTTTGTAGCTTACGCCATTCAAGAGATATATAGCCATAATGCTTTTTTAAGAAATGCCCCCCCTGCGACCCCCTCGGGTTTTTAGGATTAAAGATATACTATGCACCCCTTTGGGGCAAGACCCACCTGCCTGTGAAATTTCAGCTGCCTAAGTCTTCTAGTTTTCGAGATATTTCTCGGTAGACATTGGACATCAGACATCGGACACCGGACATCGGAACTGGCTATTATTATATAGGATATCTAAGGATGTCTCGTAGATGTCAAAAATAAAGGGGTGCATCATTAAAGAAATAGTTCCGCACTATTTGTTTCTTTAATGTTATTGTAATATTTTTCCATAGCTTCCTCTTCAGGGAAAGAGGAAGAACTCTATATCGTCTGGATCTAACCATTCGTCCACATCATGTCCTGCAGGATCGAGAATTCTTATTGTAATTGTCATCAAGATAATTCATTATTTCTTCGTGTATTTTATTTGCGATCCGTCTGGAACATTGTAAATTCATTCTAAATTGTTTAGCAGCGGATCTTTTAATAAAAATAACCTCCATAGGTTCTGGAGTGTAAATATGTGGGTTGATAATTAGGTTTTGGATCAAAAGCAATAAAGTTTCTTAAATTGCTGCTTGCATTATTTGCTAGCTGTTAATTTAATAAATAAAGATGGTAAAAAAGAGATCCAAACCATGTGACTAACAAAACAGATTTAAAAACTAAGATAGGATTGAGTATACAATATGTTTTAATAAAAACTGATACAGTTATATAAAAATGGGATATTCCCTCCAAGGCATGCATTGTAAACAAGCATAAGCATTAAGCATAGAGTTTACTTAGGGTCAACCGGGGTAAATATGAAACGAAAAATAAAATTTTTAATTTTGAACTACCTTAAAATTAAAAAAGTCTTCGTTTTTATGCATCAATAGATTCCTTTTAGCCTTATCTATAAGACCATATAAAAGCAATTTATATAAACTTATGTTTGTAGTCATGAAGAGGTAAACACTGCGTTTCATTTTTAACCTTGGTATGGGGTAAATATGAAACGCAAACGGGAAAAAGTGGAACATCACCTTAAGTCTTTATTTAATGAGGTATCAAGTACGTCAAGGGCATACCGGGTGTCCACTCTCAAAGTCGATCATAGGCAAGCAATTAACATTATATATTTTATTTTTATGTAGCTTGTTGTACTATACTAAACCAATACATATTAAAGTAATCAACATTTTAAATAGTCGTTATTCAATTGTGAGGTTTGAAACCGTCATTACTAACTTCCTAATAAGGTGCTGCTCACCAGTAGATCTTAACTGAATTATGAAAAATTAGTTACCGGTTAATACATTTAAATTTACTTGTCAAATATAGAGTGACATAACCTAATTCGATATTTGTACTAATATTAATATTAGCAGCTAAAAGTAGATGAGGATAATAAAACTAAGTTGTAAATATCCAGAGTTTTTTCGGTAGAGATTGTAAAAATATCTATTAAGCACAACAAAATAAACGTCGAGGCGCTGTTGTAACCTCACTTCAATTGTGCCGCTACGATATGTAAACAAACCGTATTTAAAATGTGGTGAGCAAAACAACTTCCGGTGACCCAGACCGATGTGACCGGTAGGCCTGCTGAATGAGCCCAATGTTGGAGTAGGTTTCGCGATTTTCTTCCCGCTAGTTAACATTTATTCATTATTCAAGCAAAGTGTGACCTAATTATAAATGTATGCAAGGTAAACGCCTTGAGCGGAGCGCCCACATCTGTTAAAACGAATGCAGGTGCAGTACCCACGGCCACGTGTGCGCATAGCAAGCAGCTGCAGTACCAGAACTCTATAAGGAAGTAGAACGCTACCGTCACGTAGGCACACGGCCACGTGCGGTCAACTGAAGGATTTCACGCCCACAGAAGGAGTATATAAAGACCAGAGCTTTTTGGGACAGATCAGTCTGAGTTACTACGGGCTTGAAGATAGAAACTGTTCACCAGGGTAAATGTTTACCTTCTTTCAAGCCATACTCACCCAGAAAGCCGTAGAAGCCATGGTTACTGTTTACCTCGGTCTTTCTGAACATCATTATTACCAGTTTTAAGTTGAAATTGTATAATAGTATTTAAGTGATTATGCAAGTGCATATTGTGTAAATTCACGACGAATAAATATCTTATTGTACTTAACAGTAAACTGTGTTCATTTTGTAACTTGGGCTCCGTCTTTTGCGTTTTTAAAATAAAGTACCATTTTTAAAAACGCCTTTCTTCCTCAAGAAAAGTTAGTTCGCTTGAACTTTTTCACTTGAATACTTAGTACCATTCTTTTAGTAAAAGTAACACAAAATATTAAGAGGAAATCAGGAGTAAATCCAATAACATATCTACTTCTAACTCATGTTGAATCTTGCAAATGGTATTGCATTTTTTTCCAGGCCGTGTTTCGCTTTTTCCCAATTTTGTGTTGCATTTTTTCCCTGAACTTTGTAACTGAATAAAACAAAATCAAGATGTTATGAAAGCAATTTATTATATTTACTATGTCAAATAATCTATTCCTTATTTAAAAAATAGAAAATTAATAGAGTAGCTGGTATAGAATCTTAATTACCGGAAAAGTTTTATATATGCTTTTCAAATTTGTTTTGTTGGTTTCTAGCAGATTTTATATTGAATAAGATAAATTGTGTATAAAGGGCAGTCCAACATATTATAATTATACATCATGTAATATAAACCCGGAGTAATTATATTAACTTTTTAGAATTTTCTAAAAATTAAAAATAGAGTGGTTATCAACACGTTTCATATTTACCACAAATTTTTGGTGTTTCATATTTACCCCGGTTGACCCTATAGCCTGGTTTAGTCTAATAGTATTTCAGACTGATTGTATAAAGTAATGGACTTGAATAAGAAAAGAAATTTATAACAATAAATAAAACGAAACTAAAGAGAAAAAGTAAGTTACTTTAAATCATTTCATCGACAATGCAACATTTTATAAAAACTAACAGGAAACTTATGAATAGATAGTTACATAAAGTAACAGTTTATATTAAAGAGTGTGTTTTAAAAGCACAGCAATACGATTTTGGGGATTAATTCCTTAGCGGAAAATACTGGGAACAGTATAGAATGGTCAAGATGTTTAATTTCCTTTGTATTTGTAACAAGATTTTTTCATATCACTATAGGTTTTCATGTACCTATCTTTACATAAATTATGAATATGACCTATACGCAGTCACAAAAAACCTTATCTTCCTGTTATTTAATTGTTTCAAGGAGGTAATTAACGTTGTCACTTTCTAGTGTTAGCTTGGCGTAATTTATTAAAGAAATATCGATATAAACACATATAAAATAATCATACCCTCAACCCTTTCCTTTTCTCACAGTTGGTATCATTATGTAATTTTCTTAATATCTACCATTCAATCGTAGAAAATTATATTAAATATACTATAATTGTAGAGAGTATCAAAATGTACAAAAGTTATTTTCAATTATTTAACAGCCGTTTTAAAATGTAAAATATACTTTTTCAATTGCAGGAACTAAACTTAAAAATTTATGGGTTTAATAAATAGTTAAAATCAATAAATTGTCAATACTGCTTTTAAAAAGGAAATAATTAACCGACCCACAGACGATTATCTTGTAACATGCAAAAGTTATGCCAGAAAATAATAATTGTTGACATGGAAATCATGAAACGTACCAAAGAAACATAATATACGGAATTGATGAACTGATTTACAAACAATAATTTGACACTCGAAAATAATTAAAAGTGATAGGGATGTAATGACGATATCACAGAAAAGTAATGAATGCTATTTGAAATATGTATTTACCCGGGTTTAGCAATGCCTCAAATGTAATTAATTGAAGCTCTTGGAAAAATCTTTTTTTTAGCTTCGGGTTGGTTCTGATCTCTTTTCGAAACTGAAAACAGAAGGGAAGAGCTGTACTATATCATATAAACTTACTAAAAGTCTATTATTAACTACTAAACACCTTATTTTGAATTCTTCATTTTTTGGGTAGTTACTCACAACAGTAACAATTCAAAAAAATAAATGTAGTCAGCCAAATAAAGTCTTTCATATATTTTATTTAATTTATATTAATTTGAAATGGGATATTTTACTTCACAATTGCAAAAGTATTAAATGTAAGCCATTCATTCAGTAATTTCACGATTTTAAGTATAATTTCGAAGTCAATATCATTTTTCTCTTAATATATGTAAAGCAACTAGAAAATTAGATGTATATAGTGGGTTATAATATAAATCTACCGACGGTTCTAAAATGTCTGCACCCTCTCGCGTTGCAGGGGTTACGGGGTGGATTTTATGCCACTGATGTTTTCGATACTGAGTTAGGGTTTTATTTTGCATATGTCATATTAATTTCAATGTTGCCAGCTTAAATTTGTAGGTAAAAATCCCTAATTAAAAATGCATATGAGAAACTAAAAAATAAATTATTGTTATAAATTATAGAAAAAAATATTAAAAGCTACTTGTGTTACAAGCATTTTTTGCTACACTCAGCTACTTAAACCATGTTTTCGTGCTTGTGACATATTTTTGATATATGTATTGGTTTCATGATGATCTAGAACCTCAAGGCTAATATGATGCAATTTTTTGTATTAACGAAGCACTAAAAATAGCGTCAGGTTAGCCAGACAGCAAGTCTTAGATCGTAATGAAACCAATAGTTCATATTGCAAACCATGTGGAAAAATAAATAATCAATCGTTCTAGTAGAAAATAATTTATGTATTCAATATGTATAGAATAATTCAATAGTGGCACAAACTTATTCTAATTAAAAAGAGAAGTAAAATCAGTAATAAAAATCTGTTGGTCCTAGTGAACGCAGCCTACATCCCTAACAACGTCAAACTTGCACTCTCTTCCGGATTGTATTTGTTCATACGAATGTGGTTACGAAGATGACTCATTTCTTGTACTTACGGTTGAACAAAACAGAACTAAGTCGTCGGTTTAATAAACTGGTGATTTGCGCTGGCTTGCGAAACCTTAAGATGACTTTCCTTGCAAAATCTATTAGAAAGGATGAATTTAGTTGTAAAGTTTGTGTATAGTTTCAAATATAAATTGCAACAAAACAATGATTTTTTCAATTACTCGGAACTGATTATAATTTGAGTTTTTGAAATGACACAATGTGTATGTATTTTTATGCATTGTAATATAGGCCAAAGCAAGCAATGCTGCCTCCCTAACTGGTTTATAAACAAAAGTGTATGTAAATAATTATTTACATACACCATATTTTCTACCTTAAATAACTGTTTAACGTAGAGAATATGGCACGCCACTGGTTTCTTTGATATTGATACAATTTTCAAAATGCTCAACTAATTTATTATCAAAAAGGTTTTTTGAATTTCGTGTTGTTAATCGTTTTTGTGTTAAATGAGCTTAGAAAAGAAAGAACACGAACAAACTGTTAAAACCTTTTACAAAATAAGCTTTCAGCTTAGTGCAGGTCTACCGTGTCATAGACCAATGCTAATCAGTCAGTAGTAGCCCAGTCGGTAGAGGTAGTTTTTTGCATCAAATTCCAACAGCAATTTTTTTACTGGAATTTGTTAGTGGGTCGGTCCTGAGTATAAAACCAAGTTGGCGAGGCAGGGGCGGGTATGCTGATTGCCATCTTTATAAACGTGTTTTTGTAAATATCTCGAGAACGCCTGGTCCTACGAAGAAAATATAAGAAAAGACCTTTTTTTGTAGAAAAATAAATTATCTATTTATTTATTTAAACAATTTTTTAAACGTAATAATTAACACGTAAACAACAAACAGTATGGAACAAACAATGACGGCACCAGCAATAACAAGGCTAACGATTCTGGAAAAGCCCTAAAACATAATATGGCAAACATAACAGACAAAATTAAGAAGAAAAAGGTGCCAAAGATAATGAAAATAGCAACCTGGAATGTGAAAACAATGCTTGATCAAGGTAAGATGAATGCGATAGCGGAAGGGTTAATTAAATATGAAATATATATAACGGCAATTCAAAAACATAGATGGGGAGGACACCGGGAAATAAATAAGAAACAATATGTGTTTCTTTACACACTCAAAGAAATATTGGAAATCTAAAGTCAAGAAACGTGGTGTTTAAATCAAAATGATCCAGATAAATTTTAATTCTAGACATAAAATGCTTGAAGAGAGATGTTGGGTTATCAATTTAATCATTGTTTTCTGCTATTCAGAGAAGTAAGTTTAAAAGAAGATTTTTAACATCTTGTATCAAAAAAATATGCTTAATGTGAGTGCAAATAAGTTCTTGAAATCTAAATATTGTTTTAAGCACTAAACCACTTCAAATAAGAATCTTTGCATTTTAAAAATAAACACTATTTTCTGCAATTTATACAGGTGTGTTCAAAAACAAGATTTTTAACTTTTGGTTTCAAGAAATTTTGTACTTTAATGTTAGAAGAAACATGTTCTTGAAAACTGTGCATTGATTCAAGCACTACAGTACTTAAAATAAGAATCAATATAATTTGAAATAAGTATATGTTATGCTGAATTAAGTTAGTTAACATTTACATTTCTGAAATTAAAACGTTAAATTCTTCATATTACAATAATTGTTCTGGAAATGACAGTGCAGTGCAGTTAAATCAAGAACGTTAAGTGTTGCTTTTAGCTGCGTCGCTGTTTATACTAGTTCAATATTGCTTAGTTGCACTTTTTGTAGTTGGTTCTTTTATGTTATAATAGAAGCACGAGTGCGCGACATTTCCTGTGTGGTGGAAGTATTAACGTTAAGTGATAACTTGGCAAAGGCAATGGGTGAACTGATAAATGATATCCATTATTATTTATTTCGATATCAGAATGGTGACAAATAGAAAATTTGGGACAAAGAGATTACCACAGGAGAATGGTTCCTTTACAAATATGCCATGTTAAGTGTGCTAATGGTAATCTTTCTATAACTTTACTCATAATTAATCAATTAAAGTATTAATAATTATTCATTAAGTATTAGATATAAGGCTATTTATATTTTTATTTATTTATTTATTTTTAGGCCTGGATTCGGGATGACGAATACTAGAATTTAGCCGAATCTGGAGGAATATGAAAAATTACCAGCTTGGTCGGAAATCAAACCTGCGATCACTAGGTTATGAAAGTAAACATTACAAGCCGCCAATTCACCGAGACTGGCTGTGTTTTTTTATTCTAGTCGCGTCAAATTAGCATGAAAAAAGTGAAAATTCCTAACTTTTTGCGAAAAAGTCCGATTGAGATGCGGTTTTCTGCAAAATGTTCAGGGAGTTGCCTATAACAAAAGGTACATCTAACCTCTGTACGCTCGCAACTTTTTAATTGTTTATTTAACAAATAACCCTTTTTTCTTAAATTTCCGGCAAATCTCGCACACGATTCAATGAACATGACTTGAAAATGTTTTCTTGGGGGCTTCCTTTAGCCCTGAAGTCAGAAGAAGGGTCACTTTATTATTTATTGCTAAATTGTTGTATCTTTGCTAATTAACAAATTAAAAACTCGAGCCGCAAAATGTCTAGAGACCCGGAATTTTTGCCAGGATTTCTAGCTTTCCAAGGTGAACCATCGGCATAAGAGTTTTGCAAATATCATTGTTTATTGTTCAGTTGTTGTAACTTCGCTAATTAACAAAGTAATAGCTCTCACCCCAAAATATCTAAGTTTTTAATTTGTTAATTAGCGAAGTTGCAACAATTGGACAATAAACAATGATATTTACAAGACACTTGTGCCGATTGTTCACCGTGGAAACCTAGAAATCTTGGAAAAAATTCCGGGTCTCCAGAGATTTTGGGGCTCGAGTTTTCAATTTGTTAATTAGCGAAGTTGCAACAATTAGACAATAAACAATGATATTTACAAGACACTTGTGCCGATGGTTCGCCTTGGAAAGCTAGAAATCCTGGCAAAAATTCCGGGTCTCTAGACATTTTGCGGCTCGAGTTTTTAATTTGTTAATTAGCAAAGATACAACAATTTAGCAATAAATAATAAAGTGACCCTTTTTCTGACTTCAGTGCTAAAGGAAGCCCCCAAGAAAACATTTTCAAGTCATGTTCATTGAATCGTGTGCGAGATTTGCCGGAAATTTAAGAAAAAAGGGTTATTTGTTAAATAAACAATTAAAAAGTTGCGAGCGTACAGAGGTTAGATGTACCTTTTGTTATAGGCAACTCCCTGAACATTTTGCAGAAAACCGCATCTCAATCGGACTTCTTCGCAAAAAGTTGGAAGTGAAATGCTAATTTGACGCGACTATTCCTATTATTTACTGAAGAATCCTTTTTTGTGGTATGTCTAAGATGTGATTCGAGACTGGCAAGTTTTCTATTTTGTAAAGAAATATGTGTATGTATTTTTCTAAATAGTTGCATCTAAAATAAATCTTTCATGTGCCATTGTTTTCTTTTAATTTGAATACTAATTCCTAAAAGTCGATCACTAAATTCAAGATAATAGTGCTTAAAACAACGTTTTAGGTGCAGAGGAGGGGTCAAGCAAGGATTTATGATCAGAAAGAATATGGAACAAAACATACAAAATAAAACAAACAAAAATGTACAGAGTTTATGCGATTCACAGCTTTTCAAAACCTGTTTTTCTGTAGCACAAAGTATAGACACAAGAGAGCACATAAAATAACATGGGAATCACCAGGAAACAGACACCAATCAAATAGACCACATCCTAATAAATAAAAGAAGAATAAACATAATACATGATGTTAGAACCTTTAGGGAACTCAGGTTACTATCTGTTTGCAAACAAAATTTAATATAAAGTCAATCCAATAACCAAAAACAACAGAAGAATACAAACTACAGCAAAATGGCTCTATTAAATGAACAACGTAAATATAACTACAAGAAAGAAAACTTTCTAAAGAACAATGCGACCATACCAATAATGCGATGATATAGACCAATTAATACTGGGAAAGCATCAAGAAGAGTATGATATACGCAGCGAAAAAGGACCTAAAACAAGATAACGCAAACAAAGAAGCTAATAAGAAATGGTTCGATAACGAAAGTCGTGATGCAATAAAGCAAAAGAAAGAAAAATGGCTAGAATGGCTGAAGATGCCTACATAGGAAGCATATGAACAATAGAAATTAAACGTATGGAAAAGAATTATGTAAGAAAATGACATGGCCGAATAAAAAAATGCAGTTAATAGAAAAATTTTACAAAGAAACAGGACAACTTAAGATTATTTCTGTAAGCAAAAGTAGAGGTATTAAAAATAAAAACGGAATGCATCTTAGTACAACAGAAGACATATTAGGAAGATGGCAAGAATAGTTTTGCGAGTTATTAGACAATAAATACAAAGAGATAGAAAGAGAGGAAAATTATGGTGCACATGAACAAGAACTTATAACACAATTACAGCAACTAGAAAACGAAACAACAATTCCTCCAATAGAAGAAGTCACAAAGATTACACTGTGCTATAAATAAAAAAATAAATATACAAGACCTCCCACCTACATAACTGTTTTGATATAGAAGAATAAAGACTTTTAATACTTGCAGAATTTTCTCATAACTTCAATTTTCTTCCCAGTTCGCAGAATATACCATTAATTATTATCGTTGTTACAAGTTTTTGCTAAAATCTGGATTCTTTGTGAGGTCGTTTTTTATTTATGTTTATTTACCAGCCACATTGATTCAACAGATTCAATGATTGCAGTAGAATGACTTTTTCTAAATAGATGTGATAAAGAGAATGATGAAAGGAAATTTTTTGTTATAATAAATAATAAATATTTATTACTATTTTTTAATAGTAAAAATTTTGATAAATAAATTATTGCATATCATTTTCTGAAAATTTCTGAAGATTCTTTTCTCGTATATAAAATACATGGGAAACTGTATGGGCTATTTCAAAATAAAAAAATACGGGTATTTTTTCCGATGTAGAAAAATTTTAGGGGGTGAGAGCATAAGATTTTCGACTTTTCTTTGGACCACCATAATAGACACTACATTCTTTGTTTGCAATTTTTTCTGTATACCGTAACAAACCGAAGAGAAATTAAACAAAAGCTCTAGAATAAAGCTTTCACTTTCAAGTTTTTCTATCCATTCGTAGTAAGTGCAACTAGAACGTTAATAAAATTAAGAGAGCAATCGTTTGTATTCGCTTGTAAGGTATGAAAAAATAAATAAATCACTAAAGTTGTCTGCGTTTGTGTTTAATAAATCCAACGCATACAGTTAAATGACAAAAAATGGTATAAGGTATTGCTGTGATATCAAATCACCGCACTGAAAATTTTATTAACGACAGAACGGAAACGTCAAAACAAACATTTTATATATCAGATTGAAATTAAAAAAGAGACATGCTATGTCATGGGCATAATTAATATAAAGGCCATATATAGGACCACAGTTAGGTTCATTAATACTTAAATTAAAAATTAAGAATAAAAATTTCATGCAAACATAACCTAGATTTCTTATGCATAATAAATAGGTCTCACATTTTTGAAAAAGGATATCAATTAGTTAGATTGCTTGATCACAAATGTGTTTATGCAACCCAAGTTACACTTTGGGATGTTTTCCTCACTTGCAAGGAAGAAGTAATTTCCTTATTCAAATTTACAGATTACGATGTTTAACGTTAGGTAAATTTCTCTATATTCCAGGAGACCAGCTCAGTTTCACGTTGTTAATTAACTGAAAATAGATTAATTAGGTCAATCTTGTTATGACTTATACAATACAATTAATCTTTGAATTTGGTTAAAAGATTTCTAACCATTCCAATTACCGAAGGTTTTTAATCTCGTCGTTCGTATCATTGTGACTCTTATTGACTCTTATCCTATTTTTCTTCACCATTGTTTTCATGTAAGTGCTTGGAGTACTGTGTGTTGGATATTTTGATCATAAATTGATTAATTTTGGTTTAATATTTAAGCTGGAACTTGCATATGCATTAATTGGTATATTCATTGTAGTTCGTACTGTAAAAATTTATGTTTGTAGTAAATTGTAAAGATGTTTCTATGGAGAAATTATTTGTATTACTTGTATCATGTATTCCTGTAACTAGCTTGTAAAGGATGAACCTTGATCTGTTGAATTTTATATGTATTTAGATCGTAACGAGATTCGTACATTGTCAATCGTTTTTCTGTAATACCTTCGTTACGATACATTTTTGGACAATGGATGTATTATACTTTTTTGATCCTTGTTTTAAGGGCAACAATCATGTAGTCATAGATTTAAAATTAGTGATGATCAAGAACAGCTGTGCGGGATTAGTGACGTCATCAAGCTTATTTGAGGTGCTTTTGTTTTGAAAATATGTCATAGTTGGTTTTTGTTTTGGCATAAGGTATATAAGCTGGAGCAAATTGTAACAAAATCAGTCGACAAAACGTACAAGGCAAAACCTATGCCCGACTATGCGGATAAAATCTGTAAATTAATTTGAGGTTAGATATTCAACCATATGTGTTTGACGTAAATGTCATGTATAATAAAGTTTGAATTTAATTAAAGTGTTACCTGAACAATCTCAAGGATTAAAAGAAGATTTAATTATTGTGCAATAATAATATAAATTGAACTTGATTGTTTAAATAAATTTTGGTAGAATTTATTTTTATCATGGATCTTCGTATTGATATTATATAAACAGGAAATCAGCTGATGCGTATGACAGTAGTGTTACCAACAAAGGATTATTATATAAAGGGAAACTATTTTATAATATACCAGGTTGGTCATAATAAATGGTTTTTGTTAATCTCATTAATAATAAGTAACTTATAAAGTTCATCCTTAATAACATCAATTTATTTAGTTTTGTTTATTAGGTTCTTTTGAGAATTTATTTGATTTCCATTAAATAAAACAACTAAATTTCTTTTAATTAAAATTTATTTTATTTGATAAACAGTTTTATTTATAAATAAATTTTGATTTGTGTTGGTCTGTTCAATTGAATGACCGTACTGGCCCTATGTCTGGCCATTACAACTATTGCTAACATTTGAGCAAGCCTGAAAATTTATTTCTCAATTATTAATTGTATTATTTTGAATAACATTTTTTTACATTGACTTTCCATTCGAATTTTTATTTTGTTCGTTAAATAAAGTTTATGTGTTTTCAAATTTAGGTATGTGTTTAAATGATGCAAATACAAGCATCCAGTTTTTTGTTCTTTTGAATTCAGAGTTTAGCAGTGGTCGTCCAGCTTGCAGGAGCTTTGGCGTTTACAACATAAGTTTTTCTTCCTTTCCAGGCATAAGAATTAATAAGAGTCTCGTAATTCAAATAATTTATGCTTTACTGAGTAAACCTGAGCTAGCTGAGAGGAATAAAGAAAAATATCTGTGGTGTATTTTCATTTTAATCCACCGTATATAATTTATGTTAATATTTGGAACGGTGGACATATTGTATTTTACTTTTACAGATCATCGCATATATTTTATGTTTGCCCCGAACGTGACACAATTTTTATTAGTTAAATACACAGCAGTATACAGGCTGGATTGGATTGGATTGGAAAGGATTGGCCGAGGCGAAGCGTATAATGTTTGTATATACAACAGTATTGTTACCAAGGTAATGTTGACAACAGCCACCTTATAATATTATATTTTGGAAAATTGACAGTTTGTCACTGCATACATATATTTATCATAATCATCAAAATACTATCTATAGAAGCACAA
Source organism: Agrypnus murinus (assembly GCA_929113105.1). Lineage (NCBI taxonomy): Eukaryota > Metazoa > Arthropoda > Insecta > Coleoptera > Elateridae > Agrypnus > Agrypnus murinus. Next base: position 210,927,751 of record OV816025.1, read on the forward strand.
AGAGAAACTTAACTAAAAATATGTAAAACACATAGTTTTAGATTTTTAATCAAAATGATACGTTTCTACAACACTGTCGGTCGACAACAGTTGTTGGTCACCATTGTTTGTGAGAAAGTTTTGCAAGTCGATGTCGGTTCGTTCCTAAAAGAAACGGTTAGTGTGAACGGTCGGTTGCAGTAAACTTTCGTGTTGTTGCCCGTAATATACAAATTTCCTGAACTTTTCTGTAATCAGTGTTTGTTTTTTACATTAAACAATGAGATAATCCAAATAATCTGTGGCCTACGCAACGCATAGTTAGAATCTTGGAAGGGACCGTTGGTCCAATGACTGTTGGTCACCTGCCGCCGGCTAGCTGTATAGTGTGAATCAGTACCAGGTTTTATCGGTCCGGTGGCTGTTGGTAGCCTGCTTCCGTGTGTCCATATAGTGAGAATCAGCCTTAACTCGTACTAACATAACCTATAATTTATTTTTCGCTCTACACAGTACACCCGTTTAGACAGAAATTTAAATTACAGTTCCAGTTATTAGCAGTGTATTGCGCATTTCGCGGAACAAGCAGGTACATTGTTCATTTCATGAACTAGGAATAATTTTGCTCAATAGGGATATTAGCAATTTCGCAAACACAGCGTAACGCATATACGTGTGTATATTACAGTCACTTCACTGGAATACATTTCAAGTTATCAATTTTATCACAATCTACACTATTCTTATTCACAATATAACAATATACATCGATGAATTACATATATGCATCAAATTCAGCTATCAAATTTTAAATTAGTAAATTTATTTTCCAAACGGAATTTACTTTATCCATATTGAACACAATTTTGATATACCTTGTTCAGTTTCTATTGACCCCATAGTAGAGTCACTGCATCTAATTACCTAGGCCAGCTGGTCGAGTACCGCAAACCGCCGTCATATTGGGGCAAACGAAGCACGAAATTGTTCATTATTTTTTCTGTATGAATTTAATCAAATCCACGTTTACTTTAAAAGGTTTTTCTTATTCTGAAAGATCAAACCTCTAATATGTCAAACACGTAAAACGTGGTTTTAATTTGCCGATTATTAAAAATCCCGAAATATAATCAAATTAAAAGATTAATTCAAAGTTTCACAAGTTTTATTAGTTTATCTTAATCTGACAATATTGTTTCGACATTAAAATGTCATTATCAAAGGTAGATAAGATTGATAAACAAACACGTTGTTAAGGATAAATACATACAGAAAATAGGTAACTAGATACAATACATACAAAAACTATATATCTAACACTTCTAATAAAGGAGAATTACTAAGCTCAGTTTGTTCATTCATTAACGGTACTGTGCGTTTATGTTTGTATATTTCAAAAGCTTCTAAAATGTCTAATTTGTGTTTGTTGTTGCAAAAATGTAAGAATTTAATGTTGTTTTGAGGTGTCATTGGGTGGTTCTGTTCCAAAATGTGTTTGGCATAATTCGATTGTTCTGGATGTTTAAGTCTATAAGAGCGTACGTGTTCTTTGTATCTTATGTCGAAATTTCTAAGTGTTTCGCCAATATAAACCGAGTTACAAAAAGAACAATTCAAACGGCAATTTCCGGATTTCATGATATCTTTAGCATCGAATAAAAATGAAAAAGTGTTGGTGTTAGTTTTATAGATTATTTTATAACTGGTGGTTTTTCGTAGTATAGTTGCAATTTGTTCCGATATCTTGCCAAAGTATATGGTATTGATATGTAGTTTGTGTCTTGTGTTTAAAACATCTAAATTTTCTGTATCAATAAAATCATTAACCTTTTGTGTGTAAACATCTTTCGAAAGGATTATCAAAGTGTTACCCTTATCTGCTTTAACAGAAATTAAATTGTTTTCTGTAATTCTATGTCTGATAGATTGAAGTAGTGACAGGTTAGATGTTTTATTCTGTGTTTTGTTCTTTTTTAAAGATATTTCTTTTATCAGATTCAAGATTTGGAATTTTGCATAATTGTTGTGATCTTTTCTGAGTATAGTTTCACATTCAACAGCCAAGATTTCTTTAATTTTGTTAGTAACTTTTGGAAAAGGACAAACTTTGAAGCCTTTGTTAAGAAGGATAGAAGTTTATGGTATTCGGGGTATTATAATTACTTTGTATTGAGCGTTTTTGTTGGGTAAGGTCTTGTAGTTTCTTTTCCACACAGTAAGACTGGAGACAGTAAACGCTATTAAAAGTCCCCCTTCTCTGCCCCAATATGGCGGCGGTTTGCGTTACTCTGATCGACCAGCTGGCCTAGGTGCTAGATGCAGTGATTCTACCCCATAGGAAGCTCTTGCCCCCTCTCCAATCCCGCTAACGAAACACTTTATATAATGACAAGCCATTTTATTGTGAATTATAGAATACATCTAGGCATACTAGGGTAAAGTGTATAGTTGTTGGCCAGTATACAGTAATTGGCCATTATAATGGTATTACAAAAAAATAAGGTTATCGTTAACAAATCGAAGTTTTCGTATTTACCGACAACTGTTGGTAACATTGCTCTACAATCTTGAGTACTTTTGACGTTGTTGACTAGTTTGTTGTAGAAATATCACTATTTCTGTATATGAGTGTTCCTTTCATCCTGTGAATTAAGCTAAATTTATTGTATATCTATAATGGGAGACGTTTTTTCAGTGGTCCTAAAGTTGTTATTAGTTATAATATATTGGAGATTGTTGGTTTCGTGGGTGAGCATAAAGTTAATTTGATGTTTTATAGTGGTAGATTGTTAGGTTACTACTATTTTCTCGCGTTTTTTAGCTGACCAGTTACTGTAACGAGAAATCAGCATAAAACAGTTGTTGGCCACCATGGCCAGCGACTGTACAAAATATAATTTTCCAAAAATCTAATTGTATAGTGGTTGGCCAGAAGAAATTTCGTGTTAAATTGAGTGGTGTCGGCAAAAAGGTTTTTAATTTCTTTCCAGTTTTTCAATTTCTTTGCATAGAAACTTCAGAATAGCTTTAAAATGTCAGAAAACAAAATCTCAACAAAAGATTTTTTGGTTTAATGATACAAATTAAAATTCACTGTTAAAGTCTCTTTTGCAACAGAATATTTTTTGTAGTTACCTGTATCATAATGCCGAAAGCTACAAAAAAGGAGAAATATGTAAAAAATACACAGACGAAGATATAAAAAATGCTATCCAAGCAGTAAGTGAAGGACAGAGTCAAAGAAATGCTGCTGCCAGATTTGGAGTCCTAACAGCTACTATACAGTTTAGGCTTAGTAATAAATTTTCAGAAAGAACGACACATGGCCCAGATCCAGTTGAACTAAAAACGAAGAACAAACTATTGAAGAGTAGATAAGAGATTTACATAAAAAGGGATTTCCTCTTGCACTTGAAGACGTTAAAGTTTGCGTTAAAAAATTCTTAGATAACAATCCAAGAAATAATCTATTTAAAGAAAATAAGCCTGGTGTTGGCTGGTTTAGAGCATTTTTAAGACAGCATCCAGCCATATCACTAAGAACAGCAGAGTGAGTAACTGCTGCAAGCCCTGTTGTATCAGAACCAAATATTAGGAAGTGGTTTTCTGATATCGAATTTTTAGGGTTAGTAGGTTACTATCGCAAGTTCATAAGCGACTTTGGAAAAATCGCTAAACCTCTAACGCTTCTACCAATCCTCTCAAAATAAATCAACCTTAATAACAATAATAAAGAAGGATGATGTATTCGAAAATTTCATTCAATATCATTACAAAACCGAAAATATACCCCGAATTAAACCTATTCCATTTGATAAATTTGAATATTTTCCAAATGTATTGTTTTATTCAAAAGATCTTGATGATAATAATCAATATTCTCAAATACTTAGAGATAATTACGATCTTTCGACCATTACAGAACCAAATAATCTTTATTCTCTTATAAAACTGCCAAGTACTTCTAAAGTAACCTTCTTACTCATTTGTAAAAATCTCCATTTCGATAAACTCTCGTACAAAGACATTTTCTATGGTCTTCGTAACCTTCGTACAGAATTAATTAAAAATAACTATTCTGGAAACATATATATACATGATGTAACAACTGATAATGAAAATATTAAACTACAAATGTTCGCAGAAATGTTGCACTACTTGTTTAAAGATGTAACAAACATTACTCCAATAATTTTGGATCGGAAGAGAATCCAACCAACTTCAAAGGAAGATATCTTAAAAATAATGCACGATAATCACGATTCAAAACTCGCTGGTCATTCAGGATTTATCAGAACATATAAACGAATACGTGAAACTTACAAATAGAACTATATGAAAAAAGATATTCGCGATTACATAAAACAATGCCCGTCATGTCAACCGAACAAAACAAATTTCAAGCCTAGTAAAGCGCCTTTGGAAATTACATCGACTTCCTCTAAAGCTTTCGAACGATTAGCCATTGACATTGTAGGACCACTACCACAAACTATTAATAACAATAGGTTTATCCTTACCATGCAGGACGACCTAACAAAATTTTCATATGCCATTCCTATTTCAAATCATGAATCTCAAACTGTTGCTACGGAACTGTCTAAATTTTTCACAATGTTTGGTATTCCAAAATCTATTCTTTCTGATCAAGGGACTACTTCTAAATTAATTAAAGATTTAATGAAACTCTTCCAAACAAAGCACATTCTATCTTCGCCGTATCATCCTCAAACTAACGGAGCTCTTGAAAGATCACACTTAACCTTAAAAGACTATCTCAAACATTACATTAATGATAAACAAAATAACTGGGATGAATTCATACCTTTTGCGATGTTTGCATATAATTCTATAATAAATCTAATGTGCCTAAATCTACCGGTTTCTCTCCGTACGAAACTTTATTCGGAAATAAACCTTATTTAACAAACACCATTACTCAAGAACCAAGTTTTAGTTATTCTTACGACGACTACATTGCAAATTTAAAACAAAAATTAAACATCACTCATAAGGCGGCTAAAGAAAGATTAATCGAATCAAAAAATATGACCATAAAGTTCTTATTCACGATTATAAAGTAGACGATTTAGTTTGCATAATCAATAAAGCTCATACTTTAGGATTAAATAAAAAATTGACTCCGAAATTCTTAGGACCTTTTAAAATAACGCAAATATTCCCAAACCATACTATTCAAATTCTGAGAAACAAAAAACTAGTTACATATCACGTAAATAAACTGATACCTTTTGTTTCAGATCACGAAAATGAAGAATCAAGGGACCAGAAATCTCAACCTGTTCTTCCTAATAACCTCTGTTCTTGGTTCACTATTTCTAATTCATTCTGCAATCGGAAATCCTTACAAAATAAATTACCTTAATCACCATACCGGGTTATATGACAATCATTTAGGACATGCTAAGATGACTAATAGCAAATTCACCTTACTAATTCATTTTAACTTGACGGTTAGTGACCAAAGATATAATCAGATAAACGATTTTTATCTCAAAACCTCTAGTCTTTGTTCACATGCAGGAACCATCAGTACATCTGATCACGTTACATTTTACTGTAACAATTTAATTAATTCTTTAAGAAATAGAATAGACGGCTTAACCGAAAAATCAGAAATCATTAATCATCTAACAGGACATCATACAAATCATGACAATAATAGGAGAAAAATACCTTTGAAGGTATATCTTACGCGCTACATTAGCTTTTTGTTATCCCAGATGCCGACAATGCAAGATTTTATGACGAATCAATTAGATCATTACTGGATGATAATAAAAATACGCTAGCGCTCATGAAACAACAGATCGGAATAATTTCTACAACAATATCTAATTTCAACAATACCATTCAAACTCTGAAACTAAATGAACAAAAATTTAACAGCAATATAGAACGTTTCATTAATTTTTCAAAATATACTACCACAACAATTAAAGAATTTAAAATTCAACAAATTATAACCGAGCAATTTACCTTATTAAATCAGCTTGTAAATGAATTAGTTAATTACTATAACAATTTAATTGCTTCAAGTACACTTACTCATAAAAATACCTTACATCCTAATGTTATTACTCCTCTAAGTTTATTTAAAGAATTGTCCCAAGTTTTACTTAAAGATAGACAACAGTTACCTCTTTCTTTATCATGTGCAACAATTTATAGATATTTCGATATCATACATCTTGATGTAGTATACATAAACAAAAATTTAATTTTTTCTCTAAAAATTCCGCTTGTAGATGAATTAAAATACGATATTTTTAAACTCTACCCACTTCCTATTTCCCCTAACATTTCACACCTATATTCCTATATAGAACCTTCCTTTAAGTATTTAATCATAAGTGCCACAAGGTTTTATTATATACAGCTCAAAGATTTAGGTACTTGTACAAACATCCAAGAGAATAACTACATATGTCAACAAAATGAAGTATCCAGGACGAATGAAAAGCCCGTTTGTTAAACTCTGTTACTAACCTCTTCAGAAAAGATCATTCCACAACATGCACTACTAGAAGTATCCAAGCAGAATTTGTTGGCAACCCATATTAAATAACCAATGGATCTTCATTTCAACACAACCTATTCTAGTTACCATTTCATGTTTAGCAACCCCGATGGAAGAAATCACTTTACAAACTATATATATTCCAACTCATAGAAAACTGTAAAGCAAATAAACCCACTAATATTTTACAAGCCAGCACGAATTACTCAGCTGTAGACATCGATGTAGCACAGAAGATCAATATTATTGACGATAACTGTTGCATCCACAATTCTCTAAACGTCAGTCAAGAACCAATTACTTTACAACCTATTAAGATAACGAACATCAACCTAGATGAACTAAGCTACGCAAAACATAAAATACACCAGTTCGACCATCTCCTTGAGGAACGACTAGAACATCCAACTGCCTATCATTATCAAAGTTGGTATAAATCACTTTTTTCGGCTTTTGGTTCAATCATCGGAATTATGTTCTTATACTGCCTCTTCTACAAGTGCGGACTCTTTAAAATTCTATTACAATTAATTTGTAAAACCAACCCAAGATCAAGCTGTGGTACTTGTTGTGCAAAGATCTTCAACACGAACATAAGCGGTGTACCTGTCACTCAACTCCAGTTATCTAAAATCCTAGAAGAAGAAGTCACTCATCGTGGAGCTGAAGATAATAGCGCATTTAGTGAAAGTGTACCTATTGTGTTAACGCCGAAGTCGAGAAACTCTATTTCGCGTGAACCATCCATATACTTCAACTAAAATAAATAAACAGACTATTTTATTCATGGTTAGATTAACTCCCCATAAATCAATTTTATCAGGGGACGTGTTAGATACTCATTATTTCTTTTGTGTTAATTATTGTTTTTTTCTGGTTGATTCATTATGATTATTGTTGTTCATGCATTGATCTATTTTTACTAATTTGTTCTAAGTGCAAGTTGTTATTATTTGTTTACTATTGACCTATTTAAAGTGATTCATGATTGTTAAACATTTAATCTTGGGTAAATATAATTGTTATTCACTTCCAGTAAATGTTTGCGTCCATAGTCAGTATAGTAAATTTCCCCTATGAACATTGGCACGTAAACAAATAGATAACAACTTTCCTTAATCACAAAATTTTGTTGAAAAATCTAATACTTAAGCCCTATTGTTAAAAAATATTTTTGATCCCAAAAATATTTAAAGAAGTTTGATCCATATGGACAGATAGGGAATTGTACAATAAACTTCGTCTTTAATTTTTCTTAAGTCATATAATGGTATTTACAAACGCTGATTATTTGTATTAGAAATAATGTTGTCTATATAAACAAGCTTTGTTATGAACAGAAGAAAATACTATCTTTTTAAGACGCATGTAATTGTATAATATAAAAAATCTATTTTGTCATGTTCCAGGCATGACTTTTAGAGGCCAAAATAAAAGGTAATATACAATACAATAGTACATGCACATATACAATAATATAACTGCCGGAAAAATGAAGGAAAAGTTTTGTACTCCATTCCTCCTCTCACACTATCTCTATTCTTAAAAAACATTTTTTAGAAATTATTTTCCTAACCCCAAAAATTATTCTTAAAATATTCCATCCTTAATTTCAAAAAGTATTTTTAAAAATTCCAACTCTAATACTACAAAATATTTTGAAAAGTCAAATCCTCAATCCCTAATTATCAATCAACACCAAAATTACAAATATAAACTAAATTTTAACATTCTAGCAGACCATGCTGAAACGTTACAATTTGCCCACTTTGACTTTTTAGTGTCAAAAGCACCCCAGAACTTGCTTAACAACATTCCAGTAAAACATTTTAGTTAGAAATTCAAATAACATTAATAAACATCCATTTACTATGGAAAATCATGAATCGTCAAGAAGTAAAACATTTTCTTGAAATTCAATAATAAAAACTCTAAGTAAAGTAATAAATACTTGTGTATACCGTCTTACCCATGCTTTTAATAATTTTCAGGTGTAAACAGGCCTTAAAATGGCTTCAAAATATGTTAATGTAAGACTATCAATCAACGAGATAGGATCGTCCATCATGAAATTTAGTGTGTATCCTTCATAAATTGAACCAAATTTAAATAAGTTAAATCTATTTTTTTAAATTAAAAATTCAGTCGCCTGTAAGATAGGCAACACATCCTGCATATCTGCATTTTTGCACTACTCAAATATGTTATATTATAACATCATGTTTAAAAATTTCATAACAGTAGTTTATATCTTCAACGATAAGATTGCGCAGTGGCTGTAGGATAAGTCTGAGTATCATTTTTATAATTAATTTTTATAATTAATTCTAAATGTTTTTTTCACATGGCTTCAGGAATATACTGTGTTAATTAAGAAGTATTTGTACTTGGGATTTAATCCTGTAAATACTTACATTAAATAAATAAATAAATAAATAAATAGAAATACCAAGTTACCGCCATAGATGACTGGTATTTATGGATATATACTACCTATATTAATGAAATTGTTTATTTTGTGTGTATGTGTTTGATGACAGAAACATGGCAACACATTTTAAAAATTATATAGTTAAAAGTCCTCTAGTAATTATTACCTGACGGTAAAAGTAAATCTATGTAGTTGAAATAGTGAATTTTCTTACAAATTAGAAAGAAAGCTTGTACCATTATAACTAACTGCTTAATCATGACTTACCAGCAAGACACGCTGAATTGCACAAATACTCATCTTTAACACTTTTTTTATTTTCTGGTAGCCTTGTCAAAACATCGAATTTATTCGAGCAAGTGTTCTTGCATTAGAAGTTAGACTCACTATTTGGCACGACATTGATTTGAATTTACATAATCTAGTCGACTGCAAACAATTCCTCTCCAACCACTATAAATAGTCCCATGTTTGGTTTCTACTCCTTTTTAACCACTTAAGTTACACTAAGAGTAACTGTTCTCCTCTTTCCCTATAAACTCACTGATGTCTTTATGCTTGTAACTAAAAAATAAAAAGGAAAGTATGAAAAAGAAATATCAGATTTTATTGCTTATCTATATTAATGCATTATCTACAATAAATAATCTCAGTTTTTCTGGGCCTTTCCATCATTCATCATAATGTAGAATGTTAGAATGTAGACCAGATTTTGTACCAAAAATCTTTCCTGAAAATCTGAGAAGTGACATACAATTGTTTCCTGAATATAAACAAAAAAGCAGTGTTGTCCATTAGTTGCAACATCATTATTTGGTTAACAGAGATATAATATTGATGTATCTTTTTAATTAATTAGTGTGCTACAATGCTTTAAGTGTTGGAGAATTGGTCATCGTACAGAAAAATGCAAATCAAATGTACTGAATGTCCATTATGCAATAAATATCATAAGAAAAGAAGATTGCCATACCGCCAAATATGAATGCACCATCTATAAGTATGGTGTAGATGTTTTAACTGACAAAATATAAAGTGTAATCACACATATTGTGCAAGTTATATAAAGCACATTTCAAGTGATAATGAAGGAGTCAGTTACCAGCATTTACCAGCGATTACAGAAAATTGTGCTACAAATAGAAATAATATTATGTATCAATGTACAACAGGGTTGACTATACACTACAATTGAATTGAAGCAATGGTTAACTGACTTTGAACCAATTATTGGGTAGTTATTGAAACATATAACAGTTAGTACTGAAGAGTCTGAATCTCACCTGAGGGTTACAACTGCACTGCAAATTATTTGAATAGTATACACACTGTTGGTGTAATTTGTTATCTGAAAAGGAATATAACTACCGGTGATGTACACAGATGGCCAAGGGGATATAAATTATCTTTTTAGACCGTTTTCAAGAACCCTTTGAATCTGAAGATAAAAGTGTTATAACAATGGGCTTTAATCTTGACCTTCTAAACGGTTAATTAGTTGACTACAGACAAGTAGTAAAAAAGTCGACAAAAAGTGTTGGCGATTTCTAACAATTATTAGACCTAATTGCAACCAATACAATAATTAAGGAAATCCATCAAAAATTACAGATCATGTTGTCATAAAGATAAAAAGTTGCACTTGTTCAGTAAATAAAATAAACACGATTTAATCAAGTAACATTTCAAAGAGTTAATTAAAGATAATAAGTTAGATTTAATTGGAAAAACTGGGATTATTCTTCCATCTGATAACTTACGTCAAACTTTTATAATATCAAGTCAACCTTCACAAAACACTACAGTATTCAAGGTATAGTGGATGGATAGACGAAGAGGTACGAATATTGCAAAGAGAACGAGATAAACTTTATAAATGATCCAATACATAAATTATCCTGCAGATTTTGAAGGTTACACACAAAATAGGAGTAGAGTTATGTGTTCTTAGGAAAAAAATAGTTTTATGAGAAAATTATTGATCAATGTAGTATAGTAATGGCAGTAAAACAACGTGGAACACTTTAAAACAAGTTGTAATTAATAATAATAGTATTAAATAAATATATATGTTACTTCATTAGATATTGGTCTCAGTAGTATCCACGTTAATGAAAAACTAAATAAGTTATAAACCAGTAGTATAGATGAGATTGTTCGAACTACACCACCCTTTCAAATTTCACTGAAATTAATATTGATTATCATGTTTTCATCTTTTCTACTGTTTCCTTCAACATACTTTATAAAACAGTTAATAATTTAAGATCTAAATTAGTTGGATGTGAATTATTAACAGTATCACTCTTATAGAACTTTGTTTCAGTAATTGGTTGTTCTCTATTACATCTTATTATATTTGTTTACAAATTGGTGTGGCACCATCTAACTTAAAGTGTAGTATTATTACACCCGCATCGAAAGTAAATAATCCAGTAAATCCTGAAGATTTAATATACTTTCAGTCATCGAGAAACTTATTTTTGAAACCATAAGGTATTAGTTTTCAAGATGAAACATTGAAAATTCAAAAATGTATGCCTAATATTCTCTAAAACCGCTAAAATACATGTAAAGTGCAACTTTCTAGCGGCTCGGGTTATTCTTGTTTGTTTATATTTTGGTAATCGCATTTTTTCAACGAACAAAACCATATTTTAGGGTGAGATCGATAAAATTTTGAGTTTGCCAAAACGATGGGACAGGGACACACAGGGTCACTAGGGAGGCCTTTATTTTTAAAAGTGTCTTTTTTTTATCGATGCTCCTAGAAATTTACGACTAGATGAAAAACGATAAAATATGAAGTTTCGGATCCATCCGAAGTGATTTAGAGGTAGCTCAAGCTGGTCAAAATTTCGAGAAATATGATTTTTTTGCATTTTTTTTCTTTTACCCACCCCTGAAATATATTATACCAACCCTAAACGTAAAAATAAATATTAATACATATTCTATAATCGATTATCTTTCCAACAAGCCAAATATCATAAAAATCGGTTGATAAATAAGGAAGTTATGACCATTTATATTATTAAAACACCAAACATTTTAATTTCTATAAGAATATTTCATATTAATTTAATTTTCAATAAAAACCAATTAACCTAGAGTCGTCTTACTTTGAAAGCGTATTGCACGTCAACTACTAAACCAAATTAATTATTTAGAAAAAAGAGCAAATTTATTCTACATTCTACAGCAAAATATTATATTTCTAAATAGTATACTTTCGTTTTTATCGGACGATATGTAATAAAAGGTACCCATTTTTATAAATAGTTTTATTAACAGTAAGTAAAATAATTTATTTCTCTGAAAGCATATGCCATATATCTATGAGATTTTTGTAGGCTTAGAAAGAAAGCTTGCTGCTATTAACTTCATACAAAAACCGTTTCATTTAAGATTTATATGAAAAATAGCGAACTATGTTTTCTTATTTATAAATAAAGATAACGCCGTTTAGAGTAAAGATATCTTTATGCTAAATCAACACTTTTCATATGTAGACATTATTTTCGTCAAAAAATGTTCCTAATTTTAACAATAGAAGTATATATATTGACGCTATCTTTATTAATAAACAAGAAAAAATAGTTCGCTATTTTTTTATAAATCCTAAACGAAACGCCTTTTTGTCTGAAAATTAATACCATAAGAACCGCAAGGTTTCTTTCTAACTCCTACAAAAATCTCATATATATATATATATATATATATATATATATATATATATATATATATATATTTGTCAAACCGCTTATACACACCCGTTTCGCTATATTCTACCGACTTGTCGGACCATTTTCGACGCTCTCAGACCCGGGCTTGGGTCTGGCAACGTTCTCCTATATTTTCGAGGTCTACAGGATAATGTTTACTTAAAACTGCAATAAAAAAATATACAATTTGGGTTTGGAAAAGTAGGGTCTGTAAAAAGTTTTATACAATCGTAGTTCATCACAATGAACTATAGGGGGCGTCGCGCCTTTCTCAAGTGTATATCGTATATTTTTATACAAGACGCTATCAAACCCGCTATGTTCTACAGTCTTCCTAAGCCCTGAATCTGGCAACATTGCCATGACGCATATGTTAAGCTTTGTTTTATAAACGTTTGGTTATAATAGCTCGCATTTAATATTTGATGGAGAAAAGTGACGTAAGAATTACATCAGCTCGTATGCGAGTTCTTTTCAAATTTGTAAATAACTCTCTGGCTTTGAAAAATTGAAGGTTTTAATATTTGTTAATAATAATAATATACTTTATTTATAGCATATAACTAGATAAATTCCGTATAATACATTATAATTTCTTAAATATTAATGTAATTTATTACATATTTTTTACACTGTTTCTTAAATAATGTTAAAGATGTACAGTTTTTTACATTAGCTGGAAGTGAATTATATTCAACTAAACCTTTATGAAACAGATTATTTTGTCCTATATTTGTTGTTACTGTATGAACATAAAAATTATTTCTACTTCTAGTATTATGATCATGAACATCTTCTACGAATAGTAATTCATTTAAAATGTGCTCTGGATATATTCGGTTTTTTATTTTAAATATTAATGTCATCGTATTATAAAATATATTTTGCTTAACACTTAACGAAGATGTAAGTTGCAACATTCTTCTTATGCTAGTATACCTACTACATTTTAATATTATTCTTAATGCTCAATTTTGTTTTTTTCGAAGATTGTTAATTTCAGTATTATTTAGGAGGTAAAGTATACTATCACAATAATTCAAATGGAGAAGTGTTATTGTTTTATATAGTAATAATTTAGACCACTTGCTAAGATTTTGGCTTATTCTACCCATGAAATTTACTTTTTTTGCAACTTTACTGATAACATAGTTTGAATGACTAGAAAATGTTAAGTGACAATCTATTATTACGCCTAAGTACTTCCACTCATAAACTTGTTCTATTTTTTGACTATTAATTTGTATTCCCACATGACTAGATGTATCAATTTCGTTAAACTTATTTTTTATTATCATGAATTTTGTTTTATTTACATTTAAAGAAAGACTATTTTTACCTAACCAGTTATATACATTTACTAATTCATCATTGATGATATTTATTACTTTTTCAACATCATCTCCTATAAAATATATTAAAGTGTCATCTGCAAATAATAATGTTACATTTTTTAATCACATTAACAATATCATTTATGCATAGTACAAATAAATGAGGGCCTAATACAGTTCCTTGTGGAACGCCAAAGGTAGTTTTTTTTAGCTGAAGATGTACTATTAAAGCATCTAGTTTTTTGAAATCTGTTTTTGAGATATTCACTAAACCATTGTATAACTATTGGGCCGAACCCATATCTTTTTAATTTCAATAATAGTAGATCTCTATTAATAGTCTCAAAAGCACGTCTAAAGTCTAGAAAAACTACACCTATCACCTTCTTCTTGTAAATAGCATTTTTCCATTTCAAAAGAACTGATTGTATTGAACTTTCACATGAATTATTTTTCCGAAACCCTGATTGAAAAGGTGTTAACAGTTTGTTCACTTCAATGTAGTCACGAAACTGGATATTTACGACGGTTCTAATAATTTTTCATAAGTTGGCACCATGTTGATCTATCTGTATTCTTCACATTTGTTAGTGTTGGTTATCTTCTCAATGGGGATAATATGGGATGTCTTCAAGGTTTCTGGGAAGGATCCACTTTCTAGACTCATTTGAATTAGATGCAAAAATCTCTGTCCTATTACATTGAAAGCTAATTTAAGAATCTTTACTGTAATACCATCGACACTACTATTCTTATTAGGTAAATTGTTTATAAATTTTTTTAACTCCAAAAACTCTATTGGTAAAACTTTTTCGAACTTGCATTGATGTACATTAATGTGGCTTAAATCAGTTTCAGTTTGGGTTAAATTTGTTAATGTAATAATTTGTTGTATGCTGTTAATAAAGTAAATATTGAATTTTTCTGCAATTTGATTTTCCTTTTTTTCTAACTCATTGTCAAAAATAATACCTTCCTTTTTTTGTCTGTTATGGCCTCCTTTAATTAATTATTTAACCGTTTTACACATTTTTGTTGAGTTATTTTTCATATCATCTAGTTTTCTTGATAATAATTTGTCTTGTGGTTCCTGATCAAACTAACAATTCCATTTCTTTGTTGTCTATACCTATTCATATCACTTTCTTCTTGTGTAAAGATTGCTCTTTTATATAATCTGTCCCTTTCTTCAATTTCCAAGGCTATTTCTGGGGTCCACCAACGCTTACAACTCCATTGACATTTAATGGGTTTTTAACAGTTGGAGCATGCCTGTTTAGTGTGTTCATTATGGTTTTAACTAATGTTTCTGCTAGTTGATTGGTGTTTGTACAGTCCGGATTCCATGGTTGATCCATTAGATCTAATTGAAATTGCATTTCATTGAAGTTGCTCATGTCTCTGTGTTGTATTGTATATTCTTCATATTTTTCTTTCACTTTTGCATTTACAGTTATTATTGAGTGATCGGTTATTTTTGGAACATGGTGTACCTGGACATCAATAGATTTTTCATTAGATACAAGAAGATCTATGAGTGTAGCACTGTCCTTAGTGATTCTTGTAGGTTGGTCGATAATCTGATGTAGTCCATTATTTTTAATTAAAGTTCTCAGCCTATTTTCATTGTATGAATCCTATTATAGGTCAATATTAAAGTCTCCGATAATTAGTAAGGTCTCTGATCTACTAGCATATACATCAAACAAATTTTCAAGTTTCATTAGAAATTGAGCATCACTAGAGTTTGGAGAGTGATATAAATTTATAAAGTTATATTTGTATTATTGAAAGCATATATTACTACCTACAATCCATGTGTTCATATCAATGGTATCTTTAAGTAGGACTTTATAACTGAATTCATTTTTTATATAAATGATTAGAGTAAGGTTAACAGGATTTTCGAACAAGTGAGACAACGCAACATAATACGGAAAAGTTAATTTTTGGGAAAAGTGGATGGTTTCCAAATAAGGTGGAAAAGTACATATTTCATTTTCCGTAGTAACGATAAATTTCAAGAACTTGATTAAATTTTTTAGTATAAAAGTACTGTAATATATTCTTTGTATGTTTGTTTGAAGGATTGTTTGTGGTTAATGAATGCTTTATTCTTTTACTGTTAAGATGAGAGAATGAATGCTTGAACTATTTGGTTTCTGAATTATTTTCTGATCCCTCGTTTACATTCGTTTCCTTGGATACTACAAAGTATCCAAGGCAACGGTGATCATCACATTTATTGCTCCCTTGTTTTTTAGAGTTTTTCCAGCAGAAAAAGTCTCCATCAGTTTGCTTGAGGACAGGATTGGAAAGAACTAGTGAATGTACGCATAAGATGCGGTTGTGATGTGTAAAGTAACTTGATAGATACGTAAAATACCGCGTTTTTTTCTTTGGCTGGTTTTACAATTGATTAAAGTTAGTACAAGGCTCTTAATGTTAATGTTCGTTACAATGATAAGAACTTAACCTATAGAAATGAGCTAATAATCGAATGTGATAATTGAAAACGGTTAAAATTAAGACAGCAGATTCTTAATTTTAGGGCTCGTTGCAAAATGTAAATAACTAAAAACTACAAAACTTAACCTAAGAGGAACGTATGAGGATACTGTTGGACTTGTAGGTTGTTAGTTGGATCATAATCGTATATGCAACATAAAAGGAAAATAGTAAATTTATGTACACAAATATGTCTAACAGGTAACAAAAAGTAATTGCGAACGTTCTATACATAAACGGTATAAAAAAAGATAAGAAGGATTTGTAATGGGCTGCATCCGAGTTTATCTGCTATGTATTCCCTGTGTGCCCGATCATACGAAGTAACGAATTTTTAGTACGACCGTTTATTGAAGTTCACAACAACCGATTTGTAATTATACGTTCTGCGACACACTGCTGTGTGGGTTTCTTGTAGGGTTCTGAAACTTTTTCTGAAATAAATAGGTTTAGCTCAGGTTTAAGTCGACAATCTATGCCAACGAAATTGGATAATTCTTGTTGCATTCTAAGGATTGGAAAGTTATGAATAGCTTCTCCTTTTGAAACTTGCGGCGTAACTCCATCACTGTTCACTGTGTGGTCGAGACAAGTTAGTTCTTTGGCTTCAAAGATTGTTTCTTTTTTAATTTGATAGTTAACCGTAATGGTATAGGCGTTGAAATACTTTCTTTAAATGCTGTAGATAGTCTGCTTTGATGGCAGAAAAATTTAGAACAGAAAAAACTTTATACAACCGTGACTTCAGATAGATTATGACTTCAGCGATGGAACTTCTCCATGTACTGGTAGTGGTGGTGCTGAGAGAGTATTGATCCTCTACTGGAATTATGCTAATTGATTTCTCGACATCTGCTTCATAAATAGGATCCTGGTATCTTGAATGGTATGCTAGCAAGAGTAAGTTTCTTGACAGATTGTTGCGTGTTCAATTAAAGTCGGCGGTCACCACATGTAATATCCTCTGTGTTTGTTTGTTTGAAAGACTGTTTGTGGTTAATGAATGCTTTATTCTTTTACTGTTAAGATCAGAGAATGAATGCTTGAACTATTTGGTTTCTGAATTATTTCCTGACTCCTTGTTTATATTCGTTGCATTGGATACTACACGCACACATACATATCACTGGATCACAGTACTCATACATATCGTCGACGTTAATGCATACTAGCGGAACTATTTTGTAGCAATTTTCCAGGAGCGCGGTTTAAATGCTTATAAAAACTTTGTTACAGATGGCATGATGAATTCTTTGAAATCGCAACTAGCAACATTGCTAGTTACAACATTTCAAAGAATTAAGTTCATATGCATTAACGGCGACGATATGTACTATATACCACCAATAAATAACAACGTCGTAGACCATTCAGGGTATAAATCGTGAGGTGTTCTTTATCAAAAATTAAAATGGGCGAACTAAGTTGAGCATCATTTGTGACTTTTTTGCTAAAACGCTGAAGGAAAGCTTTCTCGTCTGTAATTTGTAAGATTACTTAATGGAACTTTTAATGGAAACAGGGCACTCAAAAGGTTCGGAGGGGCAGTGTATGTTGCAACCCCCAATTGAATTTCATGAACATTGGTATGGGTAGATGCAGTAGCAGCACTTCACTATAGCAACAAAAAACGGCCACCTCGTAGAACAAAAGATAAACGGAATAAACTCTGTGGGACGTTCTTTAACAAAAATGAAACTGGGTGGACTAATATGATTTGCGCCTGGTATATTTAGAACTACATATATTTCAAATGTAATCAGAAAATCTCTGGTGTACAATTCGTCACTAAGAATATAATACATATTCCAATTCACAAATAGCTATTTCAGAATACAATAAAAATTGATCTTTAACTTAGTACAAGTGCAATATAACGGAATTAGGCAAGGTTTGAAAAAACTTCTTTTCTTCGTTACCTTTCGACGTTTCTGTTAAAGGCACTTAACCACCATATAGTGTATACTGTTTTGTACCTTCAAATTCATTAAACAGAAATTAGCGATCGAACATTCCATAATTTTTTTGTAACTGTACAAACGCACAGTAAAAATAGAAACTGCTACTTTTTAATCTAAGTTAAACTAATCAAATGTAGTCTATTTTGGTCAACTAAACTTGAAAATGACTTCATGCTTGATTTGTTGATGTTTACGAGTAGATAATATCCTGAATTTTGTAAAATATCAATATTAAACCACGCCTTCAGATGGATTTTGTCGTTTTATTTTCAAAAACTGTTAGGTTTATGGACTGGTTGTTAAGTGGGTTAGATAAAATAAAGCTTATTTTATTTAATTGGCGCATGAATATATATCATACAGGTTGTTTCACTTAAGATACGTATCATCTGAATAGGTGGTAGTACACATAAAATGCAACAAAAAAGCTGAAAATCATTAGTGTCTATCTTTCATAATAACCGAAAAAAGAATGGTTTTTGAAAAGTGGGTAGCAGGTCACTGGTCTAAGAATCACACTTGGAGGTGGATGTGCCTATCTGATACATTGACGCAGCAGCTGCTAGGTGATGTCGCAGTTTGTTTTGACTATAATTTCCACCAGTTTCCAAAAGTTGACATTTTTAGCAAATTTTTGTTGATTTGCGTAAAAACAAAAAGAGTTTTTTGTTCCTATTGATGAATACTATCACACATGCAATTTATACGAAAGTTGAGTAAAACATCCTGTATGTAGACCAACAATTTCTACCAATACATTTGACGGAGCAACTTCAGAACATAACTTATTGCGATCTTGTATTCGTCATCAAGTACTTAGCTAAGAAAAAAAAATGTTGAGTTCGCAGTGCAACCTTAGCATCACTTCTGCCAAATTCATGAAGCGATGTTGTTGTTATTGTTGGTTGTAGTATTATGATAATTTTGCAGTAAAACGAATATCTTTAGGAGAATACCCTGTACTGGAAAATTATTTTATAGAAACCAAAATGTATAGGGCATTTCACCTTGTTTTGAAATCTTTCTTACTTCGTTTGTACGTCATACTGCATGACGTTTTACATTTATTTTCTTTCTGCATTTTATAGAGCATTATTTGACTTGTCACTATTCGACTTGGGTCAAGTATACCTGTTTTGTGAAGAATTAAAATTTGCATTCAATGGTGTATTCATTAAACATATCACTGGCACAGAATTCCGTATCTAGTGGTAGCGGGTACGCTACAGCTACCACAAGCACAAAATAACACTAATGTATGTTCTAATAACAACTGTCCTTGAAAACAAAATTTTATCCAAATTGCATTTTTGACTTTTTTATTTTGAAGGTCTATAGCTTTGTAACATTTCATTTTTGAACATAGATATGTTGTGCTTAATGGCCTATTTTGATCAAATGCATTGACCCTCAGGAATTGGCATCGTCTGCTCGAGATATCCTACATGTAAAATGGGTGAAGTCCCATTTAATGTTAAATATCTAGCTACATTTTAAAGCAGGCGTGGAATTAAGTCGTGAACTTAGAATTCCAAAACAAAAACCATTCAAGAAAAAAATTACTCGATACGAATATCAATATAAAGGACAATGAAAGAGATATCCAAAAACCCTGAAGTGCCCTGTACGTTTTAGGTTCACTAAAAAGATTGATTAGTACAGGGTATACCCCTAAAATGTATCTTGCCAATACGAGAATTACCATATGACTAGCCCCAAATAATAATGATAATATCGCCTCGTAGATTTTGCTGGAGATGCTGAGATAGAATAAGACTAAACCAGGATCGCGTTCGATGCTCAACGAGATTTTCATAGTTATTTCATGATGAACATCAAATCACACAAAGTTATGCTCGAAGCTTCTCGTATAATATGTACCGATACAAATTATTTGTCTGTGTGACATATGATCGTTTTTTCGATAACACAGAAACAAGACAACATGCACAAAGTTTTCTTAGCTTTTTGGTATGAAAGTTAAATAAAATCCTATTTTACCTAACTGTCTCCATTTTGATAAACCTAATAGTTTCTGAAAAAACAGTAAAAACCCTCTGGGGACATGGCTTACCCTCATCAGCTTCTCTGGTTCACCACTTTTGAGTAGTAACTTTTAAGGGGTTATTTAACATATCACAGAGAAGGCCTATCAAAAATCCAAGGATATACCTCAATTCCCCTCTATTTTTACAAATTTGACTGAACTGTTACCGTGGCATTAAAATATACATATATTAGAAACTGTTCATTTGTGATAAAAACATAACAGTAAAATGTTCAGGAGGTCAAAAGATTTGGCTATAACATTTATTTTTTCAAAACACATATACATGACGTGTCTTCGAAACTTTTAATTGTATTCTTGTAAACAAAAATAATCATGTTAAAATAAATGATTTAAAAGCAAATTATTAAAAAACAATTATTTGCATAAACCTTATGTATTTTAGAACAAAAGAGGCTCAATGCTATTTTCTCATGTTAATAATAATTTTCAGAGTTACATCGTTTTACGGAAAACGTTAATTTTTCTGCGTTTAAGGTTATTTATGGAATTTACGAACAAATCAACAAAAATAAAGATCACTTATGTGCTTAGCATCCCGAAATCATTACGTCAATCGTAATTTTATCTCTGATACATTCGGCAACATTGCTGGGTTCGGTAGGGTAGGTAGGCTTGCTTAAAATTATACAAATGGGTCTGTAAACACTGTAATATGTATCGGGTCCAAGAACGACTGTCAAATATCACCAATATTTTTTTTTCATATATTTTTACCCCTCGAGGATCTTAAATATTGCTTATCAGAAATAGATCAATATTATGTAAAATATACACATTTTAAAAATCAAAAAATGCGGGTCTACTAACGACCCTACCATATAGCGGGTCCGACAACGTCGATTAAACCTATATATATATATATATATATATATATATATATATATATATATATATATATATATATATATATATATATATATATATATATATATATATATATATATATATATATATATATATATATATATATATATATATATATATATATATATATATATATATATATATATATATATATATATATATATATATATATATATATATATATTTGTTTAACCGCTTATACATACCCGTTTCGCTATATTCTACCGACTTGTCGGACCATTTTCGACGCTCTCATACCCGGGCTTGGGTCTGGTAACGTTCTCCTATGTTTTCGATATCTACAGCATAAGGTTTACCTAAAACTGCAATAAAAAAATATACAATTTGGGTTTGGAAAAGTAGGGTCTGTAAAAAGTTTTATACAACCGTAGTTCATCACAATGAACTATAGGGGGCGTCGCGCCTTTCTCAAGTGTATATCGTATATTTTTATACAAGACGCTATCAAGCCCGCTATGTTCTACAGACTTTCTAAGCCCTGGATCTGGCAACATTGCCATGACGCTTATGTTAAGCTTTGTTTTATATACGTTTGGTTATAATAGCACCTCTATCAAGCTGGCGGGTACATTGTGGCGGAATTAAAAAAAAAGTATTTCATAATTTTTGACTATTTTATTGCTAATTTATTACCATAATTTTAATTTTTTTACTTTAAGCGTAAACGAAAAAACATGTTTCCGCCAGCTTGAGTTCAAGCTAGCGGAAATATATTGAAAATTTAGTAAAAAATCAAGTTTAAATATATGCATTGTTCGCCAGGAATTAATTACTATTTAATTACTAGCAAGAATTCACATAAATATTTAAAAAAACTATTATTAATCTTATATATTTTTTTAAGTACGGTTCCGCTAGCTTGAATCGTAACGTGGCAGAATCACCAGTCTAAAGTGCGTAAAAAGCTGCTAAAACTTGTTATGATTTAATAACTACGCGATAATAATTAATTACTAATCAGTAATTCAGCCATATTTATGTATAAAATATATTTATAAGCTCATTCTATTTTTCAAACATAATTCCGCTGGCTTGGATCTTAACCCAGCAGAACTGCACATTGGATATTAAGTAAAGCGTTAGACTTTACTACGAATTCATAACGTCTACCTTCTAATTAATTACTAATCAATAAAGCAGTCAATCTTATATACTTAACATATTGTTTATAACTGATACAATTATTTAATATAATTCCGCTAGCGCTTGGACAATTTCGCAGCAGAACTGTTTGCAGTCAGCTGGATATATGTACTAGCTTAAAATTCTTTGCTATTTATTTGCTAATTAATTTCTACGATATACATTTTTCTATTTAATTTCACAATAAAAACTAGAGCAAACATCCTTACAATGTCGACATATACACTCGCATTACGCAAATGAGCAAAATCCTGGTGTAATATTTAATTACTCCAGCAGAATCAAATGTTTTGTGATTTACTAAGTGGATTCAACTCGAAACTACTCTTATGTATAGATTTCTATTTAATTGCCACGTCAGAACTAGAGTAAACAGACTTACAATGTCGACATATATGTATACTTGTACCACGCGACTGAGCAAAATCCTGGTGGAATATTTAGTTACTCCAGCAGAATCAAATGTTTTGTGATTTAGTAAGTAGCTTCGACTCGAAACTAATCTTATGTATAGATTTCTAATTAATTGCCACGTCAGAACTAGAGTAAACAGCCTTACAATGTCGACATATATATGTGTATACTCGTACCACGCAACTGAGCAAGATTGTGGTGTAATATTTAATTACTCCAGCAGAATCAAATATTTTGTAATTTACTAAGTAGATTCGAATCGAAACTACTCTTATGTATAGATTTCTAAATAATTACGACGTCAAAACTAGAGTAAACACCTTTATAATGTCGACATATATACTGGTACCACGCGAATGAGTAAAATCGTGGTGGAATATTTAATTACTCCAGCAGAACCAAATGTTTTGTGATTTACTAAGTAGATTCGGCTCGAAATTACTCTTATGTATAGATTTCTATTTAATTGCCACGTCAAAACTACAGTAAACAGCCTTGCAATGTTGACATAGATACTCATGCACGCGACTGAGCAAAAGCATGGTGGAATATTTAATTACTCTAGCAGAACCAAATGTTTTGTGATTTACTAAGTAGATTCGACTCGAAACTACCCTTATGTATAGATTTCTAATTAATTACTACGTCAAAACTAGAGTAAACACCTTTATAACGTCGATATATACACTCGTACCACGCGACTGAGCAAAATCGTTGTGGAATATTTAATTACTCCAGCAGAACCAAATGTTTTGTGATTTACTTAGTAGATTCGACGTGAACCTACTCCTATGTATAGATTTCTATTTAATTTCCACGTCAAAACTGTAGTAAACTGCCTTGCAATGTCGACATATGTTGGAGTAATTTAATATTCCACAACGATTTTGTTCAGTCAGGTAGTACAGGAGTGTATATATCGACATTATAAAGGTGTTTACTGGAGTTTTGGCGTAGTAATTAATTAGAAATTTATACGTACGATTAGTTTCGAGTAGAATCTACTTAGTAAATCACAAAATATTTGATTCTGCTGGAGTAATTAAATATTACACCACGATCTTGTTCAGTTGCGTGGTACGAGTATACATATATGTCGACATTGTAAGGCTGTTTACTCTAGTTTTGACGTGACCATTAAATAGAAATCTATACATAAGAGTAGTTTCGAGTCGAATCTACTTAGTAAATCACAAAACATTTGGTTCTGCAGGAGTAATTAAATATTCAACAACGATTTTGCTCATTTGCGTAATGCGAGTGTATATGTCGAAATTCTAAGGATGTTTGCTCTAGTTTTTATTGTGAAATTAAATAGAAAAATGTATATCGAAGAAATTAATTAGCAAATAAATAGCAAAGAATTTCAAGCTAGTACATATATCCAGCTGACTGCAAACAGTTCTGCTGCGAAATTGTCCAAGCGCTAGCGGAATTATACTAAATAATTGTATCAGTTATAAACAATATGTTAAGTATATAAGATTGACTGCTTTATTGATTAGTAATTAATTAGAAGGTAGACGTTATGAATTCGTAGTAAAGTCTAACGCTTTACTTAATATCCAATGTGCAGTTCTGCTGGGTTAAGATCCAAGCCAGCGGAATTATGTTTGAAAAATAGAATGAGCTTATAAATATATTTTATACATAAATATGGCTGAATTACTGATTAGTAATTAATTATTATCGCGTAGTTATTAAATCATAACAAGTTTTAGCAGCTTTTTACGCACTTTCGACTGGTGATTCTGCCACGTTACGATTCAAGCTAGAGGAACCGTACTTAAAAAAATATATAAGATTAATAATAATTTTTTTAAAATATTTATGTGAATGCTTGGTAGTAATTAAATAGTAATTAATTCCTGGCGAACAATGCATATATTTAAACTTGATTTTTTACTAAATTTCCAATATGTTTCCGCTAGCTTGAACTCAAGCTGGCGGAAACATGTTTTTTTGTTTACGCTTAAAGTAAAAAAATTAAAATTATGATAATAAATTAGCAATAAAATAGTCAAAAATTATGAAATACTTTTTTTTTAATTCCGCCACAATGTACCCGCCAGCTTGATAGAGGTTATAATAGCTCGCATTTAATATTTGATGGAGAAAAGTGACGTAAGAATTACATCATCTCGTATGCGAGTTCTTTTCACATTTGTAAATATTCTCTGGCTTTGTAAAATTGAAGGTTTTAATATTTATTAATAATATACTATATTTATAGCATATAACTAGATAAATTCCATATAATACATTATAATTTCTTAAATATTAATATAATTTATTACATATTTTTTACACTGTTTCTTAGATAATGTTAAAGATGTACAGTTTTTTACATTAGCTGGAAGTGAATTATATTCAACTAAACCTTTATGAAACAGATTATTTTGTCCTATATTTGTTGTTACTGTATGAACATAAAAATTATTTCTACTTCTAGTATTATGATCATGAACATCTTCTACGAATAGTAAATTTATTTAAAATGTGCTCTGGATATATTCGGTTTTTTGTTTTAAATATTATTATCATCGTATTATAAAATATATTTTCCTTAACACTTAACAAAGATGTAACTTGCGACATTCCTCTTATGCTAGTATACCTACTACATTTTAATATTATTCTTAACGCACAATTTTGTTTTTTTTGAATATTGTTAATTTCAGTATTATTTAGGAGGTAAAGTATACTAGCACAATAATTAAAATGGGGAAGTATTATTGTTTTATATAGTAATAATTTAGACCACTTGCTAAGATTTTGGCTTATTCTACCCATGAAATTTACTATTTTTGCAACTTTACTGATAACATAGTTTGAATGACTAGAAAATGTTAAGTGACAATCTATTATTACGCCTAAGTACTTCCACTCATAAACTTGTTCTATTTTTTGACTATTAATTTGTATTCCCACATGACTAGATGTATCAATTTCGTTAAACTTATTTTTTATTATCATGAATTTTGTTTTATTTACATTTAAAGAAAGACTATTTTTACCTAATCAGTTATATACATTTACTAATTCATCATTGATGATATTTATTACTTTTTCAATATCATCTCCTATAAAATATATTAAAGTGTCATCTGCAAATAATTGAATGTTACATTTTTTAATTACATTAACAATATCATTTATGTATAGTACAAATAAATCAGGGCCTAATACAGTTCCTTGTGGAACGCCAAAGGTAGTTTTTTTAGGTGAAGATGTAGTATTAAAGTATCTAGTTTTTTGAAATCTGTTTTTGAGATATCCACTAAACCATTTTATAACTATTGGGCCAAACCCATATGTTTTTAATTTCAATAATAATAGATCTCTATTAATAGTCTCAGAAGGCCAATAAAAACTAGAGCAAACATCCTTACAATGTCGACATATACACTCGCATTACGCAAATGAGCAAAATCCTGGTGTAATATTTAATTACTCCAGCAGAATCAAATGTTTTGTGATTTACTAAGTGGATTCAACTCGAAACTACTCTTATGTATAGATTTCTATTTAATTGCCACGTCAGAACTAGAGTAAACAGACTTACAATGTCGACATATATGTATACTTGTACCACGCGATTGAGCAAAATCCTGGTGGAATATTTAGTTACTCCAGCAGAATCAAATGTTTTGTGATTTAGTAAGTAGCTTCGACTCGAAACTAATCTTATGTATAGATTTCTAATTAATTGCCACGTCAGAACTAGAGTAAACAGCCTTACAATGTCGACATATATATGTGTATACTCGAATGTGTATGTCGAAATATTATTATCATCGTATTATAAAATATATTTTCCTTAACACTTAACAAAGATGTAACTTGCGACATTCCTCTTATGCTAGTATACCTACTACATTTTAATATTATTCTTAACGCACAATTTTGTTTTTTTTGAATATTGTTA
This sequence comes from Agrypnus murinus, assembly GCA_929113105.1. Lineage (NCBI taxonomy): Eukaryota > Metazoa > Arthropoda > Insecta > Coleoptera > Elateridae > Agrypnus > Agrypnus murinus. The sequence goes on from OV816025.1 coordinate 210,954,671, forward strand.
ATTTCAGTATTATTTAGGAGGTAAAGTATACTAGCACAATAATTAAAATGGGGAAGTATTATTGTTTTATATAGTAATAATTTAGACCACTTGCTAAGATTTTGGCTTATTCTACCCATGAAATTTACTATTTTTGCAACTTTACTGATAACATAGTTTGAATGACTAGAAAATGTTAAGTGACAATCTATTATTACGCCTAAGTACTTCCACTCATAAACTTGTTCTATTTTTTGACTATTAATTTGTATTCCCACATGACTAGATGTATCAATTTCGTTAAACTTATTTTTTATTATCATGAATTTTGTTTTATTTACATTTAAAGAAAGACTATTTTTACCTAATCAGTTATATACATTTACTAATTCATCATTGATGATATTTATTACTTTTTCAATATCATCTCCTATAAAATATATTAAAGTGTCATCTGCAAATAATTGAATGTTACATTTTTTAATTACATTAACAATATCATTTATGTATAGTACAAATAAATCAGGGCCTAATACAGTTCCTTGTGGAACGCCAAAGGTAGTTTTTTTAGGTGAAGATGTAGTATTAAAGTATCTAGTTTTTTGAAATCTGTTTTTGAGATATCCACTAAACCATTTTATAACTATTGGGCCAAACCCATATGTTTTTAATTTCAATAATAATAGATCTCTATTAATAGTCTCAGAAGGCCAATAAAAACTAGAGCAAACATCCTTACAATGTCGACATATACACTCGCATTACGCAAATGAGCAAAATCCTGGTGTAATATTTAATTACTCCAGCAGAATCAAATGTTTTGTGATTTACTAAGTGGATTCAACTCGAAACTACTCTTATGTATAGATTTCTATTTAATTGCCACGTCAGAACTAGAGTAAACAGACTTACAATGTCGACATATATGTATACTTGTACCACGCGATTGAGCAAAATCCTGGTGGAATATTTAGTTACTCCAGCAGAATCAAATGTTTTGTGATTTAGTAAGTAGCTTCGACTCGAAACTAATCTTATGTATAGATTTCTAATTAATTGCCACGTCAGAACTAGAGTAAACAGCCTTACAATGTCGACATATATATGTGTATACTCGAATGTGTATGTCGAAATATTATTATCATCGTATTATAAAATATATTTTCCTTAACACTTAACAAAGATGTAACTTGCGACATTCCTCTTATGCTAGTATACCTACTACATTTTAATATTATTCTTAACGCACAATTTTGTTTTTTTTGAATATTGTTAATTTCAGTATTATTTAGGAGGTAAAGTATACTAGCACAATAATTAAAATGGGGAAGTATTATTGTTTTATATAGTAATAATTTAGACCACTTGCTAAGATTTTGGCTTATTCTACCCATGAAATTTACTATTTTTGCAACTTTACTGATAACATAGTTTGAATGACTAGAAAATGTTAAGTGACAATCTATTATTACGCCTAAGTACTTCCACTCATAAACTTGTTCTATTTTTTGACTATTAATTTGTATTCCCACATGACTAGATGTATCAATTTCGTTAAACTTATTTTTTATTATCATGAATTTTGTTTTATTTACATTTAAAGAAAGACTATTTTTACCTAATCAGTTATATACATTTACTAATTCATCATTGATGATATTTATTACTTTTTCAATATCATCTCCTATAAAATATATTAAAGTGTCATCTGCAAATAATTGAATGTTACATTTTTTAATTACATTAACAATATCATTTATGTATAGTACAAATAAATCAGGGCCTAATACAGTTCCTTGTGGAACGCCAAAGGTAGTTTTTTTAGGTGAAGATGTAGTATTAAAGTATCTAGTTTTTTGAAATCTGTTTTTGAGATATCCACTAAACCATTTTATAACTATTGGGCCAAACCCATATGTTTTTAATTTCAATAATAATAGATCTCTATTAATAGTCTCAGAAGCACGTCTAAAGTCTAGAAAAACTACACCTATCATCTTCTTCTTGTAAATAGCATTTTTCCATTTCAAAAGAACTGATTGTATTGCACTTTCACATGAATTATTTTTCCGAAACCCTGGTTGAAAAGGTGTTAACAGTTTGTTCGCTTCAATGTAGTCACGAAACTGGATATTTACGACGGTCTCTAATAATTTTTCATAAGATGGCACCATGTTGATCGGTCTGTATTCTTCACATTTGTTAGTGTTGATTATCTTCTCAATGGGGATAATATGGGATGTCTTCAAGGTTTCTGGGAAGGATACACTTTCTAGACTCATTTGAATTAGATGCAAAAATCTCTGTCCTATTACATTGAAAGCTAATCTTTACGGTAATACCATCGACACTACTATTCTTATTAGGTAAATTGTTTATACTTTTTTTAACTCCAAAAACCCTATTGGTAAAAATTTCTCAAACTTGAATTGATGCACATTAATGTGGCTTAAATCAGTTTCAATTTGGGTTAAATTTGTTAATGTAATAATTTGTTCTATGCTGTTAATAAAGTAAATATTGAATTTTTCTGCAATTTGAATTTCCTTTTTTTCTAACTCATTGTCAAAAATAATACCTTCCTTTTTTTGTCTGTTATGGCCTCCTTTAATTAATTCTTTAACTGTTTTACACATTTCTGTTGAGTTATTTTTATATCATCTATTTTTTCTTGATAATAATTTCTCTTGTGGTTCCTGATCAAACTAATAATTCCATTTCTTTATTGTCTACACCTATTCATATCACTTTCTTCTTGTGTAAAGATTGCTCTTTTATATAATCTGTCCCTTTCTTCAATTTCCAAGGCTATTTCTGGGGTCCACCAACGCTTACAACTCCATTGACATTTAATGGTTTTTTTAACAGTTAAAGCATGCCTGTTTAGTGTGTCCATTATGATTTTAACTAATGTTTCTGCTAGTTGATTGGTGTTTGTACAGTCCGATTCCATGGTTGATCCATTAGATCTAATTGAAATTGCATTTCATTGAACTTGCTCATGTCTCTGTGTTGTATTGTATATTCTTCATATTTTTCTTTCACTTTTGCATTTACAGTTATTGGGTGATCGGTTATTTTTGGAACATGGTGTACCTGGGCATCACTGGTTTTTTCATTAGATACAAGAAGATCTATGAGGGTAGCACTGTCCTTAGTGATTCTTGTAGGTTGGTCGATAATCTGATGTAGTCCATTATTTTTAATTAAAGTTCTCAGCCTATTTTCATAATATGAATCCTTTAATAGGTCAATATTAAAGTCTCCGATAATTAGTAAGGTCTCTGATCTACTAGCATATACATCAAACAAATTTTCAAGTTTCATTAGAAATTGAGCATCACTAGAGTTTGGAGAGTGGTATAAATTTATAAAGTTATATTTGTATGATTGAAAGCATATATTAATACCTACAATTCATGTGTTCATATCAATGGTATCTTTAAGTAGGACTTTATAACTGAATTCATTTTGTATATAAATGTTTAGAGTAAGGTTAACAGGATTTTCGAACAAGTGAGACAACGCAACATAATACGGAAAAGTTAATTTCTGGGGAAAGTGAATGGTTTCCAAATAAGGTGGAAAAGTACATATGTCATTTTCCGTAGTAATCAAACGATAAATTTCAAGAACTTGATTAATTTTTTTAGTATAAAAGTACTGTAATATCTTATTTGTATGTTTGTTTGAAGGATTCTTTGTGATTAATTAAAGCTTTATTCTTTTACTGTTAAGATGAGAGAATGAATGCTTGAACTATTTGGTTTCTGCATTATTTTCTGATCCCTCGTTTACATTCGTTTCCTTAGATACTACAAAGTATCCAAGGCAACGGTGATCATCACATTTATTGCTCCCTTGTTTTTTAGAATTTTTCCAGCAGAAAAAGTCTCCATTAGTTTGCTTGAGGACAGGATTGGAAAGAACTAGTGAATGTACGCATAAGATGCGGTTGTGATTGTACAGCAATTTGATAGATACGTAAAAACCGCGTTTTTTTCTTTGGCTGGTTTTACAATTAATTAAAGTTAGTACAGGGCTCTTAATGTTAATGTTCGTTACAATGATAAGAACTTAACCAATAGAAATGAGCTAATAAGAATAACATGAGAATTGAATAAGATAATTGAAAACGGTTAAAATTAAGACAGCAGATTCTTAATTTTAGGGCTCGTTGCAAAATGTAAATAACTAAAAACTACAAAACTTAACCTAAGAGGAACGTATGAGAATTCTGTTGGACTTGTATTTGTTGTAGGTTGTTGGTTGGATCATAATCGTATATGCAACATAAAAGGAAAATAGTAAATGTATGTACACGAATATGTCTAAAAGGTAACAAAAAGTAATTGCGAACGTTCTATACATAAACGTCACAAAAAAACATAAGAAGGATTTGTAATGGGCTGCATCCGAGTTTATCTGCTATGTATTCCCTGTATCACACGATTCCCGATCACACGAAGTAACGAATTTTTGGTACGACCGTTTATTGAAGTTCACAACAACCGATTTGTAATTATACGTTTTGCGACACACTGTTGTGTGGGTTTCTTGTAGGGTTCTGAAACTTTTTCTGAAATAAATAGGTTTAGCTCAGGTTTAAATCGACAATTTATGCCAACGAAATGGCATAATTCTTGTTGCATTCTAAGGATTGGAAAGTTATGAATAGCTTCTCCTGTTGAAATTTGCGGCGTAACTCCATCACTCTTCACTGTGTGGTCGAGACAAGTTAGTTCTTTGGCTTCAAAGATTGTTTTTTTTAATTTGATAGTAAACCGTAATGATATAGGCGTTGAAATACTTTCTTTAAATGCTGTAGTAGTCTACTTTGATGGCAGAAAAATTTAGAACAGAAAAAAACTTTATACAACCGTGACTTCAGATAGATTATGACATCAGCGATGGAACTGCTCTATGTACTGGTAGTGGTGCTGCTGAGAGAGTATTGATCCTCTACTGGAATTATGCTAATTGATTTCTCGACATCTGCTTCATAAATAGGATCCTGGTATCTTGAATGGTATGCATGCAAGGGTAAGTTTCTTGGCAGATTGTTGCGTGTTCAATTAAAGTCGGCGGTCACCACATGTAATATCTTCTGTGTTTGTTTGTTTGAAAGACTGTTTGTGGTTAATGAATGCTTTATTCTTTTACTGTTAAGATGAGAGAATGAATGCTTGAACTATTTGTTTTCTGAATTATTTTCTGACTCCTTGTTTATATTCGTTGCATTGGATACTACACTCACACATACATATTTATCAATGGATCACAGTACTCATTCATACATATCGTCTACGTTAATGCATACCAGCGGAACTATTTTCTAGCAATTTTCCAGGAGCGCGGTTTAAATGCTTATAGAAACTTTGTTACAGATGGCATGATGAATTCTTTGAAATCGCAACTAGCAACATTGCTAGTTACAACATTTCAAAGAATTACGTTCATATGTATTAACGGCAACGATATGTACTATATACCACCAATAAATAACAACGGCGTAGACCATTTAGGGTAAAAATGTGAGGTGTTCTTTATCAAAAATTAAAATGGGCGAACTAAGTTGAGCATCATTTGTGACTTTTTTGCTAAAACACTGAAGGAAAACTTTCTCGTCTGTAATTTGTAAGATTACTTAATGGAACTTTTAATGGAACTTTTAATGGAAACAGGGCACTCGAAAGGTTCGGAGGGGCAGTGTATGTTGCAACCCCCAATTGAATTTCATGAACATTGGTATGGGGTAGATGCAGTAGCAGCACTTCACTATCGCAACAAGAAACGGCCACCTCATAGAACAAAAGATAAACGGAATAAATTCTGTGGGACGTTCTTTAACAAAAATGAAACAGGGTGGACTAATATGATTTGCGCCTGGTATATTTAGAACTACATATATTTCAAATGTATCAGAAAATCTCTGGTGTACAATTCGTCACTAAGAATATAATACATATTCCAATTCACAAATAGCTATTTCAGAATACAATAAAAATTGATCTTTAACTTAGTACAAGTGCAATATAACGGAATTGAGCAAGGTTTGAAAAAACTTCTCTTCTTCGTTACCTTTCGACGTTTCTGTTAAAGGCACTTAACCACCATATAGTGTATACTGTTTTGTACCTTCAAATTCATTAAACAGGAAGTAGGGATCGAACATTCCATAATTTTCTTGTAACTGTACAAACGCACAGTAAAAATAGAAACTGCTATTTTTTTAATCTAGGTTAAACTAATCAAATGTAGTGTATTTTGGTCAGCTAAACTTGAAAATGACTTTATGCTTGATTTGTTCATGTTTACGAGTAGATAAACTTTGTAAAATATCAATATTAAACCACGCCCCCAGATGTATTTTGTCGTTTTATTTTCAAAAACTGTTAGGTTTATGGACTGGTTGTTAAGTGGGTTAGATAACATAAATCTTAGTTAATTGGCGCATGAATATATATCATACAGGATGTTTCACTGAAGATTCGTATCCTCTGAATAGGTGGTAGTACACATAAAATGCAACAAAAAAGCTGAAAATCATTAATGTTTATCTTTCATAATAACCGAAAAAAGAATGGTTTTTGAAAAGTGGGTAGCAGGTCACTGGTCTAAGAATCACACTTGGAGCTGGATGTGCCTATCTGATACATTGACGCAGCTGCTGCTAGGTGATGTCGCAGTTTGTTTTGACTATAATTTCCAGCAGTTCCCAAAAGTTGACATTTTTAGCAAATTTTTGTCGATTTGCGTAAAAACAAAAAGAGTTTTTTGTTTCTATTGATGAATACTATCACACATGCAATTTATACGAAAGTTGAGTAAAACACCCTGTATGTAGACCAACAATTTGTACCAATACATTTGCCGGAGCAACTTTAGAACATAACTTATTGCGATCTTGTATTCGTCATCAAGTACTTAGCTAAGAAAAAAAATGTTGAGTTCGCAGTGCAACCTTAGCATCACTTCTGCAAAATTCATGAAGCGATGTTGTTGTTATTGTTGGTTGTAGTATTATGATAATTTTGCAGTAAAAAGAATATCTTTAGGAGAATACCCTGTACTGGACAATTATTTTATAGAAACCAAAATGTATAGGGCATTTCACCTTGTTTTGAAATCTTTCTTATTTCGTTTGTACGTCATACTGCATGACGTTTTACCTTTATTTTCTTTCTGCATTTTATAGAGCATTATTTGACTTGTCACTATTCGACTTGGGTCAAGTATACATTAAACATATCACTACCACAGAACTCCGCATCTAGCGGTAGCGGGTACGCTACAGCTACCACAAGCACAAAATAACACTAATGTATGTTCTAATAACAACTGTCCTTGAACACAAAATTTTATCCAAATTGCATTTTTGACTTTTTTATTTTGAAGGTCTATAGCTTTGTAACATTTCATTTTTGAACATAGATATGTTGTGCTTTATGGCCTATTTTGATCAAAGGCATTGACCCTCAGGAATTGGCATCGTCTGCTCAAGATATCCTATATGTAAAATAGGTGAAGTCCCATTTAATGTTAAATATCTAGCTACATTTTAAAGCAGGTGTGGAATTAAGTCGTGAACTTAGAATTCCAAAACAAAAACCATTCAAGAAAAAAATTACTCGATACGAATATGAATATAAAGAACGAAGTAAGAGAGATCCAAAAACCCTGAAGTACCCTGTACGTTTTAGGCTCACTAAAAAGATTGATTAGTACAGGGTATACCCCTAAAATGTATCTTGCCAATACGAGAATTACCATATGACTAGCCCCAATAATAATGATAATATCGCCACGTAGATTTTGCTGGAGATGCTGAGATAGAAGAAGACTGAACCAGAATCGCGTTCGATGCTCAACGAGATTTCCATAGCTATTTCATGATGAACATCAAATCACACAAAGTTATGCTCGAAGCTTCTCGTATAATATGTACTGATACACATTATTTGTCTGTGTGACATATGATCGTTTTTCGATTACACAGAAACAAGACAACATGCACAAAGTTTTCATAGCTTTTTGGTATGAAAATTAAATAAAATCCTATTTAACCTAACTGGCTCCATTTTGATAAACCTAATAGTTTCTGAAAAAACAGTAAAAATCATCTGGGGGCATGGCTTACCCTCATCAGCTTCTCTGGTTCACCACTTTTGAGTAGTAACTTTTAAGGGGTTATTTAACATATCACAAAGAAGGCCTATCAAAAATCCAAGGATCTACCTCAATTCCCCTCTATTTTTACTAATTTGACTGAACTGTTACCGTGGTATTAAAATATACATATCTTAGAAACTGTTTATTTGTGCTAGAAACATAACAGTAAAATGCAGGAGGTCAAAAGATTTGGCTATAACATTTATTTTTTCAAAACACATATACATAACGTGTCTTCGAAACTTTTAATTGTATTCTTGTAAACAAAACTAATCATGTTAAAATAAATGATTTAAAAACAAATTATTAAAAAACAATTATTTGCATAAACCTTATGTATTTTAGAACAAAAGAGGCTCAACGCTATTTTCTCATGTTAATAATAATTTTCAGAGTTACATCGGAGTTTTACGGAAAACGTTAATTTTTCTGCGTTTAAGGTTATTTATGGAATTTACGAACAAATCAACAAAAATAAAGATCACTTATGTGCTTAGCATCCCGAAATCATTACGTCAATCGTAATTTTATCTCTGATACATTCGGCAACGTTGCTGGGTTCGGTAGGGTAGGTAGGCTTGCTTAAAATTATACAAATGGGTCTGTAAACACTGTAATATGTATCGGGTTCAAGAACGACTGTCAAATATTACCAATATTTTTTTTTCATATATTTTTACCCCTCGAGGATCTTAAATATTGCTTATCAGAAATAGATCAATATTATGTAAAATATACACATTTTAAAAATCAAAAAATGCGGGTCTACTAACGACCCCACCATATAGCGGGTCCGACAACGTCGATTAAACCAATATATATATATATATATATATATATATATATATATATATATATATATATATATATATATATATATATATATATATATATATATATGGCATGTATATGTGTATTTAACTTACTTTTAATGAAATTGTTTCTAAAAATGAGTACCTTTTATTACGTATCGTTCGATAAAAACAAGAGTATACTATTTAGAAATATAATATTTTACTGTAGCATGTAGAAATAAATTTGCTACTTGCTCGTTTCTAAAATATTGAATTTGGTTCAGTAGTTTACAACCAATACGCTTTCAAAGTCAAAGAGCTCTAGTAGTATACATTTCAAGTTATAAATTTTGTGTCAATGTACATCTTGTTCCTAATAGAAGTAGTTATAACATGCCTCTGACCGATGAATTCCACTATCAAATTTTAAATTAGTAAATTTATTTTCCAAACGGAATTTACTTTATCCACTTTGAACACAAAGATATACCTTGTTCAGTTTCTATTGACCTCATAGGGGGCTCTTGCCCCCTCCCCAATCTCGCTGTGGAAACACTTTATATAATGACAAGCGATCTTATTGTAAATTATAGATCACTCCTAGGCATACTATTATAATAAATAATAAATAAACCTTTAATTTCTTATAATTGACCCAAAAGTATTTAAAAATAGTTGTACTTGGGTAACATGATTGTGACACCTGACGTGTACGCTTCTGCGCCCCTTATGATTCTCGAAGAAATGTTTCATTAAATGTATTTAGAGATAGTAGTAGTTGGTACAAGCCTGCTATATCTGCAAGATCGTAAAAAAAACTACAGAGGAAATGGAGCACCCTTTAATAAATAAAAGAAAAGACATTGACTACTTTAAAAGGGTAAAACTAGTCTTAAGAATATGTGGGATATCTTTAGAAGAAACAAACAGTTTAAATTTTAAAATTTACTCTTTCATTATTCCAACTTTTTATTTTATTTATGCGTTAATCTGTGTCACAGAAGTATTTAGATATGATACTGATGCATTGGTTGATAATTTGTATTATCAATTTGGTACATTTATAGGTAAGTCTTTTTTATACATTAGAAATATTAGAATGTTACTATAAATGAATATCGACAACCAGGCGGCAAACTGTGCTATTTACATTTTAGCTGCTGTAAAGGCTGTAGTAATGCTTCAACAAAGAATTCAAATTGGGAAAATAATGGAAACACTACAAAAGGAACCATTTTTACCAAATCCTAAACGTGGAAATCGTGTAGAAGAGAAACTAGTCCAGGAATGCCTTTCACTTACTCGTATGCAGGTATGAGAAACCATCTTACGGGTATGAATTTAGAAATACTTTAAAATTCTAAGGATTAAATTATTATGTTCAAACACTATACATTGGTGAATTGCAAAGCTAAGGTTTCCTAGGGTAACGGTGTCGTCATATAACGGCCGTAATATTACGGTGAATCACGTCACAAAGAACGTTTTCTTAGTTTTAAATCGTTGCGGTTATCTCAAGAGCAGTCATCTGCGCTGTAACGTAAAAAAGCGGCAACACAATTCTATTCCTAGCTTTACATCAGTCTCATTGTATAACGGTCGTATTTTTCTTCCAACGCTACGTGACGTCAGTACCGCTATTTTACGGCTGCTATATGATGGCACCGCTATTCTAGGAAACCTTAGCTTAACCAAAAGTATAATAAATAGTATTTAGTATTTTAGGTTCCAAGAAAATACAACTTCTCGAATGTAGGCATGTCTTAACGAATGTTTATTCTCAGAAATTGTAGAAATGGTTCTTATAGTTTATTTTCAACTTTACTCCCTGAAACTCTATAATATGTAATTATATAAAGGCTTGATTTGGATTGATAAATAGCAAATTGCGAAACTTTAAATATTCATTTTAATTTTATTTCAGTTCTAATGTATAAATACACAATGTATAGTTTCATTTATTACAATTTATATTACCTTAAACCCTCAATTACCTTAAAAAATGAGATCCATGATTATTTGTGTAAACTATCAAAAAGTCCAAGAATCCCGATATGTCTTTACGAACGACGAAATACTGATCTGAGAGGTATAACGGTTCTAAAAAGTATTCAATAATAAGCAGGCCATGACTTACAATCAAATTTGTAAAACATGTATGTGCAAACAACTTGCACAAAAATAACACCCACATTATCCAACTATTGTATAAAATATTTGTTTGTACACTCAATTATCACACGAAGTTTGAGTAATGTAGGAGCATGATTTGTCAACAGTAAAAACACAAGAGCTTTTTTTTATCGGATAAATTTCTTTTTGTAACGAAATAATTTTGCAAATCAGTAATTTTATGAGAAAAACTGACATGGCAAAATCGCGAGACCTTGCCAAATGTTAGTTTTTCGAGCAAAATTACCGATGGAAAAATTTTGAGTTAAAAAGAAATTTTTCCTTAAAAGAAAAGCGCGCGTGTTTTTTGGCAAGATAAATTGACGACTGAATATATGAATGAGCAACAACAATAATTATTTTTATTGATACAATTAAATTATTTGAATGAACAGTTATTAAATACACAATTGTTATAAATAATTATAACTGACAGGGCAGACATTAAAGTGACGTAAGCGTACTAGATGTAGTCTGGTTATGAGGAATACGCGTTTTTATCGGTGATAAAAAAGGATGCACCTTTTTTATCGCTGTCAAAATGACAAAACTGTCATCATTAAATGACACATTTTATATAGGAGTTAATTTATCGTGTGTAAATGCATTCAAGTATTTATGACACACAAAATTGACAACCACACGTTGCAACAAGCTACTGTCAATTATTTCATTTACACTGTTTGCACAAATTTGTTTTTGCACGTCCTATATATAAGGCTCTACTTTAATCCCCCAAAAGAGAAAGTAAAGTAGCACTTTTACTCCCTGTGGGAGTAACATCACAATACATACAATTTCAAAAAAACATCCCACCATTCGATGACCCTCGGATGATACGGTACAGTTTTAAAGCCTTGCTTAGGGGTTTTCGTTTCACCCTTCGGTATATTCTTATATTGTTACATAAATCCTGTACGTATATATACAGGTACGAACCCAAAGGGGAAGACCTCCAAATTAAACCCAAAGTCAAAGGGGCAGGAACAGGAAAAAAAGACAACGAGTAACAAAACCCAAACAAAAAATAAAAGACCTAAAAATAAATCACCCTGTATATGGTATTAATTTTAAATATTTAAACAGAATTTTACCTTTCGATAAACTGAAAGGTCTTTTATTACACGATTTCGTCAAGGTAACTGATAGGGAAAAATTACCTAAATGGTTGACACTAGAATTTAATCCGCCTAATTTGACAATTGATCACATATAAACAATCAGATGATCATTTTGTTGAATGCGAGATTTTCTCCGCTAAACCGAATTATATCAAAACCAATTTTCTAATTCATCTCCCATCCAACTTCTAATGAAAAAGCCACCATTTTGTTATATCCCCTGCTCTATTGAGAATGCGCTTAACCGCGCAGGTACGACTTTACGATAAACAGAGGCAAAGGGAAACCCAGTGACAACCAAACCAACGGAGAAGCGTGGTTATAAACAGTGACCGTCAAACAATCAATGGGTTGTGAATTTCAACGTTATAATTCCCCCCTCAACTACCAGTCGCGAAAACCCTTTCGCGGCTTAGCATAACCTAGCCTTACTAAAATCTAACTTGCCCAAAATAAATCGAAAGAACAACTCATCAGGCTGACAAATACCATGACCAAAAAAAACATGGCACCAAAAATGGACACCATAAAGGTGATCCAAAAATAAAAAAAACAAAAAATGACAAACACAAATTGGAGGATGATTCACAACAAAACCTACCAGCACGAACCACTGAACATGGCCGGCAAAAAGATCTGAACAGAGAGCCGCCGACATACTCTCTACTCCTACCCAAGAGAGGGTAGTATAGAGGAAAAAGAAGAAAAAGAAAACACAGTGAAAAGGAAGAGCTCGCCCGGATACATGTGAAGTGGGCTGATGGGAGAGCCACCGAGGAGCACAACTTTACACACGATGCGGGGCACTGCCTGCTCCAACGTCGTGGAGACTGAACAGCGCTAAACCGCTGCATCCGAGGTTCGGAAGCACTACTCAGCAACACTAACCACCCGGACACCACACACGCACCGTTTAGACAGAGAACAAGAGAAGAAGAAACCGGGAGTTAAAAAGGGAGTCCAGCCCAAAGAAACCCAAAAGGACCACGGTCTTGGGGATCCAGCCCAAGCCGTGCTATGGCAAATATGGAGTCCAAATCGGTATAGGAAGGCAGGAGAAGATAAAAAGGAGAAGAGAAATCGTCAAATCAGGTACACTAAAAAAATAGTTTGGCTAAGCCAAAAAAAAGTCAAAATTGCTATATCAAGAACCTTGGTATAAAAGCCAAACATAGATACCTGCAAAACAAAGATCTATATAAAAACTAATAAGCCCTAACAAGTCGACAGATATTAGGTCGAACTGAGCGTATTATTAAACGTTCCAAATGAGAACAGCCCCAACCATCGCTGAACTCTGTGGAATCCAAACCACCAAATGGTTCCCCAAAAAAACAATCAAATGACTCTAATCTCCGACATGATTCGGAACATACTCTTTCAAATCTTTGGCATGAAATTTACCGGCTTCCCTACCAAGTTCATCAGCTAGAATGTAAGTCCAAGGAGACATCTTTTTGTGAATGGTAAAAGGACCAATATAACGAGGAGCAAGTTTATGTGAAAAATATTTACTCGCATCAGAAAGCGTAAAATTTTTCCGTAAGACCTTATCACCAATAACAAATTGAGTATTTCGCTTACGGAGATCATAGTAATGTTTATTGCGATCAAAAGAAGTTTTTATTTTATTACGCACTACCTCACAAACTCCCTGAAATTTATCAGGAATAACAGTAGCAGACGAACGATCAACTTGCAGATCTTGAACTTCATCAGATATTTTATGATCAGTGCCTTTCCCATATGTTCCCTACCAAAAGTTAAGAAATAGGGAGTGTAACCAGTAGCCTCATGACGACCAGTTCTAAGGGCACACCTAATCTTTGTTAATTCATCTGCCCAAGAACGCTGATTCTGTTTGACATAGGAACAAATCATAGTCTTAACGTTTCTGTTCGCTCTTTCTGTGGGATTTGATTGCGGGTGATAATGCGCATTAAAACGAATTTTTACAGAATAGTTACTACAAAAAGTGCGAAACTCACGACCAGTAAACTGGGCTCCATTGTCTACCAACACCAATCTAGGTACGCCAAAAACTAAGAATACTTCATCTTCAATTCTCGAACAAACCTTTTTCGCTGAACTATTCCGAAGAGGAAATAGCAAACAAAACTTACTAAAATAATTCACTATGACTAAGACATATGAGTAACCTTTTGTACTCCTCGGGAGAAGACCAATCAAATCTATACTGACCATCTGCCAAGGGCGATCAACAATTGGTTGCGGAACTAAGAGACCAGCAGGAGGTCTCAAATCTGGTTTACATTTTTGAGAAATTTGACAAGTTTTAATATATCGAGCTACATCGGCTTGCATTTTTGGCCAATAATATTTGGGAGTTAATCTATGATATGTTTTATATACTCTACCATGACCGGAAGTAGGATGATCATGTGCCTGACGAAGAATAGCAAGTCTATTTTCTTTAGGTACAACAAGTTTCCAAACGGTATCAGAATCATTTTCGGTTTTCATAGATTTATATAAACCTTCATTAGTAATACGCCATTGAGAAAACTTAGCAGGTTTAGCTCGAACCCTATCAACCATACTATTATACCACTTATCGGTTGAAACTATAACAGGCTCATTACCTGACTAAATACTGTCAAGAATCGGTACGGAACGTGATAACGCATCACGCATCTTTACCATTACGATGAACCACCACAAAGTCATATTCTTGGAGTCTCAAAGACCACCTAGCTAAACGACCTGTCGGGTTTTTTAAATTATGTAACCACACCAAAGAATAGTGATCGGTGATCACCGTGAAACGACGGCCTTCTAAATATGGCCTTCTAAATATAATATTCTAAATATAAGTTTTTCTACGGCCCATAAAACTCCTAAACATTCCCTCTCAGTCGTAGAATAATTTCGCTCTTGACGAGTGAGAGAACGACTAAGGTAACAGATTACACTTTCCTCACCATCAATATGCTGCGTCAAGACAGCACCTAAACCAAAACCACTACTATCGGTTTGAACAGTAAACGGCAACTCAAAATCTGAACAACGTAAAATAGGTGCCCTAGCTTCTTTCAAAGTCCGCAAACTACATTCACACTTAGATGACCAATAAAATTCGACACCTTTCTTAAGAAGATTTGTCAACGGCTGAATGATATCAGAAAACTGTGGTACAAAACGACGGTACCATGAAGTCAAACCTATCCGACTTCTAACTTCAGTCACATTCCGAGGAGGCTGAATATTCATAATGGCCTGAACTTTCTCAGGATCCACATGAATTCTGACTAACTACATAACCTAAGTATCGTAGCTCAGGGACACAAAGTTCGACGATATTTGTACGACTTTACGATAAACAGAGGGAAAGGGAAACCCAGTGACAACCAAACCAACGGAGAAGCGTGGTTTTAAACAGTGACCGTCAAACAATCAATGGGTTGTGAATCTCAACGTTATATTATGGCCAATCTGATTCTTACTATTTTTGTTCACTATATATAAACTTCACTAACACGGAAAAACAAAAAACAGCGTCGTTAAAAAACCCAAGTCGTTGCTGTCTTAAATTCGAAATAACTTCACTTAATAGACAACCTAAACAGTATTTACGTACTTAATTAACGAAAATTATTAAATTTGTGATATCTTATTTCCAGATAAATAGTATGTATGGCGCTCCTGAATCAATTACTACATAATTTGACCTTTTATTTTATGAAATTAACCAGTAATTTGTTCTCTTAATGAACTATGAGTGATAGGAACGCTATCACTGTTCCGTTGCTGGCATATATGAGATATTTAAACCTTGTGTAGTACAAATAATAAATATGAATGAATATATATAACGTTTAATTAATCACGTATGTAAAATAGCTCGACTTACCTATATCGATGCAAGGATACGAAATCGGATTAAATTTTAAATTTGTGTTTTGTAAAAGAAAAAATTTTTAAAGATCTGCCAACTGATTATCACTCCGCTCCAGCTAATTGAGCTATAGTATCAAATCGACACTCGAGCACACCACACTTATTTTAAGAAAGGTTAAACATAATTTTTCTTTAGAAAAATTCATAACAGTTAACGGCAAATATTTGAATTTTAAAATAATAATAAGCTCTTATGTAGAAAGAAACGCGTTTCTTAGAGCACCAATTATTTCAATGAAAATACTTGCAATTTGCTCTATGTCTAATGCTTTAGTGAAGCTTTTAGGCAAATAAGTTTTTAGTCTGCGTAATAGAAAAGGATCTTTCAGTTCTACAAGTCGATGCAGGTAATGTCATCAAAGATTTAATGAACTCTAAATACTTTTTTCTCTATTTTTATTACCTAAATATATTAACCATGCCCATCCCTCATTAAATTGTTTTGAGGGCCACACCCTTCGTACCACCATGTAGCCGGCGCCTTTGAGCCCTATTATGTTCTTTAAAATGAATAAGAATTTTTACTTTTACAGGAAATTGGTTATTGGGTAGCCGGTTTCGTAACAGTGATTACTGCAATAATCGTTGTTGCATTGAAACGCATCAGAAGCAGTGATTCTGATGACTGGGCTTTTCCTTTTGGTTTAATAACTTTGTTTAATGTAACACATAGCCCTAATTACGAATTAATGTATTCCTACCAAGCAATAAGTATGTTTTTCTATGGAGCAGTTTTCACTGCAACTGATTTAACTATAGCTGGAATACTCGCTCATTTGGTTTATCAATTTAAAATTTTACAAAATAACTTAAGAAATCTTGTGACACTAAGCTACGAAGATATGATGAAGGTAAGTTCAACGAGTTTTTGTGAAGGCTTCATATTTTTGTAAAGTCATTAATTCTATTAATGCACAACCATCCTTTGGATATATTAACAACTGCAGAAGCCCAATCAATAATTTTAGAATTTTCATAAATTGCCATTTTTATTATAAGGTAAAAGTTTATTAAAGGTACAATTTAATACCATTTGTTATTTTCTATCAGTCGCGTGCGGTGAGAATCTAAGCAAGGGAAGTACAATGATTTTGATTTTACTATACTTAGTTGCAGTAGAAACAGTATCATATAATTAGGCTTATAAAAGATTTTTAAATAAAAACTTTTCGCTTTATACTTGTGATATCAGATTATAATCTTTACTAAAAAAGTATTTATAATGCACCTCAAATATGTGAATAAATTGGAAAATTCAGACTTATTCCAAACACCTTTTCATAATTAAAAAGAAGATAAGGACAACAGAATAACACATAAACTACTACGGGTTGTTTGCCGCTAATTTTTGTAGGCTTCAATTTTAAAATATCTGTTGCACGTTTTAATCTTTACTAAATAAATGAAAAAAAATTAAATTTGGAAATTCTAGTTTTCGTCTGTATTAATCAGCAATGTATGTTTTTCGAAAACTGTGTGCAAAAAATCTTTTCTCTATTAATTTACAGACAGAAGTGACGCGATCCAAGGGTATCGGAAATACTCGGACCTTTTGCCGAAGCAGCCTAATTTGCAGTCACCCGATAAGCAATTTTAAATTTGCGTAGAATCAAACTAACTACAATTATTTCCGTCTATGAAATAATTCTAACTAATATAAATTAAAGTAATAAAACTTTCTAAGATTTAGTATCATTCCCAAATATACAGTGTTTAATACGTAACACTTAATTAACACTAAAAGGAATAAATAATCAAATTTATCTGAGCACCAAGCATCTAATAACATGACCTTATACAATGCTAACCGTATCAACACAGTGCACCACCCGCTAAGGAAAATGCTGATAAATGCAGTAAACAAATGAGTCGTTTCTTTTATACAAGTATATGATTCTGAATTACCGTTATGTGCAGTAGGTACCCTATTTTAGTATTTTTGCTGCACGAAATTGACAAGTTAATTAAATATTACAAATTAAATAAATAAATGATAATTAACTAAATAATAAATTAAGTAAATAAATAATAACCACAATCTTATCTTATGTAATCTTATAAAAATGGTTTGGTAACATTGTTTTTTATGTTCAAATAATTTCTAAGGGAAGCAATACTTCCATTGCTTCCATGAACCGCACGCCACTGTTTTCTATAAACTATGGCACTTCAAAAAGTCGTTGAATGATTTATTAATGTTTCTCGCCAAAGTGGTTCGAATAGACCTGTTAACAACAAAGAATAAAATGTACAAATTGTAGAGTTAATTACAGAAACTTACTGTAGAACTGTGTTATAGATTGCTAGAAATTCTAAATTAAGTATATGTTACATTTGTATTTTTAGGATAAAGGGTTCTTTAAAACGGAAGATTTCAATACGAAGAAGATTGATGGCTCGATGATACCTTGGAAAAATCTTAAGAAATGCCTCGTGGATGTTATTGGATTTCATTCGGCAATAATAGACGTTGCGAATGAATTTGAATATGTGTTCAGTGGTTTATTGTTAGTGGTTTTCGTGAATAATCTAGGCTTGATCTCGTTTATGGTCTACCGCATATCAATGGTAAGATAAACGTTAGAATTGAAAATATTTGTAGTCCGAACAGCCATAAGAATGGAATAGAATAGAATACTTACTAGAATACTACTAACGAAATTGTAAATTTTGATACTGTTATCATGGGATGCATTGTGTTGTGTATTAAGTGCAATGTGCTTACGATAAGCTTAACGTAATACAATTCAGTTTCATAACATCTTATATCTTTACCTTATAATATTAAAAGATCCAATGAATAATTATTTTTGTTAACAAAAAGCATTCTTTCCTGAAAATACTATTGCGTTTATATCTCATTAATTTCTTTAACAAATAAGGTATTTAATCTATGAAATAAAATATAATTATTCTTATTTCATCCAATTTTTTAATTCATTAAGTAGCAATTATCATTTATATTACAACTATATTGGCATACATTCTACTTTGAATTTATAATAATTTTCAACAGTTGTACGTAAAATACACTTGACAAATTTGAACAAGGTCTTGTCGCTTAACGGAATTTGTATGTATCAGACAAGGGTGGAGATTCATACGTCCCGCGGATTACCTAAAGTTAGCGAGGCTATGTGAAAAACAATTACATAATTTTTAGTGTTGCCAACTGTAATGCTACTTACCAAACTATTCCTAACAAATTTTATTTAAAACTTTATTAAAAATCAGTATTAAGAAAATGACGTTGAGAGTAACTACTATTCATTTTTTTTCTAGAGACCTCTGCCATTGAAAGCGTATTGTTCATAAGCTACTAAACCAAATTAACTATTTTAAAAACGAGCAAATGGTAAATTTATTTCTAGATATAACAGTAAAATAATATATTTTTAAGTTGTTTAAGTGTTAATCGGACGATATCTAGTAAAAGGAACCTATTTTTAGAGACAATTCAGACAATACAGAAAGTATATGCCATATAGCTATGAGATTTTTGTAGGGGTTAGAAAGAAATCTTGCGGTTCATACGCTGTCAATTTTCACACAAAGAAACGTTTTATTTAAGATTTATATGAAAAGATAGCGAACTATGTTTTCTTGAAATTAATAGAGATAGCGTCAAGATTTTTTCGTTAAATCAACACTTTTCGTATGTAGGCATTAGCTTCCTCAAGAAATGTTCCTTATCTTAACAAAAAAATGCAATTTAACAAAAATCGATTTTCTTTGTCCAAATCGCTTATCCCTAAAAATGGATACCTTTTATTAGATATTGTCCAACAAAAAAAAAAGTATAGCACTTAGAAATATAATATTTTACTTTTATATGTAGAAATAAATTTAGCATCATTTTTTAATGCTGATATTTAGCTTTTAAAAAATACGATTATGTTTATTTTATAAGAACAATGTCATGCTGCTTAAAAGAAAGTAAAATTAAAAACAAAATGCAAACGTTAAAGTCAAACGCAGGCTTATTTGATCACTGTCTATTATGATAGTCAAATTCTAATGGCAGATTTGAGTAAAGCGGTTTTTAAGTAAAGCAAAACTTTTTTAAACAATGACTTAAAGAAGAATGATAATAAAAAAGTTTTTCATTTGGCAAGAGAATTCGCGCACACTCTGTATAATAATTATTATCTTTACAGCTTTCGCTTCATGCTAGCCGTATATTCACCGAATTGGGAGAATTTATTTGTTCTGCCCTACAGACTCTAGTTGTTTGTTATTGGGGAGAAGAGTTAGTAACTCAGAGTCAGCTAGTTGGGACATCTGTATTTGAAATGGATTTTACTGGTACCGATTTGAGATTTCAAAAAGCTCTAATTCTTATAATACGTAGGAGCCAAAATCCTGTTGCAGCAACGGCTAAGAAATTTACCATTGTTGGAATGACAACTTTTGCATGGGTAAATATTTACTGAGCAAAACTTTATTGGTTAAAAGTAATAATTGTATTTATTACTTTACAGATGCTACAAAAATCATATGCAGCGTGCATGGTTCTACGGAAATCCAAATGAAGTAACTGGCATATAAGCACTAGATAGATGTACATTTATTGCTTGCAATCTTCTTCTGCACTGATTAGTATAGTCTCGTGAAACAAAGAAAAATATAAAAACCTTAGAATAAACTTTCACAAGTTCTTGTAGCAATTCATAGTCAGTCTAACTATAATATACATATTAATGAACTTTTGACAGAAATTGTTTGTATTCGCATGTAGTGGTTGGAACAAAAAATAAATCACAAAAATTGTTACTTGTTACCGTTTGTATTTAATTAATCCATTACATGAAGTTTAAATACTTTTATCTACGACCACCATAGAAAGTTAAATATTCCGCACAATCTAGTAACCGTGAAAACGACCAATTGCAAACAATCTCCAAACTCAACGGTAAAGTATGTGAGGAAGGAGTTCTCAATAATCCGTAGTTCTATTAAAACGCCATAGATGGACCATAGACTTGCAATATTTATAATATTATTAATTATTTGAAATATAAAATGTTATAAATTTTAGATAAAGGTTAATTTATTTTGTTTAATTAATATTTTACATTAAATTATATTTCGAATGGAAATCCATCTAGAAAAACAACTAAGGTCTGACCCGGGGAATTGAACCCGGATCGCTCGGTTAGTAGCTACAGCGTAACCATTGAGCTACCGAGACGCCTTTCAATGATGTTTTTTTCTCATTATATAAAGTTACAATGATTGTTATTCAATTAAAATGTAAAATTAATTAATATTTTACATTATTATATAATTTTTAATGTAATTTTATTTATTATTATTGCTAAATTACAATAAAAACATTGAAAACATTTATAATTTGCTACATAATGCGAGAATATTTGGCATTTTGCGCAGAGGTTATTAACCTTGACAATTGAATTGTGATTTTTGTACATATAAATTATTTTTTGAAAACGAGTCCATAATTATTTAGCTGTAAGTACTAAATAGTAGATTGACTGAAATTATACAAATTGTAAACGTATTATTACTATTGTCTTTACAAATTTAATGGTTACTTTTGTCGTTTTTAAAATTCTAGATGTATCATGAGTGAATCCGATGAAAGAAAATTGGGGTGTTCACTCGTACATCTCCAAACATCGTGGAAGCGGCTCACATTACATCTCTTACTCGTAATTTATTGCCAAATATTTCACGTAAAAAATATGAATGCGAGTATAAATTCTAGGTTAAAAAACTTTCTTAGCTGTTGGTGGTTTATTACTTTTTTTGTTGTCGTAGATAAAGTATAGTGTGTAACGTGTGCAAAAACACCAATTTCTCACTCGTGTGATTTTGGCATTCGACTACGTCTCATGCCGCAAAATCTTCACACTCGTGAGAAATTGGCACTTTTCTGCACTTGTAACACAATATACTATTTGACGTGTATAACTAAGTAGTGTCGTGCAGAATAGAAAATATTGTGCAAAGACTGATATACGGAATGTGACTGTCAAATAACATGACGATCAAGTACGCCGTTGGGTAATGTGGGGCCAACGACGGGGATATGCAAGAAAAATCGTTAGTCTTAATTTTTTTTGCATTAGAACGAGGCTAGTCTCGTCTTGCTCCACCGTTCAGTGTCCTTGCTTGCCTTCATTTAAATGGATACTAACAAGTTTTGTTTGTTGTAAAAGTAAGTGAATTCTACTGCTTTGACAACTCAACTTCGAATGGAGAACAAGCTATTCATATTTAATGTTATATAGCAGAGAACATCGCTTAATACGGTATGTGACTCTACAGATGTCGTAACATTCATTTCTCGATATTAATGTTATTTTTGACTATGTATACTTGGTGTTTTGGAAAATGTGTCCGTCCCGATAAAGAGCAATAGGGATATATGTGTAGAGTAACATCTCATTAATAATATACTAAAAAGCTACTTTGAAATAAATAGCACGCCACTGCAAAGTAGTAGATAAAAGCATATGAAAATTATGCCTATTATATAGTTTTCCAGGTCATCAACAAAATAACCATAATAAACCCAAGCAGGTAGCCGGGTAACTAAATTCTTCGAAAATTGTAATCAAAACAAAATAGTAGTACGTACTTTTAAAACGTTTTTAGCTAAAAAATAATCTACTCACAATCCACTCATTATTACCATCTATAAATAACTGTTAATGACTCAGATCTTTAAAATTGCAATCTGCAGTATGCAGTTTGTCGTCAGTTTCTAAATTTTCTTCGTGGTAGGTGGCCGTAAACTTGAGTTTCGATAATTTTATTAATATACGTTTTAGAATTAATAACTTGGGTTAGGTAGTGTTAAGTGTTTGATCAGTAGTTTAATTAGTTGTGTTTAGTGTTTAGTTACTGTAAATTAGTGTAGTTACTGCAATCGTACAAACTATACAGAGAATGTTCGATACAGGATCCGTTATGTCAAGAGCTGATGGAAAAGGACTCAATCCGCACCACGGAGATGATGTCGCGGAGGAAGAAAACATCCTAGAGTTAGTTAAAGAGGATCCCACTGTTAGTGTGCGTACCTTAGCAGTACAAACTGGTGTATCTTCTACTCGTGTTTGACGTGTTTTAAAAGAAAATTCTCGACACCGATACCATTATCAAAAAGTACACGGACTAGAACCTGGAGATCATATTCCTCGAGTACAATTTTGTCAATGGCTATTGGAACGCAACCAGGGAAATCCCCAGTTTGCACAAAAAAGTACTGTGCATAAACGAATGCTGTTTAACTCGGGCGGGGGTTTTCAATTCACACAACAACCACATTTGGAATGACGAGAATCCTCATGCTGTCCGAAGACATTATTTCCAGAGACGTTTCTCCGTAAATGTGTGGGCGGGGATTTATCAGAACTTTAATAGGACCTTTTGTTCTGCCCCAACGATTCACCGGTGACTGGGACCTACACTTTCTGGACAACGAAGTGTTCGACGGACTCCCACTAGCTGAACTGGCCTGGCTTTAGTTTACTTTACCCTCCAGGTATGCGAGCTTTTGAATAACGAATACCCTAATTAGTGGATAGAATGTGGAGGACCCATCGCCTGGCCTGCGAGATCACCGGATTTAACTCACCTCAATTTTTGAATTTGGGGATATTTTAAAACGTTAGTGTACAAGATAGAAGTAGATATCGAGGAAGAGCTACGCGTACACATTGAAACCGCTGCAGAACAAATTCGCGCAAATGTCGATGTTTGCTATCATAAACGAATGCATCATAGGTCGTGCGCGATTGTGTGTACAGACAAATGACGATTTATTTGAACATAAAGTTATAAATATTGTTGCATCTAAACGTTAAGTTTTGCTCATATTGTTAAAATTACGTTCGTAAAATAAAAAACAAGCAACGAAATCTGCATCATAATTAGGCCAATGAACGTATGTTACATCTTATTTACCGACTAAATAATGATAAAGTCAACAAGGTAGTGAGCCACCCGGCAACAGCTGCTCAAGTTTAATTCTGTTCCTGGAAATTGCAGATGTGATATCATTGTTTGCTTTATCAGTAATTCATAGTTAAAATAATCCATAGTCGACTCGTGCCTTGCAAAAAATGCGGAAAAGTTCGGAAAAATTTTTGTTTATATTTTTTTATTTTATGAATTTTGAGGTCTCTGTATGGCCAACTTTCACCCCCTGAAAACATTGCATACTTGCCTGGAAGACCCTGAAAAAGCCTGGATGATGTGTATATAATCTCACAGGAGACTACATTTAGCTGATGAGATCCAAAAGACCGAAACAGCTGTCTTAGAATGTCTCCTGTGAATTATACACATCTTATTTTTAAATTCGGGTTTTAATTTTGTCACACTGACTTATTCTGTAAATAATTTTCCCACTATAAATTTTAATAATACAAATATTTTGAGACAATAGAAAACAATGCAAAAAGGGTAGTTTTAGAAACGTGTTTTATAATTAAATGTAGCAACCTATTTCTAATGTTAAATCAGGTATACAAATATCAAACTATAGTTATTTAACAATAAATTAAAATTAATTTAATAACGAATATTAAGATAGGTAACAGATAAATTACATAGTTACATGTAAGTTACACAGAGAAAAGTAGAAGTAATAACCAATAGTATACTATTATGTAGCTATTATGTAATTATTATGTCATTTAGGTAAACAACCTGGGGTGTCAATTCTGTCGGACATTATTATGTTAATTGCACGTTGAAATATAACTGGAGCTGTTCTTTAAGCCGAAAGGTATTCTTATAAACTGAAATTTTATTTGTTCAATTTGTATTTGCCAACATCCAGAGGCGACGTCAAGGGTACTGAAATAGTTTGCTCTTCCTAAACGATCTAGAACAGTGTCTATATTCGTGTTAAGTGAAACTTATTTTCGATAGTTTGTTCATTTAATTTCCTATAATCCATACGACTTTCCATTTTCGTTTGCAGAGAGGTCTACTTTCCTTTACTAGCCAAATTGGGAAATTGTATGAGGATTCTGTCTTAGAATTATGTCTGCCTGAATTGTTATTTAATTTATTTATTAATGACCTACCAGAGTCCTGTTACAAAAGGTCAAAAGTGTATCCTAAATTCATTAACGGTAAATTAAACAACAAAAATACAACAGTACAATAAAAAGTACAGCTCAAGGCGAAAGATTCATGGCTGCAAATGAAATAAACAAATTCTACGCAAAAAGGCAAATGTTGGAAACATCAACTTATAATTTACATTTATTATTAGCAAAACATATGGACCCATAAGAATGAATTATCTTTGAACGCAAAGTAATAAATCAAAAATTTAATTGTAAAAGAATATCTTGAAAAAGAAATATAAAAATTTATGTAAAAACACCAAAAATGAATTTGAACATAATGACAATAATAAAAATAGTAACTATTCTGGTATAAACATTGTAATAATTCAAACGAAATTTAATTTCAAAAAAGATCAATTTCCTTTCTTAATAACGGCCTACATTTTGCAGTTAAATCGTCTTCAATCAACACAGAAGAAATAATAAGCGACATTGAGACGAATTTAAGAGCATTAGATGAAAACAAAAAACAATGTTATCGAACAACCTTAAAGAAAATTGTTGCTGATGAAATTAAAAAAGGAAACAAAACTAAGAATAAGGAAATAATGCCAAGGGAATGATTAAATCTCTAAAAGGGGCATGTCACCACTCCAAGATTGTGCAAAGAAATGTTTATATTTTAGAAATCGTTTTAATTATTACATATTTATCTATTTAAATATATTCTACTGTACTTTTATTATGTTGTAATACTAAATGAATAGTGAAAATTGTTTTTTTACTCTACTAAATCTTTTATTGAAACAGCGTACTCTCGTACGTTTCTCTTGTTAAGTTCTGGCCGATATTGAAATTCGAAAAACAGATAATCTAGTTGCGCTTCAAGGTAAACTCGGATACATTCGTGTATCTTAGTAGTGAAGTTAGCTACAAAGATGGCTGGTTGCCGTGCAACATTTTGGGAATCAGTGCAAGCGGCTTGTTTGTGATGTTAATACGAACTGGAGCCAGTCGATTTGTCAGTCCTCTGGCAAGAATTCCTGATTAATTTAAAACAAATTTTTTGTTAATTATTTATGCTTATAAAGAATTTTGTGGCATGAATCGATGTGACATACAATAAAGCTGATATTAATAACAGTTTTAAGAATAAATTTAATTTTCACCCAGTTCACCAGTCCCTTGTCGTCAGTCCCTTGCCTAAAAAGGCGACAGGGTAATGACGAATACACCAGTGGACTGACGCTTTCATGTCTGACGTATTTTAAGACTCTTGACTTATTTCCTGTTACTTTTGTATGGAGCATAGGGCCTCTATGAAGCATGCATTCTGGTTTTATTGTTTGCTAGGGCTCTAACTTCGTTCCATCTTCTTCCCACTTTTTTTTATTTCAGATTCCACAGTCCTTCTCCAACTAGTTGTTGGTCTGCCTCTTGCTCGTCTACCCTGCGGGTTCCATTGTAGTGCTTGGTGTTCAATTGCAGATGGGTCCTTCCTTAATGTATGGCCTGTGGGGGATTTATGCGCTGGTTGTAGTTATTTTCTTGAACTTCACAATAAAAGAAATGAATCTTTGAGATTGTTCAATTATAAATTCCGTTTTTACAAATTTTATGTGACATTATTTTATTGATGAAAAGCTAGTGGACTGTTACTATAACGACAATACATTATATCCATCTTCAATCAAAATTGTAAACTTTAACATGCCGCCCGCCTTGAAAGGCTCGCTTTCAAATGAGCGTTGTATGACTTTGAGTAACAAATATTAAAATTAACAAACAACTAACATGAATGCATAGAAGAATTACAACATTTCTAAATAATATTTTGCATTTTATTACTTCAAGTCCTTTCATTATATATGTGTCTCTATAGGAAGAACACTTATTTTTGTAACACTTCGTTTATAAATGCCACTACTAGTTTTAATCGTTACCACCCGAACTATACCATCAGGTCCAGGATGTAGATTAATGATTCTGCCAAGTTTCCAATGCAACACTGGTAACTTAGCTTCATGAAGCAAAACCAAAGCTCCCATTCGAATTAACTTTTGACTGTTAGTCTTCCATTTACTACGCTGTTGAAGAGAAGTTAAATATTCTGCTGACCATCTCTTCCAAAAATGTTTTACCATTTGTTGTAAACGTTCATATAGTTTAAGTCTGTTAGTGTTGTAAACGTCAGAATTGTCAAATTGAGGTATGGTAGTTAAAGAATCACCCAACAAAAAATGACCAGGAGTCAGAGCTGATAAATCAGAAGGATGAGAAGATAACTGTGTTAGAGGTCTCGAGTTAAGTACTGATTCAATTCGACACAAAATTGTGTATAAATGTTCATAGAATAAATGTGCATTTCCAACAATACGAACTAAATGATACTTTGCAGATTGTACAGCACGTTCCCACAAGCCTCCAAAATGAGGTGATTTTGGGGGTATTAAGTGCCATTGAATTTGATTGTTACATAAGTAATTGTAAATATCAACGTCACTAATTGAATTCTTAAGTCTTTCATAAATCCCTGAAAGTTCAGATTGTGCACCAACAAATCTAGATGCATTGTCAGAATATGTTTTTACAGAGGCCTCTTCTAGAAACGAATCTCTTTAAAGCATTTAAGAAAGTTTCAGTAGTAAGATCACATGTCAACTCTATGTGTACAGCCTTTGTAACAAAGCAGATAAAAATACAAATCTATGATTTTACCAACTTACGAGTTCGTAAGGTGCCATCTTTTATAAGAATTGGGCCCCCAAAGTCACTTCTTACAGATAAGAAAGGTCTTGCTGGTTATAATCTTGTTTTAGGTAAATCGCCCATTATACAGACAAATCCTTTGGTTTATTTTTAAAGCAAACTATACAATTTCGCAAAACTCCTTTAACGGTGTTTTCGTCATTAATTATCCAAACTTAATTGTCCAAACCGATAATGTTCATTTTGGATTATAAGTTTACTTAATTCATGTTTAGCAGGAAGAAGATAGGGATGTTTTTTATCATAAGTAACATCAGCATTATTAAGTCTACCACCAACTCTTAGTAAATTTTCGGAATCTAAGAATGGGTGTAAGGATAATATTTTGCTGTTGCTTGGTAAAGAGATATTATTTTTTAATGTTTGAATTTCTGAACTGAATTCTGTATGTTGTACTAATTTTATTAGTAGTTTGAAAGATTTTTCCATTTCTTTAGACGTCAAGTTTCCTGTAGACCTCTCACATCTTGGATTTGTATTATTTAAAAATCGTAATACATATGCAAAGGCTTTTTGAAGTTTAAACAAAGAGGAATACCTCTGAAAGATACATCTATCGAAATAAGAAATACAAGTTAATGGTTTGAATCGTTTTACTTCTGGTATTTTATTTAAGTCGCCATGTAACATAGGAACTCTTAATGAATAATTATCAAAATCAAAATTGATTTGTGTAAGAAACTTAGGACCAAACCACCATAGATGATGTTTGATGAGGTTTTGAGGAGTCGTCCCTGGAGACAAAATATCTGCGAGATTTTGTTCTGAATTTATGTGACGCCATTGATTTACGTCAGTCAAACCTTCGGATATGCGATTTGTAACGTATGTTTTTAAATTTGCAGATTCTATATTAATCCAAGACAAAACTATAGTACTGTCACACCAATAATACCTTTTAGTTATGGTAGTATCAAGTGCCTTTTCTACTACTTTCATAAGATTTGCAAGTAATACAGCTCCGTTTAATTCAAGCCAAAGAAGTGATATCGTTTTCAAAGGTGCAATACGAGACTTAGCACATAATAGTTTAGAAATGCAATTGCCAGAATAATCTGAAAAAATAACATATATGCAAGCACCGTAAGCCGACTCGGAAGCATCACCGAAACCATGAAGAGAAATCTGAGTAAAGTTAGGAATAGTAACTTGCCTAGATATGGTTATGTTATTTATGTATGATAATTGATCGCAAAAGTTTTTCCAAGAAGTATGGGTTTCTAATGGTAATGCTTCGTCCCAATCAACCTGTAGTTTCCTAAGGGTTTGTAAGAAGAGTTTCGCTTTTACCACTACTGGACCAAGCATACCAAGCGGATCAAAGATCTTAGCAATGACAGAAAGAATACTACGTTTTGTAATTGAATGTGAAACATTTATATTAATAGCGTAAGTAAGAAAATCCTGATTAGGATTCCAAACCAATCCTAAAGTTTTAATATTCTTATCATCGGAAATAATATAATTTTGCAGTGTGTCTGCGTTGATTTCTAAGTTTGTATGTAAGACATCACGAGAATTAGAACAAAATTTTCTTAACGGAAAACAAGCTGAATTAAGGATCTCCTCAATTTCTGATTTTAACTTTAACAGTTTTGTATCTGAACCTGTCAGCAGATCATCCATATAGAAATCTTGAAGAATAACTTTAGGAGCTTCTGGATAACGATATTGTGCGTCAATAGCAGCTTGATGTAAAGATCGAACAGCTAGGAAACTAGAGGGAGCTATTCCATATGTGATTGTATTCAACTGATATTGGCAGATTTCTGAATTCGAATCTGCCCGCCATAATATACTTTGAATGATTCATTGGACCTGATAGAATCCAACCAAGAGAAGTTTGCTGAAGAACTGGATTGTTTTTTCCAAGTTTTATTTGACCAACACCCAAAACATAAAAGAAAGTGCTAGCCCCTAAGAGAACGTCTATAGGACCTGATTTGTTGAAATCACAGTCGGCCAATTGAATATTGTTGGGAATATTTAATAGTGACATATTAAAGGAAATGATTGGCATATTTTCAGTTATCTTTGGAACAACCAAGAATGTTTCAAAGGCATTGAACTTACCATCAACAGAGAAAATCGAGGTTTCTATTTTGCTTGAAATATAACTTAATGTATTGTTAATTCCAGCAATTGGAATATGAATTTTTACTGGTTTCAAATTTAATTTATTTGCCAGAGAGAATGTGATGATATTGCTTTGACTTCCACTGTCTAACATTGCACGGCACTGTATAAGATTACCTAAACTATCACGAACAAATATTTTAGCTGTGGCAAGTAATATTTGATTTTCTAAAGGACGACAATGTGCATTGATAATTGATTCTTTTATGTCATCTTGATCATGTGTTAGATTTTCTGAACTTGACGTATTTGTATGTGTATGAGTAGTGGATGGTTGGGTGTTCAGAGATGAATTTACTTGTTTGTGGGGATGTAACAAAGATTTGTTTTAAACCGCAATACTTGCAATTACCAGCTCGAAGGCGGGCGGCATGTTTTTATTAGCAAGTACTTCCCACTCACGTTTTGTTATGGAATCAAGTTTAGAGATCAAAATGTGGATAATGAATGTATCCCAATAATCTACTGGCTGTCCTAAAGACTTTAATGCGCGTATGTTTTGTTGAAATTATCTACAAGCTTTCTAAGCATTGTATAAGATTCACCTTTTAAAGGAACTAAATCAAATATAGTTTTTTGGCCTCCTGTATTTTAAAACGGTTTTTTCAGTTCTGTATACGTCAACTGTAGCTTCATACTTACGCACGATGTCGTGAAATGACAAGCGAATGTGGTAAAAATACTAAAAAACACTGGGCAATTAGAGATATTTAAAAAAAAACTATCCTTGTCATAATTAAGTTTATGTAATAAAAGACATGTTACATAAATTATTATCACTTGTAATTACACGAGTGCTTCGAAATTATCGATTTGTAATACGAACGTTGATTAGCAACCACGAGTGTCATTTTTTGACGTTTTAATTTCCCGACGTGCAACGGAGGGAAATTTGTCAAAAAATGACACGAATGTTGCGTTTTAATCAACTTGAGTATTACAACAGATAATTTCAGAAGCACGAGCATGTAATTTGGTAAGATTATTTCATGATACAGTTGTTTATTTAAGCATCTACTTATTAACATAAAGATTAGTATTTGACATGAAAGTAAAAAATGGGACACATGTGACACTAGTTTTCAGCGTTGTCACGAAGATAAAAACAGTCGAAAAGGACAATAAAAAATTATCGAATTATCGCTGTAATCCAAAAAATAAAGCCTTGCGATTGGTCAAAAACGAAGTAGAATGAAATAATCACTTGTAATTACACGAGTGCTTCGAAATTATCGATTTGTAATACGAACGTTGATTAGCAACCACGAGTGTCATTTTTTGACGTTTTAATTTCCCGACGTGCAACGGAGGAAAATTTGTCAAAAAATGACACGAGTGTTGCGTTTTAATCAACTTGAGTATTACAACAGATAATTTCAGAAGCACGAGCATGTAATTCGGTAAGATTATTTCATGATACAGTTGTTTATTTAAGCATCCACTTATTAACATAAAGATTAGTATTTGACATGAAAGTAAAAAATGGGACACATGTGACACTAGTTTTCAGCGTTGTCACGAAGATAAAAACAGTCGAAAAGGACAATAAAAAATTATCGAATTATCGCTGTAATCCAAAAAATAAAGCCTTGCGATTGGTCAAAAACGAAGTAGAATGAAATAATCACTTGTAATTACACGAGTGCTTCGAAATTATCGATTTGTAATACGAACGTTGATTAGCAACCACGAGTGTCATTTTTTGACGTTTTAATTTCCCGACGTGCAACGGAGGGAAATTTGTCAAAAAATGACACGAGTGTTGCGTTTTAATCAACTTGAGTATTACAACAGATAATTTCAGAAGCACGAGCATGTAATTCGGTAAGATTATTTCATGATACAGTTGTTTATTTAAGCATCTACTTATTAACATAAAGATTAGTATTTGACATGAAAGTAAAAAATGGGACACATGTGACACTAGTTTTCAGCGTTGTCACGAAGATAAAAACAGTCGAAAAGGACAATAAAAAATTATCGAATTATCGCTGTAATCCAAAAAATAAAGCCTTGCGATTGGTCAAAAACGAAGTAGAATGAAATAATCACTTGTAATTACACGAGTGCTTCGAAATTATCGATTTGTAATACGAACGTTGATTAGCAACCACGAGTGTCATTTTTTGACGTTTTAATTTCCCGACGTGCAACGGAGGGAAATTTGTCAAAAAATGACACGAGTGTTGCGTTTTAATCAACTTGAGTATTACAACAGATAATTTCAGAAGCACGAGCATGTAATTCGGTAAGATTATTTCATGATACAGTTGTTTATTTAAGCATCCGCTTATTAACATAAAGATTAGTATTTGACATGAAAGTAAAAAATGGGACACATGTGACACTAGTTTTCAGCGTTGTCACGAAGATAAAAACAGTCGAAAAGGACAATAAAAAATTATCGAATTATCGCTGTAATCCAAAAAATAAAGCCTTGCGATTGGTCAAAAACGAAGTAGAATGAAATAATCACTTGTAATTACACGAGTGCTTCGAAATTATCGATTTGTAATACGAACGTTGATTAGCAACCACGAGTGTCATTTTTTGACGTTTTAATTTCCCGACGTGCAACGGAGGGAAATTTGTCAAAAAATGACACGAGTGTTGCGTTTTAATCAACTTGAGTATTACAACAGATAATTTCAGAAGCACGAGCATGTAATTCGGTAAGATTATTTCATGATACAGTTGTTTATTTAAGCATCTACTTATTAACATAAAGATTAGTATTTGACATGAAAGTAAAAAATGGGACACATGTGACACTAGTTTTCAGCGTTGTCACGAAGATAAAAACAGTCGAAAAGGACAATAAAAAATTATCGAATTATCGCTGTAATCCAAAAAATAAAGCCTTGCGATTGGTCAAAAAGGAAGTAGAATGAAATAATCAAAAATATTTCTTGCTTTAATAGAAAAAATTATCATTTAATGAATTTAAATCGCTACATCGCCATCTAGTGTACGTTTGGGAACTACAAATGTCATTCAGGTCATTCCATCGCAAGTGCCAACAAATCATTAAAATATTTGGATAAAATGTTTATAACGAAGGCATGTGAGCTGTAATAACATATTTAGGCTTTATTCACTGGTAAATGTTATTGAATTCAATACGTAGGTATGTAAATCCTAACCTTAATCTTAATCCTAACTTACCTATTATTGTTTGCAGAATCATGTCCAACTTGCATCCAGCATCCGTAATCCTTACTTAATGTATGAATTTCAAATAAAACAATATGTTTAAATGATATAAAATTTATTGTCAAGACAAAGTCAATTTCAATAAAAACAAGCAAGCTAGAACCTGTTAATCTTACCTACATATTTTCTTTTCTCATCGTACAATTGTTATATTTACATTTATCGTACAATTTTCCAGGCCCGAAAACAAACCCGGAATCTGTTGATTTGATTGAATGTTTGTGCTTTGTGGATTATTGAAATCAACTTGTACCGAAGGCAAGGTTGGTCGTTTAGAAGTTGATGGATGCTCTGTCATCATCTCTGCGACTTCAATTTATCTCTTTAATGATTTTTCTACACTTGAACTTTTCCAACCAACATGTCTTTTCAATGATAATAAGTCACCACCTCTGTTTACTAATAAAGTGGCAGAGCTCCTACGGAAACAATGGCCTGTATAATCTTTGGAATTTTCCAAATGTAAAAACTCAGCAATTTTTGAAGGTATGGAACCTATTGTGTTAATTCCTACAGGTAAGTTGCAACATTTTCCCTTTTCATAGCGTAGAAACCAACGGTCTTTGATTTTCTCAGCTTTCATCCTGATTTGTAAATATTGCTTAACAATATTAACCCATTCTGTTTTTGTAATAACAAAGGACCGACTAACATTTGTTTTCGTTTTAGGAATCTCGATTAGTATGATCACGACCTTCCAGATTTCACGAGACGAAGTCTCTTATCCGGCCTGCGCACTCCATTAGTTCAAGTGTTTCTCCGCTGGCGCCACCAAACACGAAAATGCGGAAACGGATATATAACACGTAAACGCCAATTTCAAACTACGCTAACTTCGCGCGCTTTTATACTTTTTGTCGGTTTTATCGCGTATCGTCAATAAATTATATTTTCCTAATCTTTTAAGGCAGTTTTCTATGTTTTTTAATATAATTACGTTATTTCCTTATTTGTTTAAATTTTCGTAGTTTTCTTGCTGTTTTTTCGTTCACTTTAGTAATGGCAAACACTAGCAGAAAAAAGTATAACTGCCGCAATGCAATGTGTAATAGTACTGATCCTACAATGTCATTTCATGAATTTCCTTCAAATTATAAGTACCTACCTTACGAGAAAAATGGTTTCAAATCTTACGTTGGGGTTATGGACACCAACACTCAACAGCAAAATAATATATACTTTTTTATTTCGACAGATCAACAATTACAGATACCTGAAAGAGTCAATTTCTACATCGAACTTCCTAAAAATATAACAGAATTAATAAAAGAACTCCAAACCTTATCTATGCATCTCGATTGCGAATTCTTTCAGCATCTGTAGCCCTTCTGGCAGGATACATTGCAAAAAAACTGAAGAAAGGATTGTATGTCAATAGCCTATTAGATTCTCTGTTAGCTGCCTCGTGTTCAAATTCACTGATAGGATTTGTAAATCTTCAAAACAGAGGTGCCTTAAAATACTCCACTAGAAGATTTACACTTTTAATCAACCAAATAATCGAACTTGTAATACATATTGTAGAACATTTACCTGGAGAATGTAATCCGTCTAATATTCTAACATCACTATGTATTTCTAACTCCAATTGCTTTTTCACAGTTTTTGGTTTGCCACGACCACAAGCAGGAACTTAGTAATATAATTCTTTAAAAATTGCTAAAACCTTGTTTGGCAAACAGAAACATTGCAAAAACGTGAACAGATAATGTACTTACTGTTCACTATCTCTATATCCTAAATCCAGCTCACGGGAAGTTATAAAATTGTAATTTCAATAATGTTATTGAACTTGTAAATTAATTTTAATAACATAATTAATTTAATTATATAAATTTATTTAATTAATTCGCAAAATATTTACGTAAACATGCAATGCTTGACATTTGTAAGGGTTATCTAACCTATATATCTTCAAGTGACAAATAAACATCAGCGTGTCAGCTAGCGCCAAAACGGCGAAATTTTGCGTTTTCTCAGAAACAAAGTTTATATGGGAAATCGTAAAAGTGCCCAGGCCGGATAAGAGGCTTCGTCTCGTGAAATCTAGGTCATGAGTATGATATCATCCTTTATCTGAAGGTCATTAATAACCATTTTGTACAACTCATCGGGTCTACAAGCTCCACATACTCCAATTACTAAAACAACCTGAAAAATAGGTATATATCAGTAATCTTGACAAATCTTTGGATTGGGAGAATAATTTTCAAAGTTTTTTTGCATACAATGTAGGTACTTACTTTCATTAATAAGAAATTGTCATCTGGAGCTTGAGTCATAAATGCAGAGATATGGTCTTCCTCCAAAATTTTACTTTTTTTGGTTTATGAATCGAAGACTTTCTTTTCAAAACGATATCAATTTAGCATACTTAGAAATATCCAGATTATCATTGCGCGAAATAATTGCCCGTAACATTGAATAGATCGCCCATAGAGACTTTTTCTTTTTGTCCACTAATTGCCCAAAATAGGCCAACATAATGCTTTCAGAGTAGATTTTTACCTTTTTCATTTGACACCAATTTTTAAAGGCATTGTATTGCGCCTCGTACCTTGCCTTAGATTTTCCAGTTAGTAATTCTTTTGCCGCACTCTCCGCAAGTTCTTTTATTTCGGGGGGCGTTAAAGTAAAACTATCACTGTCGCTCATTTTGGTTGCGTTTCTAAAAAATCTGTGCTCGATTTTCACGAAAATGAGAACTGTCAATTCTGAATGTTCATTTGTTTAAATTCAAAAATGACGCTCAGAGCACACTATGATCTTGACACTATGTTTAAGTTTGTATTTATTTTATAAAAATTACTTTAAAGCTTGTCGGCCAAAAAATTTTATACAAATCTCTCGCGTTAAGACATTTTACAGTGCTCCAACTAATAAGGCACTCGCCCTACGGGGTCGTACCTCAAACAAAGTTGTTGCACTGTAAAATTCGTCTTACCGCACTCAACTGTAAATAGCTATTAACATGCGTATAAACAATGAGCTTTTTATTTTCGAACCGTTCCTTCAAAAGATCAAACATAATGCCGTAATTATCATCTGAAATTTGCAATGAATGTATTACCTGAGCAGCTTCTCCTTTCAAACAAGATTTCAAATAATAGAATTTGTCTGTATTGCTTAATAGTATATTGTACAACAAGTGTTGAAAAGTAAAGATTTCACACGAGTGTGGAGAATTGAACCACGAGCCGCAGGCGAGTGGTTTAAGCACACGAGTGTGAAATTCACTTTTCAACACGAGTTGTACACGATATTTTTCCGACGACCACAAAAAATGGGTACAAACGTAGAATTCACGGTAGATATTACTGTTTTAACATTTATTTTTATATTTGAAACATTTTTATAACTCATAACAAACAACATACCTAATTTCTAATTAAAATTAATAGTAAAATTACTGCAATTCTGAAAATACACCGGTGCTTGAAGACGGTTGTTAATCATTTTATTTTCTTCACTTGATAAGAAGTTTTGAATTTTTTGTATGCCTCTATCTTCTTGAACTGGCGATGTAGTCACACACTGATCGAGTCCGCGGCTTAAAGTTACATCCGTAGAGGCCGTACTAGTGGAAGCTACGGCCTCGACTATTTGTTTTGAGATTTCACTTTTTTTACTGATAGAATCGTTTACGTAACCTTCAGCAGTTCCACTAGACTGCCATCCGCCATGGCGTTTGAGGGCTAGAAGATCACCAGTTTTATCAGCTACAATTGTCGCCGATGTTCTTCTGTATGAGTGCCCTGTGTAGGTTTCTGGATTTGGTAGATTTAAAAACTTGGCTATGTCTTGAACCATTTTACCAAATTTGTTGATACCAACAGATTGTTTCGTACATTTGCCTTTTTGATAATTGATAAAGAATTTTTGATTATTGTCAATCATTTCTTTAGGTCGGAGACTCATGTACTTCTTGCATATGGTGTAGAAATCATCGGTAATTACAAATTTTCTTGGTTTTTTGGTTTTGGTGTAAGGTACATCCACAATTAGTGCCGAGTTCACATCCTTAACATCTCCAACTTTAACGTTATACAGCTCACCTTTTCTCATACATCCACAAATGCCGAATATGAGTGCAGTCTATGAATTTGAATAAGTAAGTAAAATTTAGTTAGTATAATCAAAGTACCGATTTGTATTCCTACCTTTGTCAATAAATACAATTTATCAGACGCTGTATCCAAGAATGTCTTAATGTTATCAGTGGTTAAAACATTAGATTTTTTTGCCACATAATCAACAGAATGTCTTTTCAGCACAGCTCTTAATTTACAGTATGTAGCAATATTTACGTTATGCTTCACTATTAGAGTACTTCGAAGCATAGAATAAATTGACCACAATGTACTAGATTTATATTTTTCAGACATCTCACCGAAATAAGCCACCAGTATAGTTTCCGAAAAGGAACTAGACTTATTTTTAATCTTCCAGTCCATAAATTGCTGATAAGCATATTCATAGCGCTCCCTGGAAATGTTGGGCAGCAAATTGTCTGTTGCTCTTGAGGCTTTCTCTCTAACTTCAGGGGGAGTGAGAGTTTCACAATCAGAAGAAGAAAATTCCATTTCGATTTGCTGCAGTTTGCAACTGACAAATTTATTGACGTTTGATGAGATACAACGAACAATGAGCCAAACCAAAACCATAGAAACCACAAAATCCAAAAGTGGTCACATCGGCAATCGTCGGTGTGACTACCCGTGTAACAAGAATCAAAACGCACAGTTGTCCACCAA
The DNA here is from genome assembly GCA_929113105.1 of Agrypnus murinus. Lineage (NCBI taxonomy): Eukaryota > Metazoa > Arthropoda > Insecta > Coleoptera > Elateridae > Agrypnus > Agrypnus murinus. Next base: position 210,992,749 of record OV816025.1, read on the forward strand.
TTAGATCACCGAAATGTGTCATTTCACATAGTTTTGGCTTTCGGCTGTTTTCGTCTAGATTTTCGGAATATTTTGTGTAATTCTAAACTTTCACTAACAAAAAACCATGAAAATTTTACTACTTTTCAAAGTGGTCGTCGGAAAACGTACATTACTATGCACAAGGGAGTTGAATGTATCAATAAAACTGACCCACTCTGAATATGAACCATGAAACTCTGGAAGAGAAATCTGTGGCAGTTTTACCTTGTCATGAATATTACCTGAACTGGTGTCTGTTTGAATTTGAACTCTTTGTTGTAGATTGTCATGTAAATTTAACCTTGATGTATGTGTCTGCAAAATACCTTTAGCTTTAGAAATGACTTTGAAATAATTGTCTTCAAAATTGACCCGTTCTTGTTCATCTATCACACGGTCTTGAAGTAATTCAATTTTTGTTTGTATTGCATCAAATTCATTGATTAGTGCTTGAGATCTACTTAATCGTACCTGTAGTTCATCAGAAGTAGAGGTATCTTCTCGATCAAACCTGTTTAGATAAGTATCAAAACGTGTGACTTGAGATTTTATTATGCTTCTTTTAAATTTCAGCTCGACTTCAGACGACATGATTGAAAGTTAAATTAAACTTGTGTCAAATAAAATGTAACTAGAAATGAATGAAAAGTTAATGAATATCTTACAGTTTTGTATGTATAAATGCGTTTGTATTGTTATAGTTTGTATAGTATCCTATATTCTTGATTTCAATTGCTTGAAGACTTGGTCAGTTGGTGTGTGTTGCTCCAAATCTTCTTGAATATTTTTCTTGAATGTGTTTGCTTCTTGAATATATATGCCACTGATTTGTGACAATGGCCCAGGTCGATACCAATCTAATACTAATACCGTCCCAGTATCCGGCGAGAATTGACCAAAAAAATAATGTGGGGTTTTTATGCGCTGGTTGTAGTTATTTTCTTGAACTTCGCAATAAAAGAAATGAATCTTTGAGATTGTTTAATTATAAATTCCGTTTTTACAAATTTTATGTGACATTATTTTATTGATGAAAAGCTAGTGGACTGTTACTATAACGACAATACATTATATCCATCTTGGATCAAAATTGTAAACTTTAACATGGCCTATCCAGTTCCACTTTTTTTTGTACGTGTATGGGCTTTTCTCCTGCTCGTCGCCATAGTTCCTCGTTTGTTATGGTAAACAGATGCAACGGCATCTGTTTACAAATACTTGGAGGCTAGAGGTGATAGATTTGGTAACCTTCCAAGTTTCGCTTCCATATAGGAGGATCGATTTAACATTGCTTCCAAAAATTATTTGTAGCTTGGTTTTTTGTTTTATTTCTGTTGACTTCCATACCGGGTAGATTTGCATGAAAACCGTGTTTGCTTTCCGTATTCGCATTTTTACGTCCTTTTCTGACCCACCTGTGCCAGTTATTTCGCTTCCCCTAGATATGTGAAGCTCTCGACTTCCTCTATTTTATCGTCTTTTATGATGAATTGTCTGTTGTTGTTTATGTTTATCCTTAATGATTTTGTTTTTTGCAGTTTATTTTGAGTACGTTGGCTTTGCCTTCTTCGTGAAAACTGTTTATTTTCTTTTGCATTTGGTTATTTGAGTGTGATAGGAGGCAGATGTCGTCAGCGAAAGTCATATCTTCGAGTTGGTCAGTGATACTCCAGTTCATTCCTCTTTTGTTATTTCTCGTTACTCTGGTCATGATTTCATCTATGACCATCAGGAAGAATATTGGGGACATAATACATCCCTGTTTCACTCCGAGAGTTGTCGGTATGGGGTCTGATAGTTTGACCTCGTGCATCACTTGGCACGTGTAGTTTTTGTTTGTTTTACTTACTGTTGATGTTTTGTGGTATTTCAACTGGTACCTTGTACATATAAGCATTTCTCGTTGTTTTGCAAATTATATAAATATCATGTCGCCTAAAAAGACCAAAATTAAGTAGAGAAGAAATATTGGAAAAAAGAGAGAAGCTGAAAAAATTCGTTTACTTAGGATAAAAAGTGTTCGAATAAAGTTGGCACAATACAAGGAAAAAGAAAGGTTAAAATACCTAATAAAAGAACAAAGAAAAGGTATTTAACGGAAATGACGACACGTGAGCAAAGAATACACGAAAGAAATAGAAACATAATATGTTACCATAATATGTCATTTTAAAGCTAATTTAATACAGATTTAGAGCATTTTTATCACTGGTTAACTTTAACTGAAGCTTAATTGGTGTGGATATGCTTGTTGAGACTATTGTTTTCTTAGCAATCAAATTTCAATTAAAGTTAACAAGAGATAAAAACACCGGCCCTAAGATTTCATAGTTGCGTTCAACATGAAAACGCATTTTAAAACTCTAACGTGGATAGAATCAATGTTGAGGAAATTGTTCTTTGGGGGTAATGAGAATCTGCGATGAGTGTTACCCAAAAACATTACCATATACCATATGAGGAATTTGATAATAGTAAAATAATCTTATTTAAACAATGGTCAAACAAAAAAGAGTCGCTAATAAATCTTAAAACTAAAAAAGAACGCTTTGTCGCAAAATACAAAACAGAAGAAAAGGAAATTCTGTCGCGAGATATTATATTGAAAAAGACTGGAAAACGATATAAAAAAAGTTTCTTCATCATGAACTAAACATTGTTCATCAGTACAACACGATATAAATTACTCAAGGAATCGGCTAACTGAAATTTTTATTTGTAATTAAACTATCTATTTCTCTGTAAAATGTGTTTTCATCAGTCCCCTGGTCTATATATCAGTCCCTTGGATGCAATATTCAGAAAAACTTGAATAACTTCAAAAATACTAAAAAAAGTGACTGTCCCTTTCTGGAACAGTATAACGATTATATTTCCCACCAAATGAATAATTCAAAACATAATTTTAACTTAAACAATTATTGAAACAATATCCACTTAAAAGTTACCCAATTCTTGTAGAACCACCCAAAAACGAATGAATGTTTTAATGTAAAATCGGACAAAGGGAACAGCATCGTGATTTTAGAGAAAACTGACTACTTTAATAGAATGGAAGAATTAATTAAAACTGGACTCCTTACAAGGAGATTTTCTTTTATTCGTTCTTTTGTGAAATGTAAGTATGTGTAGATTTTGTATCTCATTTTTTAAATCAAAATCTTTCATCGAAAATATGAGAAGTGAAAATTTCTTCGTAAATACATATAAATAAAATAGTGGAATGTATTTATTGAGTTGTCCAGTGTGCAATATTATTATTTGGTTGAATAGACATCAAATATGTCTAGGATAAAATGATTATAAGTTTGTTGTACTCATTAGTGTGTTATACGATGCTTTCAGTATTGGCGAATTGGCCATTGTACAGAAAAATGCAAATCAAAGATAGTGTGTCCATTATGCAATAAATATAATAAAAAGAAGATTGCCAGATCCAAAAAAACATCAATATAAAAAAGAGTCAGTTACCGACTGTTCCTGTCAGTACGATTTCGGGGATTAATTCCTTAGCGGAAAATACTGGAGAACGGTATAGGATGGCCAAAATGTTTAATTTCCTTGGTGTTTGTAGTAAGATTTTTCATATAACTATAGGTTTTCATGTATCATTACATAAATTATGGATATGATCTATACGCAGTCGCAAAAACCTTGTCTTCCTGTTATATTTAATTGTTTCAAGGAGAAAAGGTAATTAACGTTGTAACTTTATAATGTACTTTATAGTGTTACCTTGACGTAATTTATTAAAGAAATATCGATATAAACACATATAAAATAATCATACCCTCAACCCTTTCCTTTTCTCACAGTTGGTATCATTATGTAATTTTCTTAATATCCACCATTCATTGTATAATAATAGAAAATTACATTAAATATACTATAATTGTAGAGAGTATCAACATGTAAAAAAGCTATTTTCAATTATTTAACAGCCGTTTTAAAATGTAACAGATACTTTCTTCAATTGCAGGAACTAAACTTAAAAATTCATTGTTTTATTAAATTGTTAAAATCAATAATTGCTAATACTGCTATTGTTGCTCCAACCGTTTATGTATACTAACCGTAATAATAATAATAATAATAATAATAATAATAAACGACTTTATTTGACATATAACAGTAATATACATCAAAATGGCGAAGTTTGATAAAAATCATTCTTCCACTTAACCATGCTATACTAATTTATAAAAATATATTAAAAAATTAAATATCATATAATTTCACACACAAAAGATTAGGTATCTAAAAATTACAAAAAAAGAATAATAATTTTTACTGCACAAAATGTAAGGCAGAAGAAATTGTGACGAAAATCTTTTAGTAAACAGTAATTAGGCTTGTTTATCATATAACATGTTTTTTAGCTTTACACGAAATGAGCTTAGTTTAAGATTTTTCAAACTAGGTTTCAAGGAATTATATAAGTTAGCTGCAATATAACTGAAAGACCGCATGAAAAAAGCAGTAGTGTGTTGAGGAATAGTAAGCTTATCTTGTAAGCGTAAATCCCGTCTATGGATATCGTTTCTAAAAGTTAGTTTCTCCCTTAAATATGAAGGTGCTGAAGTTTGCATCAATTTGTAAATGAACGTAACATAATTAAAAGTATACGTATTTTCAGTATTTAACCATTTAAGACCTTTAAAGTTAGCAGATATGTGATTAAACTTTTTTATATTGCAAATAAGTCTGCAACAAGTGTTTTGTACTTTTTGAATTCGATTTTTGGTAAGTTGATCGAGGAGGGGGTAGTAAACGATGTTACAATAGCTAAAAACTGAAAGTACTAACGATTCACAAAGTTGTTTTTTAATGTGATAGTGTAGCATATTTTTATTTGCATACAAAACTTTTAGTCTAATGTATGAACTTTGTAATAATTTATTTATATGGTCAGTAACTTTAAGTCTCCGGTCTATTGTGACTCCTAATATTTTGATTTTTTCCGAAAAACTAAGTGGCACATTATTTATGTGCAGTCTAAGGACATTGTTAAGATTAGGACGTTCTTTTGTAGGAGAAAATAATATTGCAACGGTTTTATCAGCGTTTAATTTAAGATTATGCGTTTTTGAGTATTCAAAAATGGCTCCTAGGTCTTTATTTATGTTTTCACATGTACTGTTTAGCGTTTTTGGATTGAAGGTATATACGTACAATGAATCATCTGCGTATCCCTGCAGATGTGCATCAACGCACGTAAATATATCAGCGATGTATATTAAAAACAGCAATGGACCGAGAATCGACCCTTGGGGCACGCCAAACATTATATTTGAGGGACGTGACTTTTGATTACCTACAATTACAATTTGATATCTATTAGTAAGGTATGATTTAAACAGGTTTATTGAAATATCATCAAAGCCAAAGTAATGTAATTTGGCGCAAAGCAGATCTGGATCGATCGTATCGAACGCCTTTGAAAAGTCAAGGGATATTAGAACAGATGCCAATTTTTTATCGAGGTTACATATAATTTTGTCAACTAGATTCAAGAGCGCTGTAGATGTACTGTATCCTTTACGAAAGCCAGATTGATGTTTTGGAAAAATATTGTATTTATTAAAATATTCCGTTACTTGTATAGCCATAACTTTTTCGAATATTTTAGACAAAGCGCTTAGTAAGCTTATAGGTCTAAGATCAGAAATAGACTCAGGCTTGCTATTTTTTGGTATTGGACATATTAATGATCCTTTCCATTTTTCTGGAAAATAACCCTGCTCTATACAACAATTTATTATATGTGTAATGTGATTAATAATTTTTGGAGAGCATAGTTTAATCATATTTAAAGATATACCATCTAAGCCACTGGCATTTGATTTTAGAGAAAAAATTGCATTATGTACGTCTTCTATTTTAGCTAGTTTTAAATTAAAATTTAGATCAGCTCTGTATAAATTTGAATGATAAAATCTAATATTGTCAGCACAATCATTTGACCTTCTAAAAACTGAAGTAAAATAGTCATTTATTTTATTTGGATCTTTTATGCCTGAAGGTAGTATATCTTGCGTTTTATTTTTGTGATTAATATTTAGATCGCTAAGGCCTTTCCACATAGCTTTTTGTGACTGGGTTTTTAAAGATTGTAAGTATGCAGCTTTTTCACGGTTAACAGAAGTACTTGCAAAATTACGTAGTTTCTTATAATTTTCCCAATTTTCTACCGTTTTGTTATTTTTAAATTTTGTATAGGCTTTGTCACGCTCATGTAAAATAGCTTTTAGGTTAGAAGTTAACCAAGGCGCCCGTGGCTTATTTACCCTTTTAGTTTCTATCGGAGCATGAGTATCAAATAACAAGTTTATAAAATCGGTTAATAAGTCAACTTTTTCATCTAGATTGTTAGTGTAATAAATGTTATCCCAAGGAATGTTTTCGAGGTCATTTTTGCATTGATTGTCGTCAAAATGCTTAAAATTTCTATAAGTTACAAATTTTTGATTGAAATTTTCAACTTGCACATTTAACTCACAAAAAACCAGTTTATGATCGGATATAAGCTCAGCGTTCAAAACTCCACTATTTGTTACTTTTTCAGGGCAGCTTATAAAAATAGGATCGAGTAACTTGGAGGTTTTTTTGTAATACGTGTTGCTTCATTTATGATCTGCGTAAAGCCAAAAGAATCAAAACAGTTAGTTATTAATCAATATTTTTGGTAGTTTAACTGCTGTGTAAAAAATAAATTTAGACAGAAACTTTACAGGGGAAACGTTCGTGATCCAGGGGTGAAGGTGTTGTAATGGAAATCAGTTTATATGATAGTCTATTAGTTTGCGAGGTAGTTGCAGTCCCATTTTGCCTGACTAAGATTACTGACGTACCCTATTTGTTCTCTTTTAAAATTTTTAAATAACACACCTTCTTAGTAATGACACAAAAGATGGCTTCTATTGTTAGAAGTAAACCTGCCAATTCTCAATGAAATCGGATAAACGACTTTTGAAATAATTAAATGCCGATTAAAAACATAATGGAAACAAAGCGTTTCCGGACACACGTTCAAAAGAACTTTTTCTTATTTAATTTTTCGAACTATCAAAGAATCACCCTGTATATGTAGGTATTTGTTTTCCAATTTGAATTAATTTTTTACTTACATAAACTTATAACATTACAAAAATAAAAATAGTAATCTTTTAGCGTTTTCGATGGTATCAATTAGTTCTTCTTCAAGGATGGTGTTTTTTCCGACCAGGGTCTTGACGAAGATCTGCTTCTACCGTAGAGACGGAGAACAAGGTGAAGTGTGGAGAAATATTAGTCAAATAGGATGGAACCGTACTATCTAAAAAGAAGAAACAATATAAAAAACTATGAAAGCGAAGCACTATTTTTGTGATGTTCACTTCAGACGTTCTAGTGCTCCTTTGTCAAATTGTCGCCGGACGTTAAGATTCAACTTATTTCTAAGAGGCATTTCTAATTGCATTGGTAAGATGGCCAGATTACTTAAATATAACAGCATAACCACCACCATATTAATATCTGAATCTTCAACTGTATTTACCTTATCCATTAATGTATACATTCTAAGTTAAATCTCCAAACTCTTTCCGCAAGTAAGTTCGGTTGTGCTACGAGGGTAGATTGAAAAGTTTCCGGAATGGGCAAGAAAACGCAGTAATTGAACAGGTTTTTGTTTTTATTTTTCAACATAATATCCTTGCAGGGCGATACACTTTTCCCAGCGGTGCTCCAACTTTTTTAAGCCTTCAGAAAAATATGATTTCGGGAACTCTGCAAAATAAGCTTTAGTGGCGGCGATGACCTCCTCATTTGACGTAAAGCGCTTGCCTCCGAGCCAAGTCTTCATGTTTGTGAACAAAAAGAAGTCGCACGGGGCCAGGTCTGGAGAGTACGGGGGATGCGGCACCACCTCGTAGCCCAATTCAACCAATTTAGCATTGGCGATTCGGGATGAATGGGCCGGCGCGTTGTCGTGATGGAAGAGCACTTTTTTTCGCTGCAAATGAGGCCGTTTCTCCTTCAAAATGCCGTTGAATTGATCCAATAAATCGCTGTAGTATTGTCCCGTGATAGTTCTTCCCTTCTGCAAAAAGTCGATGTGTATCACACCTTGCGAATCCCAAAAAACGGTGGCCATGACCTTTCCAGCAGATGGGACAGTCTTTGCCTTCTTCGGAGCAGATTCGCCTGGAGAAATCCACTGTTTCGACTGCTGCTTGGTTTCTGGTGTGTAGTGGTGGATCCATGTTTCGTCCACGGTCACGAATCGGCGAAAAAAATCCGTTGGATTACGATTTAACAAGGCCAAACACTCTTTCGAAGTGGTCACACGATTTCGCTTGTTGTCCATAGTCAGCAAACGCGGCACCCATCGCGCCGAGAGCTTCCTCATGCCCAAATGTTCGTGCACGATATTTTGCACACGTTCATATGAGATGCCCGTGGTCTCTACTATTTCGCGCAACTTCACTCGTCGATCGGCTAACACGAGATCATGGACTTTATCGACCATTTCTTCATTTGTGGCCGTTTTTGGACGTCCACTGCGTGGTTCATCCTTGGTGCTCGTACGGCCACGTTTGAACTCGCTCACCCAGAAACTAATAGTCGAAAATGAAGGTGTGGATGTGCCATGAACTTTCTGCAAAATATCTCGTATCTCCGTCGCCGTTTTCCCGTCCATCCAGAAATGTTTGATGACTGCACGAAATTCGTTTTTATCCATTTTTGCAAAAGTGCCTGAATTGCTTCACAAGATATCCTAGTAAACATAAACGGAACGACGCACGTGTCTGAAAATTTGACAGCTTTCCTAAAATAGGTTAGCCTTGACAACCATCATAACAATTTCACGATACGCGCGCCATCTCTTGCCCATTCCGGAAACTTTTCAATCTACCCTCGTACATTAGTCAACAATTTGTATAAATTTAATGTATTGGCTACTGAGATCAAAATAGTTGTAACATTATATATTTTCGATGGAATTATATGCAATTCTGTAACGTGTATAAGGTATTATAAGAGTTATATACGGTGTCCCATTACCGAATAGTCAGACTTTGCCAGTGGTTAGATAACCATTAAAGAAAGAAAATTCCTATATACCATATTTGGAGGAAAACAGCATTGAAGTTCCGCCCAATGGTTTCAAATTTAATATTAAGAATGCAAATGACACATATTTTGAAGTTCAAGCAGATAAACAAACAATGCTATTTGTTTTCTAGAATGTGCAAGTTAACGTAATAAATAAGAATAAGAGATAAACGATGTTGAAAAACGACCTCTTGTTTGATATTATGCTTCAAAAATGGTATTTTTGTTTTGTGATTTCTGATTTGTAAGACAATTTCAAATTCTTTTAATAGGCACATTAACTATTATGTACCAATACAAGTCAGCAGGTTTGTGAATAAAAAATTATGGGACATGTAATTAATAATTACGCATATTTTGAAGTTCAAGGAGATAAACACTACTATTTGGTTTCTCAAATAGTAACAAATTGCAAACCTCTTACAGTAGTTTTTAGTAATAAAGACTATGTAAACAAATTACCATCCATTAGGGTCGTCAAAACGGTTATATCAAAACATAAAAGAGAACACGAAGGTTTTACCAAAGGGACTTTCTAGAATTTCAATAATAATATTGATGAATAGATTAAATTATCTCAACATGTCTTTACTTAATTAGCTAATATCTGTTTATTAACGAATTACAATTCAAATTTAATGATATCATTAAATGGGTCAGTATTAAAATGTTGTTAATTCTGATTGCGTTTCCAAATAGATTATTAGGAATCTCCCGGATTAATAGAACGTTTTAAGTTGCTTCAACAACATCCAAACATCTTTGTTGTGCTCATTCAACAGATGCCACGTTTTTACTGATGGTGGCAATTTCTAAAGAGTTAATCCTATTCGACTTAACACTGACCTGCATCAATCATACGTACTTTTCTGAAAACTTTCGAAATTTTCAAGTACATTTAATCAAAAAATGTTACTAAGGTTTTATTTTTCTAATGACTAGAGAAGCTTATTCTCAAAGTCCGATCATTAAGTAGCGAATCACTGTGTATGTATGTATTTATAAGAAAATCCGGTATTGTGCAGCTACTGTAACGAAGTTACTTATTACGGGGTATAATTATTTATTTGTATATGTATTTACTGTTGAAATAACTGCCATGCAAGTTTTGCCGCGTGACCTCGCTCTTCTGTGAGAAGAGCAAGCCTCGCGTCCTCACCCGTCCTTTCCCTCTTAGCCGTTGGCACTCGCTAGCGCAACGCGCAACCCAACCTATACTAGTGGGTATATAAGCTGGCTCGCCGAACTATTAGATCAGTCCCTTCCTCTAGAGAACCATCCGAGCAGAGAAGCAGGGTACCAGAACCAGAAAACCGAATACCGAACCAGTCGACCGAATCACTTAAGGTGAGCATTATAATATTTATTACACTATACGACCGAACCGAACCGAACATTACCGAATACAACCGTACCGAACACCACCGAATACAACCGTACCGAACACCACCGAACATTACCGAATACGACCGTACCGAACACACCGACCATTACCGAATACAACCATACCGAACACACCGAACATTACCGAACACAAGCCTACCGAACACCATACCGAACAACATACCGAACACTACCGAACCGACACCGCAATAACAAGTAATAGTGTATAGTGCCTCACCCTGCTTGCATATAGTTGCACCGTAACCGTTTCCAACCTTTTCCTGCAATCCATATCAGTGCTTAAGGTGTTAGTTTGGCTTGGCATAGTAATTTAGCTTGGCATGGTAATCTGGCTATTTATATGTAGCACAATATATCGTGAATAATAAACTAAAGGTTTGCTGAAGTGGTGTTTTATTGAATAATAGTCTTAATAACCCGTAAGTGTGAGCCGTTTAAACCTGGACGAAGAGCCCTGGACACCGAGTCTTCACTGAAACTGCCCTGGGTCCCACCGCTGACGAGTGTACTCTCGGTAAAAAGTACTGGCGCTCGAGACCGGACCGCATTAACGATACATTCGCCGACCGAAGGGCGTCGCAATTTTGGCGCCCGAGCAGGGACCTAAAAGTCGGCCGAATCAAAAACACAAACCGATACCGGGGTCGAAACAACCAGTTAAACCAAGCAGTCAAACCATTTCAATATGACCGAATCGGAGCTGGAATTTTCCGAAGGAGAACCCGAGGGACAAGAAGAGGCAACTGGGACCGAAACCATCGACATTCGGACTAGTTGTATTTACCGACTTAAGAAAGCCAACTTGATCAAAGAAGCCGCTAAATTTGGATTATCAACAGAGGGTTCCGTTGACGATCTAAGAAAACGATTAAGTAGTTACCTTAAAGAAGGGCATAATAACCCACAAGATAACGACTACCAGCTACCTTGGGAACCCGAAATTACCGCCAGCATCCATAATATACCTTTTACCCGGACATCAACCGTAACCGATCCGTATACCGAATTTTTGGCGCTTCCAACAGTGAGGCAATTAGAATCCAAGACGTTGCCAGGCTTGTCTACAGCTACCAATTACACCTCAGCTTTAATATATACTGTAGCCAGTACAAGTGCATATACCACTGTTACCAACAGTTTTCTGAGACATTTAACTCAAGGGCCTTGGTACAATACCAAATTTCGTCCGGTATCTTCCAGTTTTGCGGGAACTCAGTCTGGTCCATCCGTTATACCGACTGTGAGCCACCCTTCTTCGTTACCGACAACCGCTCCGCCAGTTCCAGCTGTAACACCGCTACAATATCCGATCAATTTTCGTGCGGCAGAATGGAATCTTTGTTTTAACGGTAAATCCGATCCGATTGCTTTTTTGGAAAGACTGGAAGAAATAAGATTACGGTACAATATTACCGAGGACCAACTCTTGCCAGTTTTGCCAGAGCTATTAACCGACATAGCATTATACTGATACAGAAACAACCGACAACATTGAAGCGAATGGACAGAATTTTTAAGGGATTTTCAAGACTTCTTCCTACCCGCCGATTATTGAATAAATCTAGAAGCCGAAATTAACCGAAGGATACAACATGAAAACGAATCCGCTATGAACTACATTACAGCATTACAAACCCTTATACGTCGACACGGAAACATGACAGCAGCGCAGGAATTATATTGGTTGTATCACAATCTCCGACCGGAATACCGACTGTACCTAAGACGATCAGATTTTAATTCTATTTCTGAATTAATAAGAGCCGTCAAGGAGTATGAGAGTATAGATCAGGAAATGCGACCCAGAAATTATCTAAATATTGATAATAGCAATATAGCCTTTAAGAATAGAGATGGAGGATGGCAAGTACCCCATCAAATGGCTAATACAAGGCCTCGAACAACCCCGGCAACAGCCGACCTCCTTAGAACAACTATGAACTCAACAAGAGCAACGAAGGAGAACATTCAAGGACCGCAGTGTTGGCGATGTGGTCAAACCGGGCATTTTCGCACAGAATGCAGGAATAAGCCGGTAATTTTCTGCTCCCGGTGCGGAAAGAAAGGAATAATGTCTAGGGAATGTACCTGTAACCGATCGGAAAACTACAGAAGTGCGGCCCAGTCCGGAGGCCCCTAGACGCTCTTAAATACGACTGCCTCCGAAATTACCGAAAATAGACCGTTCGTTCCAGTGAGTATCGAGGGACATATTTACAATGCCCTTATTGATACCGGTTCAGCTATTTCATTCATAGGATCGGCAGTAATAGGCCAGTTGAATGATCCCGTCCAAATTTCTACGTGCCGTACCGCTATGGTGATTGATGGTTCGTCCGTCCGCATTTCTAGGGCTTATACCGTGTCTATAATGATAAACATGGAAAAGAGAACGCATTGCTTTAATTATATTCCGTCAATGAGGTACGATGTGCTGCTAGGAATGGATTTTCTCAGTAATATAGATATGCATATAAATCTGAAAACCGGAAACGTATTTTTGGGAGATTATTTACTAAACCCAAAACGGCGTGTAAGAGCTAATATGGTGAACAACGATTGTGCCGCAATCGCGGTTATCTCGCCCGATCAGGAAGAAAAACTCGAATTTTTTTAGCTACAGAGTTATTTGCTTTTGAAGGAATTACCGGCGCCACCCAAGAAATTAGCCATGAGATTCGACTGGCTAACACTCGCCCAATTAAACAGCGCTACCGACCTTTGAATCCTAGAATGCAATCAATAGTCAATGAGGAAGTCAATAACATGCTGGCGGAAGGTATTATAGAACCATCAACCAGTGCGTGGAGCTCACCGATAGTGATAGCTTTGAAGAAAGACGGGAAACCACGATTTTGTATAGATTTTAGAAAAGTTAATGAAGTTAGTCTAAAAGATGCTTATTCGCTTCCTCATGTAAATAGCATTTTGGATAAACTACGGACAGCTAAATACATTTCGAGCATTGATTTAAAGCAGGGCTATTGGCAGATACCACTTACGGAAGAAAGCAAGCCTATTACCGCTTTTACGGTTGCCGGACGCGGTTTGTTCCAGTTTCGAGTGATGCCGTTTGGGTTACACTCTGCTCCGGCCACTTTTCAACGTCTCCTAGACCGGATTATTGGGACACTTGGGAAATTTGCGGGAAGTGTTTCGTCGATTAAGAGCCGCCAATCTCCGACCAAACCCCGAAAAATGTCAATTTGGCAAAACTTCATTGACATATCTGAGCCACGTAATTAGTAATGGAGGAATTTAAACGGATCCGGCTAAAGTAGAGGCCATCCGTAGCCTTCCGAAATATCCGTAGTCTCCGACGGTTCTTGGGAATTTGCTCGTGGTATCGACGGCTTGTACCGAACTTCTCGGACCTAGTCGGCCCGTTAACCAAGCTCCTACGTAAGAATCACAAATGGGTATGGGCCGTTGAACAAACAGACGCGTTTAATAAACTTAAGACGCGTTTGACTGAAGCTCCTGTACTTGCATGCCCGAATTTTGACAAACAATTTGTTTTGCAAACCGATGCATCCAATTATGGCTTAGGGATTGCATTAACCCAGAACATTGACAATGAAGACCGGGTTATAGCTTATGCAAGTCGAACTCTACTCCCCGCAGAAAGAAATTATTCCGTTACCGAGAAGGAGTGCCTAGCTATTGTTTGGGGTATAGAGAAAATGAGACCCTACTTGGAAGGATATCATTTCTTAGTTGTCACCGATCACCAATCGTTAAAATGGCTACACTCTATAAAGAACCCGTCAGGGAGAATAGCTCGTTGGAGTATCTTCTTGCAACAATACAATTTTGAAATAAAATACCGCAAAGGGACGCTCAATAAGATTGCCGATACTCTTTCGCGGGAACCGCTACCCCACGACCTGCAAGGCTTGCAGGTATGTGCCGCCGCCGATACCGAATGTTCATAGTATAGCCGTAAGAAGATGGAGGTAGAAAATAATCCGAACAATTTCCCTGACTACTGTATCCGAGAAGGTAGTCTATTCCGGCATTTCTTCGATAATAGCCTAAAAGATGATGATCTGTCCGAACCGTGGAAGTTGTGTGTACCCACACCTCTTCGTGGGAGAGTATTAGAAGAAAGTCACAACTTACCTACCGATGGGCATCTAGGAATATCGAAAACTATATCACGTATTGCCAGTAGATATTATTGGCCCGGGATGTTCCGTGATGTCACAAAATATGTAAGTTGTATATCATGTCAGAAGTTTAAAACCCTACAACAACAGACTTCGGGGAAAATGCAGCCAACTAAAAATCGCCAGCCTTGGGCCGTTGTGAGTACGGATCTCGTGGGACCGTTGCCGCGATCCCGAAAGGGGAACTGCTACATGGTAGTATTCCAAGACAGGTTTACGAAGTGGGTTCAATGTCGCGCCATACGAAAGGCTATGGCACATAATGTAACACGGGCCTTATACGAGGAAGTGATAACTCGTTTTGGAACTCCATTAACCGTTATCACAGATAATGGCACACAGTACGATAACAAGATTTTTGGAACATTACTACGTGACTTCGGCATAAGTCACCGATTTACTCCTCCGTATACCCCGCAAGCCAATCCTGTGGAGAGAGCTAATCGAACTCTCAAAACAATGATAGAACAATTTTGCGAGACCGATCACCGAAAATGGGATCATTTCCTTCCTGACCTGATGTTAGCTATAAATTCAGCACAGCAAGAAAGTACCGGTTTCACTCCAGCATTTTTAAATTTTGGACGTGAATTAATATTGCCAAATTCTCTCTTCCATGAGATCATGGCACTTCCGGAAGGGGACTTGGAACCGCCCTCGAAGAACATACAAGACCAACAGTCTAGATTGCGGCGATTAAGGGAACTGTTGTCAGTTGTCCGTTTAAAACTGTCACACTCTTTTGCCAAGCAAAGCCATCATTATAATCTCCGTCGAAGAGACTGGAAACCGAGGTAAGGTGACAAAGTCATAAAACGAAATCACCATCTGTCCTGTGCCGCCGAAGGATTCGGGTCTTTTCAAAGTCACTAAAGTCGTGTCTCCTGTTGTATACAACCTCACCAATGAAACGGGAAAACAAACACAGAACATACACGTTAAAGACTTAAAACCATACCATGTCTTTCCGTAAGACAGATATGAAGCGAATCCAGCATCCGCCATCACAGTTGGTCACCCCAGAAAAGGCGAAAGCCCGAGCTGAGTTAATGGAGCGGGCTAAACAGGCAGCCCGAGATTTAGCCAAAAGGAGGCCGTCGGCCCAGTCAGGTGGCAAAGATATAGAATCGGCCATCCGTCGAAAGAGGACACAACCCAAGCCTCTTGGGGAGGTCTGTAAGGAACCGGTTCACCCCGGAATCCTAACCGAGGGAAGTACCGTTCCGTCCTCGAGAAGGTCCAACGCGCTTAAGCGCTCGTTAGCCGCTGTTGTAGTGAATGAACCCGCCAACAAAAGACCGCGCTGTTCTTGTAGGGCCAGCACAAACCTTACACTGTCCGGAAACCTTGCTTCAGACGGATATTAATAATGCCAAACGTTGAAACGTTCAATCACATAGTTACAAGTCGACCAGCTATATCAATTGCGAAATCCAAATTTAATTCTCCCACTTGCTATATTATTATTATTAACCTAACCAAAGAAAACCTTAGACTTAGAAAATTGTGGCAAAGAACTCGTTGCTTGGCAACCAAAGTTCGACTTAACCAACTATTAGATTGTTAAAGAAAACCTAACGTAACCTTAATAACATAAATTTGAATCACTACTCAGTGC
Organism: Agrypnus murinus; assembly: GCA_929113105.1. NCBI lineage: Eukaryota > Metazoa > Arthropoda > Insecta > Coleoptera > Elateridae > Agrypnus > Agrypnus murinus. Next base: position 211,009,057 of record OV816025.1, read on the forward strand.
TATTAAATTAAAATGCAATATACTGTATTACTCTATATTGCATTTGAAAATAACCAAGTAAAAGCATTAGGTTAAATTAGTTGGTTGTTGCAGGTATGTATAAAAATACACCTTTGCACATTTTATTTTACAATAAATGTTATTTTAATTTACGTTTGTATTCATTAATAAACTCTGTTAGTATTAAATGATTCCCAAGTGAAATGAAAAGGTTAAACGGCTAGTACATGTTTAGTATTTAGGTATTGTAGGTTGCATAAACATACAGTAAATGAAGGATTTGGTTTGATTACTTTACAATGTAGCATAGCGAGTATATTACATTTTAATTTAATAGCACTGTATATCAAACCTACACCCAAGCGATCTTAACAGAATAAGTCATGTTTCCCTTATATGGTAAATACTTTTCAAATCCTTTTAAAAATATTTAAAAAATCTCTAATAAACGCTATACAGGGTGTTTCACTATGATTTGCATCCTTTGAACAGGTGGTAATACTCGTCAATAAGAACAAAAAGATTTTTGATTTTATGCACGAAATATTATACATCGAAAAAAATTGCTAAAAAGGTCAACTTTTAGGAAATGCTGGATATCACCCAGCATCAGCTGCAACAATGTATCAGATATCACGTTGAAAAGGCAGTTAGGTTAATCCGGTTCCAACTGTGACCAATTCTTAAACCAGTGACCACCAACCTACTTTTAAAAAACATTTTTTTCTCGGTTTTTATGAAAGATAGGCGGTAATGATATTAAGCTTTTATGTTTTAGTTGTGTTAAATAAAAAGATAAATAAATCAGAAGTTTTACTGCTACGTTTTAAATGAATCTGAATAAATAGTTTTTCATCCATCGTTTTATATACATATATCTGTAATATGTGCAAGGATAACCAATAATTTAGGTCAACGTCATTTACTGCATTAATTTGTTTTCATCAGAACAACAAACGAAATACTGGTACCAACTTACGGCAACGTTGTCACTTTTTAGAACTACTCTAGAAGTGTATAATCTATTTATATTCTAGAGAGATTTCTTTATTTTTTAGTGTTTACATAGTAATATTATGTTATTTTTTCATATATAATTTAACAAGTGGTCTAATTTTTTCCGAGAAAATTTGTCATTTCAGATATGAGTAGCTTTCGCAACGAAAACTACACGAGTCGACGCAGGAGACGAGTGTAATTTTCCAAAAGCAAAAGCTACGAATGTCTTAAACGATAAATTTTGCAAGAAAAAATTAGACCACGAGTTGAATTCGGCTTGACAATCCATCGAGCAAATTTTTATTTAGCGTGTGTAGTTAATATTAATTTAATTAAATTTGACATTTCATTTTGACATAAATTTTTTCACTAAGAAAATACCACTAGTGGTTTTTATACTATAAAACTAATTTCATTGGTCCCAATTTGAAAAAATTCTGTAATTTGATTGGTTAAAAATTTCTTAGTGAAAAAACCACTAGTGGTTTTTTCGTATATAATATCACAAGTGGTCTGATTTTTTCCGACAAAATTTGTCGTTTCAGATATGAGTAGCTTTGCAACGAAAATTACACGAGTCGACGCAGGAGACGAGTGTAATTTTCCAAAAGCAAAAGCTACGAATGTCTTAAACGATAAATTTTGCAAGAAAAAATTAGACCACGAGTTGTATTCGGCATGATAATCCACCGAGCAAATTTTTATTTAGCGTGTATAGTTAATATTAATTTAATTAAATTTGACATTTCATTTTGACAAGTGGTTTTTTCTTAGTGAAAAAGCCACTAGTGGTTTTTGCACTATAAAACTAATTTAATTGATCCCAATTTGAAAAATTCTGTAATTTGATTGGTTAAAAATTTTCGAGTTGGATTGTCACTATAAAACTAATTTCATTGGTCCCAATTTGAAAAATTCTGAATTTGATTGGTTAAAAATCTTCGAATTGGATTGTCACTATAAAACTAATTTCATTGGTCCCAATTTGAAAAATTCTGAATTTGATTGGTTAAAAATTTTCGAATTGGATTGTCACTAATAAAAAAGTAAACTTGAATGAAATTTCTGATTAGAAAAATTGTGTTTTTCGTCTTTTACGTTCTTATGTTTATGCCAAACATTCAAAAGTTAATCTCGACTTTAAAAAGACTAATAATTAATTAAAAACATATATAAATAATAACTAAACTGCTTTCACATGAATTCTAAAAAAAACTAGTATCGTTATAGCCATTATTTGAATAAAAAGTATGTAATCATTTCTATTTGTCAAAATAGCACAGCTCCATAACTTTTGGCTCAGACTATCCCACCACAACTTCATTAAACATTTGTTAACTAATTTTGACAGTAACGGTATTTTAATGTATAGAGAGAGCATTTAAGATTTATTTAAAACCAACTTTGTATAATGACGAGTCGTTTTACTTACTATAAATTATTGAGTAACCTTAGGTATACTATTATATAATAAAAAAAAACTTAATTTTTTATAAATAATATATAATTTAGGCTAATAGCTATAATAGGGAGCATGGTCGTGACACCTGACGTGTATACTTGTGCGCATCTTAGATAGTAATAATTCGTTAAGAATTCTTCTGTATTTAAAAGGTAATAGTAGTCGGTGAAAATTTGTCACATCTAGTTCTTAAGAAAAGCTGTTGAGGAAATGGGACAATCCTCACCAGGTGAAAATTGGGAAATTGACTTCTTCAAAAGGATAAAACGGGTTTTAAGAGTAGGCGGCATATCATTGCAAGAAAATGATAGTTTAAATTTTAAGATTGACTCATTGATTATACTAACTTTTTGTTTTGTTTATACCTTTATCAGTATTAGTGAAATATTTATATATGATAGTAATGCATTGGTTAATAATCTGTTTTACCAATTTGCTACTTTTATAGGTAAGTTTTTTTTATACATTTCAGGCATGTATTTGAATTTTACTATGTAAAAATTATCAACCGGACTAATGGCTATGCCATTTACGTTTTAGCTGCTATAAAAGCTGTTGTAATGCTGCAGCAACGAATTCAAGTTGGGAGAATAATGGAAATACTACAAAAAGAACCATTTTTGCCAAATCCAAAACGTGGAGATCGTATTGAGGAGAAATTAGGCCAGGCATGTCTTTGGATTAGAGGTATACAGGTATGAGAAACTTTATTACAGTTTAGCAATGCTCTCAATTTAGAATTTTAAGGATTAAATTATTATATTTAAACAGTAAAACAGACACTAACGAAAGGTATATAGTATTCTGGATTCCATTGATCTATAACTTCTCTGCAATAGTTATACCTTAAAAAATCTCATAATCATGGCAGTGCTCTGTTCGTATTTTTAAATACTATAACCTGTATAGTTTTCTTTATTCCAATATATTGCTTTTAAAAAGGGGAATAATTAACCGAGCAACACACGATTCTCGTGTAATAACACGTAAAAGTTACACCAGCAAATAATAATTGTTGACATAGAAATTATGAAAAGTACCAATGAAATATAATATTAACACGAAATTAATGAAACGATTTACAAACATTAATTTGACACTCGAAAGTAATTAAAAGTGGTAGGGATATAATGACGATATCACAGAAAAGTAATTTAATGCTATTTGAAATAGTATATGTATTTACACGGGTTTAGCAATACCTCAAATGAAGTTAATTGAAAAATTGAAACTCTTAGAAAAATCTTTTTTTTGTTTCATGTTGGTTCTGATCTCTTTTCAAAACCAAAAACAGGAGGGAAGAGTGTTGTACTATATCATATATACTTACCTTATTTTGACCTTATTTTGAATTTTTCATTTTTTTGGGTAGTTACAACAGTTACAACTCAACAAAAGTAAATGTTAGTTAGTTAGATTCTTTATTTCCATCATATGATGTTATTTAGATACATTTGGTTGCTTACATGCTAAAAACACTAATTACTACCTACCGCTATATTTAATCTGTAAGTACAGGTATAAATCAATTTAGTTTACATTACATCTAATAAAATTACAACAGTTTCGTTTAAATTCTCTATTATTTTTTGAATTTTTAACATCCTGTTGTAGTTCATTATATAATTTTAACTCCTTCGACTGTTATATTCATGGTATTCCCTGTTATACGTCACGAATTTTGGTGGTAACTGCCCGTTCATTATTTATGCAAAAAATTTAGCATATCCAGCATAAAGGACATTCTAGTTCTTCGGTTACAACTCAGAATAATCCTCATAGCTCTGTTTTGTAATTTTTGAAGTCTTTGCATATCAGTTTCCTTTATTAGGAATAGAATCGAGGCACAATACTCAAAATGTGGAGCAATAATACTCTTATATACTAATTTTCTAGACCATATGTTTAATTTATTGCTTAATCTACCTAAGAAACCTATCTTTTTAGCTGTCTTCTTTACAACATAATCTACATGTTTGCTAAATTTTAGTCTATTATCTATTATAATTCGTAAATATTTCTATGTATGTAAATGTTTCACAATTTTAGGCAGTTCTTGCAATAGGAGTTGCTGGGGGCTTGCCGAGGCAATGAACTTTGTAATTTGCTTATGACTGATTTAACTGTGAAAGAAGATATGATTATCATTAATATCCGTCACAGCAAAAATGGGTCATCTAGAAAATTTGTTGTTATGGATGCTCTGTGGATAGAAACGATAAAAAAATATCTAAAAACTAGGTCACTTTTAGACGTACCCCGATTATTTATTGCTGTTAAGAATGGAAAAGCAGTCAGGCAAAATATAAGGGCATAACACAATCGCACAAATGCCTAAAGAAATTGCCATATACTTATTTAAAATTGGCAAATCCTGAGTCCTATACTGGGTACACTTTCCGAAGAACCTCTGCCACTCTTTTAGCCTCTAATGGTGGAAACACCCTGCAATTAAAGCAACATGGAGGGTGGAAGTCTGCAACAGTAGCAGAGGGTTACATAGAAGATTCACTGGCAGTGAAAAAAACCATTGCACAAATGGTTCAAGCGCCTTCAACTTCATGCGTTGAGCTCCCACCTTCAACCTCGTCAAATTTATTAGATGAAGTACAACCTTCCACCTCCTCGATTCAAGAAACTTCCACTGTGCGTAGGAATGCAATTATAAATTTACCAACAAACGTAACCAATAACAGTTTACTCAGCACATCCGGATCAGGGATCACAATGACTTGCTACAATTGTACAATCAACTTTAAGAAATAAACATTGTTTATAATTCCAGTTTATTCAATATTTACAATAAAAATTTTGTGTTTGGATGTTTGTTTGCACAAAGGTTCCTAACCTAAAAATGGGTGATAAAAGGCGCCCGTCGCTTTTAAATAGCTAACAAACCACATTTTCAGCATTATTAGTTTCATCAGTTTCAATCTAAAACACAAGTTGAAGTTAGTTACAAAAGTTTTACCTTTCTTCGTTTAGATTTACCATCCTTTATAGATCTTGAAGTCGTCTCGCATTTCACTGTCATTTAAACAGGTAGGTATTAACTTAGGTTAATAATGAAAAATTATTGACTGCTTCTAGCGCTAAGGTCAAGAAATCAAATTTCACAGTTGACTATGCCATACTTAAAATGTATCCTATACTACTAGTAGTGGAAAATAGTATATTATATACCAAGGTTGTGAAGAGTTTTTTCTAGAGCCGAGCATTATTAGATCCCGAGATGCGCAGCATCGAGGGATATAAGATGAGAGGCTCTAGAAAACACTTTACAACCGTGGTGTATATATTATTTTTTTCACTACTAGTACTTTTATTCCTTTTATTCTTCTCACATAAAAAACGTACTATCGCGATCACGGATTTTTTCCTGGATGCCAGTGTATAATGGGATGAATTTTTGCCCCGTGTTACACTAAAATCTGGATTATTGACTAGTAGTCAATAATAAAAAATTATTTACCACTAGGCAAGAAGGCTAACTTCACAAGGTGACAACAGACTAGATAATAGTATGTTTTAAAGCTAGTAGTGAAAAAAATAATTTATGTACTCAAAAATAATGAAATGATCTATAGCTCATAAATACAAGAAATCAGTCATCACCAATCACGTGGGCGAGAATGTAAAATGCATTTGGAATCACGTCAACACCGCGCTGTAATCTAACTGATAAGATAAAACTGAACGATATTGAAGTGATCTGGGACTCCAAATCGCCCTGAGTCTCTTTAAACTCAAAGACTCCCTTTGAGGTTCGGGTTCATAAAGATCGACACAGTCAACAATTATTAATTTCATTATCATTTACTGTATTAAAATTATTGATCTCGAAGGACTTTTAAAAACTCAAACAAATAAAACTGTTTAACAATAATCCGCCACTTGTCGTCGAACACAATTAAATGGAATGTCTGTACTTACAATTTGTATCTCTTATGAAAAATACGATGTGTAAGAGCACTGGCATTTTACTACTCCTCTAGTTGACTAAAGAAAATAGTTAAGGAATTAATAAATATTACTTGAATTGTTATTTTCTAATCTAAAAGGGAAAAGCTGCCGTTGACTTTTTAACATTTTAAAACGTTAAACTAAAAATAAAAAACAGAACCAAGACCAAGGGATTTTATTGAAAATCTTAATATTAAAATGAACATAAGAAGAGTTGCGAAATCAGAATTCGCAACAATAAACAATGAATGAGTTAGAAAGATTCAATAGCGACACAAATTAATTCTAATTAAGAAAAGAAGTAAAATTAGTAATAAAAATCTGTTGGTCCTAGCGTACGCCGCTGACATCCCTACCAACGTGAAACTTGCACTCTCATCCTGATCGTATTTGTTTATTTGGGTGTGGTTACGAAGATGGTAAGCAGTAACAGGCGTACGGTTAGCCAACGATCACCACAAGAAAATAATAGTTAAACCCACACAAAAAGAAAATATAAAGTTTACAAAATCTAAGTACCATCAAAAGGAAGATATGGATGCTCAAGGCTCAAGAGCGGGGTTTTCCAAAAAAATATTGCAAGAAACAACAATCAGGATAGAACAAACAATGACGACACCCGCAATAACAAAGCTAACGATTCTTGAAAAAAAACTAAAACATAATTAAGCAAACATAACAGACAAAATTAAGAAGAAACAGAAAAAGGGACCAAAGATAATGAAAATAGGGACTTGGAATGTGAAAACAATGCTTGAACAAGGTAAGATGAATGCGATAGCAGAAGGGTTAATTAAATATGAAATAGATATAACGGAAATTCAAAAACATAGATGGGGAGGACACGTGAAAATAAATAAGAAAGAATATGTGTTTCTTTACAGTGGAGGAACCGATGAACCAAGCAAGGATACGGTGGAACAGGAAGAATATGGAATAAAACATAATAAATTCAAACCTATAGATGAGAGAATCTGCTTTATTAGATTCAAAGAGAAATATTCAAACGTTACAATAATAAATATCTATACACCTACAGAAGACAGCCATGAAAAAGATGAGGAGATATTTTATACACAATTAACCAAAATATGACATATTACTAATAGTAGGTGATTTTAACGCGTAGGTAGGAAAGGTAAATTTTGTAAAAAACGCTTCTGGTAAAGAAACTATACATAATAAAACAAACGAAAATGGACAGAGATTATGTGATTTTGCAGCTTTTCAAATCCTGTTTTCTGTAGTATAAAGTATAGACACAAAATAGCACATAAAATAACATGGGAATCACCAGGAAACAGACACCATTAGATACATCCTAATAAATCAAAGAAGAATAAACGTAATACAAGATGTTAGAACGTTTAGGGAATTCAGATCACTATATGGTTGCAAACAAAATAAAATATAAAGTCAGTCCAAAACCCAAAAACAACAGAAGAATACAAACTACAGCAAAATGGATCTATTAAATGCAGGCCTGTGAAGAGCCGCTACGGCCCTGGTGTAAAATAAAAAAATTGGGATGTGTCAAATCAAGGGTACTACTTTTTAATAAATATAATATTTAATTTGAAATATGTTATTCACAACTCTACATTAAGTACAGTATGATAATTTAATAAATACAAAATATATAAATAGTTATTTATGTATTAAGGGCTTAAGGAGGCTGTTATGACGATTGAGACCAGATCGATCAACTGTAGACGAAAGACATCATAAGACATATAATGGAAAAAGGGGAAGAATACAACATCGACCTACATATGTTATTTGTACATTTTAAGTAGGTATTCGATTCAATTAATTGAACACAAATGGTCAAAATAATGAAAGAAATGAATATACCAGTGAAATTAGTAAATTTAGTTAATGATACTCAAGCTACTATAACAACACATTATGCTACAACCAAGAAATTATAATAAAGTCAGTGGTACTGGACTTTCGCCAGCACTTTTTAATATTTCGATAGAATCGATTATTGGAGAAATCAAAATAATAGGAATTATAAAGACGAAAATGTCCTGGTAGAAATAAGAAAGTATAAATTTGAACAGGTTTTATCGTTTAGTTACTTAGGAACAATCACAAACCAAAATAACGACATCAAAAGAAATCAAATTAGAATACAATGAGGATTTAGAACACATCATGCAAATAAAGTACTGCTGCAAAATACACTACTTAGCAAAAAAACTGAAATGAAAATTTGGAAACAAAACACTTATAAGACCTGTAATTACCTATGGAAGCGAGACGCGGAAGGATACCTGAACCAATAAAAACTGATAATGATGTATGGGGATCAAAAACGATAATGCAATGAAAACCACGAGATAATAGAAGAAGGTGAATGCCGAAATTAACATGACTAAATGACGTTAATGTTGATTTGAAAACAATGCAAATAAAAAACTGCAAAATAAAATCGCAAAGTAGAAAAACTTGGCAAAAAATAGTAGAGAGAACCAAAACCCATAAATTACTCTAAACAATGGTGTATAAAATATAAGATAAACAATTGTGAGAAAAAATACTATTATTAACAGCCACTAACTTTAATTTATGTCAAATAGAGGGCAATAATTCTTTTACACTAAATAAATTTGAGGGAATATTTGATTTTTGTTTTGGAGGAAATTTGGAGGAAACCCCGTTCTCTCTGAATTATTTTCTTATATAATAATTATCATTTGGACATAATAAAAAACATCATGGGCCTTTATCAATAATCACATTTGTTAAATTTATTATCTTGACTAGAGGTTTTAGTCTCAATTAAAGTATAGATTTAGTATTGAAGTTTCAAAATTTTATTAATATTGAATTAAAATGCATCTGGATTATAAAATTAATATTTAAAGAGTTAGGGTCATTCCATGCGAAATCGATCGCTAAAATGGGTCGATCTCACGGATTTCAATGAAAATCAATCATGAGGAAGTAATCAACTAAAGCACATAATTTTCATTCATCAATGCTAGATTACGCAGAACTTCGGAAATATTTAAACTGAAAAAATTATCAAAACTGCTTGCACGTCTTTAAAGAAATATAAATATCTCGAAAAGTATTTATCCTAGAACAAATATTTTGGGGCAGACGGGCTTTTTGGGCGACCTAATAATTTTTTACTACCAAACGTATTTTTATTTCTTTCTAAACGAAATGTTATAAAAGTGCAGAAAAATCGGTGTGGTCACATTTTTAAAAGTCTGTAAAAAATAGTACAGATTCTTTGAACATTTCTGTATTTAAATGCAAAATGGCAAGCTGGACGTTTTAATAGCTTTGGCAGGACAAATTTTCAATGACTGCGTTGCGGACAGCCGGCACAGCAATGTTCACGGCCAGCCAGCGCAACCCGCATTCTCTACCTTCTAGTTAGTAACAGTACGGTTCATAATCCTAGCGGTCTTAACTAGTGTACATAAGATAAATGTAAATCTGTGAGAATATGATATTACCTAGTAATTAGTATTAGTAAGTTAATTACTTATGTCCCTAAAATATAATGCAACAGTTTTTTTAATTTAAGTTTTAAGGTCTGTTAAGGTAATTGGGTCATAGCTTTACAATTATCTTGCTTTAAACTGTCATTTCACACTCTTATTTAACATTTTTATCATGAAGTATAAGTTTAGGACTTTTTTTATAATAACTTTAATATATTTTCCAAAAGAAAATGTAAAACTAAAGCAGCTCTAATGCCAACTACTGTATTAAAAATTATTTTTAAAAAACATGTTAGGTGGTTTCAGTCACCCAAAAGATTGGGGTAAATGGAACCATCGTCTATATTTTATATCCACATTACTTTATAATATGCTCTGGGTAACTAAAACGCTCTACGGATATTAATTAAAATGTCCCCAAACAATTAGGGCTGCAGTAGGAATAGTTCAATTATCGCAGCTAAATCGGAAGAGTGTATAGGATATAGTCGATAAAAAGTCACATAATTCTTATAGACGTTTAACGATGGTTTTACCTTTTATTAAGCAAAGTTCCAGTTACTTCATCGCTCCAATTACCGCAACTGACCTTATTAAACATTAGAACCTACAATAGAGATCAGTAATAGTTATTTATGGTACAAGTGAGTTAATTAAGATATTATGATAATTTTTGGAGTGGATAATATCATTAACTCACGTGTGCCACCACTTCTAATATTGAATTTGCAATAAGCCTATAATTTAGTCTGTAGTGTTTGACGGTAATAAATTTGACACTAGCCCGATGACTGGATTTTAATAACATAATACAGCGTAAGCTGATTGGTTGCTAGTTGTTACCTTCAATAACACCCAATCTAACCCAGTAAACATCTATTTTTTAAATTTAGGATCAAAAAGAACGCATTTTGTGTAAACAAAAATGGTATTTAAGCTCTTGCATTATAATATTTTAGCGTCTTTTTGACGGCCGCAAGAAAAATGCTTTATGTAACACACCCGAAGAAATCGATTTAAATATAATAAATAATAAATTAACAAATAAGTAATTAACTAATCAGTAGGTATAATCATATTCACACAGATATACATTTATCTTATGTACATTAATTAAGACAGTCCACTGGTAATATGGACCGTATTATTACATACTAGAAGATAGCGAATGCGGGTTGCGCCGGTTGACCGTGAACAATGCTGCGCCGGCTGCCTGTGACGCGGTCTTTGAAAATTTGTCCTACCAAAACTATTAAAACGTCCAGTTTGCCATTTTGCATTTAAATATAGAAATGTTCAAAAAACCTGTAGAATTTTTTTCAGATTTTTAAAAATGTGACCACACCGATTTTTCTGCATTTTTAAAATATTTCGTTTAGAAAAAAATAAAAATACGTTTGGTAGTAAAAAATTATTAGGTTGTCCAAAAAGCCCGTCTTCTTGTGAGCAACATATAAAAAAGACTTTTGTTCTTGGATAAATACTTTTTGAGATATCTATATCTCTATAAAGACGTGCAAGCAGTTTTGATAATTTTTTCAGTTTAAATATTTCCGAAGTTCTGCGTAATCTAGCAAATTGATGAATAAAAGTTATGTTCTTTAGTTAATTACTGCCTCATAATTGATTTTCATTGAAATCCGTGAGATCGACCCATTTTAGTGATCGGTTATCAACTTTGAAACATCACAATACATACACGGTGATTCAGTACCTAATGACCGGACTTTGAGGATAAGCTTCGTTGATCATTAGAAACATAAAACCTTAGTAACATTTTTTGATTAAATGAACTTGGAAATTGCGAAAATTTTACTAGACGTTTTCATAGAAATACGTATAATTGATGCAGGTCAGATTTGTTAAGTCGAATAGAAATAAATGCAAGATCTTTAGAAATTGACACCATCAGTAAAAACGTGACATATGTTTAAAGAAGAACAACAAGGGTGCAAACGGCGCACATACCATTTTGGATGTTGTTAAAACAAAACGTTCTATTAATCCGGGGGATTCCCCTGTATTCTAATAGAAAACGCAGACAGAATTAATTCGATTTGTTATGCGTTAATAAACATTATTAAGTTTTAACACAATTAGTTTTAATTGAGTAAAGGCATGTTTAGCTAATTTGATCTATTCATCAATAGGTATTGTTATTTTTTATTGGAATTCTAGAAAGTTCCATTAGTAAAACCTTATTATTCTTTTTGAGCCGATGAACCCTGATTGATGAATTTGTTTACATAGTCAAGTACAAATACTTTTATGTTTTATTACTAAAAGCTGCAGTGTAAGGGGTTTGCAATTTGTTATTATTTAAATAGTATGGTGTATCAAACCAAATAGTATTATGTATCTCCTTGAACTTGACCTGAGAATGTGTCACTATAACGTGTACTATAATTTTTTATTCACAAACCTGCAGTATTGTATTACACATAGGAGCTAATGTGCCTATTAAAAGAATTTGAAATTGTCTTAGTAATCAGAAATAACAAAACAAAAATACCGTTTTTGAAACATAATATCCATTGAGAGGTCGTTGCTCAACATGTTTTGTTTATTTAATTCTGTTTATCTGTTGTTATTCTACAAAACACTTGGCCAAAAGAAAGACGTGTTTATTACTTTATTACGCTATCCTTGCACATTCTAAGAAACAAGTAGTAGTATTGTATATCTGCTTGAACTTTTTAAAATATGTGTCATGTGCATTCATACTATTAAATTTGAAAGCATCAGGCTGAACTTCAATGCAGTTTTTCTCCAAAAGTATAGAAATACGAGAAAAATGGTATATAGGAATTTTCTTTCTTTAATGGTTATCTAACCACTGGCAAAGTCTGACTATGTCTTAATAGGACACGTTGTATAAACTAATTCTCCGTTACTGGAAGTATTAGATATTTAATTATGAATGATAGAAAAGTTAACCTATAAACTTACGAAAAGGTGTGCTTCTATAACCTCAAAAGAACAAGTGGAAATATATCCATTAAGGCTCCCAACAAACTAAATTGGAAAAACTAACGCCACAATTAACCATCAAATCTGCACTAAGGCAATTCCCATAACTCAACGTAAAGGAAAAGATTAATTAAACGGCGATGTCCACGAAATTCTATAAACAGAAGTTCTTCACATAAGCAATCAAAACCAAGTGACAATCTCTTATCACAAGAAATTGAGTTCCACAACAAAATGGCAACTACAGGGAGAGAAAATGCAAAAATCCCTAAACGCTATACAACTTAATACAAAAGCGTAGCTATACTGGGTGCTACGAAATTAGCATGTAACAATAGTCCTTAAATAACCTACTTTAAGTTTGTAAATATCTGGCATTTAAGTTCGTTAAAAGTTTATAATTATAGTGTTTGTAATTAGTGTATGTAAATAATATTTCTCTTGTTAATAGACGATTAAACAGCATTTTTGGTATCATTTTAAAAAGAACGTTACAATATATAATTTGTGTTGTAATAGTTAAAAATAGATAATATAATGTTCAAAATATTAATCAAAATAATATTATCCTTACACTCTTTAGTAAGTGAAACTTTCCTCATGAATCTTGAATAAATGAAATCATAATTTTAAGTAAATGTTAATTATATTTTTTCGTTCATAGCCATAGTCGGTTGCCTCCTATCAATTATTTAATAATTCTGGCTGTAACGTCCTTACAATTTACGTAAAATTATATAAATAGGGTAATTGTTAAATTGGGGTGACAGTACTGATGCGCGTTTTCGTTCAGTATCGCTTATTCTTGAGAAGGCGCAGTTTAATTGTAGCATTTAAAAGACAACAGACATAAATATGTATATGAAAGAGTCAAAAACTCTAATGAATGAAAATAAAAAGGACGATTATATTAAAAATGTAAAATTATTTTTAACGATATGCGGTGTATGACTTCAACAAAACAATAGTTTAAAGTGTAAAATCTATTCCTGGTATTTTATCTATTACTTTCGATTATTCGTACATCGCACTGTGGGTGATATTACAGTTAAGAGTGCGTCAAAACCTCAAAAATAAGTTTCATAAAACATAACATATATTTACATTTTACGACACTTAAAACCTTACTAAAGATGTTTTTAATAAACATTTGCAAGTGCAACTATTGTTTATTGTGTAATCTGTTGGGAAAGTTGGGGTAGTTGTGTTTGTGCAAATAATGTGTAAATACATACTAAGCATCTGAAGTTTGTCTCGGTTTTAAATTATTTAAAATATATTTTACAATAATAATTTATATTGGCTGTTGCTGGTGCATGTTGGTATTGTATAATTCATTTGCATTAATTTATGTATTTGTTATTATTTATTAGTTACAACCAAAAGCAAAAGTTTAGAATTAGTGTTTTTCAATATACAACTTTGTACAAGAAATTCTAAAAAACATAAAAAAGCATATTTTTGTTTTTTTGATTAAAAGTTTCTGCATTCGTTTCTTAATACAGGACATTAATTTGTTTTTGCTTTTTTAGGAAGTTTACAAGAGCCGCCAAAGTACTGAAAGGATTACATAATGAATCTCGTAGGATGCTTTCTAGCAATGGAGCTTTATGTGTTATTTGTGGAAAACAAGTCTACCAGACAGCAATATATGAGTATGTATTAAGACAAGATCTGCACTTATGGAAATATGATGTTATGCATTCCCTGCGTATGGGAACGTATAAATGGCAAAGTTACGTTGTAATATGAAAAAAGAGACTACAACAGTTACTGAAGCTGAAGTTCCGAAATAAAAAACTATAAAATTTGTTACACCATACCACAGGACGTTTAATTTTTTTCCAAATTCCAATTTTAGAGACTTTAGATATGAATAACATCTCAATGGGTGTGCGTCGGCAGCTTCGGCCAATCTGTTTTTTTTTCTACCCAAGATTTATTTTCTAACGCTTTGTTAATTTCATTTTTCACATATTTTTTACTAAAGTAAGCTTATGAAAGTACTATTGTACCTTTTGTGTTTGTCTTTTAAGAGTGTCTTATTTAATAGAATATAATAAATATACAAATTTTTTTATTTTCATTTTATTATTAAATTCTTTGTCTAAAATAACCCCTAATGTGTTCCATCACCTTATTGTACAATATTACAGAGTGTATAACAAAAATAATCATAAAAAATAATTTTAACGTACTTCCAGGGTACTTTCACCCACTGTGCATCGGTGTGACTGAAATATTGAGATATGATTTGAATGAATTACTAAATATCCTATTTTATCAATCTGCTGTATTTATAGGTAAGTCTTGGATATTTAAAAAATCTTTCAGTTCATGAAAAATTATGCATATAATTAGGATTAAACCTGATGTTTGCTTTTTAGCTCCGGTTAAAGCTATGGTATTGTTGCAGAAACGAATTCAAATTAGGAAACTTATCGAAACACTACAAAAAAAGCCATTTCTGGTATTCAGGAATATCGATAAGTAACTGGATAACAGGTATCACAAATATGATTAATGTTTAAAATAGTGTTGGTTAAAGAAATTGGTTAAATTATCCAATTGAATTGGTGGTATTTAAACTTTACCATGGATCTACAGCGGTATTCTAAGAGCCTATATCGAGCTACGAAGTATTGGTTCCAAAAGATTTCCGGCGGATTCTCTGTAATATCGTAACTCAGGTTATTTTGTAATAATTTCACGTCCGGTACATTGGTAGCGTTGCAATGTATCAATGTAGCACTTGAAACGCGAGCATCCAACTCTTCATTAATTAATTTATTTACAAAATAGTTATCAGCATGAGTAGCTTTTCGGGGTATTTCTATTTAGGGACCTCCGTATTATCATATAATATACAACTAAGACGATCGAAATTTCGATTATACGAGACGTGTTGTCTGAAACACCACCAGACGTAAGCATACTGGGAAATTGCTCCCAGGTCTTGTCGTGATCATTGTTTGACCATTACGTCGAAGCTAGGAATTAATCCCTTGTATTGGCTTATATGCTGATCAATAATACGCGTTTTGATTACTTACTACAGGCTGAGCTTATAATAGCGACATACTGCACATGTAGACCGAGATGTACAGATCGGAATCTGAAAATCAACGGGGTATACAGAGTGAATATTAAGTATGGAACGCCTCAATTATCCCGGAAACGGCTTGCACGATTTTTATGGATTTTGGTGTGCAAGGGTCTTGTGATACGGCCGGTATTATGGTGGTATTTACATTGTTGACTGATCTTTCCTTTTTCCGGAATAATAATGAACTTTGTTATTTCAAATAGATCACCCTGTATATTGTTTGCTTTTTGAAATCTTTAAGAAATACTGATTATTTTTCATGTAATGTTCCCTATACCTAAATGCCATAATTTCGGAGTTATAGCTACATTTACATTATCTCCGCCGAAGTTAAAATAATACATTTAGATGGCTATGACTGCTACAATAACAACTTTGACGTTTCAATAAATTATTATTGTTGGTGTTTATTGAAAGTCACAATGGATCGTTTATCTGAAAAAGAACGAATTGAGATTTTAATGATATTAGGATATGGTGATATGCGTAGAAGTAAACAAGAAACGTGTCATATCTTTAATAATAATTTATATCTTAACCGACTTCCCATAACAAGATCTACTGTCAGTAAATTAGTAAAAAAGTTTAACGAAACTGGTTCAGTAAAAGATTTATTGAAATCAGGGCGCAGAAAAACTGCATCAACTGAAAACAAATCTTTAGATGTTTGTGTCCTGTTAGAAGACGATCCACACTTGAGTACTAGACAAATATCCAGGGAACTTGATATTTCGCAAACATCCGTAATGAAAATCTTACGTGATAAATTCCATCCATACAAAGTAACGTTGGTTCAAGAGTTGTCAGATGACGATTTTGATAGACGTGAAGAGTTTGCAGACATAATGATGGAAAAATGTTACAATCAAAACGATCCAAATTTTTTAAGTAATGTTATGTTTTGTAATGAGGCCACTTTTTTTATTAATGGAAACGTAAATCGGCATAATTGTAGATACTGGTCACGTAACAATCCTCGTTGGATGCGTGAATCCTACACCCAATATCCAGAAAAGCTGAATGTATGGGCTGGAATAATAGGCGACAACATAATTGGTCCCTTTTTCATTGAGGGTAACTTAAATGGTCCGGCGTATTTAGATTTATTGGAAAATAGTATTATACCTGAGTTGGCTCGGTTATTTCCAAATCCAAGTAAGTATTTTCAATTACATTTTAATAAAAAAAAATTTATTATTGGAAACTTTCAGACAATAACAATATCCCAAACGACAATATTTGGCTACAACAAGATGGTGCTCCACCTCACTATGAGCGTGTGGTGAGGTAATACCTAAATAATGTGTTTCCCAGAAGATGGATTGGAAGGCGTGGTTTTATCGAATGGCCCCCGCGATCACCCGACATGAATCCTTTAGACTATTTCCTGTGGGGTCACTTAAAAAACATCGGTTATAAAAGAAAACCTGCCAATATTCAGGAATTAAAAGATAGGATTACCGCAGAGATAAGAAGAATTGGGCAGTCAGGGATGTTGCAAAATGTATTGCAAAGTTTTAAAAATCGCATGGCTTGTTATATGGAATGAAATATAATATAAATACAAAGATTAGTTAAAGTTTCACAAGTTTATTTTTGACTTTTGACAAACTTGTGAAACTTTAACTAATCTTTGTATTTATATTATATTTCATGATTATGGAGTTCCACAAAGTAAGGCTGGAGACAGTAATGTTGTATGCAAGTACATGGACAACATTTTGAGCAGCTGCTGTAATCGCCTATCGCGTATTATTCAAATTAAACGAGTTTATTCAATCGTAGCCATCTAAATGTATTATTTTAACTTCGGCGGAGATAATGTAAATGTAGCTATAACTCAGAAATTATGGCATTTAGGTATAGGGAACATTACATGAAAAATAATCAGTATTTCTTAAGGATTTCAAAAAGCAAAAAATATACAGGGTGATCCATTTGAAATAACAAAGTTCATTATTATTCCGGAAAAAAAAGATCTGACAACAATGTAAATACCACCATAATACCGGCCGTATCACAACACCCTTGCACACCAAAATCTATAAAAACCGTGCAAGCCGTTTCCGAGATAATTGAGGCGTTCCATACTTAATATTCACTCTGTATATTTTATAGTTATATGTTTTACGAGGGGGTATTGATAAATAGTTGGCCTTGAATAGTTCTAGCAGGCAAAAATAAATCGCGTTGCTATAAAACACGTTGAAACTTTGACAAGTGCACGTGCAAAGTGTCAGCCAAAAGGTGATGTTATTTTGAAATTGTGATTAAGAAAAGTAAACCATGTCAGATGGCGATTGGAACTTCAGCAAAATCGAGTATCGTTAGGTTATCAAGTACCTGTTTTTGAAGGGATTGTCTGGTAAAGAAATGTATGATGACATGTTAACAACATTAGGAGATCAATGTCCATCCTATTCAACCATTAAAAACTGGGTTGCTGATTTTAAACGTGGAAGAAAAGATGTCAGCGATTAGAAGAGGTCTGGAAGACCGATTTCTGTGTCAACGCAAGAAAACATTGATGCTGTCCATGATCGGCCTAAAACGCATATCAGAGACTTTGAATATCTCATATGAACGCGTTTTTCATATCGTTCATAATGAATTGGGAATGAAAAAGCTATCCGCAAAATGGATACCCAAATGTCTCAATGCTGATCAACAGCGATTGAGGGTGACAACATCTCAGTGGATATGCAATCAATTTAACGATAGAAAATCAGACTTTTTGGATCGCCTTGTTACAATGGATGAAACTTGGATTCATTATTATGATCCAGAAACTAAAGAAATGTCTATGGAGTGGAAACATTCTGGCTCTCCTCGGCCCAAAAAGTTTCGTGTGCAGAAGTCTGCTGGAAAAGTTCTTGCCTCCATTTTCTGGGACAAAGATGGTATAATTTTCGTGGATTACTTGGAACATGGAAAGTCAATCACGGGAGAATATTACGCATCTCTATTAACCAAACTTCGAGCGAAAATTGTGGAATTACGGCGAGGAAAACTTACCAAAGGCGTTTTGTTTTTGCAGGATAATGCGCCCGCCCACAAATCACTTATTGCCCTACAAAAAATCAATGAAATCGGCTTTGAAATTGTCGACCATCCGCCATATTTTCCTGATTTGGTCCCATCGGATTATTATCTCTTTCCGAAACTCAAAAAGTCATTGAAAGGACGAAAATTTACATCAAACTAGATGGTAATTGATACTGTGGAGTCGTGGTTTGCAGAACAGGATAAAACTTTTTTTTCTAAAGGATTAGAATTACTCTTTGATCGATGCATTAAATGTATAGAGTTGAAAGGTGATTATGTTGAATAAAATACTATTACTTCGAAAACATGTAGTTTTTTTCTAGGCTAGGCCAACTATTTATCAATACCTCCTCGTATATAGCGTAGAATAATGGTACGATTTACCTGAGTTTTACTGTTACTCCGAATAAAAGATGTTCTTGTTTCAAACGTAAAAAATAAATAAAACATAAAAAAACTTCAAAATTTATGAAATATGTTCTTCTTGCTTCAAATGCCGAAAATAGATTGAACGTAGAAAAATAATTAGTACTTTTTAATTACTGAAGGTGTTAAAACGGTCCATTTAGTTGCTTTAGAGAGCGATGCTATAGTTTTATGTACTTTGGTCAAAATAGAGAATTTGATTTGCTAAACGTTACTTTCATAACAAGCACTTTTAGTGTTGCCGGCGGTCGTCGGCACTATAACTTTATGACGCGACTATAACTTCGGTCTCGGGCTCCATCCCTTAGTTTAGAAATGTCAAGGTCAAGATTGAACTCTAGTACGAAGAAGACTATACCTTGTTCAGCCAATAGAAATAGTTAAGCCACCCTCTACAACAGACCGCTAAATTTAAATAGAACTTTTCTATTGGCCGGTTTTCTAAAACTCGTATCACAAGCAAGCGAATACTTAACTGTTTTGAGTGATGGGTATAGATGTGAAATAGGTTGCCTAATTAAATTATCTGGTAGTAGTAAAACTACGGGCGAACTGCGACATTTTCTTATGGGATTTAACATAGGCCCAAAAAAACTATATCACTTCCGGTCTGAGCTCGACCGATGACGTCATGAACTTTGTAACGAACTTTTGCATCCGCTCCAAAATTTGAAACAGGATGCAGCATCCGGTCCCAAGCATCCGGCCCGAAACATTTTCAGTTGCATCCGGTCCAGAAACAGAATACGACATCCGCTCCGAAATTTAACGAACTTTTACATCGAGCCATTGGTAACGGTCTTTTAAAACGGTGAACATCATGGCTTACCTGGAGTACCTAGACATGGTCTTTTACCTCCGTCATCTGAAGTTTCGTGACATGTAGAGATGTGGGAAGCGGGACCCCAGCTCATAGGGCCCGCCGCTCGTTACTCATCGAGCAATAACAACTTCGGACGTTTGTGACGGTGAGGCACGCCGATGTCATAGTCTCCAATCTCTCTGATTAGCGTGTTTGGATGACCCGCAAGCGAGTCGTAGAACCGCACTGCTGACTCTCGAATATAGTCCTTGATGGTGGCGATCTGTGCGTCCTCGTGCAACGCGGTGTTGCGGACGAACCACGGAGCGTCGAATGCCATCCGGAGGGTCTTGTTCTGGACCACCTGAAGTGCCCTTACGTGCGTTTTGGCTGCATAGCCCCACACTGTCGCAGCGTACGTCATAGTCGGTCTGACTATTGCCTTGTATAGCCTCAGCTTGTTCTCGGTACTAAGCTTTGCTCTCCTGTTACAAAGCGGGTACAGTGAGGCCTGCATTGCCTTGGCACGATTCGCGCAGTGCACTATGTGCGGGCGCCAGGTTAAGCCCTTATCAAGGATCACTCCGAGATATTTGGCCTCGCGCTTCAATGGGATCTCTCTGCCAAACATGGAGAGGTTACCGCCGGGGCGGTGGTTTCTCCGCTTGGTCATCAGAATCGCCGAGCTCTTTTCGGAATTGACTTCAATACGCCAGGTACGAAACCATTCCTCTAGCTCCTCCATCGCAGTTTGCAATCTCCGCCTGACGAGCGCAGGAGAAAGCGAACTTGCCAACACTGCCGTGTCGTCGACGTACAGTGCCATCTTGGTGCCTGGCGTTTTGGGAACGTCCCTCACGTAGATGCTGTAGAGTGCCGGAGAAAGAAGAGAACCTTGGGGGACACCCGCGGTAATCCTCCTCTCCGTCGACCTGGAACCGTTCAGCTTTATGCGGAAACTCCTACCGCGAAGGTAGGAGGCCACCAGCTGAACGAGCGCACGAGTGATTCCGGCCTCCAGCATTTTGTGAAGTAGCCCCTCGTGCCAGACTTTGTCGAAGGCTTTCGACACGTCCAAGAAGACCGCGCCTGTCGACTGGCGTTTGTTGAATCCATCCGTGACCTGTTCCACTACTCGTAGAACCTGGTGCACGGTGGAATGTGCGGCTCTAAATCCAAACTGCTCGTCCTGTAGTACGTTCTTCTCATCTAGCTCTCGCTGAATCCGCTTCAACACGATGCCTTCGGCTATCTTCCCAACTACAGACAGAAGCGATATCGGCCTGTAGTTTTGCGGGAATGTCGCCGGTTGGCCCGGTTTAGGCAGAACAACAACATCGGCACAACGCCACCTCCGAGGGAAGTGACGGAGCCGCAGCGAGGCGTTAATAATACCGGTCAAAGCCGCGATGGCCTTGTCCGGCAGAGCCTTCAACGCGCCATTGCTAATCCCGTCTGGACCAGGAGCTTTCTTGACCTTACAGGCCTTGATGCGCTCCCGGACTTCCTCGGTAGAGGCAGGCTCGAGAACCTCAAGATCCGGATTGCTCAGCCTGCGTCTGACGCTGGCGTTGATCCTCCCAATGAACCGAACGTCCGCATTTGCGTAGTTCGGCGAGCACTGGCGTTCCAGACTGTCGGCGAAGGCCTCGGCCTTCTCGGAGTCAGAAAACGCCATGCCCCGCTCTCCGTGTATGGGAGGGATCGGCGACCGCTTGCAGTTCTTGAGGACTCGGACCATTCTCCATAAGGAGTTGTCCGTTGCGTTCAGGGACTCTAGCTTCTCTGCCCAGGACTCGTTGCGGTGGTCCCAGATCGCAGATCGGACCTCCGCTGCGAGTTGGTTCGCCCTCGCGCGGTCAGCTGGATCCAAAGATCGCTGCGCCTGGCGCCTCGCCCGGTTCTTTTCTCGAATGAGATCCTTGACGGCCGGCGGGAGGATGTCTCGCCGGTCTCGGACCGGTCTGACATTTGTCGCAAACCGAACAGAGTTCGTTAAGCAGGACTCGTACCAGTCCACGGCCGCTTCGAGGTCGTCTATGTTCTCGATCCTGGGGATCGGTCCCATAGTCGTTCGAAGGCGCTCCGCGAAAGCTGGCCACGACACACTACGTGTGACCTCCTCGGTACCGTCTTGTCGATCCTCGTCACCGAGACTCATAAGAACCGGGTTGTGATCTGAATCGAGTTCGCTGACCACGGTCAATTGGTGAACCATGGGAACGTCCTTGAGCACGACGATATCCAAAACGTCAGGCCTCCCTACCGCGCCGTAGTATGTGGGCTCTGTCGGCCCATCTACTACCACAGTACGCGCTCCGTTCTGATCGAAGGCGAAACCGTGCAGGACGCGTCCGTTACGATTGGCAACGCGGCTGTTCCATGCAGGGTGCTTGGAGTTCAAGTCACCGGCAATAATTACCGGGTCGTTTCCTTCCAGCAGAGCCTCTAGGTCAGCCTCGAGCAATAACTGCTCCGGAGGGTTATAAACCGACCAGAGACGGATCGCTCCGTGCCGCTCGGTCTGGATGCAGACTCCTGTTTTCTCGATGTGATCCGTTTCCGGAGAGTCGAGACCATAATGATTGAGGGAGGTCTTTACGTATATGGCAGTACCGCCGCCTCGTGCGTCCACTCTATCGTTTCGGTAGAGACGATAGTTGGGCAGTCTAGGCATATCTCCAGCTCTGAGATGAGTTTCGTTCACCGCCACCACATCAACATCATGCCGCTGCAAGAACTCGAGCAGTTCCCACCTCTTGCTTCGAAGCCCATTGGCATTCCAATAGCAAATCTGTACAGAGTGAGGTGTTCTCGCTTGTCTACACATCGCAAGTCTGCAAATACTTGACGATGGGAGTAAATGAACCCATAAGACCTGCGAAGATATCCTCCTTGCTTCTCTTCGTGATTAGCATCTGTACGATGCCTTGGATGCCGAGCAAAACGCCAGCAAGAGCGTCACTGCTCTTGTCCTCCACAGCCGGAGTGGGGGACCGCGACCTTTCCGAGCCGCCTTGCACGCCGGGACTGCCCGATGCAGAACTTGCGGCCGGCTTAGCACTCGTGGCCTTCGCAGGAGCACGCTTTACGGCAGCGGGGCCTTTCTCAGAGGCGGCTCGCACACCGGAACCCCCAGGCTTTGCCTGGGGTTCGGCGGCCGGCCGTTCGCTCGGAAGGCTCTCCGCTCCGCTTTTGGAGCCCTTGCCCTTCGTCGCCTTGGGGGCGTGAGGAGCAGTCTTCTCTCCTGGGGTAACCTTTTGGGCTGTCAGGCCTCGCGAGCTGTCTACTTTGGGGTACCTAGGGCATCCCTTGTAGTTGGCTGGATGTGCGCCTCCACAGTTCGCACAAACAGCCGGCTCATGCCTAGCCTTCTGGCAATCCCCGGTGTGATGAGACTCAGCACACTTCACGCACTTAGGCGGGGCAGTGCACCTCGACTGAGCGTGCCCGTAGCGTTGGCACCGGTAACATTGTCCCATGGCCGTCTTCTTTCGGGGGCTCTCGACAGTAACTTTCAGGTGGAGGAGGTCCCGGAGCTGAAAGATCGCCTTAGCCTCCCCGGTCTTAGGTAAATTAACCAAGACCAGAGGGATAGGTACTCTCTGCTGCCCCTGCCTCATCCTCGTCACAGACGTCACAGGATAGCCCCTGCGCAAGAGCTCCTCCTTGACGTCCTCGTTAGTTATTGTTTCCGGCAACCCGCGGATCACCACCTTAAGGGGCTTTTCCTCTACAAGAGAGTAGGTGTGATGTGGCACACCCATCTCTATCAGGAACCGCTTAAGTGCCCTAAAGTCCCCAGCCGTTGCTGTCTGGACCCGGATACTCTCCTTGAGGTTCTTTGCCTTCGTGACAACGATCCTCCGTCTCTGCAACTCTCCAGAAATCGCCGCCCAGTTATCCTTCGTATGAAGGAAGATCGGGGGGATCCTGGATCGCGCGTCATCAGGCGAGGGTTCCACGCCGGCGGGCGTCACTCCCTCCGGTTGCTCCTCGCGAAGAGAAGCAAACCGGTTGGTCTTCCACGCTGCTACTGGTGGCCGTTGCAGATCCTTCTCCGAAGCGTGCTCTTTCCAGTACTGACGAATCTGCGCAAGATTCGTGTTCCCGGAGTTCCACTGCACCAGTAGGAACGCGGCCTCCTAGCTGGGCGATCTTGCGCGGGTTTGAGCCACCTCGTGGCCCAGACTCCACGGCGCCTTCACTGCTAGCTTCCGGAGATGCCGACCGGGTACTTCTGCCATCCCGCTTTCTTTTAGCGGGAGCATTTTCCCTAGTACCTTCTAGGGTGTTAGCGACACCTCCTTGGCTTGCCGTGGTGCTCTTGCCCTCAGCGGTTTTGTTTTTCCCTGACTTTGTACTGGGAAGAATTAACTTTGCTTCCAATTCTAGGGAACTCACCTTGCCTTCTCGTGGACCCTTGGGGATGACCGACCGGGTACTATCGCTACTCCGCTTAGCGGGCGCAGTTTCCCTGGTGCCTTCATGAGTACTAGCGGCACCCCCTTGGCGTCCTCCAGCGCCACTGATTTTCCCTGGCTTTGTACTAGGAAGAATTAACTTCTCTTCCAATTCTAGGGGAACGACCTCCAGAGCCGTTGAAGAAGAGACATCCCGTGCCTCAAAACGTTTTGGTGGGTGCAGGGCATCCCGTGCCCCCAAACCCACCGCGCCTTCTTCTCATGGACCCTTGGGGATGACCGACCGGGTACTATCGCTACACCGCTTAGCGGGCGCAATTTCCCTAGTGCCTTCCTGAGTACTAGCGGCACCCCCTTGGCGTCCTCCAGCGCCTTTCTTTTTCCTGGAGCCACCACGTGACCCTTTGGAACCGCTGCCTGCATTAGCGGGTTTTTTCAGATACTTACTGATGAGGACAACTCGTTGCGACTCCCGATCACAAGCCTCGCTTTCAGAATCTGCATCTGACGAGGTGGCCTCCCGGGCCACCAAAAGTTTACGCGAACCATCCCGTGGCTCGCAAACAGCGTTGAGGGGAGCCGGCCGAGTACTTTTGCTAGCCCGTTTTGCAACGGGCGCAATTTCCTTAGCGCCTTCTCGAGTCCTAACGGCGCCCCTCTTGCTTGCCTCAAGCATATTGAAGCGTCTCCGGGTTGAGCCATCCTGTGACCCAGAGTCGGAGCCGCTGCTTGAATAGCTAGCAGGTCTTTTTACTATGCTAGCGTAGGTCACACTGACCCCGCGCTCAGGATTGTGGGCGGCCTCCAGAGCCGCCACACCTGGTGCTTTAGTCCCCGCTGGGCGCACGACAGGCACAGGGGAAACCACCCGCATGCGGGTGACCCTGGGCCTTGATGTGGCCTTAGTCGCGGGGGCTGCAGTGCGTTCAACAGTCTTCTCAGATTTCCCTCCTGAAATCTTGGATTCCGCGGTCTTCGCAGGCCTCCCCTTTGAGGCCTTTGGCTGCACCACAGAAGTCTTCACAACCTTTCCCAAAGGTCTGGCTGGCTCGTGTTTCTTCTTCTCCAACTGCCGGAGGGCCTTCTGGAGCTCATCATGGCCGAAGTCCTGCTGGAGATCCTGTAGACGGCGGAGGAGAGGGGCATCCATCGAATTCTCCTAGGGGGCGGGGCCCCCTAGTGGTCTGACTATGGTGTGATTCTCAACGACCAATGGCTGCGCTCCACAACTTGAACAAAGAAAGCTTTACAAGTTGAGGTTCAATGACCTGTCAATTGAACTTTTTAAATTCACCACATCAAATGATGCAATAAACCAAAAAAGCTCAAAACGCCGTTTAGACCAAAAGGACTAAATGTTCTTAAAAGAACTGAAAGGATTTACCCTGAATATCGCATAAAATTATGTGATATTTGCAGCAATCTGTAAGAAAACGTTAATTAGTAGGCATACGCAAATCAATTAAAGTAGACAAGAAGTATACATAAAAATAATCAACAATAATTATACAGTGGGGTATAAGAATATACGGTGTAGTGGTATAGCATATAAGCGAGTGGTATAGCCAAGGCCTCAATCTGCCTACTCCTTGACTAGGGATTATTAGGGTTGGTATAGTCAAGGTCTCAATCTGCCTACTCCTTAACTAGGGATTATTAGGGTTGGTATAGTCAAGGTCTCAATCTGCCTACTCCTTGACTAGGGATTATTAGGGGTGGTATAGTCAAGGTCTCAATCTGCCTACTCCTTGACTGGATTCCGAGTCGAGCTGGAATGGCTTCTGTTGGTTTGGCCGGCTGTATATATAGTAGGGTGGTTGCTGGAACCGTCTTCCTATTGGTCGGTATGTTCTTGCCGCGTGGCTCCACCCTTGTCATCCTGGTGGGGTAACAGTAGTGTTACCTTGACCTTGAAGTGGTAGTGGCCTCCATCAGGGGTGCTGAAAGCGGTGAGCTGCTTGGATCCCTCGTCCATAGGGATTTGCCAGTAGCCGCTCTTCAAGTCCAGACGGGTGAACACTGCTGCATCCCCCAGGTCACGCAGGGTCTCTTGGATGATGGGCATCGGTAATGGCTCGCTGGTGGTGATCGCGTTCAGCTTGAGGTAGTTCACGCAGAACCAGGGTGTGCCGTCGGATTTCTTCACCAGGACCACCGGGCTGGAGTACGGCGATGTGGAAGCCTCGATGATGCCTTGGGACAGCATTTCTTCCACCTGTTCTTGGATGATCCGCTTCTTTTCATCCGACACGCGATAGGGGCGTTGGCAGACTGGCTTCCGTTCCGTCACGTCGATCTCATGCCTGGTGCTGCTCGTTGTCGTCATCCCCTGGGTGGTGTTGAAAGGCGCGGGGAAATCTGAAATTAAATTTTTAAACCGGGTTTGCGCGTCCGTTGGGAAACTGTGATCAATTTCCCCGATACTTATTGATTCCGTCTTAGGGGGTGGTTTGGTCCAGAAGGCGGTCTTCCGTTCTCCGATTCCCAGGTACAGGCAGCCTCTGACGATGTCCACCGTCGCTTGCTGCTCTTGTAACCAAGGCATCCCCAGAATGCAGTCCTCTCGGAGGTCGCTGCTGACGACGAATTTGGCGGCGTGTTCGTATCCGGAGATGATGATGGCGAGTTCCGCTTCCCCGCTGCAGGACATCTTCTGGCTACCGCTAGCCAGTGGGAGTTTGGTGGCGATTTTCCGGGCTCCCGGGGCGAACTTCGCGTTGATGACATTGATGGAGGCGCCGGTGTCCACCAGCGCTCTGAAACAAATGCCATTATTCATGCTTACCTGAATCCTAGGTACCTGTATGCCGGGCATGGCCGTTAAGGAGGGAATATGCCGGCCTAATCCCCCCTGGCGTCGTTTCCCGAACTCCGTACGGGGCAGTCGCGGTGGAAGTGTCTTTCCGGACAGAAGCGGCATTTCGGAAGTTGATCCGCGCTGATGAATGGGTTGGTCGCCTTCCTGGTAGACTGGAGGGTGTCCGCGGTGGCGATGGCTGCGTCCGCTAGGTCTCGCACGCTGTTGAAGTGGCCGCTAAGGTAGACCGCTACCTCGGGACGGAGCAGCTTCCGTAGAAGGTGGATCTTGTCGGCTTCCCGCATACCTGGTGCTAGCTTCTGCAGCAAAGACATCTTCCGGGTTAGGAAATCCGCGGTTACCTGACGGTCGGCCTGGGTCTTCGCGTATAACTCCTGGTACAGCTGGACGCGCTGCACGGGGGAGTCGTAGGTCCTACGTAGAAGCTCGAACAGCTGCTCCGGAGTCCTTGGCGGCTGCTTCTGGGCCAGGGCGCGTGCTGGTTCCCGCAGTTGGACCATGATGAGCCTCAGCTGGTCCGGGGATGTCGCGATGTTGGCAGTCATCTGGGAGATGAAGTCCTCCAGGTCTTCATCGTCGTTGCCGCCGTAGGTGGGTAGGGCCAGGTTGACTGCCGTCGGTGTCAGGGAGGTGAGCCGGTCTAGAAGAGCCGCGAAGAACGCCGAAGACGGGTCCATGGATGCGGCTGTCGGTTTGTTGTCCTCTGCCATCTCTCGTGTTGTCGATCGGGTGTTCACCATAGGCTGGGTCGTCGGTTGTTGTGTTCATCCAAACACACACTGTAGTTGGGCGCCAATTGTTACCGTTGAACGGCTAGTAGTTATTCAGAGTTAGCAAATAATGCTATTAAAAGGAAAGAAAGGTTAAAGAAATAATACGGCAGTATTATAACACAAAATAAAATCATATATTCATCCAAATATATATTTAACAGAGTATGATAGTAGTTAAGCAAAAGTTGGAAAAAATAATGAGACAGAGTGTCCCGCGAGAAGCGCTTATATGTTAGGATGTCGGTTCCTCCTCCAGGCTGGTGCTGCGTCGTGGTTGGTCGGCCGGATTCTCCAATTGCAGGCTGCTGACGTCGTGGCGCACGTGGTCGTCGGTGACAATTTAGAATAAAAACGACGAGATAGGAAATACATCAGTTCATCACCAAGAATCATTGAAGCAACATCTCAAAGTTCAGCGAAGCGCTATAAGTAAGTATATGATTTTTGTTTTAATTTTTTTATTATAATCTTTAGTTATTTCAATTCTAATATGTTTTAATATTTTTTATTTCGATTTTCAGTGAGTCAACTTGATATGAGCGAGTTCCTGACAAAAAGATCCGGCGACCAACCCAACGATAACGCGGTAGATAAATTTCCAACAGCAAAAAAGAGTAAATATGAAGAGTCGAAAGAAGTTCCGCAGGATCCGCAACTGAGCTCCCAAAAAAGTTTGTGGCTAAACAAATCGAGGACCAAGTACATTGCTACAGGATACAACTCAACAGAGTCATCCAGTCCAGTAGTGAAAATTACTGGCGATAAACAATCCATCACCTACCTACCTGAAGAGTTTGGGGGATTCATCACACACAAACGGCAGATATCAAAATATTTCGTGAAGCCTCAAGATTCAGAGACTGTATACTTTAACAGGTGCGAGATCCTATGAAGAGTGCGAGATCCTATTCACAGCATTCAATTCAATGCCAGTAATCAAAATTACTAGAGATACAACTCAACAGAGTCATCCAGTCCAGTAGTGAAAATTACAGGCGATAAACAATCCATCACCTACCTACCTGAAGAGTTTGGGGGATTCATCACACACAAACGGCAGATATCAAAATATTTCGTGAAGCCACAAGATTCAGAGCCTGTATACTTTAACAGGTGCGAGATCCTATTCACGACATTCAATTCAATTCCAGTAATCAAAATTACTAAAGGTGAGAGGAGTGTTACATTAGGTGAACGCATTTCGAATAATTTTGAGAGGTCCAGGATATAATCTCAGGTCATTTGAAACTGCTGAAAACATCAGGATTTTCAACCTACTATATGACCGCAATCACATCAACACTACAATCTTCTACACAAAATAAGGATCTTATTGAAAGATACAGTGAAAACCCTCAATACAGGCAGTTTAATTGAGGTCTCGCATTTATATACATTCAGAACTATTTTAAACATATGTAATTTAGGAAAAATTAGATTAAATACTTTTCTGATAGAATTAAATCGCTTAAAACATGATATCAAAATGTACAAGGGGAATCAAAATATTATAAAATTAATGCAAGATATGTGCATGAAATAATGTAATCTTTTACTCTTTTAATCTTTTATATCAATAAAAAAAAATAATCTAAACACATTTTATTATTATCTCACTTAGGATATCAACTTCCTATAGAAGAATGTTTTATCTCATTCAGAAAAAACTTTTAAAATTGAAAGATAATTAACTTTTGATTAAAAAGGAAGGTTGCGGTTTTGAGAGATGAAATAAAACTTTCTTCAAATCTTCCTCTGTCTTACAATAAGTTAATAATTAATATTGATTCGATAAATCGTTTATATTAAAAAAGGTAAATTTCAATTAATGAAAAAGCAGCCTGCGGTTATAGGTCTTAAAAGGTCGTTTTATATCATTAAAAATTCATGAAGCCGGAAGCTCTTATCATCCTTAACGTAGAAATTTATAATTTATAAGAAATAAAACACAAGATAGGCAAATTGAATAATTTATTCAGAAACAAATTATTAATACGAATTATTAAGGAAAGACAGTCACTATAGTTATTACATAATCGAATAAAGCCGTTTACCAATTTCCTACATTTTACACCTGTAAAGTATCTTATAATTTACCAGCATAAGTTACCCACAAAAGTCAAAAATTATTTCTAGATATCACATTTGATTTCTCGTACTTCTGATTACTTGGGATGTTCATTTTCTAAGAAATTTCCTGAGGTATCGCCTAGCTAGACAGATTTACATTTATTTGTACCGATAGGGTTTGCGATATGATATAAATTTATAACGATAAAACTATCACGTAAATATACCGAAAGAATTTAAAAATCAATGAGCGTTATCAGCTTGCGGTTTTCTATGTAGTATAATTTCATATAAATGAGAGAAAAGGTCGTTTAAATTAAATCAGTTTATAATATTATTAAATCCAGTTTTGTAAAATGTCCTAAAGATCATGCTTTCTACGTATAGCTCAACAGTTAAACTGCTTAGCCTAAGGAAGCATACATTAGCAGATGTTTTATGTATAACTTATTAGTTAAACAATATATGTTAAAAAATCTCTTTATTTTAATTCAATACACTTTATATTCAAAACATCTTTAAGATTATTTATTATTTCACGAGGTGAAGCGAAGGACGGAAATAATCCTGAGTGTTT
This sequence comes from Agrypnus murinus, assembly GCA_929113105.1. Lineage (NCBI taxonomy): Eukaryota > Metazoa > Arthropoda > Insecta > Coleoptera > Elateridae > Agrypnus > Agrypnus murinus. Next base: position 211,039,956 of record OV816025.1, read on the forward strand.
CAATTCGTTTATTATTTCAATAGCTATAGGGTATGTATACAGGCTATCCTTCAAAATACCATAATAAAGCCGACGCCGGTCGATTAGGCTGTGCACAACCATCCAATTTATTTCAGGCTCTTCATCACTTAAATAGTCGCTAAGCGTTCTCCAATCATCATCATAAGAAGGGGCTACAACCTCATTGACCTCATATTCTATAGGGGAATTCACAGTATGTTTATTGCTTTCTTTGTCATGCTTCAGGTTCATATGCCTTTTATAGCTATCGAGACGAGAGAATCTCTTTAGAACATTTAAAACATTGAACTTTATACCCATCATGAATTTTTATATAACGTCTAAAATCAGATTGTCGAATACTCTTACTGCATACATTACAGACACGGCTCTTCATCTTGAAAGAAATAAATGAGGTGATGCTACTACCTCTATTTATACCTACATCTACATAGCGTCACACAGATGCATTTTACCGCCACACAACCCCATATTACAGCCACATATTACCGCCACACAGTAACACATTACAGCTACACAGCCACATATTACAGCCACACAGTTACACATTACAGCCACACAGTCATATATTACAGCCACACAGCCACATATTACAACCACACAGCTACATAGTACAGCCACATATTAGCGCCACACAGCCACACATTACAGCCACATATTGTAGCCATACATCCGCATATTACTTCCACACCGCCACATATTACAGCCTTATGTTGACGCCACTAGGTTCTCCTATTATCGTTGAGGATCGGGAAGACCGTTCAGTGCCAATAGAAATGAATATAAAACACATACCTATACATTTACCTCAAAGTTACATAAATATCATCGTTATTTAAAGATTATATATACTGTTGAATTATAAGGTTAGGAAAAAGGATCATCGAATGACCTCAAAATCAAATATCAATACACCATTGATTTTCTTAAACCTCAGATAAATCTAGTAGCTCCAAATTCTCTCTTTCCTAAATGTATAGCAGATACAGCCTTTTATTCATGATCAGCATAGCATCAACATTCTATACCAAGCAAATATCTGTAGGGTTAGGAGATATTGCTATAATAGCAGCTGTAGTATGCCGCAGATTATCACGACTTCAACATATTTAGGAATATACATAGGATATCCATATTTTCTTTTTCTTAAAGGTATAGACCAAACCTATTGATAGTATAGCAGATTTACCTTTTTATTTATGATCAGCATAGCATCAAAATCCTTTGCCAAGCAAATATCTATAGGGGTAGGAGATATTGCTATAATAGCAGCTGTAGTGTGCCTCAGATTATCATGACTTCAACATATTTAGAAATATACATAGGATATCCATATTTTCTTTTTCCTAAAGGTATAGACCAAACCTATTGATAGTATAACAGATTTACCTTTTTATTTATGATCAGCATAGCATCAAAATCCTTTACCAAGCAAATATCTATAGGGTTAGGAGATATTGCTATAACAGCATCTGTAGTATGCTGTAGATTATCGTGATTTCAACATATTTCCTAGGTAAAGCATCGTACTGATTCAAGAACTCTTCGCCTACATCAGTATCTAATATGAATGCATCGTCATCTTCTTCTTGTATTTCCGGAAGACTCTCCCATTCCTGAGTATATTGAGGAAGCTCGGTCTCTGTAGCAACACGGCATGCTTGATGGGTTCAGTCTGCATATGTTTTTTAAGTACAGGCACCGTTTCGGTATGCATATGCCGTACAGATCTCTTCTCAGTGATTTGCTTCAGCGGGGTCACTATCGGTTTGTAAAGGTCCTCAAGAAGACGCTCGGTATCCTGCTTACCCTGTTTAAGTACCTTATACTTTCTCTTAATGTCTGTGCGGACTTTAATGAGATGTCGCTTTATTATCTTAGACTTTTCATCCATGCTGATAGGTACACTACTTTCATACATCTACACTCCTTTTAGACAGACAGGTAGCCTGCGGTTATAGGTCTTAACTGTACAGCTCCGATACAGCTTTTAGACAGACAGGCTATACACGGGCTAGACAGCTTTTAGGCAGGTACGGCTTCATTTTCTTATGCAAACTAACTTAGGTTGAAAAAACTATATCACTTCCGGTCTAGCCAATGAAACAGGTTCTCTGACACCTCATCTAAGGAGCACCTATTACAAGAGAAAGAGCTATTAAATCTTAAACAAGGTCTCATACTGACTAAGGTGTTACAATTGTTAATAGTAGGGCAAGAGCTATTTTACTTCCAGATGAAGATTTGTAGAGGTTAACACACACCCCGCTGAGAGAACATAGGTAAATTCAGAATAAAAAGGTGACGCATAGTACATATGTTTCAGTTCCGAAAAAACTATATCACTTCCGGTCTAGACGGTCAATAGCCGTGAGGTCTCTGACACTTCGTCTAAGGTGTACCTGATAGAGATAAACATTGAGTACCGCAAGACCTACACAATTTACACAAAAACATAACCCCGCTGCCCACTTACATCACCGCTCCAGGCTCAAAGAAAAGGAGTTGATGATCGCATTGTACAACAAAGAGCATACGTCATCCACTCTAGGACTCTCAAACAGACGCTTAAACAAAGTCTCATGAGGACTAAAGGTGTTACAATTGTTAATAGTAGGGCAAGAGCAATTTTACTTCCAGGTGAAGATTTGTAGCGGTTAACACACACACACACACACACACACACACACACACACACACACACCACCACCGAGATAACTCAGGTAGATTTAGAATAAAAAGGCGGTGCTTAGTACAGATGTTTAATAGTTACATGATTAGTATATGTGTTTAAGAGAAAAAAAACTAACAGAGCATCATCAATATTTCACACCATATCATTATCATCATTAAACGAGATCGACGATGAATTCATATTCAACGATGTCGAATACAGTCTAAATGAGTTAGAATTACATCAGCAATTTCGGCGTTGTATCTTAAATGTAGGCCACACGCCGATTTCAGTAGCAGCGCTTCTATGCTATTAGCAGGAACTATTACTACCTTATGGGGAAGTGTTATTAGATTCAAGACAATACACAACGACAGCGGTTCAAATACAGAGAAGTGACATAGATCCAAGATTGTTTTACGTGGGGTACCCGTGTTAACATACCCCCACGTTCCTTCATGAGGAAGTGATTGGGATACGCCCAATCAGCGCGCAAGTTGCACAACCTGCAATAGTGCAATTGCTCCCAGATTAACTCACTGGTAGGAGCGAGGTTGCCTATCCACCCTCTACTAGCTAAGCGTTCACTAGTGACCGAGCAGTTGACTTAACACGCTGTTCACCCGCCGGCACCGGAGTACCTCGTCCAGCATAGGACTATTCCCCAGCTATGCCCTCTTGCAAAGTGGGACCACTGCCCGATCGAATCCAACCTCAATTGTGGCAGGACTTGGTTTTTAAGCGGTTTTGCCACCCCGATCTACCAATTTTAGGCTTGGTAGGCCCTCGACAGAGCTTCTTTAAAGTCTACACGTTATAGACTCCCGGTGCCTACCCGATATTGGTGAAGTTGTCTTAATAGTGAGAGGCTATATATTCGCTTCAACTATCCTTAAGTGTAATGGCTTTCGGAGCTTCTCCCAATCACCGTACCCAGCTGCAGTCCGGATCAAAGGGTGTCCAGGACAGCTCCTAAGCACATTTACCTGGCGGCTTGCAGTTTCCCAGCACATGGGATGAACCTCACTTCTAGTCACCGCACTAGAGATTCCGTCAAACAGCGGGTTCCTTTGGTGACCATAAATGGCCTCGGGCAACAGCGGGTTCCTTTGGTGACCTTACATGACCTAGGTCATGCAGCGGGTTCCCTGGTGACCATGATTGCCCTCGGCCAAGCAGCGGGTTCCTTGGTGACCATAAATGACCTCCTCTCTTAGGCGAGATTCGAATCCGCCCACACCGGTCTCATCTACCAGGGCTCCCCCTGATCGGTATGAGTAACCGTCGAGAATTCTCACGAATTACAGAGAAGTGACAGCGAAGAACATGTGTTCAATGCGTATAATCAACTTTTGCAGGATATTGAAACGATAAATAGACGTTTAGGAGTGAATTATATCACATTTGTAAAATTTATTCATATATAAGTAGTATTATTTTTTACGCTAAAGCAATTTTTACTAAATATTTACCGGTACTATTATAAATTAAGATTAAATGTAATTATCTTTTTTATTATTAAAAATGTTAATCTATAATTCATGAAGTAATTTTTTAAATGCCACAAGACTTATCTTAAGGAAATCTGCGGTTTTATCATTCGAGTTGTAAAGATGTCATCATATTCTATCGATTTCACTACATTATAAATAAAACATTAGTAAGTTTTAAAAAGTATGTTCAAGCCCATTTATAAAACAAAAGAAAAAACATATTAAAATTATTAATATAAATTATTAAGATAAGCTATTAAAAAATAGATAAGACGAATATTATTAAAACTAAACCCCAAGCTGTTTCTTAACAATACTAATTTTAGGAAAATAATCAAATTTGTTCAATTCATAAAGGATATTCTCTTTTGTTGATTTACAGAATTAAAGGTATGTAAGCAATATCTATACATCATACGTATGATTAGGATCATGATTATCGTACGTGAGCTCTTTTTAAGTATGATTATTTCAGCATATCATATTCACTTTCTCTAGCGATAAGTTATCGGACTAACTTTCTTAGTTCACCTGAGGCATCACCTAGATAGACCACTTAAGATAGATAGATTCCCCGTCATTTGTACAGATAGGGATTGCAATATGATATAAATTTATATCGATAAAGCTATCACGTGAATATACTGAAAAATCAAAGTGTAAGAGCGTTAGTACATTAGCTCTCTTTTAAGTAAGATTATTTCCGCAGATCGCATTCGCTTTCTCTAGCGATAAGTTATCGGACTAACTTTCTTATTTCATCAGAGGTATCATCTAGAAAGACCATTTAAGATAGATAGATTCACCTTCATTCGTACAGATAGGGATTGCAATATGATATAAATTATATCGATAAAACTATCACGTAAGTATACTGAAAGAATTTAAAAATCAAAGTGTATGAGTGTTATCAGCTTGCGGTTTTCTATGTAATACAGTATAATTTCATATAAATGAGAGAAAAGATCGTTTAAATTAATTCAGTTTATAATTTATTATTATAGCTAGTTTTATGAAATGTCTTGCATATCAAAGGTAGCTTTCCACTTATAGCTCAACAGTCTAACTTTTATACAACTGCTTAGGCTAGGGAAGCACACATTAGTAGATTTTTTATGTATAACTTTTAGACAGGCAGGTAGACATACAGATTTTACACAGCCTCATTTTCTCATGCAAATTACATGAGACAAAGAAGACTATCACTTCCGGCTTAGCCGATGAAACAGGTTCTCTGACACCACATCTAAGGAGTACAAGTTAACGAGAGTACCCCCGACACCTCCACGAGCTGTACAAAGACATACCCCACGCTATCCATTCACACCAAAATAAAAGGGGTTGGTGACCGCATTATATAACAAAGAGCGATACGTTATCCACTATGCGGCTCTCATCCAGGCGCTCTAGACCAAACCTATTGATAGTATAGCAGATGCATTTTATTCATGATTAGCATAGCATCAAAATCAGTTACCAAGCAAATATCTATACGGTTAGGAGATATTGATATAACAGCAGCCTGTAGTATGCTGTAGATTATCATAACTTCAACTTATCTACTTGGTACTCATCTTCTTCTACGTGTATTTCCAGAAGACTTACAATCCTGAGTACATTGGGGGAGCTCGAGCTCTATAGCAACGTCGGTATGCATGATAGGTTCAGACTGCATATGTTTTTTAATTACAGACTCCGTCTCGGTTTGTATACGCAGTATAGATCTCTTAGCAATTTGCTTCAACAGGTTCACTATTGGATTGTATATGTATTCAAGTATACGTTCGGTATAGGCAGGTAGACAGGCAGACACCTTTTGGACTCTTGCTAGACGTGGGTTAAGCATAGACTGCACACGGGCTTATTTTTTTTATATGAATTAAAATTAGGTAAAAAAACTATATCACTTCCGGTCTAGACAGTGAAACGGGTTGTTAATCTATGATATAATGAAGGTCTCTGACAGCTCACCTAAGGGGTACAAGTTAGCGAGAGAGATTTTATGATTTTAAGATAAATTTTGCTTTCGTACTTTCTTATCATTACATTATATTATTATCATAATGTTTAGAATTAAAGGGCGACAAAATATATTTTGTAAAAGAACATTCTTTTATTTCTAATGTAATAAATAATTAAGATTGCCGTATTATATTCTAGGTGCAATTGATTAAAAAAACATCGATATAAACACATAAAATAATGTAACGTTCTTTTTAAAATAATAATCAAAAATGCTGTTTAAAATCGTCTATTAATAAAGAAAAGCTTATTTACAATTCACTTAATTAAAAACACTGTAACTATAAAAACTATTTAACAAACTATTAAAAATGCTAGGTATTTACAAATTTATTTGAGGACTATTTATATGAAAACTATTTATGTATTAGTTAATACATTTCAACACGACGCCGGTTAAACATTAAGTGCCCCCCTTCTACTCGCGACTCAATTTATATTTTTCATACGATGACTCATTCATCTAGAATGTTCGATGACGTGTTGATCAGTCATGCATGCAGCTGTTGATAAATGACGTCGATGAGGCGTTTTGATGAGTCATACACGCAGGTGTTATTGATGAGTCATACAGTTGATGACTCATACATCTAGAATGTTTGATGACGTCATATGTGGGTTTACTATTCGTTACAATAATCATGCCGTCAACACTTTCCGGTTCTCACAGTTGGTATTATTATGCAATTTTCTTAATATCTGCAATCGATCCTATAATATTAAGATTAAACATACTATAATTGCAGGAATATCAAATTGTACAATAACTAAAGCTATTTTTAATTATTCAACAACCGTTTTAAAATGAAATATATGTATACATTGTTCAATCGTAGGCAGTAAACTTAAACATTTCAATAAGTTGTTAAACATCAATTAATTATTCGTTAAGTGTTTAGAGGAAGCTTAAAATACCGAGGGGCATAGGGTTAATGAACCATAAAGTTTCCTTAGAGGGGAACGGAAAAGTAATAAAAAATGAAATCACAGCAAAATTTCAAGGATTCGTGTACCTATACCAAAGAGTAACCTACTCTTTGCTGCATTCAATGAATTTTCCAACCAAACAAAACTTCTTACATTGGCATTGGCAGGAAAAACGATGCTTTTATAGTATATTATAAAAATAACTGAACAATAAAGTCCCGTAAATACATTTAAGATATAAAAACAGGAATAGGAAGATCCCTAATTACAAGATCCCCAATTTTGCTTTCTTATTTTGCATGATTTTATTAACTTCTGTTTATTATTTTACTAGCATAATAACCGTTGAAAAATCAATGGTCCCCTTCTGATCATGTCAGCTATCCAGGAAGTAACAAAACAGATCTACTTATAAAAGTTTTTTTTTTTTGGGATCACGTAGCTCAGGATGTGCTATTGCAGTGGAGTTTCTATTTTCCTTAATGATAATGTCAATCGGATCATAACATGTAACTATAATTTAATATAATCACGTTTGATTCATAATTAGCAATGCCTTTCTTCGTAATTACTAATAAGTGCCACACTTTTTTTGCTCAAATAAATGCTACAAAAACACATAAGTTGGCCTTTGTTCAAAACAACGTTAAACGAATGGTAGGCATGTTCAAAGAGAATACATAATATAGTTATTTTAATTATATACCTATGTAGTTTATTATTAATATATTGTGTACTTTATATAGTATAATATTCTTTGGAAAATCAACGGCGTGTGGAGGCACCACAGATGAAAACGCGTCAGTCGCTAGTAATCAGTACGTGCCCCGATTAACTTTGTAGTTTTTGTCAAAAACGGTGTATCTTGAGAATCACTGGATAGATTTTGATGCCGTTTTCGCCATTTTATAGCTTATTTCTTAGCAAAGGTTTCTATATATACATATTATTCAGAGAATTTTTCGAGAGTCCAGTAATTGGAAGAAAACTGGCTCTAACAGAGACAAAACGCATTACAGAAGATATGCTAGGCCGATTTTAGACCAAAATCCCATGTATTTTCTTATGGACCTCGATTTTGGTCTTCAAGGTCATCCGCGAAATCCGAGGTTCATTTGCATATCATGCGCGGGGTCATTAGCGGATCATTTCTGTATATCATTAACGGTATCGTTTGCATATCGCGATATAATTAATTTAATTCGCGATGTCAATTGTATATGTCATTTTTTATATCTCGCGGGCTCATCTGCATGTCTCATTTTTGATATCTCTCATGCTCATCGTTTTCCTCTCTCCTATCTTCTTTCTCATCTCTCCTATCTCTCTTTTGTCATTCCCAACTTGTCATTATTTTCCGCTGAAAGATTTGAATTTTTATTGTTGCTGCTGCCATCTATCGGTGACGTCCTGTGATCGGTATAGTAGGTATCTATACGCCTGTAGATAGGCAACCTGTTACACTTTTTATAAAAATCTACCCAGACCATCCGTTTACAAGTCCATGACTTAAACACTGGACCACGGAGGTAATCGAAAGAATTACTGCAAACGAGTTATTTATAAAAAAGGATTCGACTAAACAATAATTCAATCAAATAGTTTATTTTAAAAATAATTCCCCGAAAATATTTATAAATGTTGTAGATTTAATAATAATAGGAAAAGAATGCTTTTAAATCCTAAAAAAATTATTTAAATAAAAGTTGAGGAATAAAGTAAAATTTAGAAAAAACACAATCAACTAAAATTCATATTTATCATATTTAAACTATATGATGACTAATAAATAACATCTCCATTAATGTCTTAAATCAAAAATTTATTTAAAATAAAAACTTATACCGTTTTTAAATCTTACGCCTCGAATATCAAAATATTCGTAATCGCAATGTATAATATTGCATATCGCAAGCGGAAGCAGCAAATGAACGGTAAGAATAAATAAATAGTATAGTATAAAAACTTAACCTAACATTCTACACAGAAATCGTATTTGTATATCGCAAGGCAAGTATGGGATATTAATGACCCTTTCTCTTTGCCTGAACTTTGTCAGATGCATCCGAGGTAGCAAGGAATGATTTATCAAATGATGTTGATTGTAGAAGACAAATAAGAAACAACATATAAATCACTTCTTATAGAACGAGGTAATATTTATTTTATGTGATAAAGTATCGAAACTGTTAGTACATTATTTCCTATTATTATTCTTTAGAAATTGTAGCAAATTGGCTACAGCATCAATAACAGCAGCCCTCTAATCTCTATATGATCTCTTTATGGCAGTAGTATTCTTGCATATGCAGTTGTAGTCCTCTTTGCAGCAGAGAGTAGTGCAGCAATACGACGAATGGTTCTTCGTCGCTTGGAAAGTGCTTCAGTGCTATCGTTTGCACCCCTGGATCTTTTAGTAACCTAAAAAGTCTAACTGGTTACTTGAACATCCTCTACTTTGACTTTCATCGTTGGAGATTGTACAAGTATGATTTCATTACCTTCCAAAACATCTTGTAAATTGTAACGACTGTTGCAGTAATCACTTTTCTGATATGTTGACGGAATTGGTGGTTCTAAGAAAGATGGCAAGTTCCACCCTTAAGGTTCGAGCTCTGTTTCTAGTGTTGCATTTATATACATTTTGTAAATTATTATAAATAAACTGTGAAAATGTTAATGTAGTTTTTTTTAAATGAAGTGTTGAAGTATTATTTATCTTTAAGTTTAATTTTAATATCTTGGAAGTATTATTTGCTGTCGTCGCTTGATATGTGTATTTTTAGAAATTGTTGCTAAGCAATATTTTCTCTAGATTATAAATTCAGTAAATGAGTTTTTGCCCCTAATTTATTAATGCATATTAATACTTAGGCATGTATATTTCAAAGTCAATGTTTTAGATAAAAACAAATCACTTATTCAACTTACGACCTAAAGAACTGATTGTGACCTCAGATTCCCAAGAAATTGCATTATACTTTTATATCCATTGGGATTCTTTCACACGATTTTGCAAAATTTAAGTATGGATAATAATAGGATTTCTTTGTTACTATTATTTACGTTATAAAACTGTAGGTAATATTGTTTATTACTTTAGAAAAAAAACACTGTTTCGACTTGTGATACACACAGTAATTTTTTAACGTTCATCCAGTCATCACTAGTTGTTGCTCTTGCTGGTCCATTTGCGACAATTTAGTATACTAATAAGCTCTTTCCACAGTTTTTGTAAACATTCAGGACCTTTTCCCGGGCACAATCTTTCCGTAAACAATATTTCTTTGGTGGACATAAACTCCAACATTACATAAAATTGCTTTTCGGTGTGTCGGGTATTCTTCTCCATGTTTCAAATTGGCGCGTCCAACTATTCGAAACTGTCAAATGCAAATGTCACTGCTCGAATGCGCATGCACAGTCGGTAATATAGTTCATAATTAGTTTGCATTTCAGTTGTTGTAATTCATTTCAATTGGATCATAACAAGTGCAATTACAGAATACCAAATATTGCAGGAATTGTTAAGATTTCGTAGCAATCGGGTTCATAACAATTATTGTTATACTTAACAATTGATATGAACCAATGCTTACAGAATACATGTAATTATCTTATGGTAGAATGCAGCTGTTTGTAAGTGGAATCGTTTCTTCATATTAAGCCAACCGGTCTCAATTAGTTTATGCGAAATATGCTCGTATTTCAGAATTCCATAAATAAGACGCAAACAAGAATTTTGAACACGTTGAATACGTTGAGTTGTCTCATAATCCAGACATGGGCACAGGAACACAATAATTAAATTGTGATGAAACCATGGACTCACATAGTAAAATTTTCTATTCTTTACTTAAATAATCTTTATGGGGATAAATAGGTTTTAAGTTATAATAAGCTTTTTGTATATATTTAGAGACTTGCTTTCCAAACCAAAATGTTTTGTCAAAAATTACTCCTAACTTAGCATTTTCTACTATAGGTACTTCAATTTCCCCAATTTTAATAGGTGGCACTTCAAGAGCGTCACTAGATTTTCCTAATAATGGTGCACACGATTTCGTTGGATTTAACATTAATGCATGTTGTAATGAAAATTCAGAGACTGCTTTGTGATCATTATTTAAAATTTCAGTTGCTTTTTTGATATCACTTGGCTTAAAGGAAAAGTAAATTTGAGTATCATCAGCATACATGTGAACGTTACAGGTCCCCAGACAACCACAAAGACCGTGCGTGTACAGAGTGAATAACAGAGGTTCCAATATGGATTCCTGCGGCACTCATCTGATAACATCGACAGGTGAGGATACCACATTAGGCATTTTGACTCTTTGCGTTCTATTACACAAATAGTTTCGAAACAGACCAATCGCATTTTCACTCAGACCTAAATAATGTAATATTTTGAGAAGTAAATCATGATTTATTGTACCAAAAGCTTCACTATAATCTAATAATACTAAAAAGGCAGATTTTCCTTCGTCGTACACTTTAAAGGCATCATCAGTTATGTAAGATAAAGCAGTTGAACAGCTGTAACCAAACCTGATTGATATGTTGGTAATAAGTTATTATTTTCTAAATATTCCCGAATGTGCATGTTAATAACCTTTTTAAATATTTTTGAGAGTGTTGGAAGGAAATAATGTTAATATACACGATAATAAGTAGTATTATTAATAATTAATTAAATAAATGAAAGAACGTCTAGTGTTAATAACAGTGATGATAATAAATTAATAAAATGTATAAGAATATTAATATTATAGAATGAAATAAGAATTTCACGCTAAATTATAAATCAATTTTTAATATAATAATAAAACATATTAATTAATGTAAAACAGCTAAAGTTTTGTTTTGTAATGTACAATAATAATATAATTTGTAATAAAGATATGTAATCACCAAAACCTAAAATGAACAAGAACAGAAAAAAGATCTTTTCTATATACCAATAAACATAAACCAGATATTTAATTAAGTGAAGCGTTAATTAATCCTAAAAAAATCTTTGTTTTGCAAGTTGTTGATCAGATTACCAGTAATGTTATAATAAAGAATATTCAATAAGTATCAACTATAAATAATAAATATTAACGTAAAGTATTTTCTTTGAAAATAAAAATATCAGTGCTATCATATCGCTGCAGTATCAGTATAATTTATTTAAACATTTAATACCTTCTGCTATATTAAATTTGTGAATTTTATTATTCACTTTTAAAAACAAATTGCAATTATTAGTAAAGACATTACCATTACCCAAGCGTTTGACAGCTTCTTTTAACAGTAATGCACGAACGTGAGTTAGATCTTCACGTACGATGAAATTGGTTCCTTTAAATTTGCTTTTAGCACGAAAAATAGCATTTTCGTATCGCGACGGCAGAACTTCACGATAATGGGTCGATGATTACCCACCTTATTAGGAAGCCTGTGGGCACAGTCAATATCCATAGATGTTAAAGTAATATTAAGCTTTCTTTGACAAATCACTTAGAGAACTTAAAAACGTTACGTTATCCGTGAGCGATCACGATTTCCTAGAACCTGAAGTAAAGAACAAGCATGGATATTTGCTGCCGAAACTCCATAAGCACAATAATTTGAGGGCCTAGTAATTGCGGCTACTATCATTACATGATAGTAGCCGGGGATTTCTGCCCAGTGCTCTGAATGTCAACGTGAAGAAATTCAAGCAAGCGCGGGTAAACGGCGGGAGTAACTATGACTCTCTTAGCAGGCCTCGTTGAGTGTAGACGTGTTTACATCGTGCTCCGCATTAAATGCGTTTTATTTAGTTATTGTGGAAAATCTAGTGAAGAAAAAAATCAGTGCTAGTGCTCTTAAGTGTATTAAATCATATAACATCATTAAGTCCCATCTAAATTAAAAACAAAGTGATAAATACGCAATTAATAAACAAATTTAAGAATGTAGAAAATGCTCTCAAACACTAGGTTATATTTCCATAAATAAAACAATTTCCGAACTGTTTAATAAACAAACGGCTGATTCGCAGCCCACTTTAAAGAAATTAATGGTTTAATTTAATTAAACAACTCATTAATATAAGGAAATCTTATTAAATAGCATAGGTTGTAATTTAAAATTCTCCTTTTAATATATTTAAAATGTAAAGGAACTCTCTCTTTTAAAAGAGTAAACATCATTATCAAGCCGAACAAACACAGCTATATCGGAATTAATGGTTATAGTGATAACGACACATTAATTAATATTCAAATTATTACAACCTATTAAATAAAAGGGACCCCAGTCGGGGACTAAAACCCTTAAATAAAGAGACATAAACATTCTAAATTAAACATAAGCTAATTAAAAATCTATCATTGTGTGACGTTCCCAATTTTTATTTATTCCTCTTGATTCTTTGGAGTCAAGTTTCCTAAAAAAAAGAAAAGAAAAAGAATTGTCTTTATTGTATGATGTGCTTACCTAACTAACTTTAATTATTTTTTATTCTTTAATTTACTATTCGGATTTTTCCTTTAGGGGTGTTTTCTGATATTTTCCCCTGTGTATTTTTTGATATCTTAATATAAACAATTGTCAGCCATTTGTACTTTCTTTTTATCTCTTGGTGTGAAAGTTTTACCAACTATGTGTAGGAGGATTTCTAATCTCCTTTTGATAATGAGAAGACATTTTAAATTTTTCAAAGCTTTTTTCCATTGAACTTTTGGCCCAAGAACATCTAGGCATCTCTTATATACCCCACATTTTTCACCTTAATGGATGAGGGTTTTTTCTAAGTTTATTAAGATCTACTTGGCTAATCTTATTGGCTTGCATCATGGAAATGGTTGCTTGGGTTTAAGCAAGTTCTACAAGAATAGTATTTTTTATTCTGCTAGTTGGAATTTCCATGTGAGAATCTTACCCTCGGTGAAGGTGGTTTTAAATCTATGAAGACATCCGTAGACCACATTGTCTCACAGCCAGGAGTATTGTGTTCCTGCCGTTTAATTAATAGTAGCTGGTTTTGTCAGCATCGTCATTTTTGGTACTGTTAATTTTGGTAAATTTTGAAAGTTGTAACTGTAAGTATTACAGAAGTGTTTTCCCTTCTTATTATCCTAATTCCTAATTAAAGTTAATTACTTACCTTCGTTGTGATCAAATCTTTATAAGTTGTACTGTGGTACTTGTAAATTTTGCTTCGGTATTAATTATTGCTGGTACGGCGCCTTATTGAGCAAGCTTGCCTGAAACTATTACAGGTTATTTGTTTTATGATCTTTTTACATTTATTATTCTTGTGGTTTGGTAAAGATTTAAGGTTAGGAATTGAGTTTAAGCGTTTTTACCAGTTATATTGCTTCCTACCCACCTTTTACTGCTCCCAATTTTTTTCCAACTTTAATTATTTACACCTCTGTTCACTACTTGTTGCATTTATTTATATGTATTTTGTAATATTATTATTGTTTTGTTTAAAAGGCATGTCATTTTTTATTGATGCTTCATATTGATTATTTATCAAGTTTAATATTATACTGGCTGTTAGTCATATTAGTGGTCAATTTTCATACACATTTTGAGGCCATTTATTCTTATTATTATTGTTGGGTGTTTGTTTAGCCCTTGGTGACTATTGTTGTTATTAAATTTTTTGTACCTTTTGTTATTACTTATTTGTTTATTTGTTATTTCAATTGTTACTAGTTACATTTATATTATATTATTAATGCTTAATATTAATTATACGTTTTACATGATCGTGTTGTGTTTTTGTTATGATTGTGTGTATTTGGTCATTCCCCTTCTTTCTAGGTTTCTAGAATGGCGCCCAGGCAGCAAATCGTTATTTTTTAGTAGCTATCATCGACGAACCAACCTACCTGCTCTCCTTTTAACCTTGAGCACCGTGAGCATTAATATTGTACACCCTGGCTACTAGGGTGTCACAATAGAATTGGCACCGTGCACGTGGGGCCCGATTTGCTGTTTTTTCCAAACAAACCTTCCCTTTCCTAGACCAGCACACAATTATAACAAAGCGTTTTCAGTATCAAGTAATGGTCACCATTGGATGGGTGGAATTTTGATGTTCCATGTGTTTGAATGGATGCTGTTGGATGATTGTTATAAATGCCTAATTATAAGTCTCTTAGTTAGTGATTTGATCTGCAGCTTCAGAATCTGTTGGAGATTTTTGCAGTATCTGAAACGGTTTATTTAGTTACATTTATTCTAATTTAATAAGAGGTATATATACATTTTCATTAGGTTTAGTTCCTAATTAGTGAAGTGTATTACCTGATTATAGACTTGAGTATTATTATTGAGAATTTTAGTCTTGAATTTATTTTGTTTTCCTCTATTTCAAAATGGATTATCTCCATATAGACCCGTGGCATTTGCGGACCTTCGAATTAAATTATGAGTTGAAGTTAAGATCAATTAGAACTGATAGTGTAGATATCGATCAGCGTAGGAAGTTTTTAAGAAAAGAATTAGCTAAAGATCTAGCTAGGCAAAATATTGTTTATGAAACTCCAAATTTCAATTTTGAGGAAGAAAAGGTGGAAGTAAATGAAAGTATAAGGAATATTTTAGATTTAATTAATGATTTTGATGGTACAAATAAACTTGTAGGGAAACGCATTAGGAGTCGGTTAAACCATGTTTTAGGGCGATTATCTCGTTTTCCAGTCACTCCGGAAGTGGTAAATATTTTCAAGGGTGATAACACTGTGCGAGCAACGGCAATGTTAGTAGATTATGAGGATATAATCAAAGAGTTTGATGAGGGCATTCAAGTTCCTGTCGCTTCACCTGAGCCGCAAGGTCATTTTGGTAAGAACACTCCAGTTCATAAATGGGGAGTAGTTTTTGATGGTTCTAGTAGAGAGTCCCTTCATTCCTTTTTAACTCGTGTAGAAGAATTACGTGTTTCCAGGAGTACGTCCATCGAAGAGTTGTTCCAGTCAGCTGGAGACCTGTTTAAAGGGCAGGCTTTAGAATGGTTTCGATCCCAACTTCGTAGGAAGACTGTAACCTCTTGGGAAACTTTGGTATCCGCGTTGAAGAGAGATTTCTTACCTGCAGATTACGATGATGCCTTATGGCAGGAAATTCGCTCCAGAACTCAAGGTCCTGATGAGCGTGTTGTTATTTACATTTCATTGATGGAGAATTGTTTTAGCTATTTAACCATCGCACCTTCTGAAGAGGAAAAGTTAAAAATCATTAAAAGAAACCTACTTCCTCATTATCAAACTCACCTAGCTTTGTTAGATATTTCCAGTATAGAACGGTTAGTTGAAGTTTGTAAAGCATTGGAGAATGCTTGTATTCTTCAACAGAAGTTTAAGTACCCTTCTCATAAAAGTTTATCAACGTTAGAGCCTGGGTTAGCTTATGTTCCTCATAACAACAGTGTTCAACAGAATTTCCAGTTAGATAGACCTTCAAATGTAATCAAACGTTCTGCTGAGCCTTCGTCAATTTCTTCTCCTGTTAAAGAGCGTAGATGCTGGAAGTGCAATAGGTTAGGGCATTTAAAATTGAATTGTACTCAGAAGAAAGAACCTTATTGTCATGGTTGTGGAAAAGTAGGTGTAATTAAACCTAATTGTTTTCGTTGTTCAAAAAAACGGTTTACCAGAACACGGTTAGTAGACCAACGTGTTTGTGGTGGTTCTAGGGTTTACCAAAGAACTCATGTGGTTCAGAAAGATTGTAAATTTCATTCTCCTCATGTTCCTCATAAATCTGTAGAGACCTTTGCTAACATTAAAGAAGATGGTAGCAGTTCTTCAGTTATAGTTGCTGAGAATAGTCATGTTGGTGATAGTGTTGAATCTCAAGTGAATATTTTACTAACTCCAAAGCCTTTTGATGATCGGCCATATGCCACTGTTAAGATTTTTGATTTGGAAGTGATTGCCTTATTGGATACAGGTGCTAGTAATTCTGTGTTAGGATGTAACGGGTTGCATTTATTAGAGAAATTTAATTTAAATATTTATAGTTTACCTGATGTAAATATATCTACTGCTGATGGAATTCAACAAAGTGTTGTAGGTGTCGTAGACTTGCCTGTTCGTGTGGAAGACAAAGTTAAAGTGATTAAGATTCTGGTTGTACCTTCCATTAAGCATGAACTTATTTTAGGGAGCGATTTCTTTCGGACTTTTAATATTACCTTAGATTATCAGTCTAATGCTTTTTATATAAATAGTAGACAGTTAACACCAAATAATTGTAATATCTCACCTAATATTTGTGTTATCAATACAATCCAGTCTAGGTCAGACCTTGATGTTATTCAATCTAAAGATTTATGTAGGGTAATTGATAAGTTCAAAGAGTTGTCTTGGAAGTCTGGTACACGGTTGGGTCGTACCGATCTTATTTCACACAAGATTGACACTGAAGATGCTGAACCAGTTCGTCAACGTCCTCATCACTTGTCACCTTACATGTTGGACAAATTGCAAGAAGAGTTGGACAAAATGTTAGCTTTGGGGGTGGTTCGTCCTTCAACAAGTCCTTGGGCTTCTCCTGTCTTTCTTGTTAAGAAGGCTAATAATGATTTACGTTTTGTATTTGATGGCCGTCAACTAAATAAAGTAACTAAGCGTGATGCTTACCCTTTGCCTAGAATTGATCACATTTTAAGTAAGTTAAGTGGAGCTAGATATTTGTCTAGCATTGATTTGAAGTCAGCTTTCTGGCAAATCCCTCTTGATAAAAACTCTTGTGAAAAAACTGCTTTTATTGTTCCATCTCGTGGACTGTTTGAATTTGTTGTAATGCCTTTTGGGTTACACAATGCTCCTCAGACCCAGCAGAGACTGATGGATTCTGTACTAGGTTATCAATTAGAGCCGTTTTGTTTTGTTTATCTTGATGACATTATCATAGCTACTCCAACATTTGAAAAGCATATAGAAGTGTTAACCGAAGTCTTTAATCGTTTACATCAAGCTAAGCTTACCATCAATCTAGAGAAATGTGAATTTTGTTTATCATCTCTGAGGTATCTTGGGTTTCTCATAGATCAGCAAGGTCTTCGGACCGATCCAGAAAAGGTCAGTGCTATGTTAAATTATAAACGTCCTGAAACAGTAACAGAAGTCAAACGTTTTGTTGCTTTAGTTTCTTGGTATCGAAGGTTTATTCGTTCTTACTCAACTTTAACAGCTCCTCTAACAGCCTTAATCAAAGGTAAACGTAAATCTCAGAAGATCCTGTGGTCTGATAAAGCAGAGGAATCGTTTAAGAAAATTAAAGAAGCGTTGGTATCTGCTCCTATATTGGCTACTCCTGATTTTTCTAGAATGTTCACCCTACAATGTGATGCGTCGGATGTCGGTGTCGGTTGTGTTTTGACGCAGCAAGATGATGAAAAGGGCGAGGTTGTTGTAGCTTTCGCTAGTCGTACCCTCACTGAGGCTGAAAGAAAATATACTGTGACGGAGAAAGAATGTCTGGCGGTTCTCTTTGGTATCGAAAAGTTCCGTGGTTACATTGAAGGTGTTACCTTTAAAGTTATTAGTGACCACCATAGTTTATTATGGCTAAATCGTTTAAAGGATCCAACTGGACGTCTAGCTCGTTGGGCTGTGCGGTTGCAGCAGTATGATATGATCCTGGAGCATCGTAAGGGATCTTTGAATGTTGTTCCTGATGCATTGTCAAGATCACCTTTACCTCATATCAATGTTATTGATCTGAATCTTCAAGAGTGTCAGAAGGATGCTTGGTATCTGAAGATGATTAATAATGTTAGCGAAACTCCCGAAGATTATTCTGATTGGATGATTCAGGATGGCTTATTATATAAACATATACCTAGTGAGGTGGAGACTAACATTAATTTACCTGAATGGAAACTAGTAGTTCCTAAATCTTATAGAAAAGAAGTTCTACGGTTATCTCATGATGATGCCAGATCTGCACATTTAGGTATTTTTAAAACTTATTGCCGCGTCAAGGAATTGTATTATTGGCCTAAACTCAAGTCCTATGTTAGGAATTATGTGCAACATTGTAGGATTTGTGGTGCTCAGAAGAGATCTTCTACAAACAGACCAGGTTTTATGGGAAAGCCAAAACATGTTTCTTACCCTTGGCAATGTATTTCCATTGATATAATTGGACCTTTACCTAAAACCTTAAAAGGTAACATTTATATTCTTGCAGTATCTGATTATTTTACCAAGTATGTTCTTTTACACCCTTTAAGAAATATAACTACTAATAATATAGTGAAATTCCTAGAGAATGAGGTTTTCTTAGTTTTTGGTAGTCCTCAGGTTATCTGTAGTGATAATGCTACTAATTTTAATTCAAATATATTTAAACAATTATGTAAAGATTATGGGGTTAGACAATTTTTAAATGCTTTGTATCATCCACAAGTAAATCAAGTTGAACGTGTGAATCAAGTTATAGAAACTGCTATAAGATCTTATATTGAAAATAATAATCATCGTTCCTGGGATGTTGAACTTCCTAAGATTGCTTATGCGTTAAGGACTGCGGTCCATGAGACCACTGGTTATGCTCCTTCTTATTTAAATTTTGGTAGGTATATTCCCTGTAATGGGAAGTTTTATGGAAATCTTCAAAATCTAAAAGATTTTAATTTAAATAAGGTTAATATTGATAACCACATTGAAGAAATAGGTAGACTATCTAATATTTATAAATCTGTTAAAGAGAATTTAAGATTAGCCTATGAGAGAAATAGTAGGAATTATAATTTAAGGAAAAGACCTGCTGATAATTATATTGTAGGACAGAAGGTGTGGAAGAAGAATTATGTTTTATCTAGCGGTGGCAATTATTTCTCTGCCAAACTTGCTCCACGTTTTACCTTATGTCAGGTGTATAAAAAGATATCTCCTTTAGTGTACGAGCTAATTGATGTTAATTCTAGAAGAAATGTAGGTCGTTGGCATGTTAAGGACTTAAAGCCATATTTTCCTGATGTAGATGAAAATACCGATTATGACTAGGGATTTTTGGTTCAATGTATGAAAGTGTCGAGTTGTATGATCTCGTGATTGTAGGTGAATGATGTTTGAGTCAGGTTTTTCCCTAAATTTCCCGGATTTGTCTGAGTGATCACTCAACCCAACTTTACTTAATTTTTTAAAATTAAAGTTTTCCCAATTTTGAAAAATAATTTTTTCTGATTTGAATGTATTATGTTCAAGGAATTTTTATTTCCTGTTATTTATTCTTATTGATTCTTGGATCCAGGACTAGTCTTTGAATATATATAAATAGTTGGATTATATTTAGAATTTTGATTAGGAGAGCATGCGGGTAGTTAATTATTAGGTGTTTTCTTATGGATATTCTTGTTATTTAATATTCTCTTAGATATTAGTATTCTAATTAGCTTAGAGCTAGTAGGGGCAATGTTTGATTGTTCTTTAGAAGTATGCTTATCGGTGGTGTTACCGATTCCTTTTCTTTTTTTTTCTCAGCAAAAGGGGGTGTGTGACGTTCCCAATTTTTATTTATTCCTCTTGATTCTTTGGAGTCAAGTTTCCTAAAAAAAAGAAAAGAAAAAGAATTGTCTTTATTGTATGATGTGCTTACCTAACTAACTTTAATTATTTTTTATTCTTTAATTTACTATTCGGATTTTTCCTTTAGGGGTGTTTTCTGATATTTTCCCCTGTGTATTTTTTGATATCTTAATATAAACAATTGTCAGCCATTTGTACTTTCTTTTTATCTCTTGGTGTGAAAGTTTTACCAACTATGTGTAGGAGGATTTCTAATCTCCTTTTGATAATGAGAAGACATTTTAAATTTTTCAAAGCTTTTTTCCATTGAACTTTTGGCCCAAGAACATCTAGGCATCTCTTATATACCCCACATTTTTCACCTTAATGGATGAGGGTTTTTTCTAAGTTTATTAAGATCTACTTGGCTAATCTTATTGGCTTGCATCATGGAAATGGTTGCTTGGGTTTAAGCAAGTTCTACAAGAATAGTATTTTTTATTCTGCTAGTTGGAATTTCCATGTGAGAATCTTACCCTCGGTGAAGGTGGTTTTAAATCTATGAAGACATCCGTAGACCACATTGTCTCACAGCCAGGAGTATTGTGTTCCTGCCGTTTAATTAATAGTAGCTGGTTTTGTCAGCATCGTCATTTTTGGTACTGTTAATTTTGGTAAATTTTGAAAGTTGTAACTGTAAGTATTACAGAAGTGTTTTCCCTTCTTATTATCCTAATTCCTAATTAAAGTTAATTACTTACCTTCGTTGTGATCAAATCTTTATAAGTTGTACTGTGGTACTTGTAAATTTTGCTTCGGTATTAATTATTGCTGGTACGGCGCCTTATTGAGCAAGCTTGCCTGAAACTATTACAGGTTATTTGTTTTATGATCTTTTTACATTTATTATTCTTGTGGTTTGGTAAAGATTTAAGGTTAGGAATTGAGTTTAAGCGTTTTTACCAGTTATATTGCTTCCTACCCACCTTTTACTGCTCCCAATTTTTTTCCAACTTTAATTATTTACACCTCTGTTCACTACTTGTTGCATTTATTTATATGTATTTTGTAATATTATTATTGTTTTGTTTAAAAGGCATGTCATTTTTTATTGATGCTTCATATTGATTATTTATCAAGTTTAATATTATACTGGCTGTTAGTCATATTAGTGGTCAATTTTCATACACATTTTGAGGCCATTTATTCTTATTATTATTGTTGGGTGTTTGTTTAGCCCTTGGTGACTATTGTTGTTATTAAATTTTTTGTACCTTTTGTTATTACTTATTTGTTTATTTGTTATTTCAATTGTTACTAGTTACATTTATATTATATTATTAATGCTTAATATTAATTATACGTTTTACATGATCGTGTTGTGTTTTTGTTATGATTGTGTGTATTTGGTCATTCCCCTTCTTTCTAGGTTTCTAGAATGGCGCCCAGGCAGCAAATCGTTATTTTTTAGTAGCTATCATCGACGAACCAACCTACCTGCTCTCCTTTTAACCTTGAGCACCGTGAGCATTAATATTGTACACCCTGGCTACTAGGGTGTCACAATTGAAATATTTAAATTTTTAATTTTCACGAGCTAATCTACTGTGGAATGTTACCGATGAATAAAATCCTGTCCGATTTTTACAAGGAGAACACGTGGAAAAAAAATTTTGAGAAGATCCCACCAAAAATAAAAATTTTGGGTTTGCTGATAAGAGGCAGTGACGTCATGCCGATGCTTCAGACTATACAATGGGAGTCCAAACTCAAAAATTGAAATCGTGGACTCATTAATATATTCTAGCGTATTTCTCTGCAAGATTACGGGAGATTAAGCGCTTGGTCACTCTGCAAGATAACGGGAGAGACCATAAGTTTAAGTCCTAGGTAGCATTCGACCTTAGTCCAACACAAAAACACTCAGAACAGCACAAATTCCTTTTTCACTCACAAATAAACACCTTTAACCTACCTTACATCCTAAAGAGAGTCTCCTTACTGGGCCTGTACCAGTCCTTAATCAATTTGGGTGCGTATCTATAAATTTTGCACAGCGGGCAAGAAACTATTCTGCCCCTCAGCATCCTTTTTAATAATCGAAACCTTTTCACTTCCTACCTCCAATACTAACTAAAATTATTAACTTTTCTGGAACTATAGCTATGGAAATCCAAGAAGAAATTTGCCTTGCGGTAAAATATTCAGATCTAGGAGTGGTCTGTTAAGACACCAAAGAAGATCAGATTGCCTATCAGAAAAACCTTTCATGTCTGCCCACTGCAATGAAACCTTCTCAACATTTACAGGACAGAGGCTTCACGAACAGAAGGCACATTAACAAGAATACAATCAAGAACTGGAAGTAGCCGCTGGCCAAAGCTCGAAACAATGGAGTAAGCTGGAGATATATGACATGGCAAAAGCCGAATTAACGTATGAAGGGCAATATATTAACAAAGAATCGGCAGGTAAATTTAATAGATCTGTCGATAGTATCAAAGGACAAAGGAGGAAGAAATCCTATAGTGACCTCCTAGACAAAATCCATGAAGTACAAGAAGCCGAAATGGACGAACAAGAAGTGTTCGACATGCCGCCAACCCCGGAAATTCACGTAAGAACGCTAAATACGTCAATAATTCGAGAATCACCTGAAACTTTCCAAAATTATGAGAAACAACACTCACCAGCACAATCCTCTCCCATAATAACCTTGGAAGAAAGTCCTCAAACCGATATCCCTCCAACTCCCGACCCTCACACCCCCGTTAATCATTTTGTAGTGTTTTTCAGGGGATTGCGAGAAGAAGAGGATCTGACGAACTCCGATAAGGAACTTATTGACAACATCATATCAGGTGACGCAGGCAATGGATCTACCCAGAAAGCAGCCGAAAGAGCGTTAGCTTTCAAAAATGCACAAGAACTATATAGAAAAGACACGGCGAGACTAGCAGGAAAAATTTTAGACCTACAAACTGATGAGGAAGGAGATTTTCCTTCCTCAACTGAAGTAAGTACCTTTTATAATACTCTGATTCAGGCACCGGAAGGCGATGCGACAATCAACAATGGTCCAGCTCAGGTCAAAACTGACTGTGTGCCAGATAGCCCAGAGATATTCAAACCCATCACAAGGGAGGAAATCAATCTAACGCCCATGGGATTTAAATCCAAAGCATCGGGCCCAGATGGAATAACGCCGGCTTCACTTAAAGGTTTTAATCAGGCAAGATTAACCCTATTCTTCAATGTCTGTATCTACCTAGGTGAATGTGCGGAAAAACTCAAGTTTAGTAGGACTATTCTATTACCCCAAAAAGGCAACCCTAAAGATGTTAACAACTGGCGCCCGATAAAATACTGGCTAAGAGAATGCAAAAGCTCCCCTTTAATACCTTACAAGGAGGCTTTACCAAACTAGATAGATGTATCGCCAACAATCTCATTTTACAAGGCTTAATTAAGAAACATAGAGCACTAATAAAACCCCATCATATAATTACGATAGATCTTCGAAAAGCCTTCGATTCGGTAGACCATAGATCCATCGAGCAAGCGCTCCTACGATTTCAAATACACCCCACTATTATTAAATATATTATGAAATCATCTACTAATGTACAAACGACCATCAAGTGTGCAGGTAGCAAGGACATGCCCACAGATCCAATTAACATTTGCAGGGGAGTAAAACAGGGCGACTCGATTTCTCCCCTCCTTTTTAATATGGTCGTGGATGAATTGCTCGATTCCCTAGCGAAGCTTAAAGCCGGACTTGAAGTCGGAGACAATTCCTACGTAAACTACCCGCACTGGCCTACGCTGATGATATTATCTTGTTTGGGAACACCTTGGGAACACCCCAGGCGAAACACAAAGCCTACTCAATAGGTGTTATCATTTTTTTGAAAAGAAAGGCCTGAGTATCAATGTGGGAAAATGCACGGCAGTATCCGTAGGCGTGGTCCCACGCAAAAAGAAACTTGACATCTCAACAACACCGAGATTTCAAGTCCAGGGTTACCTTATTAGAGAAATAACACCGAATGAATTTTTCGACTACATGTGCTTCCAGTATGGAGGAGCAGGTATGTATAAAACAAATTTCTTATATCTTAATACGCTCTGTTCTAGACTCTCAAAAGTACCTTTAAAACCATATCAGAGGTTAACAATAATTAAGCAATACCTTATTCCAGAGATAAGTTCCAAAATCTAACAACTGACTAAAAACACTAATAAGGGCAGATAAAATAATTCGCAGAATGGTGAAAAAATCTATCCATCTTCCTGAACCAACACCCTCTGCATGCATTCATGCCTCAACCAAAAGTGGGGATCTAGGGGTCATGAGTCTTAAAGAGAGTATCCCAGCAATTCTATTAAAACGTCTAAACGCGCTGGCTGGGGCTGCAATCATCACTCCTTAGAAGCGACATTAGCCTCAGCATGGGGGAGGAAACTACTTAATAACTTTGAAAACCATTTACTTCGAAATGGTAACTCCTCTGCCGAAATTCTTAGATACTGGGAGAACACCCTCGATTCATCTTTCTCTGGAAACGGCTTAAAACAGGGAAAATGATCCACTGCCAGCCATAGTTGGATCTCAAATGCCTTCCTTTTGGTCCGGCACCGACTATGTAAAAGCAACTCTCCTAAAGGCAAACCTCTTACCCACAGCTGGTACTATGTACAACAGAGGAGCAGCAGCAAAATGTAGGGCGGGGTGCTACAAAACCGAATCCTTATCACATGTTTTACAAGGCTGTCCAGCAACCTATTGGGACAGGATAAAAAGGCACGATTTTATTGTACGAAAACTAAGTAAAGAGGCTAGGAAAAAAGAATGGAATGTAGAAGTGGAACCGACAATCTGTGGGGATGACGTGATTCGCAAGAAACCAGACCTCCTTTTTAGAAAAGACAACAAAGTGATAATATCAGACGGCGGAATACATTGGGAGGGTCCTAGACCACTTCAGGTTGCCTACGACGATAAAGTGAACATATATTCCACGCAACCATTCCTATCAACTCTAAAAAGAAGACACCCTGACTGCGAAATTTATATACTTCCATTAATAATCGGAGCCAGGGGTACTTGGTTATCAACAAATAAAAACCTCTGCCAAAAAATTGGATTCAATGAGCAATTAGGCCACATACTGGTGAGGTCAGTAATCAAGGGAGGCATATTAATTCACTCAGAATTTAACAAAATTATATGGAGACGCCACCAAGACAGAGCCTAATTGCTCATCATTACCAAGCCAATAAAATTTAAAAAAGTAAATATTAAAATCACGCATTTGTCACAGAATAGCCAGCCTGGCCTAAGGACAACCGGAACAATGGTCTCCGGGGTACACAAACATCAAGGTCCACCTTCCATTTGGGAATTTGAGTCCATAGAATTTTTTTTAAAATTAGATAGGAAGTTAAATACATGCAAAATAACGTACATATACATGTTATGTTTGTCTAAGTATACAATAATTTTAAAATGTTGTGATGTGTTATAAGCATAAGTCCTAGTTCAATATTAATGTATAATTTTAGTTTAGTGTGATTTTATATAATTCTATTTCCACTCCTCAAATATTTTATTATTATTATAAGTACTTAAGGACGGCCCTATGCCGAAATGCCAGATAACATCTAGAATTAATTTATCTACATATTCTGTAATATATTGAACTGAATAAATGGCAATTATATAGCCTCCTTCTCCTGTTACAACAATACAAGATAGTCAAGACAACATGTTTGTAACCTTCTTCCGCAACCTAATAACATCAGAAGGCCTTAAAGATAACGATATCATACTTCTTCAACACCTCATATCCAATGACCTAGACAACTCTCCCATTTACCTTAATACCCTTACGGAAGATCTATTAACCTTCACTAGAAAAATAAAACCATCTAACAATGAAACAGGCGACCTTTAACAACTAACAAAAACAAAAAACCAAGGGACAAAAAGTTCATGGGTCGAGCAGCTAAACGAGCGCTAGCTTATAAAAATGCTCAAATTCTTTTCAACCAGGATAGAGCTAGGCTCGCCGCACAGGTGCTCGAGCTACAAACAACTAATACTGAACCGCCTCTCGATAATCTTGAAATAGAACAAGCCTCTACTGCTCTATTTCAACATCCGATATCTAAAGACCGAGAACCCTTCACTTACAAAGCCGTGTGTGTAGAGTCAAACCCCCAGCATTTTTTCACCAATTACGAAAGAGGAAATATTATCGGCAATAGCCAATACAAAACGAAAATCAACTGGGCCGGACGGAGTTTCTCTGAGCAACCTTAAAAACATTCCAACTATCAGGGTCACTGTGCTATTTAATTCCTGCCTATATCTAGGAAGATGCCCAGAGAAACTCCGCGTCTGCCGAACAGTTCTTATTCCAAAAAAAAGGTGATCCAAAGCTAATAAATAACTGGCGGCCGATTACAATAATGTCAATTTTTCTAAGAATTTTGAATAAAATATTGGCTAGACGCTTTCAAGCCTTACCCTTAAACAAATTGCAGAGTGGGTTTACGAGGCTTGACGGCAGTCTAGCAAATAATACTATTTTACAGGGTATTATCAAGAGCCACAGGAACAAGACCAGACTACATCACATAGTGACAATCGACTTAAAAAAGGCCTTCGACTCTGTCAAGCATACGTCCATTCAAAGAGCTTTACAGAGGTACAAAATCCATGGCAACATCATAATTACATTACAGAGTCATATACAAATACCGCTACGACGATCAAATGTGCAGGTTCAAAAGGAATAAGCACCAATCCAATTCTCATTGAAAGGAGTGTAAAACAAGGGGATCCCCTTTCCCCTTTAATATTTAATATGATTCTCGATGAACTACTGGATTCATTATCCATTCTAGATGAAGGCCTTCAGGAAGATGACGACCCAGACTGTAAACTCCCTGCCTTGGCCTATGCCGATGATTTAATCATTTGTAGTAATACGGTTGGAGAAACCCAATCTCTGCTAAACAGATGCAACCACTTCTTTAGCAGACGAGGACTGGAAATCAACGCTAATAAATGCCTAGTTGTTTCAGTAAACGTTGTCCCAAGGAAGAAAAAACTGTTTCTATCAACCACGTCAACATTCCAGGTAAATGTAATCTAGTATTAAAACAAATTACTACCAATGACCTGTTCAAATATCTGGGAAATACTTACGGTGGTCTGGGTCTAATAAAAGCTAACTTTGAAAGACTAACATCTCTTTGTTCCAGACTTCTCTTAGCACCGCTGAAACCCCATCAAAAGTTGATAATATTAAAACAATACCTCATACCTAGAGTACTACCACATTATCAGATCTTAACCATAGATAGAAAGGCCCTGATAAGAGTCGACAAAATTATTAGAAGAACGGTCAAGAAGATTCTCCACTTGCCAGAGCCAACACCTAACGCATTTGTTCATACCGCTCTCCGAGACGGAGGTCTTGGAATAATCAGTTTTCTAGAAAGTATACCAACCATCTTGTACAGTCGACTCAATGACCTGGCCCAACTTGCCGACCACGCCCCATTAAATGCGACATTGGGATCTAATTGGGGCCAAAAGCTGTTGCAACGTTTCGAAAAATACTTACTACGAAACGGAATTTTGAAAGCTGAAATAAGAAGATTCTGGTCGAACTTTTTGGAAACAGGATTCACAGGAACTGGGCTAACACAAGGAAATTATTCGGCAGCCAGTTCCAGTTGGATCCATAATCCTCCAAGTTTGTGGAGTAGATCCGACTTGATAAAAGCCGTCCAACTAAATAGCAACTTATTACCCACCGTGGGCAATATGTATAATATAGTACCTGAAGTAACATGCAGAGCCGGTTGCAATTGTAGCGAAACTTTATGTCACGTATTGCAAAAATGTTCAGTAACCCATTGGAGAAGCATACGAAGACACGACTACTTGAGTAACAAACTGGCCAAAGAAGCTCGGAAGCGGGGATTGATAGTGGAGATTGAACCCAATATATGGGGCGAAGACGGCCAAAGAAGAAAACCGGACATCCTCATGAAAAAGGACAATTCAATTATAATAACTAACGTGGCAGTTCACTGGGAGGGAACCCGACCCTTGCAAACAGCATACAAAGCAAAATCAATACTCCTGCCCACCTTTTATAAATGCACTCGAAAGAAGACATCAAAACTGCAGCTCTTCGTCCTTCCCTTCGTCATGGGAGCCAGAGGGATCTGGTTTAATGGCAACGAACTTCTTTGGAAAAAACTAGCTTTAGGGAAACAACTCAGCCACCACATGGTTCGAGATGTCATTAAAGGCGGCATACTTATTCACGCCGATTTTAATAAACTAGTATGGGCTAGAAACCTAGAGGGGTTCTGACTGTTTCCTTAAAACATAACAATTAAATGATATAAATCTTACTTAATTAAATACACAAATTAAATACACAAATTTCTTTAACTAAATATGGTTTTTCTTTCTCTTCTAGGGTGGACACTCTGGAATCCCCAACCTGGACCACAGCTGGGATGAGTCTTCCATTCCTGGACCATCATACCTGCAGGACATCCGAACGAAATTAAACCATTAGCTCTAATTATTATATGTTAGATGTTATGTTGAATAAATTTTATGTTTTATATATACATTATATGTTTAGTTAGTAGCAATATTTAAAATATCAGCTAAAGAATATGTTTTTACTGAATGTTTTTACTATTACGATTTTATCGGCTGACTTGTTTACGCTTTGCGTTAAATTTTTAAATAATATCTTAAGACGGCCTAATGCCGAAAAGCCTTTACTATACATTGTTATAATGATATCTAATTCTGAATAAAGCAATTATAATAGCCAAATGCCTCGTCATCTAATTAGTGACGCGCATGAATGGATTAACGAGATTCCCACTGTTCCACTTACCTACTATCTAGCGAAACCACTGCCAAGGGAACGGGCTTGGAAAAATTAGCGGGGAAAGAAGACCCTGCTGAGCTTCACTCTAGTCTGGCACTGGCTATCATTACAGAGTCATTTCTGTAATGATAGTAGAAACGCTTATACAACAAACTTTACCTTTCAAAATTAAATTTTAAGACAAACGCGGAATTTGGGTAAAGTACCACTTTCAAAATTGTTCGCTTAAAATATTTTATGGTGAGTCGATGTTAACATGAGGTGCATTACCATCTACTGTTCGAGATAGGCGCCTTTGTGTCAACGGGGTCAATAACTAAAATAGTATTATGTTTATTATTGATTTTAAAAATAATTATAAACAAGAACTTTGTAAAGTTAATAAATTACACACCTCTTTTAATTATGTTTTATAGTAAATGAGCAACAAGGATAAATTTGTTTTATTTTTGATTTTTCTCTTATCTTCATCCTAAACAAGATATTATTAATACGTTATGCAATGGGTCGAGGCATACGTCACGAACTGATAATGTTGTTTGTTCACACCATTAAAAATTCGATCTTCAAGCTGTTAACATATCGAAATAACGCGTTTGATATCGCTTGTTTTTTACATACATTTGGTGCTTAACTGATTTTGGACATTCATATCAAAAAATATTACCCGCAATTTAAATAGAATATTGCAAAAATGATTACATATTTACCATAAGATCGATATTTCAGTGATTTAGGATCAATATTCAAGTAAGGTGAAACATTTCTTTACATTCATTATATTATCGCTTAATAAAAAGTTTAAGAGATACAGGTTATTTCAAGAAAACGAGGTTGTTAATGCATACATCAATTATGCTTGAATAACATAGAGCATTTTTTACTTACACACCTGCAATAATCAACAAGTCATGGCTTTCAAGCGTAATACGTATTTTCCTACACTATAGGGGTTGTTAAAAAGAATGTATAGAGGGTTGAAGCCTTAAACAATATATCAGGCGTTTCATAACTCGACGTGGGGTGTTTTTAAAATTATTTTTTGAAATTCTCAACCCTTTAGCAGATATTTAAAGAAATTAAAACTATATGAGTTGCTATCCTTTTTGTACATTTTTATGGTTAAATGAGCATTTTTGAAACGTTTACAAAAACTCGAATTTCGGTGCCTTAAATCGTAAGTTTATGAATATATTTCTAAAGATATCAAATTTTAAAAAAATAGCTATTTTGCATACTTTGAAAAATATTGTAATACACACATATAATATAAGTAACTTAAAATGTTTTTTATTCGGAATAATTATGTTCTTAGGAGAGATACTTTCGTATATCGATATAAAACTTTCGTTGTTATATTTTAATATTATGGAAGAAGCAAATTGTTGAAATGTGTTTGCTGATATTATATTTTCGAGAACACTCTGATTGACTTTTAGTCTTAGAAAACGGTTTTAGTATACCTGTATGAATCATATTTATGAAATATTAGTGTATGTGTGAAAAGAAACTATTCAAAAATGTAGTCTTAGAATGTAATAGCTTTTAGTTTTGAATATATGAAAACTTATTACTAACCAGTTACGTAATAAACGAAGTATATAGTAAAAGAATTGTACTTCTAGGGGATTAAAATGGAATTAGAGTAAAACAGAAATATATATGAAGCTGATTTACCTGTTCGGTAAAATGTATAATTTATAAATTTACAAAGCTTTTGGTGTAGTTTAATTAAGATTTATCACATAATTAATCTAAAACAAAACAATAAAAGTGTTCTTGAACATTACACAAAATATTCCAGTTTATTAGAAAAATTAATTATATATGAAATCTAATGCAAATGCACATCGACTTTATATGAGTTGAGCTCTTAAAAACATTTTATTCACAATTTAAATCTACAATTAGGTATGATTGTCACATCAAAAGATCCTTAGACAATACCGAAACAATGTAGAATCGAAATTTAAACCCTGTAATTTTGACATTGTAGATCATACTGATCAGGTAATCCCATATCAGTCGAGGAAAAAGCTCATAATGAAGGAATCAAGATTCGAAAATGAAGAACTTGAGTTTGACATTACTTTTTAGTTTCTTTTATTATTATTGTTTATTATAATTTAGTTTATAGTTATGAAATAATTAGTCTGAACAATAAATATGGTTTGTTACCTTTTAAATTATGTTTAGGTCGCATTAAAGATAGTTATTGTATCTTTTTTGAGTTTTTCTTGTATATTTTTCTGTTTTTTTTTGTATTTTGTTGTATCTTTTGCATCTTTCTATGTCTTTTTGAGTCTTTTCTGTATCTTTTTATGTTCTTTTTGTATTATTTTGTATCTTTTGCACCTTTTTATGTCTTTTTTGCGTCTTTTTTTGTTTCTTTTTATGCCCTTTTTGTATTATTTTGTATCTTTTGCACCTTTTTGTCTTTTTTGAGTCTTTTTGTATCTTTTGATGTCCTTTTTGTATGTTTTGTATCTTTTGCACCTTTTTATGTCTTTCTTGAGTCTTCTTTTGTATCTTTTATGTCTTTTGTTTTATTTTGTATCTTTTGCACCTTTTTGTTTTTTAAATTTTTCTTGTATGTTTTTATGTCTTCTTATGTCCTTTTTGTATTTTTTTTGTATCTTTTGCATTTTTTTATGTTTCTTTTAAGTATTCTTTGTATTTTCTTATGTCTTTTTTGTATTTTTTTAGATATTTTCCATTTTCCACAATACGGTTTTCCAAGCAAAATAATAAATCTTTGAGGACATCGTCAATACCTTCAGAAGTAGCTTTTATAAATTAACCTATACGATATAGCATACATTATTGGTATCAGCTTCAGAACAAACATTAAAATTTTCTATATCTTCATCAGCCAACCACCATAAAAAGTACAAAATGAAATCGGCTAATTAGGATTTCTCGCAATGCGTTTCTTTTAATATTGTTTCTATTAATTTAAATTAACTTAAAATTGTGTGTTTTGTTTCAGATAATCTGTTATAATTCCTACCTGTAAACTCGCTAGTGCATTCATGACGAGAACATTTTATCTGCATATATAGCCCACTCATTGCTGATATTTGTCATAAGTTAAGGTATTTTCAGTGGTTATGCTTTTTGTTTTTATTTTGTTATTTTTAGCTACACCTGTGTTCTTCCGCCAACCGTCTTGAATCTCAACATTTAACGAAGGGTACATCTGATGTGATGCATTGCCTGGATGTCACTTGTTATAATTGAAGGTATTTGGACGTCTCTTAACATATTTTTACCTTCTGTACTTATTATTATGTATATGATTTTTAGCGGGCCCCAACCGAACGCTATTCCGAATTTCAGGAATTGCAGTGCATTATGGGTAATCAAAACAGTATAAAAAATATCACTGCAGCAGTTCATTATTTCTATTCTTGAGAGTTGTGTCAGTAGAACGTGTCCTCATAAAGAGCTGAAAAATTGCGTGTGAACAGTGTAATAAGCAGTTTAGCAGAAAATATAGTCTGCTAAGACACCAGCAAGGATACTGTCAACCAGCTTCTATTTTATGCAATCAGTGTGGTATGCTATACACTAGTCAAGGCCACTTCGAAAAGCACCAGATCGAAAAACATGGTCTGCGTAAAAGGCAATTATCGGGGGACGAGGCTGCATCAGCTAACAGTCCTAAGAAGAACCGTATTACCTCGACTAGTTCTAAAACTGAAGTGAAAAAAGTTTTATCAAAATGTAAAGTTTGTAAAATCGATATACCAACAAGATTTTTACCACAATACTGTGTGATGGAGTAATTGGTATTTAATTTGTGATAACCAAACCTTAACTTTACAGAGACTAAATTAAAATGATTAACTATTTTAATCATTACAACTGCCTGAGTCTACAACACAAGAATAAAACGTGTATTGTGACAGGTGAAAGGGTTGCATTAATAAAGCAGGCGTTTAAAAATCGAATTGCAACATATCGTATTACTGCAGACGATCGTGTTTATTTGAACGCGAAATAATTCATGTCAGTGTTAAAACAAAAAACTTTAAATTGTGTTCGAGCTGTATTAGATAAGTATTCGGCTGTTAAAGTAAATATTGAACTTTTCGGACTGTTTGCATTACTATCGAAGGATTTAGAAGACGTGAAATCCTTTAATACGAAATTTAAGATTTTTGATGGTTCAACAGACTTAGATCCTGCATACAACCATTAACGGGTTGAAAAATTAAATAATATATATTGAGGTGTTATGGTTTCACCGTTTTTGAAAATTTCATTAAACGATGTTCGGAAACGTTAAAAGGAATATTTTTATCGATTTTTAAATTAATAGAGGGGCATGTTATGTCTTGGCCACATAATTAATAAAGACTATAGTTAGGAGCTTAGTTAGATTCATCAATGTTTAAAATAAAAACTTATGATTAAAGATTTCGTGCAAATATAACCTTACTTTCCTAATATCTCATGCATAAATAAATAAATCACATTTATAAATAAAAAGGATATGATTTAGCTAGACTGTGTTATCACAATCATGTATAGGCAACCTAAGTTACACTTTAGGTCAGGTTTCCCACTTGCCAGGGAAAATCATTTCCATATTTGAAATTTTCAGTTACGATGATTCAGCGTTAAGCATATTCTTTGGTATTCTTAGAGGCCAGCTCAAGTTTACATGGTTATTTTCCTGTAAATAGATTAAGTAGATTAATCTGGTTATGATTGATATAACACAATTAAATTTTGAACTCATTTTATAGAAACCTGGTCATTTTATTTACAGGAGGTATTTGAAATCCTCTTGGTTCGCGAAAATGACTTTTATAGCTTTTATCCTGGTTTTTATCGTCATTGTTTTTATATGTGTGCCTTAAGCACTGCACACTGGACATTTTATGCACAAATTAATTAACGTAGATGTTATTTTCAAGTTGGTGTTTGTGAAAGCATCTATTGGCAGATATGGTATATCGTACTGTAACAAAATCATGTTTGTATGAAATTGTAAAGATATTTTTATGTATAAACAATTGTATCGCACACATTATGTATCCCTATAGCTAATCTGTAAAGATGAACTCTTGCTTTGTTAATTTTGTGTATGTAATTATGTTATTACGAGAATCTTCATTGTCAAGTGTTTTTCGTCCGTACCTTCTTTATTATTCATTTTGGGACTATACATGTCCTATATGTTTTTGATCAGTGTTTAAAGATCTACAAGTGTATTATATCAAATCTGGGATCTGTGTTAATCCGAATCACATGTTTTGGATTATGACGTCACGAGCGTCGGCCGATTTTCTTTTGTTTTCAAGAATCTGTCATAGAGTTCTTTTGTTATGGCATTTCCTATATAAGCTGCTGCATCTTAAAACAAATTTAGTCGTAAAATATTCAAGGCAGAAAGCACGTTCGGCTCCAGTTTAAAAATCTGTAAAATTTGAGGTTATATGTACCTATCAGATGTGTAACAAGTGTCACTTTTGTAAACAAAGTATTTAAATTAAAAAGTAAAGGTGTTTACCTGAATTTTAATGAAGATTTAGTATTGTGCTACGAATATAAATAAAAGTGAAAGTGTTTTTCGTTTTAATTATTAAATTCAAGGGAATTTAATCTGTGTTCATCGATCAACGTATCGAATATTAATCTCTCGTAATTAAAAGAAGAATAAAACTTAATTTGTAAAGTTCATCTTAGGGTATAAAAATCTATTTGATTTAATTCATTAAATTCTTTTTAAGGATTTGTTTAATTTTCAATTTAAAGAAAACAATTCAAAGTTGTTCTAATAAAGATTTATTTATTTTGGATAACATTTTTAGTTACATTTAAATAATTATTTGTGTTGGTTTGTTCAAACGAATAACTGTATTTAATCCTATGTTAGATAATACGACTTTTCTTAACGTTTGAGCCAACCAGAGAATTTATTCTCAATTTCCAATTGTGAATTATATTTTCGTTCTCTTTGTTTTTGCTTTCCTGAATTTAATTTTGTTATTTGAATAAAGTCTTTGTATTTTAATTAACGTATGTGTTTAATTGATGCTAATACAAGCATACGGCATTATTCTCTTTCAAATTCAGATTACAGTTGCAGGTGTCCAGCTTGCAGAAGCATAAGTGCTTACAGTTTAAGTTTTTTCTTGTTTCCAGACATAAAAGAATATAAGAGTCTCGAAATTCAAATAATTCATGTTTTACCGAACAAACCTGAGCTAGCTGAGAGAAATAGAGAATATGTGTGGTGTATTCTAATCTTAATCCATCGTATATTATTTATATAGAACGGTGGAAAATTTATTTAAGTTTTTTTATATTTTTATATTCAGGGTCACCGCAATATATATAAAAAAGGAACAACAAAAGTTTCTGTGCGATGGTTGTTTAATTGATTTTAATACTGAACGTAAATTATTCGAACATCACAAACATGATTGTAAGCATATTAGTGTTAAATTGCCTTCAACAGAGCCGCGTATTAATAAGTTTGGAAATACAGTTCCCGGTAACATTTTAAAAGTTGAATCAGTTGAACATAAATTAAAGCACCCTTTATCGGCATATACTACATATATGCAGATTTTGAGACTATTCTTGAACCTATCCAATATTGTCAGAACGATAACGATGATTCGTTTACAGAAAAGACAACTATGCATCAACCCTACTTATTTGGGTATTATATAAAGTGCAGAGCTACAACGACTCTTTATCAAACTATGTCGCTTATCGCGGTCAAGACTGTGCTGACGTTTTCTGTAACAGGTTAGAGGCTGATATCAAACGTATTTACAACGATCGCCTGAAACGTATTGTCCCAATGATTGAACTCACGGAAAACTATTAATTGATTCACACACTCGCTCACTGTTGTCATATATGCGAGAAACCCTTCCGCCAGAAAGATGAAGGGGTACATGATCATTGCCATTTAAGAGGAATATATCGAGGCCTTGCACATTCTATATGTAGTTTGCATTTCAAGAATCCTAGTTTTATACCTGTATTTTTTCACAATTTATCAAATTATGATGTTCACCTCTTGGAAAATCATTAGGTGTCGATGGCTCTAAAATAGATGTGACTGCAGTAAACAAAGAAAAATATATATCTTTTTCAAAACACGTGCATGTTGACACTGTAGTTAACACTTTAGAAAGCATGGAAAACAAATATCTCAAATTAAGATTTTTAGACTCGTTTCGCTTTATGCCCGTGGGGTTAGGGAAATTAACAAAAAATTTAACAGAGGAAGAATGCCAAATTATTAAAAAGTATTTTCCGGAAAACCATAAGTTTAGCCTCATGAGAAAAAAGGTGTTTTTCCCTATTCATTTTTAGATTAATTCGATAAGCTAGATTATAACAAATTACCGACACGAGAAGAATTTTTTGATAATTTACGAAATGAAGACGTATCGGTTGAGGATTATAACAGAGCTTCAGTTATGTGGAATACTTTCCAATGTAAAACTCTTGGTGACTATTCTGATATATATTTGAAAAGTGATGTGCTACTGTTAGCAAATGTATTTGAAGCTTTCAGGTGTATGTGTCAAAAAGTATATCATTTAGATCCAGCCAATTTCTTCACAGCTCCGGGTCTGTTTTGGACTGCAATGCTTAAATATACAGGAGCAGAATTAGAATTATTAACAGATATCGACATGATTCACTTTATTAAAAAAGGTGTTATAGGCGGTGTGAGCCAATGCAGTAAAAGAAGTGTTCAATCTAATCACAAATTTATGCCTACATACGATAGAACAAAACCTACAACGTTTATAAATTATCTAAATGCTACCAATCCCTATGGTGCTGCAATGTCTGAATATTTGCCACATTCTGGGTTTACATGGTTGACAGATAACGAAGTTGAAAATTTCGGTGTTCTAAAAATTCCAAAAAATCTGAGAGTGGGTACATTTTACAAGTAGATTTGGACTATCCGAAAGAACTTCACGATGATCACGATCAGCTACCATTCTGCCCGGAAAATATTATACCGCAAAATTCGAAGCAGTCAAAACTAATTCCCAACTTATTTGACAATAGCATGTATGTGATTCACTACCGAAATCTACAACAGTGTATAGCAGCAGGATTGAAACTTACAAAGATCCACCGTGTTTTATCTTTTAAACAATCTCCGTGGTTAAAAAAGCATATTGACCTAAACACGAATATGGGAAATGCTGATAAGAGTAAGTTCGGAAAAATATTTTATAAACTATTAAATAATTCAGTCTTCGGAAAAACATTGGAAAATACAAAAAATAGATCCGATATACGGCTAGTTACACACTGGGAAAATAATGGAAGAAGACTAGGAGCTGAGAAGTTGATTTCAAAACAGCAATTTAAAGAGTGCGCTATCTTTACAGAGAATCTGGTAGCTATTCACATGGAAAAACTACAAGTTCACTATGATAAGCCGATATATATTGGTTTCTGCGTGCTAGATCTGGCTAAACATATTATGTATGACTTTTATTATAACCGTATTAAAAAATATATACGGAAACACGGTCCAGCTGCTGTACACAGATACAGATTCATTAATTCTACTGACGTATACAGACGATTTTTATGATGACATGAAGAAATATTTGTACAAGTACGACACGTCAAACTTTAAGGCTGATAATCAATTCGGAATTCCGAATAATGAATCCATAATTGGTAGAATGAAAGATGAATATGCGGGTAGAATTCTCTGGAAATTTCTGGGAACAGGGGCAAAAGCTTATGCTGTAGATGTAGAGGGCCTGTTCGCCAAAACAGCTAAAGGTGGATGTTATCAAGAAAGAACTGACCATTGTATTACGCAATATAGACATTTATAAACATGTGCAATCTTTTCGTTCATACAACCACCAACTTTATACAGAATTAAAAATAAAGTAGCGTTATCATGGAAAGATGATAAACGATACATTATCGCTGGCGGGGACGGTGATACCTTAGCTTGGGGAAATTATAGGATTTCTAAAGATTATAATTTAGAAACTAGTTAAGTTTACATGTATAACTTGTATTATATAAGTCTGTACATAAAACCTCTATCTATATAATTATTCTATGAAAGTAATTAGTCTATAAATTGTATATGTGATATGTATAAATATATGATATAAATCTGTATACTATGTAATTATCCAGATCTAAAATTGTATATACTATGTATTGTGAAAATAGATGAATAAACCATACATTATGTTGTTTCATTTAAGAATGATCTCAGTATCTCTCTCCTACACATACATTCCAATTTAATGAGAGTAAATCAAAAGAATATGTTAATAAAAAAGAAAATGAATGAAGATGATT
The DNA here is from genome assembly GCA_929113105.1 of Agrypnus murinus. NCBI lineage: Eukaryota > Metazoa > Arthropoda > Insecta > Coleoptera > Elateridae > Agrypnus > Agrypnus murinus. The sequence goes on from OV816025.1 coordinate 211,078,870, forward strand.
CATAAACGTAGAAGCAGGGTGAGTATTAAGAGATATTTACCCCTGACCTGATTTATAGCATTTAATTCAAACCCTCTTTCATATTTTCTCTTGTACGCCTCTGTATGACAATGATAGCTGTATATTAGCCAATATGTTAGCATTTATATGTGGTTGCCTACCCGAGGTGTGGAACCAGAACCCGCCATCTCCCCCTACTATAACAGCACCATTATTTTGTGTCAGTAATTGACGGAACAATCTGTTTCACTGGAAACAATATCTTGGCGACCCCAGATCGCGTGGCGCCTAATATTACCTCGCGTAAAATGATATTATTTTTTTAAGTTTTATTTTAAATTTAAGATTTATAAGGCCCAAGTGTACCCAAATAGTAATTTACGTTATAAATCTCGTTTCGATGTTCCGGACTCGGCTCCTTCGTCGCCTTGTCAGTAACATCTTACTCGACTGTAAAATTCCATTTCCAGGACGTATGACGTAATGCGTTTTATTTCATACTGCAATTATTGGAATATTGGTTTAATTTAAAAAAATATATATAAAATAAATTTCCTAATGCAAAATATGGACATCTATGAAGAACGAGTTTTCATAGTAACTGATTACGTACTAAAACATACGTCCAGTTGATTGATTGTATTTGCGTCCGCTAAATTTGTTTACAGTCGTACTAGACTTATGCGGAGCTAAAGTGGCTTTTTATGCTTCGGCTGTCTTACCTGCCTCATTAATGTTGGCAGTCAAACTAACAGGCCCAGCACAAAAAAAGCTTTAGTTAAGCTTCTTATAAAACAATATACTATTGACCAAATTACTTAAGTGTTAATTAGTATTATTGCTTGTTTCTCATTTTATAACATTTTTTAAGGTCTATAAAGCTACAACACAAAAGTAGCACACAACAAAATTGTTGAAGCTATTATTTAAAGCTAACTTACTGCTATTTTACTGCCCAAAAAGAAAATTTGCTGCTGCAGCCGTTTTCCAGAAAAACGTGGTGAGCTAGCTTAATATGAAAACTCGACAAAAATGTAGCACACAACAAAATTGTTTAAGCTATTGTCACGTGGGGTTTTCGTGACTGGAGGACGTAGTCAGAGGTAGAGAGAAATCAAACACAAGTTGTAAAAAACAACTATATACTAAAGACAATAAAGAGAGTACAAAAGGTTAACATACATGTTGACATATTGATACATATTGTGTGAACGTATATGTCCTCCAAAACAAGTACAATCAAAGGGAGGTCGGAACCAACCTTGTTATTTATCTACTAACTAAGCATAGGAGCTAGCATCCAAGTAATTATAATTATAACTTATAAGTTGGGAAGCCTGGTCACAACTCCCCATAATTCCGCAGAGAGTGGGCGATTAAGCGCCGCCCACTCAACTAAGCACTAAGCATAAAATAATTGAAAGGTACTCACCAGCTTGCTTGTAGATGTAGTGTTGGAGTCAACTCACTGACTGGTTTGAATAGCCCAAGCAAGCTGGTTATATACTGCTGAACGAGGAAGTAATTAGTATCGTAGTGGGAATCAGTAGACAGAAGTTCTCGGTAAGCAACTAAGGAAGTTCATGCTTCCTGGCAGCAGACTTGTGGGTAGATTGCATTCGCGCTGCTGGTGCCTGGCACGAATCGGCAGCTGTGCGGAAGTGTTGTCGATGTAATGTGCACCTACTTGCAATTCGTGTGGGTTACCTCGCATGTACGGAGTAAGTAGGCGAATAAGTTGCATGCAAATGAATACAATGGTGAGCGAAGCGAGCGCGCTTCGGAGAAGACCTCGCAGGTGTCCGCGCACATGGCACCAAGTTGTCGGTCGCGATACTGCAGCTGCTAACTAGCGTGGGTAACTGAATGTGGCCTTGCACGCTATATTGTACAAACGGAAGAGAAGTTGCGTTTTGTATAAAATATTTAATTGTAAAATATTTCCGTTTGTGACACTATTATTTCAAGCTAATTTACTGCTATTTTACTGCACAAAAAGAAAATTTGCTGCTTCAGTCGTTATCCAGAAAAACGTTGTGTGCTAGCTTAATTCGAAGACTTGACACAAATGTAGCACACAAAAAAATTATTTAAGCTATTATTTAAAGTTAATTTACTGCTATCTTACTGCACAAAAAGAAAATTTGCTGCTTTAGCCGTTTTCCAGATAAACGAAAAAAATAATTGTGCATTATAGTAATAATCGCCCCTGCCTGCCGCACAAGCTTCATAGCTTGGTTGCCATAGCTCTGGGGCTTGGTTTTCAGGTTATGCGTATTAGTAATTATTATTATTAATAATAAAGCTCATCTTCATAATTTCCCGCTTTCGGTAAGAAGAAATAAAATTGTAATAAATAATTAATGCAATTTTTTTATTAAATGTTTAATGATCTTGCATTCAACGTATTACTCCATGTATAGTTGTTGATGATGCAACATTTCGTTTTTCATGTTTTGAAAATATTATTATAACTGGCATTTTTAAGTTTTACCATGATCCTTGCCTACGCAGAAATGGGGTTTTCTAATAACTGTAATAAAAATTTAACAAAGCTGAAAGCATCATGACGAAATGCATGCACGAAACCATTTAGAGAATAGAGAATAGCAAATAGAGATTGAATTTATGAATGAAATATTGGCAATTATTGTAAAAAGTTACAAGTACCGTTATTGTAAAACCATACTGTTTAAGAAGGCCCACTATTACATTTAAAAATATTTCCAATGACTTGTAAAAAAGAGCAAAAATTCCAGATGAAATCTCTTTTTGAATACGTATAGTTCTATAATTGTCAAGTTTGTCTAATGAATGGTCGGGTACCTGTCGGTACTTTTATAATACCTTTATTGACAAAAATAGACAGGTTATAAAAGGATTTGCATGTGGTTGCAATTCCACTTAAATGCTTCATTGTCTTCTTTGTCGGTTTTGGTTTTGCAGATTTTCTAACAGTTTTAAATTTATGTCTTGGGTTTTAGTTTTGCCCATATTTTAAGAATTTTCAAGAGAATTTTAGATTTGTAAATTACGGTAAATATAGGATGGCGAGGGCTAAGTTTACTTGAATGCGGGTGGATTCCATATTAAGACAGGCAGGAGTGGAAGATTCATCTCTCAGAATTTGATTAAATTTGAGTATGTTATACAGGATAAGAAATTAAGGACCCCATATTTTTTCTTTTTTCTGAAAAAAATCCATTTCTGACTTATGAGTGTCGAAAGTTTTTCCAAAAACTGTAGTTATTTTCAAGGTCGAATATTTTAATAGGAATATCTTGAGGACTACTACAGATATTTGAATGCAGTTTTTTTTTGTCTGAAAGATCACATCTTTCTCTTTCATTTGAATCATATTAGACAAAGATCTGTAAAAAAACAACGTGTCAGTGAGGCAAAATATTTTATTACAATAAATATTTTTTTCTCAATTACGCCAATAAAGAATTTTCTAATTTCTTCACAGGAGATGCAAAACATCATCTACTTTGAGTATGTAAAAGCACAATTTCCAACTTTGCTAGTTAATTTTGTATACAGGGTGTCCCAAATATAAAGGATTTTGAGTTAATGGGTAACATATGAATAATGGAAGAAGCCAAAAATGCATAAAATTCCGCACTATCTAAAAAAAAATTTTTTACTAAAAATTTGTGGGCACCCGGAAAACTAAGCAAACTGAAGACGGCCCTGGTGTCTGGTGAAGCTTAATATTACATAGTATGCTGATCTCATTCTATTTAGTTTATTCCAAGCAAAACGATGTTTACTATTTAAACTGTTATTATAGTTTAATAAAGACATAAATGCATCCTAAATAAAGATAGACTAAACAACAGTGACCGGGTGTTTTGTTATTCTTCATACATAGTAGGTACATGCTGTAGTAGTATAGGTTGAAAAACCTCAATGAATTTGAATTGTATTTAATCTCAAGACATCCTTAGAAATAAGTAAATAAAATAAAATCAATTAACAGTTAGAATTGCTATAAAACGAATTAGGTAATGTTTATATCAACACAAGTAAAGCATACCTACAACAGCAGATCATATTTCGACCTACTAATAGGTAATAACAACTTTATTTACGTTGCAGACGTTCAGATATCGTAAATTACTTTTGTACGTGACATACAATAACAATTTTTAAAAGGCACACAGTTCTACAAATGGTATCACATTTTTTAAGTACATTAAGGTAGGTTTATTGTTACAGAGTCGGACTTGAAAATCAATGAAACTTTAAAATTCATTTTCTCGAAAATTATTCAGTTGAAGAACAAACTTTATAAGGAAAATTTGCTCTACTCCATTCCACCTATCTACCATTAACTCAAATCCCTTTATTTCTGAGACATCCTGTATGTATATTATGTATATTAACATACGACCAAATACAATCTAATAAAATAACAACTATTAATAAAAACTAACAATATCAAGTATGAGCAACACCAGAAAATTATATCAAATTAATAACACGTGTCACTGTCAACGAACTCTAATTATTTTGTACATTTTCTGGTGTGATAACACACATGAGTTCAAAATTCTAAAGGCACCTTTGATGGAGTTACTTTTCGCTCATATTATACTTAAACTTGATGATTTAGAAATAAGTGTTCAATTTGAAATTGAAATGAATGAAAAATTCAAATTGAATAAAATCTTGCACTAGATCCACATGGAGTTAGCATCTTTAAAGTTTTCAGAATGTTATTCACTCTCCGGCATTTACGACATGGATACTCTTCAGAAGAGGCATATGGAAAAATAGATTTGAATTTGTCAGTAACATCACATATTTTTTTCATAATTAATTTGTCTGTTTGATACTGAGCGTTTTTATGGATTTTAAAATAGTCCACACATTTGATTCTCGATCATGAGAGAATATTTTGTAGTGTGTAGGTAGTCATGATTAAACAACAGCAGTGCATTAGATGTCACCAGCAGATTCCATACAAAACTGTTACCTATTTGTATTTTAAAATGGAGCATTTTAAAGTTTTACTTGAATTTGTAATTGTATCTTTTCATACTGATTTTGATTACATTAACCAGAATAGTGTACAATAAAAAAAAGTAACAACTGCATAAAATCTGCATTGTCTTTAGCCAGCTGTATCAGAGCCCTATCATAGAAAAACATATTTTGTTTTTATTATTTTATTAGTTTATATGCAGTTTTGTCAGTTATTTTAGGTCGGTTATTTATGGTTTATAATTAGTTTATTGCCCAATGGACGAGGACCTTTCTTTCCTTCCTTTTAAAAATATATTTTGTTCTACAAAAACATTCACTACATTAATTTAAATCCTTAAAGCTTTTAAAATTTAAATTCTACTACATTTTTGGATTTTCGGTTGCATTTAATCAAAAATGATATCATAAAAAGGTGTTTTAAATAAAAATAAAAAGGTTGTATAAAGTTTGATTATACTTTAATGAAACACCGTTCCAATGATCATAAAAAATTAAAAAAGCAAAGTTGGAAATTGTGCTTTTACATACTCAAAGTAGATGATGTTTTGCACCTCCTGTGGAAAAATTAGAAAATTCTTTATTGGCGTTTTTGAGAAAAAAATATTTATTGTAATAAAATATTTTGCCTCGCTGACACGTTGTTTTTTACACATCATTTTCTAATATGAAAGACAATAATGTGCCCTTTCAGACAAAAAAAGTTTATTCAAATATTCGTAGTAGTTCTCAAGATATTCGTATTTAAGTGTGAGAAAATGTTCGACTTCGGAATGTTCGGATGTTCGGCCCCTCATAAGTCAGAAATGAAATTTTTTCAGAAAAAAATAAAAAATATGGGGTCTTTAGTTTATTACCGTCTATAACGTACTGAAATTTTATTAAATTCTGAGAGATGAGTTTGTCAGATTTCTATTCAGTTCATAAAATTAATTTCCTCGATTTTAGTTTTGGCAATTCTCTAAGAATTCTAGATTTGTAAACTACGGAAAATGTAGGATGAGAGGGTTAAGTTTATTTGAATGTGTTCATAAAATTCGTTCATTATTAGGTGCTTAAGTGTAAAAGTAAAAGTCGAATGTAGAATTGAAAATGAAGAAAACGCGAACAGAAAAAATGAATGTAAACTTTTATTATTCCAGAAGTAGATGGATGTAATATTTAAAGCCGTAATATATAATGTACTTTGGATGTCCATTTACTGCTTTTTAATTTAATAAATGAATTGCATTAATTATACTTTTAAAGACTTTTCATACTTGTAGAATTTTCCCATCACTTCGAGTTTTTTCCCAGCCTGCTGAATGTACCTCATCCAGTTTTGGTGCCTTGCACTACTCTAATGACCAAAACTTAGCTCACATTTTGGAAAAGTTTAAAAATAATGAAAATCGGTAAAGAAATGACAGAAATAGCCTGAAACGGTTACGAGTTCAGTGATAAACAGTCAACAGTCAGTTTTTTTGGAAATTTTTAAGTTTCAGAGGTTCACAATGATATTTACTCAACAAATAAAATTTCTTTCTCTTCACTTATTATTATTATTTTGTTTCATTTCTAGGAAATTTTTGTTCTTTTTAAATTTGTTAACAAATGAAATAAATAAAGATTATTAAAAGTTTCACAGTTTTATTAAAATATACCTGACAATATTGTTTCGACAGCTATGCTGTCATTATCAAAGGTAATATAATTATAAACAAACACGTCGCTAAGGTAGATACAAAATAGGTAACTAGATAAAATAATAATAATAATAATAAAAATTAATAATACAAATCATAATTAAACATCTAATACTTCCAGTAACGGAGAATTACTGAGCTCAAGTTGTTCATTTATTAAAGGTACCCTGAGCTTGTGTTTGTATATCTCAAAGGCTTCTAAAATGTCTAATTTGCGTTTGTTATTACAAAAATGTAGGAATTTAATATTATTTTGAGGAGTCATTGTGTGATTTTGTTCTAAAAGGTGTTTGGCGTAATTCGATTTTTCAGGATGTTTATTTTTGTAATGACGTACGTGTTCTTTATATCTTATGTCAAAATTTCGAAGTGTTTGTCCAATATATACCGAACTGCAAAAAGAACAATTTAAACGGTAAATGCCCGATTTCATGATATCATGTGTTCTGTCTTTAGCATTAAATAAAAATGAAAAAGTGTTAGTGTTGGTTTTAAATGTTATTTTATAATTGTTGGTTTTTCTTAGTATATGTGCAATTTTTTCTGATATTTTGCCAAAATATGGTATAGATATGTAATTTGTGTCTTCTGTTTGATTGTCAATGGGATATATTCTTTTGATAGCTAACCTATAATCTTTTTGTTTAATTAAAGTGTTAATCATGTTCGGATTATAATGATTTGCATGTGCTAGTTGTTTAATGGTTGATATCTCTTTGCTAAAATCTGATTTTGTTAGTGGAATAGTTAAAGCTCTGTGTACTAATGATCTGTATGCTGCTATTTTATGTGTATTGTGGTGACAAGATTCATTTGGTATTGTTATGTCTGTTTGTGTTGGTTTTATGTATATGGAAAATTCAAAAAGATTGTCTGCGTTAATCTTGATATTTAAGTCTAGAAAGTTTATAGCCCTGTTTTGTTCTGTTTCTAGTGTAAATTTTATATTAGGATGGATATTGTTTATAAGAATTAAAAATTCATTGATAACCTCAAAAGAACTGTCAAAAAAAGCTAAAATGTCATCAACATAACGAAACCAGAAGATAATGTGTTTAGAGAGGTTTAATTCAAATATTCGATCTTCAAACTTGTCCATAAATATGTTAGCTAATAGAGGACTTAGAGAATTACCCATAGGTAAACCATCTTTTTGTAAATAAATTATGTTATTAAAAGTGAAATAATTTTGACTTATACAAAGGTCAAATAATTGAATTAACTCTAACCTTTTAACTAATTCTATATTACTATTGATCAAGAAACTATCTAATAAAGGAATACATTCTTGTGGTGGTATTCTGGAGAACATGTTGCAAATATCAAAACTAACAAGTTTTGAATGTGGTGGAAGATGTATGTTTTGCAGCTTATCTACTAATTCTAATGAATTTCTAACAGAGTATTTCGATTTGTAACCTATCGTGTTAATAATCTGGTTCAGTTTTTTGGATAAAATGTGATTAGGTGCATTGATGTATGATACAACTAGTCTTATTGGCATATTCTGTTTGTGGGTCTTCACTAATTGTTAACAAATTGTTAACAAATGACTGAGTTATGGCCGATAATATGCAAGACAACAATTTCTTTTCATTATTTTAATCTGTCATTATAGTCCAACGTCCAGTTAATCTATACATTTTACCTTGCAAAAAGTCTAGTAGTTTTGGTTTTTGGATATGTTTTGTATGGTGGGGCCCTTATTAGGAATTTAAGCTTTTTTCCATCTACTTGTAAATGTACTTTTCCAGTTTTCGTACCTTGCACTGCTCTAACGACTAGAGTTGAGCTATTTCTTGTCTAATTTTGGAAATCTGTTTTCTGCTGGGAAGAGAAGAAGTGTTGGTTTACAGAAGTTGTAAAATAATGAAAATAGGTAAAAAGTCTTTATTTTATTCATCAAAACAATTATGTAGGTGGGAGGTCTTGTATATTTATTGTTTTTATTTGTAGTACAGTGTTATTAATCACGATTCCTCTTGCCGAGATCGGAAAATTAACAACTTCGTACAGGTGTAGTAATAAAGTATTTATTACAATTTTATTTCTTCTTACCGAGATCGGAATTACCCGATCATTCATTAAACAAACTTGTCCATTATAGAATTATACGTATTCAAAAAGAGACTTCATCTGGAATTTTTGATCTTTTTTACAAATAAGTGAAAATATTTTTAAACAGTATGATTTTACAATAACAGTACTTGTAACTTTTTACAATAATTGCCAATATTTCATTCATAAATTCATTCTCTGTTTTCTATTCTCTATTCTCTAAATGGTTTCGTATATGCATTTCGTCATGATGCAGGATCATGGTAAAACTTAAAAATGCCAGTTATAATAATATTTTCAAAAAATGAAAAACAAAATAGTTGCATCATCACCAACTATGCATAGAGTAATACATTGAATGCAACACCATTGAACATTTAATATAAAAATTGCATTAATTATTTATGACAATTTTATTTCTTCTTACCGAAAGCGGGAAATTATGAAGATGAGCTTTATTATTAATAATAATTACTAATACGCATAATCTGGAAACCAGGCCCCAGAAGCTATGAGGCTTGTACGGCAGGCAGGGGCGATTATTACTATTATGCCCAATTTTTTTTCTGGAAAACGGCTAACGCAGCAAATTTTCTTTTTGTGTAGTAAAATAGCAGTAAATTAACTTTAAATAATAGCTTAAACAATTTTGTTGTGTGCTACTTTTGTGTTGTAGCTTTATAGACCTCATTTTTTAGTCTGCCGAAATTTGGTACTAATTCAAAACCTACTCTAAAATTGAAAAAAATATGAAAAATGCACGAGTCTTGCCTGATTTGAGAACAATAAGCGCTTTCTAATTATGAAATAAATAAAAATTAGAAAAACGTTTTACAGTATTTGTTAAATTATAACCTGACAATATTGTTTCGACAGCTAAAATGTCATTATCAAAGGTAATATAAATATAAACAAACACGTTGCTAAGGTGAATACAAAAAATAGGTAACCAGATAAAAAGATAAAAGTAATCAGAATTAAATAGCTAACACTTCCAGTAAGTGTAAGAGAATTACTGAGCTCAATTTGTTTATGCATTAAAGATACCCTGAATTTGTGTTTGTATATCTCAAAAGCTTCTAAAACGTCTAATTTGCGTTTGTTATTACAAAAATGTAGGAATTTAATATTATTTTGAGGAGTCAGTGTGTGATTTTGTTCTAAAAGATGTTCGGCATAATTAGATTTCTCAGGATGTTTATTTCTGTAACAACGTACGTGTTCTTTATATCTTATGTCAAAATTTCGAAGTGTTATGTATACTGAACTACATAAAGAACAATTTGAACGGTAAATGCCCGATTTCATGATATCATGTGTACTGTCTTTAGCATTAAATAAAAATGAAAAAGTGTTGGTGTGTGGTTTTAAAGGCTAGTGGATAATTATTGGTTTTTCTTAGTATATGTGCAACTTTTTTTGATATTTTTCCAAGATATTTTATAGATATGTAATTTGTGATTTCTGTTTGATTGTCAATGAGATATATTCTTTTGATAGCTAACCTATAATCTCTTGTTTAACTAAAGTGTCAATGATGTTCGGATTGTAAAGATTTATATGTGCTAGTTGTTTAATGGTAGATATCTCTTTGCTAAAATCTAGCTGTGTTAGTGGAATAGTTAAAGCTCTGTGCACTAATGATTTGTAGGCTGCTATTTTATGTGATTTGTGGCGACAGGATTCATTTGGTATTGTTATGTCCGTTTGTGTTGGTTTTCTGTGTATGGAAAATTCAAATAGATTGTGTGCGTTAATTTTGATAGTTAAATCTAGGAAATTAATAACCCTGTTGTGTTCTGTTTCTAGTGTAAAATTTATATTTTGGCGGATACTATTAATAAGAATTAAAAATTCATTGATAACCTCAAAAAAACTGTCAAAACAAGCTAAAATGTCAACATAAGGAAACCAACAGATAATGTGTTTAGAGAGGTTTAATTCAAATATTTTGTCTTCTAACTTGTCCATAAATATGTTAGCTAATAGAGGTCTCAGAGAATTACCCATAGGTAAATCATCTTTTTCATGTGTGAACATGAACATTCGAAGTGTGATTACAATCCTTCCGATTTTCATGAGTGATTGTTTAAATAAACGCAACCAAACATAATCAGTTGAAAATTCTAAGCCTAGCACTCCTCTCTTTGGCTTTTACCCCTGCCTGCCGGTTTATTCTACATAAATGCATACTTACATACTGAAATTCTACATTACGAAATGATAAGAATAAAATCAAAAATCGATCTTGTTTAAAACATTCTTGAAAACGTCTATTAGTACATATTTCAAAAACATGCCGTAAACATAGTGTTGGCAAATTTCCTGCCTCGGTATATATTGGACAAACACTTCGAAATTTTGACATAAGATATAAAGAACACGTACGTCATTACAAAAATAAACATCCTGAAAAATCGAATTACGCCAAACACCTTTTAGAACAAAATCACACAATGACTCCTCAAAATAATATTAAATTCCTACATTTTTGTAATAACAAACGCAAATTAGACATTTTAGAAGCCTTTGAGATATACAAACACAAACTCAGGGTACCTTTAATGAATGAACAACTTGAGCTCAGTAATTCTCCGTTATTGGAAGTATTAGATGTTTAATTATGATTTTTATTATTAATTTTTATTATTATTATTATTTTATCTAGTTACCTATTTTGTATCTACCTTAGCGACGTGTTTGTTTATAATTATATTACCTTTGATAATGACAGCATAGCTGTCGAAACAATATTGTCAGGTATATTTTAATAAAACTGTGAAACTTTTAATAATCTTTATTTATTTCATGAATATGAAACTACTCTGCATAAGCAATTGCCATTAGCTATTATTTGTATAATTCGTCTGTTCATAATTTTCAACTATGCAGATTTTATCTACGCTTATTAATGATGAAAGTGGACGGCTGCATCACTTTATATTTATAAGCAAAGAGTACTTACGAAACTGACCACCGTGGAAGGTGAGAGGGCGCCCCTAGTGAATGTCCGATTCGCCCATCTTAAATTAAACTTTTTAAAGTTTTTCAAATTAAAAATATAAACATTAAAAAAAATATATAAAAATTAAGTAGTGTTGACTAATCTACACAGCGAAAGCTTTAATTTAAAAAAAGAAACGCGTAAATCGGCCTGGTGGATCTCTCAAACGAACTGGAACAGAAATAAGCCTTGTGTTTTAAATATATAGACTGCACAAATTAAAATGCTATGTAGATATCTAAAAATGAAATAACCTGCAAAAATTATATTGCTAATCGTTTAATAACTACCCGTTTTCATTTCAATTGTATTTCAGTTTATGCATCGTTGTGCATGTTTATTTTTAAATATGTTATTCTTTATACTATAGCAAAAACATATTAAAAATACAAACGCAACAGCTTACAATATTTCTAAGTTATAAACCACAAAATAAAACATTTATTATTTGGAAAGTAAAACTCACCGTTTTCTATATTAGAAGGGTATCAACTTACCTTTTTATAAGACTTTTAGCACTTCTGTTTTTATAAAGTATTGAAATCAATAAAAAAACAGTTCCACAAAAAAACACTTTCATGTTACCGAACAAACTACGAATACATCTACACAGACTGGCGCCTTCAGAAGTGTTGTAACACTGACCTGCACTTTACCGGAATGGTCGGGTTTTTTATGGTTATTATTTGCCGTAACGGTAAACGGCAGGTAGTTATGAGTTCACTAAGCTTTCTACTAAAATACTAATTCTTAGAATACCTTTGATTTTAACAATGGTTTTTGGAGTTTTGACCGGCTAGAATCAGGTTTCAGCCCTGTGTGCGGCGACTTGAAACTTACTCCAAGTTAGCAATTCGCGGAAACGTAACTCGTGGAACGGAAACCGCAAAACAAACAATTTCTTCGGTCAGATCGGTACGCCCTCCTTCGAATTGTTTGCACCACTTGCTAATTGCCTATCGCAACATGCCATCATTTTCACACGTTAGATTCAAGTTTTTACAACATAAAAAACGTATGGTTCTGGGAACTTCTAACTTGGAGTAAGTGTCAAGCCACCGTGCCGCGCCATTTTGAATGTCTGTTATGCTTAAAGTAGGCACTGGAACTATTTGACACTGTTAAGAAGTGGACAACAAACCATATTGTAATGGTTCTAAGCAGCTATGTCACTTGTATAAATTAGAAATATATGTTTGTATGTGTTGTAATAGTTATCTAAGCTAAATAATTTTTTCTTTTCTTTCTTGCAACTGCAATGTTACCTCATCATTTTCTTGGTATTTTTAGTCCAACTCCCATTGCTATATATGCTTTTTAACTATAAACATCGAACCATTAGCATAATGTTTTGTATTTTGTTATACTTGCTTGCCTCTTTTTCTCCCTTCTATGTCTTTAAGCCTATGCAAATTTCGAATATCATTAACTTCATTATTGTAGTCGCAATCCTGCTATCTTTAATACGACATATATAATTAGTTTTATTTTACTAAGTTTGTTGCACTAACTAAAACAGTTTCAGTTATTATTCTACCCTTTTAAAAATTAAAACACACTAACAACAATTACAATAAATTAGCGCTTGTAACCTAAGATTAGTGAAGATAACCTAAGATTCATTTATCACTCAAATAAGGATTTGAATGCCCAGTTCAAGTAATTAGCAATGTAGTGCGTATTTCGCGTAATAAACAGGTATATTGTTCATTTCAAAATTTTGCTCAATAGGCGTATTAGACCATTTCCATAACCCGGCGTAACGCACATTATAGTACAGTCACATCTCACATGACTAATATGCATTCACGTTGCCAATTTTGTGTCAATGTACACTGCTCTTGTTCTCAATAGAAATCGCTATAACATGCCACCGTCGAGTCATATGTATCAAATTCTACTGTCAAATTTTAAATTACTAAATTCATTTCCCAAACGGAATTTAGTTTATCGAGTATTGAACACATTTTGATATACCTTGTTCAGTTTCTATTGACCCCTTCCCAATCCCTCTATGTAAACACTTTTTATATAACGACAAGTCATTTTTTCATAAATTATAGAATACTTCTAGGCATGCTATTTAATAAATAAACCTTTAATTTCTTATAATTGACGCGAAAGTATTTAAAAGTAGTTGTACTGGGGTAACACGATTGTGATCCCTGACGTGTACGCTTCTGCGCCCTTTATGATTCTCGAAGAATTGTTTTATTAATTTATTGTATTTAGAAGATAACAGCAGTTGGTGCAAACCCGTTACATCTATAAGATCGTAAAAAACAGTCGAGGAAATGGAGCAATCATTAATGAATGAAAGAAAGAGAATCGATTACTTTAGAAGGCTAAAACTACTCTTAAGAATAGGTGGTATATCTTTAGAAGAAAAGAGCAGTTTAAATTTTAAGATTTACTCTTTCTTTATTCTAACTTTTTGTTTTATTTATACATTTATCTGCGTCACTGAAGTATTTAGATATGATAGTAATGAAATGGTTAATAATCTGTTTTATCAATTTAGTACATTTATAGGTAAGTCTTTTTTATACATTTGAAATATTAGAATTTTTAATTCTTTTTCTACTTTACAATTATAACTTATTGTTATATTACTCAAAATGGTTGTACCACTCGGTACTGCCATACAAGTTAAATGCTCATGTTTTGTTAATGTTAAACCTTAGATACACAAGTTACTGATTGTCTAGTGACTTGACGAGAGATGTAACTAATATGGGAGTTAAATAAAAAAAATAGTTATTTTCCCAACAGTAATTTTACTATATGAAAATTGACAAGCAGGATGCTGACCTTGCTGTTTACGTTTTAGCTGCTGTAAAGGGCGTGGCAATGTTACAACAAAGAATTCAAGTTGGGAAAATGATGGAAACACTACAAAAAGAACCATTTTTGCCAAATTCTAAACGTGGAAATCGAGTTGAAGAGCAACTAGTCCAGGAATGCCTTTCAATTACTCGTATACAGGTATGAGAAACAATATTACAGATAAGGATTTAGAAATACTCAGAAACTGTAGCAGAATGCTGTTCTTATAGTTTATTGTTTCCAACTTTACTTCACGAAACTTTATAATTATGAAGTGAAATTAAAATAATTAATTATAGGTTTCGCATGTATTTAGATAGATAAATAGCAAACTGCTAAACCTTTAAGAATTATTTTGATTTCATTTCTGTTCCAATGTTAAAAATACTGCACGATGTATGTTTTTTCTTATTTCACATTGTTACTTTTAAACTATGCGAAATCACAGATATCCATCATGAAATGATTTTCATAAACTGTTCAAGTAAAAAACTGTAAAAAAAGTTCAAGAAACCCGACAAAACTTTATGACGAACGGTGTAAGACTGAACCGAGAGATATAATACTTCCAAAGACTATTCCATATAACTTTGTCGCTAAAGTTGGAAATAATTTCTATTGTTGTAGACATCAGATCCGCCAACCATGACTTGAGCTTTTTGTTAAAATAGTTGCACTGGACGGACAGTGCTGCTAAAAATGTTGTTTGTGAAGATGTGTATAAATGTGATGAATTTAAACATTAGAATGCTGTTCTTCTGTGGCAGTCTATGAAGCTGGTCTAGAAACGTAATTCCTTACAGCCAAAATTAAATGGAATAGTCTATAGAGCTATAGATACAATTTTTTTTCAAGAAAATTGAAACAAACTAGGATGGTATAAATATTAACATGTATTTAATTAGAATATACAAATTTTACATATTTACTATACCGCGCCCGTTGAGTGACTGCGCCTAACTTCGCAGTACGTAGAGCTACAGAAATAAATAATGCGTCGCCTCCTATGTCCGTCTATTCAGTATGCAACACACCTTATACATTCAAATAAAAACAAACAATTTCCTATTATTAAAAATAATTAATTTTTAATGCATAAATAATATGAAAACTATATATAAAAAATAACATGAAAAAGGAATGTAAGATCTGCTGAAAAAGAATAAAAACCAAATTTAAAAAAGGAATAATTTTAAAGATTACTAGAAAGAAAATACTCCAATTTGTGTTTGTAGTTACTAGCCTTTGTGGCCTGATGGTTAAAATGCTGGTTTAAGTAGAAAGACGATTTGAGCTTTGCATCGAGCTCCGGCGCCGATATAAATTTTTTTTTAAATTATATTTTTATATGTTAATATTAATCTGTTACTGATTACATTATTTAATTAGACTTTTTATTTAGTTTAAGAAATCTAGTTTTTAAAAACAGCAAATATCTGGATATTTCTAAATATTAATTTTAGACTGCCAACAAGCAATTTTACAACACGATCTAAACAAGGGAATCCTGGTCAGCTGATTTATTATGCTGGAGAAGTAAAATCTGCTAAAAAAGATTAAAAACCAATTAAAGAAAAAGAATAATTTTAAAGGTTACTAGAAAGAAAAGACTTGAATTTGTGTTTGCAGTTATTCACCTTCGTGGCCTCGCTTAGGGTAGTACAGCGGTGTGAGCTTCGTATCGACTAATGCTTTAATACTTTAATACTCGGCTTTATGACTAATGTCTTAATCTTTGTAGTCAAAGCGGTCATACTCATAGCATATGGTTTCTAAAAGTATATTTGATAGGTAATGAGTAGTATAATATTGCTTATTAGGGTGGTCCAACAAAAAAGCAAAGTCGGAAATCTTATGCTCTCACCCCCTAGGATTATTGTATATCGAAAATAAAAGTACCCCTATTTTTTTATTTTGAAATCGGGCAATGTTTAGGGGTGCCTCAAAGCCCTTAAAGTTTCCCATGTATTTTATATGGGGAAAAAACACTTTTTCATAGATTTGGTATAGAATTTTCGAAAATCAATATTTTTGAACGGGACTACTGTGTTTCTCTTTAGAAATGTTCAGAGCATGACATCCAATAATTTATTTATAAAAATATTTATATTAAAAAATAGTAATAAATGTTGTTTTAACGATTTTGCTGTGTTTCTTTCATTTCTGGGGTTTTTTGCGGGTCTGTAAAAAATAGTTAATATAAAAAAAATAACAAATAAATTATTGGGCGTCATTCTCTGAACATTTCTGAAGAAAAACAGAGTAGTCCGGTTGAAAAATATTGATTTTCTAGGATTCTATACCAAATCTACGAAAACGTGTTTTTTTCCATAAAATACATGGGAAACTTTAAGGGCGTTGAGGCCCCCCTAAACATCGGCCGATTTCAAAATAAAAAAATAGGGGTACTTTTTTTTTCGATATACAATAATCCTAGGGGGTGAGAGCATAAGATTTCCGACTTTGCTTTTTTGTTGGACCACCCTATTGGTTATGTGTATTTCTATTAAAAGACGAAGATTACATTTTCGAAGCAATTGAATCCAAGTAGTGATAGTTTTATATTATATATAAATATAAGTACAAAACTAGACATTTTCTACCACGTTTTTCTTTCTGTGGTTGTAATTTCTTATTACATTATTACACTTAACGCTATTCCAAATGCAAAGAACTGCTTCGGTTTGTATGATAAAATTATATGTATCGTATTTCGTTAAAACGTTTTTATCACAATAAAAGATATTATTGACTGCATAATGCTAAATACTTCTAATTAAAGAAAGAGATTTCAGTAGACATTTTATTATGAACTCAATAGTCGGCGATGTGGTTATGGACGTCTGTGTGTGCTCTACATTAAACTTACTGTTAAAACAAATTGAACATTATTATTTATTAAGTATATTTATAGTCCAAACTCTAAAACCTGCTTAATGTTTTAAATTATAGTTAAAAAAGTGTTTAAACATGCCAACCCAGTTAAACATCACCACGCAACGTATGGAAAACGGACTTCAAAATATGATTTTAGTTTTCGTCGTTGTACTATGTCGTGTATGTTTACATGGGAGCAGGTTACCTACATTCGTAATTTGTTATTTACCGATACTGTACAAGAAAATAAATTTTACTGTTATAAAAAAACATACAATATTAATAATAAACTACATAGGTATATAATTAAAATAACTATATTATCTATTGTATTTGAACACGCCTACCATTCGTTTAAAGCTATTTTGAAACAAGGGCAACTTATGTTTTTATAGCATTTATTTGAGCAAAAAAAGTGTGGAACTTATTAGAAATTACGAAGAAAGGCATTGCTAATTATGAATCAAACGTGATTATAGTAAATTATAGTTACATGTTATGATCCGATTGACATTATCATTAAGGAAAATAAAAACTCCACTGCAGTAGCACATCCTGTGCTACGAGATCCCAAAAATAGTACATTACATACCGAGGCCGAAAGTACTCCATTCCTGTCGAGAGAACAATACAGTTTACCGAGAGGCAATAGCCTCGAGGTGAACTAGTTCTCGAGACACAGGAATGGTACTTTTGCCGAGGTTTGTATACTATTTTATTCGCAATCGTCCTTTAAATACCGAATTATCTAAAATTCTTGACAGATGCAAAATGTCATCGGTTGGGATTGGCATAACGTATGTCGCCACTTACATCATCAAATTCGATCGCATAATATTTCGAGGATTTTATTGAATAGGAGTATTTATAAATTAATAATAATACCTGGGTACTCGTTCTTTAGCAGCCAAGGTCCGCAACATTACCAAACATGATTTATACAGCCATTTATACACCGCATTTGCCGATGTAATTTTCTGCGCGCCACCTAGTAGCTGAATTTAAAGACACGTAGAGGTGCGAAAATAGGTCGTTTCGGACCATGAGAATGTCAAAGTTACAAACAATGATGCATTTTCGGACCTCTAAATGGTCAGGAATGGACTCATTACCAATACGATTGCGAATAAATAACTTTTATTCGCATAAAATTACACGAGTCGACGCAGGAGACGAGTGTAATTTTCCAACAGCAAAAGCTACGAATGTCTTAAACGATAAATTTTGCAAGAAAAAATTAGACCACGAGTTGTATTCGGCTTGACAATCCACCGAGCAAATTTTTATTTAGCGTGTGTAGTTAATATTAATTTAATTAAATTTGACATTTCATTTTGACAAGTGGTTTTTTCTTAGTGATAAATTAAGTCCTAAAAAACTGACATTTTTCAGTTTTTCTCGTAAAATTACTGATTTGCAAAATTATTTCGTTACACAAAGAAATTTATCCGATAAAAAAAAAGCTCTTGTGTTTTTACTGTTGATAAATTAACTCCTATATAAAATGTGTCATTTAATGATGACAGTTTTGTCATTTTGACAGCGATAAAAAAGGTGCATCCTTTTATATCACCGATAAAAACGCCTGTTCCTCATAACCAGACTACATCAAGTACGCTTACGTCACTTTAATGTCTGCCCTGTCAGTTATAAGTATTGTTGATACTTGATACAGAGAAGAAAATTTGGAAATCAGTACACCAAACCAAACAATTTATAACAATTGTGTATTTAATAACTGTTCATTCAAATAATTTAATTGTATCAATAAAAATAATGATTGTTGTTGTTCATTCATATCTTCAGTCGTTAATTTATCTTGCCAAAAAACACTCGAGCTTTTCTTTTAAGGATAAATTTCTTTTTAACTCAAAATTTTTCCATCAGTAATTTTGCTCGAAAAACTGACATTTTTCAGTTTTTCTCGTAAAATTACTGATTTGCAAAATTATTTCGTTACACAAAGAAATTTATCCGATAAAAAAAAAGCTCTTGTGTTTTTACTGTTGATAAATTAACTCCTATATAAAATGTGTCATTTAATGATGACAGTTTTGTCATTTTGACAGCGATAAAAAAAGTGCATCCTTTTTTATCACCGATAAAAACGCCTGTTCCTCATAACCAGACATACATCTAGTACGCTTACGTCACTTTAATGTCTGCCCTGTCAGTTATAATTAAGTATTGTTGATGCTTGATAGGTACAGAGAAGAAAATTTTGAAATCAGTACACCAAACCAAACAATTTATAACAATTGTGTATTTAATAACTGTTCATTCAAATAATTTAATTGTATCAATAAAAATAATTATTGTTGTTGTTCATTCATATATTCAGTCGTTAATTTATCTTGCCAAAAAAACACTCGATCTTTTCTTTTAAGGATAAATTTCTTTTTAACTCAAAATTTTTCCATCAGTAATTTTGCTCAAAAAACTGACATTTGGCAAAATCGCTCGCCTTCGGTCTCGCGATTTTGCCATGTCAGTTTTTCTCCTAAAATTACTGATTTGCAAAATTATTTCGTTACACAAAGAAATTTATCCGATAAAAAAAAAGCTCTTGTGTTTTTACTGTTGATAAATTAACTCCTATATAAAATGTGTCATTTAATGATGACAGTTTTGTCATTTTGACAGCGATAAAAAAAGTGCATCCTTTTTTATCACCGATAAAACCGCCTGTTCCTCATAACCAGACATACATCTAGTACGCTTACGTCACTTTAATGTCTGCCCTGTCAGTTATAATTATTAAGTATTGTAAGGATAAATTTCTTTTTAACTCAAAATTTTTCCATCAGTAATTTTGCTCAAAAAACTGACATTTGGCAAAATCGCTCGACCTTCGGTCTCGCGATTTTGCCATGTCAGTTTTTCTCGTAAAATTACTGATTTGCAAAATTATTTCGTTACACAAAGAAATTTATCCGATAAAAAAAAAAGCTCTTGTGTTTTTACTGTTGATAAATTAACTCCTATATAAAATGTGTCATTTAATGATGACAGTTTTGTCATTTTGACAGCGATAAAAAAAGTGCATCCTTTTTTATCACCGATAAAAACGCCTGTTCCTCATAACCAGACATACATCTAGTACGCTTACGTCACTTTAATGTCTGCCCTGTCAGTTATAATTATTAAGTATTGTTGATGCTTGATAGGTACAGAGAAGAAAATTTTGAAATCAGTACACCAAACCAAACAATTTATAACAATTGTGTATTTAATAACTGTTCATTCAAATAATTTAATTGTATCAATAAAAATAATTATTGTTGTTGTTCATTCATATATGCAGTCGTTAATTTATCTTGCCAAAAAAACACTCGATCTTTTCTTTTAAGGATAAATTTCTTTTTAACTAAAAATTTTTCCATCAGTAGTTTTGCTCAAAAAACTGACATTTGGCAAAATCGCTCGACCTTCGGTCTCGCGATTTTGCCATGTCAGTTTTTCTAGTAAAATTACTGATTTGCAAAATTATTTCGTTACAAAAAGAAATTTATCCGATAAAAAAAAGCTCTTGTGTTTTTACTGTTGAAAAAACCACTAGTGTTTTTTTCACTATAAAACTAATTTCATTGGTCCCAATTTGAAAAATTCTGTAATTTGATTGGTTAAAAATTTTCGAGTTGGATTGTCATATATAATAGCATAAGTGGTAAAATTTTGTCGGCAAAATTTTCTTATTGTTACGAGCGTTTGTTGCATAGCAATTTCTCGAGTGACATTGTCACTAAAAATCACGAGACGTCAGTCGAGTGGTTTTTGATCAATGTCACGAGATGAATTGGCAACAAACACGAGTAAATCAAAAAGAAAATTTTGCCAAGACAAAATTTTACCACGTATGTTATTCGTTATGACTATTTGGCGAATAAACAACACAAAGAATAAAAATATTTAACATTTATTTCAATGAAACGTACAGTTTGTGTATACTATTTTTGTAGGATCGTTACTATAGCAAAAAAATTGTCGGTGAAATAAAGGGTAGGTTGCTTATTTGAACGTTTTCATTGGTAGAACAAGTTCGGAAAATTTTATAAACAAGAAATAGTCGCCGGAATAGAGAGAATTTCGTTCACAGGATAAATTTTTATTGGTTCGTATAACATTGAGTGAAATAGTCAATATTAAAAAATGTTCTAAATTAAGACGTTTGAAGATAAACTAGTATATGTCATTCGGCGCAAAACTGTCTTTGTGTGCTTCAGCTGACATGTCTGCCTCACTAGCGTTCGGCAGACAACAGTCAGCTTCAGCACACAAAGTTCCAGTTTTACGCCTAATAACATAATCTACTATTATAAGTAGATCTGTTTTCTTACTTCGTGGATAGCTGACATGATCAGAAGGGGGTCCGTTGATTTTTCAACGGGTATTATGCTAGTATACAATAAAGACTGGAATTTATTGTATAAGTTTAATTAAAGTCGGTGTTATTGTTTGCAAGTAATAGTTCTTCTGTTATATCTTTGATTAGATTTCAATTTTATATAACTTTATGTTTTATTAAAATTTTATCAATCTACATGTGACATACTATTTTATTGACTTTTTGTACACACACATTTTTACCGTTCTCATGGAAACCAAATACTTTACATCAACTCTTAACTATAACCATACAACAATACAACAATAACTGTAACTATAAAGATAATCCAACAATACTGTATGAAACGTAAACATATAATAATCGGAATTATTTATTTATTAATGAATTGATACGAAAGATGGAAAATAAATATTAGTTGAAATACAATAAAAGTCTGAATGGAAATTGTGATGGAGCTTTCAAGCGCATACAAGACATTGTATTACTATGGGTAGTATAGATACTATTTATAGATAAATATCAACTAACTCCAGGTTGTAAAATCCACGAAACTCTTTAATACTTTATATTTTCAGAGTTGTGTAAGTCGAGAATTGCTGGGTTTTCCATATACTTACATTAGGCTCGCAACGTGATGGGGGGTGATTAAATTTAATACTGTTAACATATCATAATTTATACGAGACACAGTAGTTTCGCCGCTCTCGTTTATCAAACTAGGTTAGGTTAGGTTAAGTTACGCTACGTTAACTTAGGTTAGTTGTTAGGTTAACCCTAATCCGCTCAATGTACCATATATGATACGGCGGTTTTGATTTTAAATAATGTACATCCCCTGTTTTAATATTCTTCCTATTATGCGCACGACAGTTTGTTCCGACGGAGGAAGGTTGCCGCTTGCCTCCCATTCACTAAACTTTCCAAGTTTCCATTTTGGTGTCGTGTGAGACATTGTGGTTATCGCTACATATTTCTACAACCTACAGTGGACTTTCGATTTACGTAAGTACGCTATTATTTCAAGAATTGATTTGTATAACTACAAGTATATATGATCATTTTAATTCTCAAACATTACTTTATTATGTTTTTGTAGTACACATTGCATAAATCAACACAGCTTCGAAAAATCTCTATAATTATCTTGCTGTACCTTATATAGTACATTGAGCACTAACATTGTCATTTCATCTGCTGTTGTGTTTTCTTACTATTAAATTATTAACATTAAATTATTATTACATGCTAGATAGTATATAAATAACAATGGAAATTGTGTTTATGTCCTCCCAGAATCTCAACTATTACCACATTGGTCGTTCAAATGCTGCTCTTCTAAAGCTTTCTTGTAGTTGTCCAGATTATCTTCATTGTGTTTGTTTTTGTACGTTTGGCTTGTGTTTTTTCTCAAATCTTTATGTTATAAGAATATAACTCTTAATGCAGCATTAAGTATCATGGAGGCAAAAGATAATGATATAGAGGTTATATTATTGAACCTCCGGAGCCTAATCTTCAATCTGTTACTGATTCCGGCGATGAAGCCGGCGGTGGTTTAGTAGACAATCTCAGCGGCCGTCAGCTTCAAGCTGATGTTGAGGTGGTACTTCGTTATAACCTGGAAATTCATGACAGCAGTGAAAGTGCTGATAATGGCGACCAGGACGATGAATCACAAGATTTGCTCACTGTGGCTACTGGTGGCGAAGGCAGCTCTAAACCAAAACGTCGCAAAATTACTTCTGCTGTTGGGTGTCAAAGGCAGCTTGATTTTCGTAGAGCAATCGTTCATACTTACTTGACGAAGTATAAGTGAGCACCAAAGCATGAGCGACGGGTACAAAACCTTCGTCAGGAAGTCGCTCAAAACATACGGTTTGACCAGATAGGACATTTATATAATAAAATATAAAACATTTTTACTACAATAGAACTGATAGAAAATATGGAAATGCAACATTTAGCGAAATGGTTAGCCTAGCGCTCAAAGTACCATATATGGTACAGGCTGTTTCTACAAAACCACGAAATGGAAAAAGAAAAAAAAACTCACTAATAAGGTCCTTACATCATTCTAAATATAATTAAGAAGTATGAATAAAAAGTCTTTAAAAAACATTTTGAGCGGATTAGGGTTTTAAGGTCAGGTCAGGTTAAGAGTATGTTTAAAAATTCGCAGAATATTGGCAGGTAACACGGTAGAATATGTTTGGGTGTACATGTAAACATCACAGAAATATCTAGCAAGCACTTCAGCACCGTCACTGCTGCTACTGCACCTAGGATGATTGCGACTTACATACTGAGATACGTTTCTTATTTGTTACCATCAAAAAATTGTTATCTCTTAAGTAGTAGATAAATCAAAATAATCAAAATATAATTAACCAAAATATATAACAAATGTTAAACAGACGGTTTTATATTTTGTTATATTTTCATCGTAATCTTATATATAATCGTACATCGAAATAATCAGAAAAAGACTTGTTTGTCATATTCTTAATTTTAATTGTATACAAAATAAATCAATAGATAAATCATATAAATCCTAGATAAATCAAAATAATTATTATATCATAAATTAAATCGAAATATACAAAAAAGTTCATAAAAACACATTTTTGTTACATCTTCATTGTAATTCTATATAAAATAAATCTACAGAAAAAAATCACAAAATATTACATTGATCAGTAGATAAATCAAAATAATCAAATATAATCAACCAAAATATATAACAAAGTTAAAATAAACCTCTTTTTTGTTATATTTTCATGGTAATATTATACTTGTATATAATAAATACCTAAGTGGATAAATCATATAACTCGTAAATAAATCAGTAGGAAAATCAGTGTAATAAGAACACTTTTTTGTTATAGTTTAAATTTTAATTATGTATAAAATAAATCAATAGATAAATTATATAAATCGTAGATAAATCAAAATAATTATTTCATATTGAATCGAAAAATACAACAAAGTTGATAACAACACTTTTCGTGTTATATTTTTATTGTAATTCTATATAAAATAAATCATACAAATCGTAGATTCAACAGTAAATAAATCAAAATAATCAAAAAATAATTAAGCAAAATAATAATAAATGCTTTTTGTTATATTTCTATATTAATTTTATATATAAAAAATGAATGGATAAATCATATAAATCGTAAGTAAATAAGTAGGTAAATCAAAATAATCAGCAGAACACTTTTTTGTCATTTTTTCAATTTTAATTATATATAAAATAAATCAATAGATAAATCAATAGATCTAATCGTAGATAAATTAAAATAATCGTGTCATAATAGAATTAAATATACAACAAAGTTGACAAAAATTTAATTCTATATAAAATAAGTCATACAAAATCCTAAGATAAATCAAAATAATCAAAAGATAATTAACCAAAATATACAGGGTGTTCCAAAAATAACGAACAATACATAAATACGAGATAGTTGATGATGTGTAGAGAAAATTTTTCCTATAAATTTTTTTCTAAATTATTTACTTTCCGAGTTATTTAAGGTTCAAGTTTTGAGTCCTGCACGTTCTGCTCCATATTGTCCTGATAATAATGCTGAGGACTGTAGTTTGTTGAACTTTACAGAATTTGTCAATACATCACAATTTTGTCTATGTCGCAAAATACCCGAATGGGATAGTTGATCTTGAAGAAATTCGTAAATAAGACACGTGTCCTTTTTGCTCATGCTGCAGTATTTTAAAATAAATTCAAGGTCCAATAACAGCTTAAAAACAACTGATTTTTACAGAGAGTGTCTGTTATCATATTTAGATAAATTAAAGGGAAATCTTTGTGTGGCGGCATTGAATGTAATTTAAAAAAACATAAAAAGCCTTGGGAAGAAAATGACATTACTAGTTCTAATCTACGATGCTAATACATTTTACTAGAACCTGAGAATTAATACTTAAGTTTAATAGTAAACCTTTTCAGTAAAACGTGAAACTGAAACCATCATATAATAAATTAAACTTGTAAACGCTGTTTGTATTAAACATCCCCTTTCGCAGACTTTCCTTAGCAATTCTTTCTTTCGTATTCTGTGTTTGTAAATAAAATATTGGACTAGCCATTCCGCAAAAATACACAGAGTGTGATCTATGTAAAATAAACAACGCAATTTAAAAAAGGCATACACAACATAAACACATTTTTAGGTTCTTTAATAACATTCGAAAATAAACAGAAGATAAACTTTTAAAATGAACATTTTCATAATTACGGCGCCAGGTTGAATATGCGGCCCGATTGTTGTTTACTCAACAAACTACAAATAACGGAACTAAAGGGTCGCTTCTATTGAAATCTTGGACAGGTAAATTTTTACATAAAATGACAGACTTCTTGGAATAACGAGTTGTTGCTGTCAATGCTTTCTAACTGCCATTAGTTTTAGTTAGTAGAATTTCTTCTGACAGTTTAGGTGGTTATGCTCAGAGTGTTAATTTAAAGACTATGTTTACATTGGCAGAATATTTCGATGTCATTTTCATGTACCTACTGAGAATGTAATTATAACATTCTACGTACAGAACAATTGTACGCCGAACGTTATCCTAATCGCAGACAGCCTTCGCGAAATACAATTTTATGCACAATACAGAGGTTTAGGGAAACCGGAAATGTGCAAGCTACATTCGAAGACCGAGGACGTAACAAAGATCGACGTACCGTTGAATTGGAGGAACAGGTACTAATTTTTCTTTGGAAAGTTTTGAGAACGCCAACGGAAGCTGTTTTAATCAGTAATTCTAAGTATTGCAAATTGTGGAAAATAATCCTCGAAGCAGCACTCGGGAAATAGGATGTGTTCTCCAAGTTCCACATGCCGAGATACATGGTATCTTACAGGATAATCTGCTGTACCCTTACCACATTCAACGTGTGCAACATTTAATCGACCGCGATTTTGGACCTCTTCATGATTTTTGTGCATAGTTCCGACAGCAAGAGGCAGTGAGACCTAACTTTAGTGCAGGAATATTATTTACCGACGAATGCTGTTTCACCCGCAAAGGAATAATTAATTTCCATAACAATCCTCTTTGTAGTGATGAAAACCCACATCTAATTCAAGAGACTCGGTATCAATGGAGATTTTCAGTGAATGTGTGGGCAGATATTTTGGGGAATACATTATTAGAGCCATTTGTGTTACCCAGGATTCTAAATGGAGCAACATATTTAAATTTTCTACAAACCACCTTGGAGGACACTATTGACAATTTAGTACTCTTGCAGTGCATTGTTCCATGTGGTTTATGCATGATGGTGCTCCACCTCCTATTACCCAACCTGTTCGTGAGTTTTTAGACACCACTTATCTACAAAGGTGGATTGGGAGGAGTCGACCAATAAATTGACCTGCTCGAAGTCCTGATTTAAACCCTTTAGACTATTTTTTCTGGGACTATTTAAAGACTTTGGTTTACGCGCATCCCCCCATAGATAACGAAAACGATTTGCGTGGAAGAATCTTTGCAGCCGCTAATCGAATACGGTAAGATGTCGATTGCCTTCAACGTGCTCGACAAAACTTATTTTATAAAGATTGTTAAAATTAGGTAAATTAATATTAAATTAAATGACGTTTTATTAAATAAGAACAATTTTTACCATTAATCTATTTTATTTAAAACAGAAAACATATTCGAATAAGTTCTTGATAATAAAAATTATTAGTTTGATGAACTATCATCGAACGTTTGGGACTTTTTTTGCAACTATGCAGTTTATAACAAAAACGCTTATTACGGTGATGTCATTGTTTTTATAAAGACTTGACCTTGACCATATACGTGTTTTTAAATCGACTTCTCCGAATTTCTGCTCAACTCTGCACATATCACTAACAATGTTTTGACTATCCCAATGCTGGATGACTTATTATTTATTATCAAATTGATGCAAAATATAACAGGACCGTATTGCAAACAATTTTTTACAAATTTACAAATAAAGTTTTTTCAAGGCAGTTTTTTTCCCTTCAGTTTTAGATTCTACCTCGGACGCTCTTTACCCCCTGTGTTATTGTTCGTTATTTTTGAGACACCCTGTATAATAAATGCGAAATAAACTTTTTTTTGTTACATTTTCATTATAATTTTATATATAATAAATGGGTGGATAAATCATATAAACCGTGAATAAATCAGTAAATCATATTTTCAATTTTAATTATATGAGAAACACATTTGTTTGCTATATTTCCATTTTAATTTTATATAATAAATCAATGGATAAATCATAAAAATCGTGGATTAATCAGTGGATAGAACAAAATCATCAAAAGGTAATTAATCAAAATATACAGCATGTTAATAAAAATATGTTTTTCTGTAACATTTTAATTTTATATAAATAACGAAAACCTTTTTTTGTGCAAAATGTTTTTATTCCAGACAATTCGCAACAGGTCGCAAATATTCGATTCTCACTGCACAGCAATTGAATATTTTCTTTATAAAATGTATATTTCAATTCGTATAATTTGTTGATACCTTTCAAAATTGAATATTCTTATTGCTATATTTTTTTAAAATATGTGTGTGATTGACAATTTGCAGTTTTAATCATTTGCCCAGTGTGGTCTGTCAATTATCCCAATTAATCACCGTTTTTGTTATTGTTATAGTTTTATTCTTAGTTTTATTATTATATTATTTAAAAATCTGCGTTTGATTGGTTGGTTACAAGTTGTTTTATCTGAGAATTTATTAAAAATAAAAACCAATGCTAACAAAAATATTTTTATAAAATTATGGTTGTCGTTTATTTAATCAACTTAAAGCATAATATCAATTCCGTACAGCAAAAAGTATAATCATTTATAGTACTATTTTAAATTACGCTCATTAAACTTGCGCGGAAAGGTAATAACGATTCATATGTGTTACATACACTGCATATAAGCACTGATTTCGTTACTTATAACTGCTCTTCTCCTAACCTTGATTAGCGGGTGTGGTTGTTTGGTCGTTATTTTTAGTGTGCTTCGTGCCCAAATGTTTATTTATTATAATTTGGTTATTTGTTAAAGACAAATAATTCTATTTAGTTTTCTCCGTATGCGAATTTAAAATTGCATTATCGTCATAACTGCAAATTCAGCTGCTTTGGTGGAAGGTTCGAGTATTCTCGATATATCCGAATCGGGACTATTTTTTTGTTCAGTTTGTAAATGATTAATACAGAATTTTCTGCATACAGTTTTGGAGAGAAATTACAAATTATTGAGAAAGGGAGATCAAAACCACAACTTTACATTTAACAGCAAAGATTAAAACCTGCACCGGTATTTTGCTAAAAAAGACCGGAAAATCGAGTTGCATTATAAATACATAGCAGTAGTTGTTTTAAAATAAAGGATAATAGTCAACAAATTCCATAAGTATAAAGTGTAATTCTTTGAAAAACTTAAGCTTAATAGTTATAACACTGTTTTTAATGTATCTAGCAGGAGCGGATCCAGAGACTTATTTTGAGGAGGAAATTTTTAGAAAAATAATTGTTTTAATAAATAATAATTAAACAAACATTATTTGTTTCTATTCTATGTATACTTATTTCTAAATTTGGGGGATTTCCCCCATTCCTCCGTGAATCCGCGCCTGTACCTAGGTATATTAAAATTAAAATCGTGGTTGCTTCCCTAGCCTAAATTCCAACCGCACGCCACTGAATTATTGTAAGCAATTATTGGTGATGACATTAGAGGAAATTAATCTATAGATCAATATGTATTTATGTTTAGTTTAATACATTATGTAGGTTCAGTGTCTCTTAAAGTCAAACATTCGGGATTTGTTCTCAAATTTTTCGTTGTTTTATAAAATGGTTTTCCACACGAATCTAGAAAACTACAAACGCACCTATATGTAGAATACCTGCGGAGCAACCAGCGATCCACCAAACAACGTTTAATAACAATTATTTTAATAATAATTTTAAGTATTAACAATGAACACCAGTCGCGGCTCGTACGTATCCTGTAGAAAGTTCTACAGTGAGCGGCAAACGCCGGATCCTGCTAAATGGTCGCGAAGCAACCAGTTAATCCGCTTGCCGCCCGTTGACAGAACCTCCTAAAGGGTGTAATCGCCGCTGTTAAGCACACATTAAGTTATTAATGTATTACATTGACAGCTATGATGCATCTTCGTTAACAAAAACGCATTCGAAGTGCATTGATTAATTGTTAATATTAGACAAGGCGATATTAAGTTTACAAGTAGTATAAATAATATTACTAGATTGTATATGTGATCAGACTTATGATTTTTGGCCATTAAAATTAAAATAGAGTAATTCTTTAACAGATACGTATGATATAAACTGTGCAAGATGTCTGATTCGACTAATTTCTTAAAATGTATTGTTTTACTGCATTGTCTGAAAATTCCGGATAGATGAGCGGGTTCTTTTGGTGTATAAATTAATTTCGTAGTCCTAGTTATTGTGTTTTTTTAATGCACTTGTAAGAATTTTAACTTTTACAGGAAATTGGTTATTGGGTAGTTGCATCCGTAACAGTGCTCGCTGAAATCATCGTTGTTGCATTCAAACGCAACAGAAGCAGTGATTCTGATGACTGGAGTTTTCCTTTTGGTTTAATAACTTTAATTGATGTAACACGAAGTCCTAATTACGAATTAATGTATTCCTACCAAGCAATCAGTGTGTGTTTCCTTGGAGTATTTTTCACTGGAACTGATTTAAGTATAGCTGGAATACTTGCTCATTTGGTTTATCAATTTAAAATCTTACAAAATAACTTAAGCAATCTTGTGACACTAAGCTACAAAGATATGATGCAGGTAAGTTCAATAGGCTTTTGTATAAGCTTCAAATTTTTGTCAAGCCATGAATTCTACTAATGTACATCGGAATCCGTTGCATATATTAGCAGCTGCAGAAGCTCAATTCAACCATTTTAGAAATTTCATAAATTGCTATTTTTATTTTAAGGAAAAAAAATATCGTTCGCTAGTCTTGATGTCTCAGACAATATTGGAATCAGTGGAGTAGAATTGAATACTATTATTTACTAATAGTATAAAATTTTAACCGCTAGTGAACAATACTAGTTAAAAAACAACAAGTTGTTAAAACAAAATAATAAAAGACAAACTCACTAAAAGAATGAGTGTATGAAATCCACGAACGGCATCTCAAGACTCGAGTTTCGAGCTTGTTAGCTCTCGCCAGTAGAAGATAGCCGCTCGTAGACTTTACACACCCAACAGAGCTTATATATTATTTCCGGAATAACATTAATGTCGAGTGACATTAAACTTTTGTTGCTAGCTTCGCTAGCTATAGATGTCGCCATTAATGTCACTCGACATTAATGTTATTACGAAGTTAATATATAAGCTCTGTTGGGTGTGTAAGGTCTACGAGTGGCTATCTTCGACTGATGAGAGCTAACAAGCTCGAAATTCGGATTTTACACACTCATTCTTTTAGTGGGTTTGTCTTTTACTATTTTGTTTCAACAACTTGTTGTTTTCATAACTATAATTACTGTTTTTTAGAAACTCTGGCACTTCTTGATGCAACTACAGTTTCTTCCGATAGTTTACCTTTTTTGAAAAAAAGTCGTTGGATTCAACAGTTAATGTTTCTGGTCATGGTTTGAAAAGAGCTTAATAATATAGAATGGAGTGTACACATTGTAGAATTTGTTATAGAAACCTACCATAGAACCTTTTTAATGAAACAGTTTTAATAAATTCTTAATAACTCTAAATTATATGTTACATTTATATTTCTAGGATAAAGGTCTTCTAAAAGCGGAAGATTTTGATGAAAAGATTGATGGCTCGATGATACCTTGGAAAAATCTTAAGAAATGCCTCGTGGATGTAATTGAATTTCATTCGGCAATAATAGACCTAGCAAATAAATTTGAAAATGTATTCAGTGGCTTAATGTTGGTGGTTTTCGTGAATAATCTAGGCATCCTCTGCTTTATGGTCTACCGCCTATCAATGGTAAGATAGCCGTTAGAATTGGAAATACTTGTAGTAATGAATTGATTGATATATAAAGTTTCGACGGTTGTTAAGGCTCAAGCTAAGTAGCCGTAGAGTTTTGGTTTTTGTTATTATTATAATTTTAAAAATTACGTTAGTTACGTCAATAATTTTATTATCCCTTTTTTATTGATAGTTTGTAAAAAGTTATTAATACAAGTTTTATTACGATCATTACGCTGTCGTCTACATTAATTATTCATACATACTCCAGCACTTATGGAAATACATCTATATCTGAATTGATTGGTCCTTCGAAGCTTTTTACCCACATTTGGCATTGTCCAACGGTATTGATATCAACTTCGATCTATTCAATAACAGTTGTCAGAGGTCAGGGTCAGAGTCAACCTTCGATTTAGAAAGGCCACCATATGTTTAATGATAGCGGCCAGAACTTCTTTCTTTATAACATATCCCAGTATCCCACTAGATAGTTAGATCTACGAACCACACATTAAATTTGTAATGCCCTGAATGTTACTGAAATGCGTATTGGCATAAGCGAAATACAAATATGTGGATCAAACAGTGCTATTTATTTACTGTGCAATATATGTAAATTATATAAAAAAGCGTGCTGATATAATTGGTTGCCTATGTGTGCATAATGCTTTTACTTGATTATTCTCAAATGCAACAGAGGGTAAATTTCACATATTGCAATTTAATTTAATAGCGCTGTATAATCTGATCTGATAATCTGTTTATTAATGAAATTTTTAACAGCGCCGGTTAATTCGCGCCTCACCTGCATACTTATTAGTTCAACCAATTTAATTCACGCCTCATTTGCATATTTATTAAATCAAATAATTTAATTCGAACATTTAATTAGATCAATAAATTTAATTCGCGCCTCATTTGCATATTTATTAGATCAATCAATTTAATTAGAGCAATTAATTTATTTTTCATAAACTGTTAATTGATTAATGAATAAGAGAACGAATTATAATTAATTGCTCTAATTAAATTGATTGATCTAATAAATATGCAAATAAGGCGCAAATTAAATTTATTGATCTAATTAAATGTTCGAATTAAATTATTTGATCTAATAAATATGCAAATGAGGCGTGAATTAAATTGGTTGATCTAATAGATATGCAAATGAGGCGTGAATTATATTGATTGATGTATTAAATATGCAGGTGAGGCGCGAATTAGCCGGCGCTTTCTAGAGACTGAGTTTTTTTTATCAAAATTTTTATTAAAATGCGTAATGGGCTTCGCCATTTATAGAGGTGCTTCTGAGAAGCGATATATTTGTAAGATACTAAGGGACCATGTAATCAGAAAGATCTTACCCATTACAATAGTTTCTCCTTTTTAAAAATAGTGATACGTTTTGTAATTTCAAGATGAATTTAAATATTTGATGATGGCATATACAAAAGGGATGTTTTAATTTATGTCGTAATACATTTTAAGACGATCTCTGTTATCTGGTTATCCGATCTATACATATACAAACAGACTGGATGTCATTAAAAGGTTGAATTCATATTATTTATTATTTACAGCTTTTAAACGCTGTATACCTACCTTAAGAATAAAAATATCGATTTTAAAAAGAAGAAACTATTGTAAAGGCTAGATCTTTATCATTTATTGAAATATGGTCCCGCGTTCTTACCTGCATCATATTGAATTGTTTGTAAATTATAATGAGTTAACCTTTAAGTTTGGATCTATACAGACAGGATGGTGCGAGAATCTGACCTGTCAGAACTTGCATATCGTCTTATATAAAAGGCTAGGCTATAATACAGAAGCCTCATTATTAGTTTGCTTCAGATGTGTGTATGTTTACATTGAGTGGTTATTTTGTTCGGGCCGTGGCTTATTGTTTTAAACTATTTTTAGCTGAAATTATACATTGAATGTTATACAGAATACGTGCGCTTCATTGGTTATTTGTGTATAATTACTGTTACATATGTATTAGCAATTATTTTATAGAGGATTGAACGATATTTTAATCAGAGTCTAAAATATGCAGTTTTCTGAATTAATTTAATGGTGTTTAAAAAATATTCCTACCTGGAGGTAAGTCTATTATTATATATTTTCTGAATAACGCTTATTTGTTGAGTATTATTTAGAGCTAGTGATCATTGTCAGTTTGCTATAATGCAATAATCAGATATATCATTTTTGATTAAAATTATATATAATTCCTTTTTATAAGACAAAGATATTTTTAATTTGATTAAAACTCATGTTTGATCAAAAGCGTCAAATCATGTTGAATTTTTACAAATTTTTAAGATAGCGCTGGTGTAAACAGGTGTTGCTGCTGAAATGATTTGTTAACTGTAATAAATAATTTAACGATGTAAATTATAACCTGCTATCAAATATTTATTTGTGTAGTGGTCTGTTTGGTATATTATAAAAATACAGAGCGTGATTGCTTAATTATAATTTCATATATTGCGTTTCTTTTAATGTTGCTTCTAGGAATTACTTTTTTATCCTGGCAGATTTGCATAAATTAAAATTTTATAATAAATTTTGAAGTACAACTAGCCTCGTATCGAAGTCTTTAAATTTTGCATTTCTTACCATTGTCAACCTAATAACAAGATTTTAAATACTACATTACAACTATCTCACATGCTATATGATTCGAAATTTTCCCGCAGGTTCTTACGGAAACACGTTGGCTCAGCTCTCGAGTTTATCATCACATCTGACACCGACAACCACGTGCTCCACGACGCCTGCAGCCTGCAATTGGAGAATCCGGCCAGCCAACCACGATGCAGCACCAGCCTGGAGGAGGGACCGACATCGTAACCGTTGAACGGCTCGTAGTTATTCAGAGTTACCAAATAAAGCTATTAAGAGGAAAGAAAGGTTAACGCAATAATACGGCAGTATTATAACACAAAATAAAATCATATATTCATCCAAATATATACAATAACAAAATATGATAGTGGTTATGGCAAAAATCGGAAAAATAATAAGAGCGAGCGTCTTGCGTGAAGCGCTTAAATGTTACGATGTCGGTCCCTCCTCCAGGCTGGTGCTGCATCGTGGTTGGCTGACCGGATTCTCCAATTGCAGGCTGCTGGCGTTGTGGAGCACGTGGTGGTCGGTGTCACATCTTGGCATTGTTTTCTCGGCGTTACGTGTAGAGAGTATCTGAGAAGCGTTGTCATCTGCGTTGGCTCATTGTTAATAAAACCTTCGTGTTGACAACATCAGTTGTTACGTTTATTAACAGTTATTAGTTCTCTTATCATCATAATATCAAAGATGTCTTTAATTGATGCTGCAGTCTGTAGTATTGGAGCTTTGGTGGGTATTCTATTCATCGCTCCGGCTAATAATCGTATCGGAGAAGGGGTTAAGGAATGTACGCGAACTATTAGAAAAATCCATCGTGAGCTGAAGTGTGTTAAGACTGTTGGTGAAAATCAGCATCTCATGACTCAATTGGCACAAGTAAAAACTTTTAAATGTCAGTTCAAATCGCTTCAGAGAAGTGGTGCTGGATCTATGAAGGAAACTAAAGAAACCGCTAAACATCGAGTGCGCTGGGATGATTCCATATCAGCTTTTGATAATAGAATTAGAAGTGGGGTGATTAGTAATCTGAAACATAAGGATCCTAAAGAGTTCTTCACGGATTGTAAGACTCTTTTCAAACGAAGAATTCCTAATATCCTGAAAGAGTATGAAGCAGTAAAAGTTAATGTTATTTTTAGGGGAGAATTTGAATGCAAGAGAGGTGATCTGCTTCTAAATGAAAACAAACATGTTACAACCTCGAACTCTCCGATATATAGAGATACAGATCTAGATTCATGGTTTGATGATAAAGTAACAAAGCCGATATTAACTGAGCTGGAGGAATTCCAAGAGTGAGAGACTGGTTGGACACTTAAATCAATTATTAACCTTCTAGTTAATATTAATAAATATACACCTCAGCTTGGGTCATCTTACATCGATCTTCCCGAGCAAATAAAAAGAATGCTTGTATCAACGTGAAGAATGCTGACGAGGCGTGCTTCGCATGGGCTGTAGTCAGCGCTTTACATACCGCACGTAGTGACATAGCAGGTAGGGTTAGCAGCTATTCGCACTACTCTAAGGTTTTAAATTTTAGTTACTTAAAGGGTATCCAGTTTCCGGTGACAATCAAGCAGATCCCTAGATTCGAAAAACAGAATAATATATCTATTAATGTTTATACCCTGAAGAAGAAAAACCTGGGTTATGTGACATTACCGTCATATCTTACTAAAAACAAAGTACAACGACATGTGAATTTGCTTCTCGTTCAAGATAAGTACTATGATGAAAAAGATGAAAATGAAAACTGCACTACGTATATTCGTTATCACTTCGTTTGGATAAAGAATCTAAGCCGGCTGTTGTCCTCTCAACTTAGTAAGAAAAATTGTAGAAAATATTTCTGTGATCGATGTTTGCATTACTACAGATCGCAAGAAAAGCTAAATATACATATTGAAGACTATCAACAGGTAAACGATTGTGCTATCAAAATGCCCAAAGTAGGCGAGAATCTGGTAAAATTTAAAAATTTTAAAAATAAAGAGAAGGCTCCTTTCGTAGTATATGCTGATTTGGAGAGCATTCTGAAACCGTGTAATAATAAAAATCAGTATTAAGAACATATCCCCGCTGCTGTAGGTTATTATTTATTTATTTATTTATTTATTTATTTAAATCCAAACAGGCAAATCTGCCTAATTACATGAATTCAGTACAATGTGTTAGGATACATATATACAGATCAATTCAATACATTATTATTATATAATATATTATAGACACACCAAGGGCTCAACCAGATTAAGATGATTCATTCATTCATTTTATAATAGTCGATCACACTGCATCTAAATTTAACATATGTAATATGAAAAATGTCAATTCTTAAATGCAAATGTACATAATTAAGTAATTTTAACATTTTAATCAACGGTTTACTATGGGTTATTACTTTAAAAGGTATATGAAATAAGCTAGTTGTTCTGACACTTCTTCTGGGTACTTTCAAAGGACACATTGCTAAAAGTTCGTTACAGTCGATGGCATTATTGACAATCTTAAATCCAAAGGACAGCATAGAACACTCGCGTCTGTCATGTAGTGACGGTAAATTGAAATTATTCCGTAAGTCCACTGTTCTTATTGTTCTGTAGTCAGGGTAATAACCAAACTTTTTAAAGTATAGGAAGCGTAGGAATCTATTTTGAATTTTTTCTATTATCAGATTTTGATTTATACTAGTTGGATTCCAGATTATAGACCCGTATTCTAATTTTGCACGTACAAATGAATTATAAAGTTTAATTATGGTAGCAGATTGTTTAACGTAAACAGAGTTTCTAATAACAAATCCAAGAACTCTACGTGATTCTCTTACAATGTTGTCAATATGCTTTTTGAAACTAAGTGTTTGATCGAGTAAAATTCCCAGATCCGAGGTAGACGATACCCTTTCTAAACACAAACTTTGCATTTTATATTTGAATTTTAGAAACTCTGTTCTTCGTACAAAAGTTAGAACATGGCATTTTTTTAAATTAAATAATAGTTTATTATCCAGACTCCATTGAATTATTCTATCTATATCATTTTGAAGATCAAGTGCATCTTTGACAGTGTGAACTTCACGGAATAGTCTCATGTCGTCTGCAAACAACAGACATTTAGAATTTTGTACGACATCAGGTAAGTCATTAATAAACAAAAGAAAGAGCAAAGGCCCCAGATTTGATCCCTGCGGGACTCCTGAATTGATTTTGCAAGATTTAGAACTTGTGCCTTGAAATTTTACATAGTATGATCTGTTTTGAAGATATGAAGTTAATAGTTTTAATGTTAAACCGCAAATACCATATTTGTCAATTATGTCAAATGTTCATATGATGACTCATTATCTTTTTACCGTTCCCATCGTGGTTTGGATTGCATGGAATGGTTTGCCGATGAGCTGCAGCAGTTGGCTGAGGATTTGGAAACAGTATTTCTTTGTCCTTACGATA
Source organism: Agrypnus murinus (assembly GCA_929113105.1). Lineage (NCBI taxonomy): Eukaryota > Metazoa > Arthropoda > Insecta > Coleoptera > Elateridae > Agrypnus > Agrypnus murinus. The sequence goes on from OV816025.1 coordinate 211,116,769, forward strand.
TTAATATAACACCTGAACAGGAAGCAGAATTTAGAAAATCTACTCATTATCATATATGCGAAAAACCTTTTGGACCGGGTGATAAAAAAGTACGTGATCATACTCATCTGATTTCAGAAAATAATTACAGAGGGCCTGCCCATGAAGAATGCAATATTAACTACAAAGATGCACGGGTTATTCCTATTGTCTCTCATAATCTAAGCGGTTATGATGCTCATTTTATAATTGCCGATATAGCGACTAGAATGCAAGGAGCTGTTGATTTACTTCCTATAACTAAAGAAAAGTATATCTCTTTTACTAAACATATAAACGATTCTCTGGTTCAGTTCCGTTTTATCGATTCATTCCGATTTATGGCATCCTCTTTAGAAAAGTTAGCTTCATATCTACATAGTTCTCCGAATTTGGAATCTCAATTTTCTGATATATCTCAGGATCTCTTCAGTATGTTAACATAACAGGGTATAATGCCATACGATTATATCGATTGCATTGATAAGTTTAGTGAAACTTAGCGTTTACTGTCTCCAGCCTTACTTTGTGGAACTCCATAATCATGAAATACAATATAAATACAAAGATTAGTTAAAGTTTCACAAGTTTTATTAATATCTTAACATGACAATATTGTTTCGACACTTTGTGTCATTATCAAAGGTAGATAAGATTGATAAACAAACACGTTGCTAAGGATAAATACATACAGAAAATAGGTAACTAGATACAATACATAACAAAAACTAAATATCTAACACTTCTAATAAAGGAGAATTACTAAGCTCAGTTTGTTCATTCATTAAAGGTACTGTGAGCTTATGTCTGTATATTTCAACAGCTTCTAAAATGTCTAATTTGTGTTTGTTGTTGCAAAAATGTAAGAATGGTGTCTTAGGTGGTCTTAGTCAAGTTTGTTCTAAAAGGAGATCTACAGCTAACAATAAATACATTCCAACATATGATCCGACTAGTCCTGAAAGCTATTTAATGTACTATGATGTCAATAATTAGTATGGATGGGCGATGTCACAGTACAGTTGGTTTCAAAAAAATCGAATACACTTTATAAATCAGTAGTCCATGATTATGAAAATTTTTTACAATGTAAAATGATCTTTATTTATTTAGGTTATGTTTTGTGACATAAGTTGACAACTAACTTTGACATTTTATTTGTCATTGTGACAACATGATTTATACCACTTAAAAAGGCTGTACTCGATTATTTTGAAACCAACTGTACCTTCCATATGGAGGTTTCGAATGGGTCAAATCTGATAGTATTGATGTACTATCCATCCCTGATAATGCTCCTGAGGGTTATATATTTGAGATTGATCTGGAAAACCCTAGGAAACTACATGATGCTCATAAACATCTGCCTTTCTGTCCACAGCATGTTAATCCGAAGACTGAAAAACCCTGCGCATCTTCTTCTCAGGTATCTAAGTTGATGGCTACTCTCCATCACAAAGAAAAGTATATTATCCATTATAGAGCTCTAAAACAGGTGTTGCAGCATGGCTTGAAGATTAATCGAATTCATAGAGTACTTAAATTTAAACAATCAGCATGGCTAAAGTCATATATCGAGTTAAACACTAAGCTACGCCAGAACTCAAGAAACGAGTTTGAGAAAAACTTATTTAAGCTCATGAATAACTCAGTCTTTGGTAAGACGATGGAAAATTTGCGTAAGCGTGTAAATATACGTCTTTTAACTAAATGGGCGGGTAGATATAGAGCGAAGTCTTACATCTCCAAGCCTGAATTTAAAAATTGTAGTATATTTAATAAGAATTTAATAGCAATCGGGTTAAGAAAATCTGAAATCTATCGGAACAAACCGATTTATGTTGGTATGAGCATTCTGGATCTCGCTAAAACTACCATCTACGATTTCCATTATGGCTATATGAAGAACACATTTGGCGATAGGTGTTCTGTGCTATATTCGGATAGTGATTCTCTAGTATACGAGATTCGTAATCAGGTTCCTTATGTAGCTATGAAGCGTGATTGTCTGCAGTATTTCAATACTAGTGACTACCCCGACTATAACATCTATGACATACCGCGTGTAAATAAAAAAGTTCTTGGACTAATGAAAGATGAGTGTAATGGGGTACCAATGACTCATTATGTAGGGCTCCGATCAAAATTATACACTATAAAAACCACCGTTTCAAAAGATGACGTAGAAGCGTTAAGAAATCGTTTACATGAGGAAGAATATGATGATCAAATCTCCGATATTATATCTAATTATAATTTAACCAAAAAGGCTAAAGGAGTTAAGAAATCTGTTGTTCACACAAAAATTACCTTCGAAGACTACGTAGAATGTCTCGAAAACTATATAGAAAAACGTGTACATCAAAATATAATCCGATCCGATAAGCATAATGTTCATTCAATTACCCAGCAAAAGATTGCTCTTAGTCCGTATGATGATAAACGTTACCTCATACCTGGGTCCTATGAAACCCTGCCTTTGGGCCATTATTCGATATTAGAACAAATGAATGTAGACTGATGTATGTCCTATATATTAAAGTAACCAATGATATTATACACTCGTTCACATCCGGTCCCAAGTTTCTTACAATTTCTTTACAGTTCTTAAGTGCTCAGTGTCCTGTTTTATTTTCTTTTTGTTAATTTTTTGTGTTTAATTTTTGTATGTGTATTTTTTTCTTCCAAATATATAGTTTATACATTTTTTTGTGTAATCTCATAATTGTATATGTCAACGTCAGAAAGTGACATTAGTAGCATTTCATCTGAAAATTTAGACCTTCTACGAAAATATGGAGAACACCAACTTATGCAAATACAAAAATGTTCACCACCGAATCCTGAGGACCTTCGAAATGCTGGAACATCGAAAGTCAAGTTACAGAACAACCTTATACATAGTAACACATTGTCACAAAATAAAGAATCCAAATCACCAGAAATATATTCTTCATCTTTAAAAAAAATAATTCTAGGTCTAGTCAGAATGCCACTAACAGTAATTTCAACAGCACTTCTATATTAATTGAAAGCAGCCAGCCTTTCAAATGTAAATATTGTGAAAGATCCTTCAAAACTGAAAAAGGTGTGAAGATTCATTCTAGAATGGTTCATGCCGTACTTGGTAAATCTAGAAATAGTGAATCGGTTGAATCAGTAGAAACTGTTAATGTTAATGATAATCATGAAGCATGTCCGTTGTGTAATAAATTATGCAAAAATTCACAAGGTGGTCAAGTTCACATTCGAAAAGCACATGAACAAAGTTATAGGGAAACAATTGTTAAACGAAACTGTAATAACAGAAAAACCTTATTCTAAAACAAATACTTCAAACAGTGATGAAAATAATTTAGACTGCAATAGTAATCCAAAAAGAGTACACATAATCGAAGTTGAATTAGATAAATGGAAACATACATTTGAAAATACATCATATACTTCTGAAACTCAATTTAACCAAGATGTAGAAGAATTTGGTACATTTTTAACAAAAATTATTGATATTCTTCCTGGGCCGAAGCACCCTGCACAAAGATATTATGAAGCTCGCAAAAGAAAGAAGATTCAGAGAATGAACAAGCCATTTAAAAACTCAAATCCTCAGCGTACATCAAAACGGCGCAAAGATAATAACAAAGCTCAGTACGAATATCAAATGGTACAATATCTTTACTACAACCAGCGTCGTAAAGCAGTTCGAAGAATCATGGGAACCGGGAAGAATGAAAAATGTAATATAGAAGTAAATACTGTATATAATTATTTTAAATATATTTGAATATAAATCGCAGTTGTCAAACAATGAACGAAATACATTGAATTTTAATTATGTGCCAGAAATTACTGAAGAACAAATAAAAAAAAAATATATATATATATATATATATATATATATATATATATATATATATATATATATATATATATTGCTGTAATATTGGATAATTAAAAATAAAAATTATTTTTAAAAAAAATTATAATATATTTTGAAACTGTGAATAATTGCCGTTCGATCGTAGATAATTACTTTATAATTAAATTGATTTTTTAAAATGACTGTGAACTTTGGAAATGCTTCTCAACTTCCCTCTTTTATAAATTCTAATATGATTTGAAATTACCTTTTAATAGATTTAATAATGCAATGGTTATATAAAATTAATGTTACGTTAGTTCTTGATTAACTCAAGTTTACGTAAGAGAGTTGGGCGCCAGTTAAATAACTTAAATTAACAGAATTATATTTAATAAAGACTCATCTCAGGGTGAATGTGGTTTCTTGTGGTATAAAAAATATACAAATTGAAATTTGAAATCACTTTTAAAATTGAAATCTTAATTAATTTTAACTATTACTAAATTGTTCAAATCACTTTACTACACTTTACAAACGATAGTCTTTTCTTCAGCAAATGCCAATACAAAAAGGAAATAACTTCCTACCTTTTTATAATACTTCTTTTTTTCTTCTTTTAGTATAGATGTCCTCTTTCCCAAACCATAGGCAGAGTAGATCACTTTATGTTGACCCAGGGCTGGTTTCCAATTCAGGGTTGACTTTCTTCCTTTTGCATGGATTTTCCATATAATCTCATCCACACACTTGACTTTGGAACTCACTTTTGTGTATTAACTGCGGGTTCAATTTCCCTTTTTCGTAGAATACTTATAGTTGTTTTTGTGTTTAATTAAATAAAACACCCGTTTATGGTTTTAACGTTGATTTATTATCTTGCCTAACTTTAGCAAGTAATTTATCTTAAAGGTGGTTCTTTATAATCATATACACTTTTACAATTTATACTTATTACACCTTCGCCGTATTCAAATCACCAACTAACTTAACTTGTCTATTTAATTCTAGACTATTTAAATTTTTACAATATTATCAGCCACGAATTTACTTTGTCGCTTGATATACTATAATATCTCTACTCTTTCGTCGTTTAACAGTAAGTATCTTTATCTTACACTACTTTACACCGTCGCTTTCTATCAGTAAGTGTCCCTAAAATTATTATTTTCTAAGCTTATATACTATTGACTATTTACATAATTATGTTACACAATTTGACGTCACCTTACGAACTAATACAAACTGTACACTTATATGATACATAATAGCAGATTAATATTCTTATAAAAGTGACACATCTATTACACATTAATTACACAATACTTTTATGCAATAATAACGATCTATTTACATTAATAAAAACCTTTAAAAAATCACATAACCCGTCGATATACACATTTGGAATTATACATAATTGAATTACATCACAACAAAAACTTTCGAACAACTGGATGTTACGTACACTTAAGTAATCGATGAGTAAGCTATTTGATAATAAATAAAGAAACATGTATTATTTAACCTTATTAAAAAGTATACACATTGATTTCAAAATCAATGACACACCATTAAATAACTTAAAATTATTTTTAACTGGAAAAGTTGATAAAAATATTTCAAAAGTGTTAGTATTTAACAAAGATTTTATATTTTCACAAAATTTTCAAAATTTTCCAAAATTTTGAAACTACCATCCACAGCAATATATATATATATATATATATATATATATATATATCTATATATATAGTAATTTGATTTAGAACAGCGTATGTAAGCCGTCAAGAGTAAATATAAATTAATTAAATGTTGATATAATATGGAAAAATTATTTATCTCGGACCAGGAATCGAACCTGGGGTCTTCTGCTATCCGGGCAGATGCTCTACCGCTGAGCTATCCAAGAACTGGTTGCTGGGGAAATAACAATTTTTCCATATAAGTTGTATAATTGCATAAACACATGAAAGGAATTAAGTGTAAATACAAGTAGAGAACTAATTATATTTTGTTGTGTTAATGTAAGAAGACGCTATTTTGCGACATTTTACCTACAATCACAACGAATTAGATTTATAACTTTTGAATGTATGCCATTTAAGCAAGTAATAATAGTAATTTGATTTAGAACAGCGTATGTAAGCCGCCAAGAGTAAATATAAATTAATTAAATGTTGATATAATATGGAAAAATTATTTATTTCGGACCAGGAATCGAACCTGGGGTCTTCTGCTATCCGGGCAGATGCTCTATATAATATTTCAATAATAATATTTTTCATAAGCTTGAGATCCGAAAGCCCTTCACGAAGGGTAGCTACTGACATAGATATAACGGTTAGACGAGCCTGCAAACGTCGCAGTTGTGTCGAGGACTGTCGGTTTCTTTAAATTTCATGATCTCATCGGCTAGAAATGCTTAAACACGATCTTGATCACGTGGTTAGTTAGATGTGAGCGTAGAAGTATAATCATTTTCACTTGCCAAGGGGCGCTGTTACTGGGGAGGGGTGAAGCCCTAGAATGCCGTGATGTCGTATTTATAAATCCTTATGATCTCTGACGACTGCATCAATCACTGCGTAATATGTTGAGTTAATGCGTATACGTTGCGATGGCGCGCGTTGAGACTGGTCGCGAATGACCTTGAAATTGACCAAAAATTCTATCTTGGACCTTAGCGATTTCCCATGTTAATTTCCATAAGGATTGCCGCGGAATCCGTCTAGCATATTTACTAACCATGCCTAAATTCGCCCATAAATCAGATTTCAAGGTACCTTCAGCTAAGAATGGGTGAAAACGGAGATGTTCAATTGTTCAACGTAATTTTCTTGGACTTACAACTCTCCACACAAAAACTAGCTTATTCAATAAAAAAATCTGTTTATAAATATTACTGACGGTCTAAATAATTTGTTTTTAAACATTTAAACTTGTATTCAATAAAAAAAAACAAAAAAAAGTGTAAGTTATTAGTATTTTTTTCCTTGAACTGTGATCTACCTTTATTTGTTTTTTCAAAATTTCATTAATTTTGAATGCGCCACCGGAAAATGTTAATGGATTTAAATAATATTTAATAGTATATTATATACCAAGGTTGTGAAGAGTTTTTTCTAGAGCCGAGCATTATTAGATCCCGAGATGCGCAGCATCGAGGGATATAAGATGAGAGGCTCTAGAAAACACTTCACAACCGTGGTGTATATATTATTTTTTTCAATACTAGTACTTTTATTCCTTTTATTCTTCTCACATAAAAAACGTACTATCGCGATCACGGATTTTTTCCTGGATGCCAGTGTATAATGGGATGAATTTTTGCCCCGTGTTACACTAAAATCTGGATTATTGACTAGTAGTCAATAATAAAAAAATATTTACCACTAGGCAAGAAGGCTAACTTCACAAGGTGACAACAGACTAGATAATAGTATGTTTTAAAGCTAGTAGTGAAAAAACATTATTTTTTGTGCTTCTAATACATAAGAAGTTGAGCTATTACATTCCGGAAGAGGCTAATTTAAAAATGTTAAAAATTATCGTTAAAATGTGAATTTTTCCAAATTTCGGCAAACTTTAGAGCACATGCGCGACCGGAAGATATAAATCGATTTTATTTCTTTTTTTACGCCTTCTTAGTCTCCTAAATTCGCAACTTTTCCGCGGTATTACGACTTGAAAAATAAATTTTTAGTTTTTTCGGCCCACCCTATTGTGCAGTTATATGTTTTACGGATTTATTGCACTTTTACTGTTTATGTGTTTAAATAACTTACCGAAGTTAAAAAGCTCTATTTCAAAATAACGAAAACATTCTGAAAAAGACAGCATACCGTATCACTTACTAATGGTGACGTGAAGCCATTTATTGTTCATTTCCGTTCATTTCCATTCTCCCGTTTTCGTCAACCCCAGGTAACTAGATGCAGTGACTCTAGTAACTCTTAGAGTCACTCTATATTACTTATAAGAGTTGAGCCAACGCGAATGTAAATCCGCCATTTTGGATCCAAAAATATACATTGCAAAAATTATTGGTTATGTTTGCCTGGCAAATGTCAAATGTTTCATAACCTGACATTTACTTCATTATAATTTACCATAGCTTATTTGAATTGATTAATATAATAAAATTCCTAATTAGAGTAATATATATTCATATTTTATTTGCAAAATTGAGAAAAGAAGAAACTACTCTCAGCTACAAAAAAAACTGTTAATGTCTCTTGTGCTCTAGTAAGTCAATTTCCATTAATTTGAATTATTTCCGTAATAAAAACACTTGAAAAGCAGTGAAAATATTTAGATTTATTAAATCGTTTTATTTCAGAGTTATTACTCAGTAACATATTTTGCTTATTTTATCAAATGGGCCGACTAAGAAAGATTTTTTTAACTTCAAACTGTCGACTGATAAGTTTTTTGTAAAGAATCCTCGACCACCTATTCCACTAAAGTTTTCGCAAATGTATTGCATACATTCAAGCAATAACATTTTTGTGTTAAATAAATTTATAGACTAAGTAAGAGATAGCTATTCTGGAACGTGGAGACAATGCATAATTAGAAGCAAGACTCCATATTACTAGTGAATTACAACTTGTACCTATCGAGATCAATCATGCAAAACTAAAAGATCTTCAAGCCCTTTGTGAAGTATTATCTAATATAGAACACAGTAGTTTCTATGATATTCTGGACACCAATGAAGACCCAGGTGACACTGTCGAGGGCGACAACAGTAGTGCTTACACATATTATTTCTTTCATGCTAGAGATATGAATATTTTGTTTAAAAAAGTATATATTTTAGTTTTTTTTAAAATCTGCCAGACCGATATATTCTAATTAAAATATCTTATGTTTAATAAAAAAGTAACAAATCTGTTTTGCAAATTTTCGTCAAAAACCACAGATTTTTGGATTGTGTAAGAATCTTTCATAAACTGCACATAGTTCCACATAATAAAAATTCTGGCCTTACATTAGTTTTTGGTTCTCCTAAGGGTTATAGTTTATTGACAAATACCGTGTTTGACATCAACCCTTCAATTGCAATTTATATTTCTTAAAAACTTGAAATAAATAAGAGAAATACATAAAAATTCTTCGATTTACTAAACATCATATTATTTGTCAAATTTAGGGCGATCTTTTCACCACCTTGTAACTTTATTTGGCAGTTGATTGTTATGGATACAATTGTAGAAACAGTTGTAACCATAGCAAGTAATCTCCACATAAATTTATGAGGAAGTGAAAAGACCTGTCCTATTATTACCTAATTTTGTCAAACTTTGTGTTTTTAAATTGGCATTAGTGCAAATGGATCCAACCAATCAGCTTCAATTCCCGCGTTGGCCCAACTCTTATAAGTAATATAGAGTGACTCTAGTAACTCTACCAATAAATCGCCCTCTCGTATTTCGACCAACAACTAAAGTAGTACGTAAAGATAAATATGTAAATAAATACAAGAACTATTTATTTACCTTCTGTTAATTATAAGTTAATAGTAAATAAAAACGGGTGTTTAAATTAGACATGGAAGTTGGCTGTAAAATGTTCATTTCGAATCATACTTAAACTGTAACAAATAGACAACACGTCGACATGTAACATTGCTAGATTACAAAAGTAAGGTTAGAATGTTTTGCGGTATGTTCACAATGGATAAGTTCGGCATTGTAACTCTTTTTGCTCCAAAAGCTCTATTGTCATAGTTACAATTATTTGCAATAATGTACACTATGGAAACCGAGCTCTTCGAGTTAAATAGATCTGAATGCCGAATTTAGCCTTGAACGTACCACAGGTAACTTTGATGTCAAATTTAGAAAAACACCTGTTATATACGTAATAACTACTTTGCAGCTTTCACTTCACGCTAGCCGCATAATCACCGAATTCGGAGACTTCCTTTGTGCTGCCCTGCAGACTCTGGTTATTTGTTATTGGGGAGAAGAATTAGTAACTCAGAGTCAGCTAGTTGGGCAGTCTGCATTCGACATGGATTTCACTGGTACCGATTTGCGATTTCAGAAAGCTCTAATTCTGATAATACGTAGAAGTCAAAATCCTGTTGCAGCAACAGCTAAGAAATTTACAATTATTGGACTGACAACTTTTGCATGGGTAAATATTTACTGAACAAAACCGTATGTTAAAAGTAATTGTATTTGTTACAGATGCTACAAAAATCTTATGCAGCCTGCATGGTTCTACGGAAATCCAACTGATGGAAATGGTAGTTAAGCATTAGATAGCATACATTGTTTTTTGCAATATTTTCTGCAGTTACTAGTATAGTCTCGTGAAGCAAATTAAAATAAGAAAACCAAAGAATAAAACTTTCACAAGTTCTAGTAATTTATAGTAAAAGAAATAAATCACAAAAATAGTTGTTACCACTTGTATTTAATTAATCCATTACATGAAGTTAAAATTCTTTTTTATACTTGCGTGTCCTAATGAACTCCATTAGGACACGCATTTGCGTGTCCAAATGAGATTTATTAGAGTACTGGAAACAGTAAAATTTTGTTTTTTAAAGTTGGTAGCACCTAACAGCTGTTCTTAAATGTCAAACTTATTATATTTAAAAGTGCGGTTATGTTGTTATGTGATAAAATGCCAAACTTTTAAAATATAAAATAAACATACACAAAATAAATTAATTAAATTAAAAATTATTTAATAAATTCACAAATTATTCTTTATACATCTTTTTTATTAAAAGTACAGTTATTATACACTTTGATTGTAACAGCAGAAGCGTCCTGGGCATTAATCTTAATTGAAGGTAAATTTTGCCCCTCAACAATGTTTTGTTGACTCGTTATTGGGTTGCTGCTAAAAGTGTGTGATTCTTCATGTAAAAATGAAGCAGTGGAAGACTGGTCAATTACCACTTGAGCCGTTGAAGTGGAAGTACATGGATTATTAGATAGCAATTCAGCTACCTCCATTTTTTTTAACTGAAGCATCAATACAGCCCTCAGCCACAGCTGAAGACTTCCAACCTCCATGCCGTTTTATAGTTATTAAATCGCCACCTTTGTTTGCCAATTGGGAAGCACTTGAACGTCGAAAGCAATGACCTGTAAAAAGCTTCGGGTTGGCTAAATGCAAATAAGTGGCAATAATAAAAGGAACTTTTCCCATGGTGTTTATACCGATAGGAGTAGAAATACATTTTCCGTTGCGGTAGGTTATAAAAAACTGCCTGTGGTTTATTTTCTTAGGCCTTAGGCTCAAATATTGCTTAATTAAATCAATCCACAGTTTCTCTGTAATTAAGAATTCTCTTCGAACTTTATTTTTTGTTTTTGTTACAGTTACAGTGAACACATCATCTTTGACCACAATATCGTCTAATAACATGTTGGTCAATTCATCTCTTCGGCAGGCACCACAGAATCCCATTATTAACGCAACCTTAAATAATTGAAATATATTAAAAATTGAAAGTATTTAGCACAAAATTTTACTTACTTTCATAGCTAAATGTTGGTTATTTTCTGCAGTTGTTATAAATCTATCAATATGGTTAAATTCCAAAACTTTAATAAGATTAAGATTAATTAAGATAAGTTAATTCTTTTTAATAAGATGGAGGGAGACAATATCTGACCATTTTACCTTCTTGTCACAGAAACTAAATTAATTTTATAAAAACAAAACAATTTAAATAACAAATGCTGAAGTTGAATTTTCAGCGTAGCCAACTGTCAAAAGTACTTAACAAAATTTCACTAACAAATCTTATTTAAAACTAATTTATTTTTTAATAATTAACGAAATAACGATGCAAGTATAAAAAATAGTATAAAGTATTCGTTTCATAAGGAGTTTTAGCGCACTTGTCCGTTAGAAAACTCCCCGCTTCGCGGGTCGTTTTCTAAGCTCGGACGCGTGCGCTAAAAACGCGTCTTATGAAACTAATACTTTAATATACTATTTGATGTGTTTTATTAGTCTGGCGCAATGTATAGACTATTTTGTAAATACTGATATAAGAAGTTTGGCTACTAAATATCCGGACTGACACCGTGAGGAAATGAGAAGCCCACATCAGAGATAAGCGATAATAATCGTTGAAGTTCTTGTAGCCTCCTGTATTAAACGAGACTAGTTTCGTCTTGCTCCGCCGTTCACTGTTCATGCTTTCCTTGTTTTAAATACACTAACAAGTCCAGTTTTGTGTGTATTTAAGTTTAGTATCCATGCTTGTCCCGTTTTAAATGGTCACTAACAAGTTGTTTTGTTTGTTGGAAAAGTTAGTGAAATTAAAATATTTTGTTCAGCTGAACAAATCTCCAAGCCAGGGGAACAAACAAGAGAAAAAAAGGCCAAATGGTGAAAGAACAATGTGTAGTTTCTGTGAATTTTTGTTCTTAGCTGATAAACGCATTCTATATATATCTAGCGTTCAAACATAGGTAAACTAAGAGACAAATTAAATGAGACTCGTATAGGTACTTAAAAAATCAGATGCGCGCACAGGTGATTGTTGGGTTGCCTAAATATATCAAGATCGAACTTAAATTCAAACTGAAATATTCTGATGCAATTTATTTTCAAATTTCATCAAATCGCTGGTTTTATTTGAGTTAGGAACAAGAATTAGTCATTCAAATATTCAAATTATAAAAAAAATCACTATAATGACGCTAACTATTATAGAAATAATCTATACCTAATGTTATATCTTTAGATCATTTCTTTTCAAATTAAATACCGTATAGTTAGATACGTTCAAGTTAGATACCGTGTCTCTGTTCAACAGATCATCGGTTCAAATCCCAGTATGGTTTTGCAGCTTATTTTTTTTAAATTAATTTAGGCACAAAAAAGAAATTGAAAATTTTAAAAATTCAATTCGAATAATAAAACAAAATAATGTATATTTATTTAACAGGGATTTAAGAACATTAATAAAAGGGACCACACGTTTAAAACCAACTGGTACCTGTGAAGTTTTTCTAAGAAACTCGAGTATTGTACTGTTAGGACCGTTATCTATATTTTCAAAGCAAGTATACTTTATGATGTTAGTTTATTTTTACAGTATTTTTTTAATACACTTTTCAATAACATTTAAAATTCTGTTGAATGTATAGTATTATTTGTTGTTGCTTTATGAAAATTCAACCTTTTGTTAGTTAAGAAAAGTTAAGAAAATCTTTTAATAATGTATAAAATTTATTGAAAAAAATGAATGTAGCAGTACATGAAAACAGAACCACTGTCCAATTTATCAATTATATTCGCATGAATTATTACAAATAATATAATACAAAACAAACATCAATAGCAATAATAAAAAAACGCATATAACGTACTTAAAATAAAATCTTCTAAAAAATATTTTGAATCTAAGTTGAAGGAATAATTTGCAAGCTACCTAATTAGTAAAATCTATTTTATTATTTATAAAACATATTTTCCTAACACAATAACAACAAAGCAGAATTACATAAATTACCATTATTATTAATACCATTGAAATTAATGTACAATTACAAAGCTAAAATTCTTTGAAACAAAAAAAAATAATAATGCGTCCACCACCCATTATTATCGATCACCTCGTTTAAACGTCCGTCGTGGGAGGGATTCAACCAGAGTTTCGCAGGTGTTTCCTCCTCTGAATATTTCCCATACAGTTTGAGCGTGCTGAAAAACTTGTTCTGATGTTCGAATGCGGTGGATACCTTCGATATTGTTCTAGTCTCGCACAACTGCAGCCCATAAATTCTCGATCGGATTCAAATCTGACGATTTCGCCTGAAAATCTACTTCCTCAATCCATGGTCTCCTTTCGAACCATTGTTTGGCCAATCGAAATTTATGTATTGCACTATTATCGTGAACAAACACTATTTCTTCACCCACGGCGACTTTCAATATTTTCAGAATGCACCTAGTCGTTATAACTATCTTTATGCATTAACGGTATAATAGCATACATACAACAGAATTTTAAATGTTATTGAAAAGTTGTATTAAAAAATACTCTAAAAATAAAATAACATCATAAAGTATACTTGCTTTGAAAATACTGATAACGGTCCTAACAGTACAATACACGTGTTTCTTAGAAAAACTTCACAGGTGGCAGTTGGTTTTAAACGAGTGGTCTCTTTTATTAATGCTCTTAAATTCCTGTTTAATAAATATACATTATTTTGTTTCATTATTTGAATTGAATTTTTAAAATTTTCAATTACTTTTTTGTGCGTATTAAAAAAAATAAGCTACAAAACAATATCGGGAATTGAACCGATGATCTGTTGCACAGAGAGACGGTATTTTGCCATTTAGCTACACCCGCTTTGCCTTTGTGATCGTCTTACCTATCTCTTCTTATAATTACATCTTGTGTTTTTCGGTTTTTCATATTAATAAATAAAATTAGGATCTTATTTAATTAAAAACATGTTTTGTTATAGAATCACCTATAAAGTTGTAAACTTAACAAGAAAAATTAAACTTTCCGCTATTTTACGGATTTAATTTGAAAAGAAATAATATAAAGGTATAACATTAGGTAGAGATTATTTCTATAATAGTTAGCGTCATTATAGTAGTTTTTTTATAATTTTAATATTTGTATGACTAATTCTTGTTCCTAATTCAAATAAAACCGGCGAATTTGATAAAATTAGAAAATAAATTGCATCGGAAATACTTTAGTTTAAGTGTAAGTTCGGTCCTGATATATTTAGGCAACCAAACAATCGTCTGTGCGCGCAGCTGATTTTCTAAGTACCTAAACGAGTCTCATTTAATTTGTCTTTCAGTTTACCTGCACACATCGCCACCAAGAAGAGTCCTCGTCAAATTAAAAAAAACTTCAAGAGACGTTGCAATGAATGGTAAATAAAAAAGTAATTTGCCCAGGTAATAGTCTTGATGAATGGGTTAATAATACTGCAATTGAAATACATTAAAAATAAGAGTAACAACGAATTTTTGGAGGCCATTAATTATTTAAGAAGCTTTATACCAAATTTGTCAGAACTGATTTCACCTTTCAGAAACTTTTTGAAAAACAGTACAACTTGAAAAAATGCATGCTAATCTTCTTGATGAGTACTTGAGTAGTGCTACAATATTAGATCCATTTGACCCATAAAAAGCAATCACTAGGTATACAATCTGACACGTCAAAAGATACTGTAGGTTGTTGTTTATTTAAGTATAATAAACCGATATCATTAGGTTATTTACACAAACAGAGACAGAGTATGCTCAAATAGAGAAAGAGCTACTTTCATTATGCCTTCCCTGTCAAAAGTTTCATACCTATGTCTACGGTCATAAAATACGGATATTCAATGATTGTAATTTCAAAAGGAATTTCAAAAACAAACATTAGAAGACCCAGCAAAAAGTCAAAAATAATTGTAAAAAAGGATGGCCATCAGCTTGTTGTATGTAATGTGGAAGGTAAACAAAGACATTATTTTAAAATAAGAAATGATATACCTAACAGTAGAAAATAATATAATTACAAGAATAAACTTATAGTTCTAACTGCATTACGAAAAGAAATGTTAAAAATATGATACTCAATTAGGTTTCAAAAAAGTAAGTCAAGTCGCAAAATAGTTATTTACATTGCAAGCTGCGAAAGTTTACTTTTAGGTGCAAGGTGATTTTGATTGGCCGAGGCGAAGCGTAAGCGTAGCCGAGGTAAGTTAAAAACACCGAGCACCTGAAAGGGCGTTCGCAGCGTGTAATGTATTAAACTCTTCATTCTTCCCTTGACATTTATTAACCACCGTAATAGTAATTTATTGTATAAGGGTTTTAGATAGCATTTTATTCACGCAAGAATGTTTAAACGCGAGAGCTTGCACGAGCGTTTAATTTTCTTAAGTGAATAAAATGCATCTAAAACCCGTATGCAATACAATGTTTTATCCACAATCACACTCATTTAGAATCAGAATTGCCGAATTTTATCAAAAAATTATTTGACATTTTACTGCGACGGCGGATGTTACCTTGAAAATCATTATTCGTGTTCCATTTGTCGTAGTACCTTTGCTTTACTGGTTGCTAGTGTGTTCAACAATCATAATAATTACATGTTTTTTATGTATAGAAACCCTAGAGTTTTATAAACCACATTATACGTTGGCAAGGAGTTCAATTATTACCTTATTATATAGTGATTGTGGATAAATGAATAAATAAAATGATGATTCAGTGATTTTAATAAAGTAATGTTTGTATATACAATAGTATTGTTACCAAGGTACCTAAAGTTGACAACAGCCACCTTATAATACGAGTATTACATTTAAAAAATGACAGTTTTACTTCGTTGTCCAGGGACCGAAAGTTTTTCATACCTAGCAACCACCTCGCATGTTTTACTTTCGCTTTCGGTTGCCTCATCAAGATAGAAAGTTACACTTTCGTAAAGGGGAGAATGAAAAATTATCTTTATTGGCCAGCTGTAAGAGCAGATAATCGCATAAACTCTTGCCAGACATGTGTCAAATATAGCCGATCAATGACAAGCCCTTTATTATGCTATAAAATGCCACAAATATCATATTACTAATAGGAGCATATATAGTATACAGGATGTAATTATTTAGTAGTATATCACTACCATTAGTACTATCTAGATGGTTAGAGTGAAAAAAGCATTTTTTCAACCGGAACAAAAACAAAACCCCGCGTTTGGACGACAGTGAAACTCTCGCTTTTTTCTTACGCTAAATAAAACTTTAAAATAGTAATACTTACGTCACAATAATACTCAAGATTTCCGGCTTTAGATCTTATCTTTTTCAATTTTATTTCAGGTCGTAGGTATTGTTTCCAATAGCTTCTAATTATTAAAGAGATGAATAAAGGTTTCAAAACACAATAAAGTACTATAGTTGAGCGCCATCTGATTATGAAAATTGTTAATAATCTAAGACCATTAACCAGAAAATGGAGTCAGATCTAGTAAATTTTGTTCAAATAGTTAATTATATTCAATAATATCAAAGTTAGGCTGGATAAAAACATAAATAAAGACTTGACTCATAATTATATGGGTCAATATTAATCGGTTTAATCAAATTTAAAAATTCGTTTGTTCGTCAATCAAAAAAAGAAATGTTTAAAAGAATAACTACTTGTCAAAAATCAATAGAAATAATTTCAATACCCTAAGTAAGAGCTCTTAACTGAAAAAACATTATCAATCAATAAAATGATACAAACAATCAATACATAAATGATCAATTCATATTTCACAATACCTTATTCCAATTTTTAATTCCCAAAACTAAATCAACACAAAATTTCACAATAATGCCTTTTACACACCCTAAAATAGCAACAGTTACTATTGCACGCTAGATACTGGAAAGCTCGGAAAATACTGCGATTCTAATAACTGGAAACTTTTGAAGTAGCCAAAACAGCCATACAACTTGAATAAATTAAATAGTTTAAACTATCGAGGAAGAAACTATCTGTTTCTTCTTATTTTTCTTAAAGCTGTCCATATATAAATTAAATCCGGATCACGATATAAGCGTGAATATGTTTTACCTCAACGCCAGAGTGGACGCATAACTCTAAATGTGTGGGGTTGGATGTCTTCCGCTGGACCGGGTGAGTTAGTGCGTACAACTTCCCGCATGACTTCGGAGGAATACTTAGATATTTTGGAGAATGTTATGATTCCAAGCGTTCGTGCTGTATATCCCGAACGAAAAGAAATATTGTTTGTTCGCGATAACAGTGCAGTACATAAACCGCGATTGGCCAAACAATGGTTCAAGAGCGGACCATGGGTTGAGGAAGTAGATTTTCCGCCGAAATCGCTCGATTTGAATCACGCTCAAACTGTATGTGAAATATTCAGAGGACGAAACACCTGCGAAACTCTGGTTGAATCCCTCCCACGACGTTTAAACGAGGTAATCGATAATAATGGGTTTTGGAAACATTATTAATTTTTATTTCAAAGAATTTTAGCTTTGTAATTGTACATTAATTTCAATGGTATTAATAATAATGGTAATTAGTGTAATTATGTTTTGTTGTTATTGTGCTAGGAAAATATATTTTATAAATAATAAAATAGATTTTACTAATTAGGTAGCTTTCAAATTATTCCTTAAATTTAGATTCAAAATATTTTTTAAAAGAAGAATATTATTATTATTTCTTTCAATAAATTTTATACATTATTAAGGTTTTCTTAACTAACAAAAGGTTAAATTTTCCTCAAGCAACAGCAAATACTAGTATACATTCAACAGAATTTTAAATGTTATTGCAAAGTTGTATTATAAAAATACTCTAAAAATAAAATAACATCATAAAGTATACTTGCTTTGAAAATACTGATAACGGTCCTAACAGTAGAATACTCGAGATTCTTAAAAATACTTCATAGGTAGCAGCTGGTTTTAGACGTGTGGTCCCTTTTATTAATGCTCTTAAATCCCTGTTCAATAAATATACATTATTTTTTTTCATTATTCGAATTGAATTTTTAAAATTTTCAATTTCTTTTTTGTGCGTAAATTGATTTAAATAAAATAAGCTGCAAAACAATATCGGGAATTGAACCGATGATCTGTTGCACAAAGAGACGGTATTTTGCCATTGAGCTACACCCGCTTTGCCTTTATGATAGTCTTACCTATCTCTTCTTATAATTACATCTTGTATTTTTCGGTTTTTCATATTAATAAATAAAATTAGGATCATATTTAATTAAAAACATGTTTTGTTATAGAATCGCCTATCAAACTGCAAACTTTTTTTTTATTAACAACTTTGCATATTTACAATCTACTCCATATGGGAGTAATAAGTAAATGTTATAAATTAAATTATAGCATGAGGGGGTTCGGCCAGTGCCTTAACCATATATTTATTTTTTTAGCGTTAGTTGTCGCGATGAGGTAGGTCTGTGGCCATTTTTGAATGGCCATTTTTGACATTGAAAGCCTTTTGATCTCGTCCGCTACATAGGGAATCCCTAGGTCGTTGTGAAGGGTTTCATTTGAGATGTACCACGGTGCATCAATTATGATTCTTGATAGGATCAGGATCTAGGATTTTTGATTGGCTTCTTTGCAGGATCTTGGTATGAGATGCCTTTGCGCAATCCCACAGCTGGACTCCGTATGCCCATATGGGTTTAAGTATTACTTTATATAGGAGTAATTTGTTTTGTAAGGTGAGTTGGGATCGTATCCCTATCAGCCAGTTCATCTGTTTTAGTTTTAGGTCAATTTGTTTTTTTTTCTTTTTTATATGCGTCCTAATATTGGTACATGATTTTTTACAACCTAAAATTAAGCATTTACAATATTCTCCTTATATTCTAGTGCAGTAATTATAACACCTAATAATGTAACTTTGGAACCACCATATGCATATAATTTAACATCGGTATCTTTAATTTGATCTATCCAATTAAATCTTTTAACTTTGCTCAATGGTAAAGTATTTACTTGCACACCACTATTAAGTTTAAGTGTAACAGATTTATTATTTACTAATAAATTCTTAAACCAACTTCTACCATTTTTGTTACTAACATATATATATGTGATAACACTAATATTAAAATCAAGTTCAGACTCACTGTCTAAATTACAAGTAGGTATTTACATATGTATCTTGATTTAGGTTTATGAACAGTTTTGTTCTTATTAAACCTCAAACAAATGTAAAATGATTTCGCTTATTGCATTATTTGCTCACCACCATGTAATAATAAGATATCAGTTTATAATTTTTAAAATTTTTTAATAAGAATAAGAGATTGTTCAGAATGTATGTAATTCAAAAGAATTCTCCATTACTGCTGCTTAGTAATAAAAGCATTCTTGCAGTATTGCCAAATCTACTGGTTCAGCTTTGTTAGAAAAGTCAGTATATTTGTATATAAGTAAAGTATATACAGAATTACCTAGGCCACCTGGTCGACCAGAGTACCGCAAACCAACGCCATATTGGGACAAACGAAGCACGAAATTGTTCATTATTTGTTCTGTATTGAATTTAATCAAATCCACGTTTACTTTAAAAAGTTTTTCTTATTCTGAAAGATCAAACCTCTAATATTTCAAACACGTAAAACGTGGTTTTAATGTGTCCATTATTAAAAATCACCCTTCTCTGCCCCAATATGGCAGCGGCTTGGGTTACTCTGATCGACCAGCTGGCCTAGGTCAGGGTAAGGAAATTATCACTCGCGAATTAAAAAAATTCGATTCTTTTCTTATTTTACCACTCGGGAATGAAATTTATATTTAAACATTTATGATTCATTCTTTCAAGAATTAAATTTTAACGTCGGCAATTTTATTCGCTCGGGAATGAATGCAAAATTAACTGTTTAAAAAATTCCATTCGTGAACGTATACAAACCGAAATGAATCATTCGTTTTCAGTTCTTATTATTCTTATACTATACTTACATTTCTTACTACTCTGCAGTTTTATTTATATAAAATCATTGACCAACTTCATACGATATGGGCCGACACAAACAATTTAATTTAACCGAATATATTAAGCTTGTTTAGAGTGTGAGAAGAAATTGAAAGGAAATCAAACTGGAAACATTAATCGGCAATTCGCTAAACTTGCAAAAAAAATTCTTGATGAAAAAGAAAACGAAAATGGGGAATCAACTAATGGAGTATTATCAAACGGGGTTCGAAAACAGAAACAAACCCATAAACCCAAAACAAACTAATTTCTATAAATATGAATAAGCATGAGTTCCTATTGTATTGCATTGGACTTGTTACGGTAAAGGTATACCTTTCAGAATTTTCCATGATGACCAATTTTTTAAGCAACCTGTACAACCAAATGAAAAAGAATTTAATACATATATTGATTCTATAAATGTAGTCGAAAAAGCAGGGTAGGAAGAACGAAAAAATTTGATTCGCTCGCAAAAGAATAATTCTTAAAAGAATTTAATTTTTGATTCGTTCACAAACTTTATGTTTTAATTCTCTAGTAGTTTAAATTCGCGTTCTCGACCCTATCATATTTGTTGAACGTTAAAAAATATTTTTCGTTCACAAATTTATTCGCGATTTAAATAACAACGCAGGTTTATTATAATAATATGCTAAGATGCAGTTTTATATTAATACACGCAGAATTGCAAATTTGTATGGCGCTGTCGAATTTTGCTTGATAATTTATTAATTGACAGTCTTGTTTTCGAATTATTTGTTTGCATCAAGAAATTTTAATTGATTATGTATGTATGTAGATGTTGTATGAAATTTATTTTCACACTCTAGACAGGTGGAAGGATTTGTTTCTTTATCATTATATTAGCATTAAATTTTTTTCTCTCTCGATCCATATTGTATGAAATTGGTTGATTTCATAAATTATAAATAAAACTGCAGGGTAAGGACAACGAAAAACTTGATTCGCTGGCAAAAGAATAATTCTTCGAAGAATTGAATTTTTTATTCGTTCCGGAATTTTATTATTTAATTTTATTTTATAATTTAATTCTCTTATAGGTCAATTAAATGTCGTTCGCTAGCGAATCATATTTTTGAGAATTAAAAAATAACGCAAGTGTAAAGAATTAAATATGTAGTTTTATTAAGATACAGAGAACTACAATTCTTCATCTAACGAGATCTCATTCACGAATTTCATTCACGAGTGGTAAAATAAGAAAAGAATCGAATTTTTTCCATTTGCGAGTGTTAATTTTCTTACCCTGCGAAAAAGTCGGTACAGTGTGTAATAAAATTAAGCAAACATTTATCTATAGCATTAAATAAAAAAATGGGACAGAAACAAAGAGTACATAATCAATTAAAATTTCATGATGCAATCAAATAATTCGAAAACAAGAGTATAAATTAATAAATTAGCAAACAAAATTCGACAGCATCATACAAATTTGCAATACAAAACTGCATCTTCGCATATTATACTAAACCTACGTTGTTATTCAAATCGCGAATGATTCATACGTGATAAATTTGTGAACGAAAAATATTTTTTAACGTTCAGCAAATATGATACGCTCGGGAACTAAATTTATTTATATTAGCGAACTAAAACATAAACTTCGTGAACGAATAAAAAATTAAATTCTTTTAAGAATTATTCTTTTGCGAGCGAATCAAATTTTTTCGTTCTTCCTACCCTGGCCTAGGTGACTATATGCAGTGACTCTAATACAGAATTCAAAACAGCGCCACTGCTAATTGTGGACAAACCCTGAACCGTAAAACATATCTATCTATCAAACCTGAGCCACTATTAAATGTGAAAATTCTACCATCTCCTGCTATATTTTCCCGCTAAAGGTAACGGCTGCGCAAGTAGCCACTTCTAAACTTTGAAGAACAGATGTCATCAATAATCAGGAGAAGCTAGAAACACTTCTATTAAGGCTAAACAAACCTGAACCAGATATACGGCTCAGGTTGGTCGGACTGGTTCAGGATTGTGCATACGAATTCGTATTTCTGGCTCAGGTTTGTACTATTACTGTAAATATACATATATATATATAGTATCAACATGACATCCATTAGCAAATGAATCAATTAAATCGTGAGTAAATTGAACTAAATTTGTAGCTGTTGAACGTGCAGGCATAACACCATGTTGGTTAGATACTATTGAGTTTTTCATATGATTTAAATAATACTATATAATAATTTATGTAAGCTTATTTTGAAGACCTTTAAAGGAGTGGACAGTAACGCCACAGGTTTGTAATTGGCAATATCAGAAAAATTACCACCTTTATGAATTGGACATATTTTAGTTAATATCCACTGATCAGAAAAGACAAATGCATGTAAAACAGCATATTGAAACAAAGGTTTTTCTGTCAGACTAAAATGACAATAAACTAACCATAAAAGCTATAAAAAAATGCTATAAAAATACACTCATACAACTGTAACTGAAAACTCAAAAAATATCTGCCACAGCTTGAGATTTAAACTCTCTCTTTACAAATTAATTAATCAAGTCGTAGGTATTGGTTCCACAGCTGTATAAATTGTGAAAAGGAATAGATAAGGGTTTAACACAAATAAAAACATAAAAGGGCGCCATCTGGTTCTGAGCTTAGTTAATGATTTATTAACCATTCAAAGATGTTGATTGAATAAGCATTAAAATTTATTAAATTCATTAACCAGAAAATGAATAGAATATTTAGTTAAAACAAAATTTTGTTTACTTAAAATTTTGAAGAAATGAACTTAAGCATTCATAACCAATATGGTTCCGTTTTGTAGATCCATCAGTTGACAATAATAACATTTATTAACAAAAGAATGGGTAAAATACACATACAAAGATAAACAAATAAAACACACCTTGTATATTTATTACTAACCCAATCTAAATTTATTGGATTATAATTATGTTCAACAGTTAATCAATAAAAAATTCACCAAGAACGTTTCGTTTAATAAAGAAAACAAACAGGAAAACTTATTGGATTGACCACAAAATTGTTCAAAACACATACTATCAATATTAGAAATTTACCTTGACTGATCATGATCGCAAAATATTTCAAATGAATCGATTAGATCACCCATAAACATTGTTCAAAACAATTTAATTTAAATATTAACCTTTTTATTTACTGAGCTTTTCCTGGACAAAATTTATAAACAAATCTCTAAAGGAGATTAGGCAAATTATATCAGTTCAACAGTATCAGGACAAATGAATTGCAATTAAGTTAAAGCTTAAAGATTTTTAACTATCAAAGAGAGCTCTCCCTAAAGAAAATTCATAACCATGACATTCTTAATACTTGAATTACAACAAATACCACTTAATATTACAGTACCTTGCATTTTCCTTAATTAAACTCATAGAATACCATACATCAAGTCCAGTAGAAATTGGAAATTCGCTTTTCATTTGAGGAAATTGTGATAAATCTCGGCGTGCGTCGAAAGATAGATTCTGCATACCAAAACGTGATCCAAATTTAATTTATAATAACAGCTCATATGTTTCCATAAACCAATAAAGTCAAGCACGAAAAATAACCAACATTTTAATTTGTGCTTATTTAATAACGTCCTTAATTTTCACCCAGAAAAACTAATGGAACTGTTCTGAAGCTTCCAGTTATTTTAATTCACTGATTGCATTAACTACACTCAAATTCTTTAAGAGGAATTTTTAATTTTACCAAAGCACAGGAATCGGTCACTACATTTAGGATTGCTTTAAATAATTCTTCCTATAACGTGAAACGTAATTAACTTTAGAACTTTCACAAGTCACAAAAGATCAGTAAAACTATACGGAACGGTAAATAGAATCTCTTGCAATTCTATAGGATTAAAGAACTGTAATCCATTGACACTGATTTAAAAGCAATCAATCATTATTGATCGATAATACAACCGCGCGCCCAGGTCGAATCGTAATATCGACCGCTCGCTTGCAGGATGCTGTCGTCAAGCTCTGCCTCAAAAATCTGTCTGTTCTTGTCAAAACCGAGCGGAGCCCTTTTATAAACTTCGTTTCACGCTACTCCGCGTATAAACATCTGTTTTTAGGCGGCAAGGGTGCTTGTTGCTTGCCTACTATAGGATTTTAGACCTTACGTGTAAAAAATAGTACCAAAATTCTACCCGCCAAAACACACGTGTGAGCTAAAACGCTGGCTGTAGACGATATTTCTACGCCGCATCGACTTAAAATTCAAGACGCAAAAATCAGACAAAGGAAAGTGTATCTAGAATCGTATACACTCAAAATATTTACCAAAACATTTCTATAAATGAGATGACGAAGCGCTTCTCATGGTTTCTTTTCAAGGTTTCTTTTTGAAGAAATTGATATTATTTATACCAGGTCGCAAGATACGAAAAACGACATCGATATGACGTTACATTATTTCATTATAGCAAATATTAAACATTCCCTTCCTATAAATGCTTTCTGTAGGAAATGTTTGCCTGATGAACTGCATATTTAAATAAAGTGATATCTACAGGACCGAACTTAGGATTTTTATCAAGAATTAATACAAAATTCTATATACTAAATGCTGGTGGAAAATGTACCCGTTACACTATACTGATATAATATAAAATTGAATATACAAATTAAGGGTTCTACAAGAAATTTAAAACCGCCTTTAAATAGATATGGTGGGAGACCATCTGGATCTACCGATTTATTCGACTTTAATTTTAATATCACTTCATGCACATCTTTTTCAGTGATTACTAACAATGATAAAGTTGCGGATAATGTAGCATGTTTTGCTATTTGGAAACCTTTTGCTATTTCCTCCCTACTTTCCAAAACCGTCTCATTATAAACATCTATCCATCGTTACTTCTATTATTTCGTTTCGAGGCATTAACAAATTCCAAGAAAGCAGCATTACTAGTAACTAAATTATTTTCAATTTTCTCTACATAAGCTGTATAATATACAGCTTATGTACAGTGTATATGCATGTTTCATTTCCAGTTTTATTTTTGTTCTTAGAAATTTAAACTGATTGAGATATCCAACATTTTTTATTGCTGTGTACTTTATTCTACATTTATCTTTTCTTTTAACATTATTGATTATTTCACGCGTAAACAATATAGGATATACATATTTTTTAAAAAGACTTTTGGAACACATTCGTCAATAACTGCATATATTCCTCTATAAAACAATGCCACTATTTGATTTACATCAGAATTATCAGTAAAGTTATTATCAGTAAATTATTTTGAACTCAGCCATAAGAAACAAGAGAGACAAGCTCAGGTTTATCAACAATAATTTCAGGATATTCTTCCGTTTGAAGAGTTTTAGATTTAGTTTCAAGTCTTAGTCGTTTGAAATATAGTGATTTACTTTTACAACGTGTTGACGATATATCAGAAACGTTTAACCAAGTAAGAAAATTACCTTGAATGCCAAGTCTCCATTCTCATGTCCTTTATTTTATCGGTTTTTGACTTGCATGCCCCTGTAAGGCATGTGAAGGTGACAAAACCGAGAGCACCTTGGCTGACCGATAACCTAAAGGTAATTATGAGGGAGCGTGACAGCGCCTTGAGAAAATACAAACGTACTAAATCCGCCTCCGACTGGATCAGGTATAAGAAATTGAGAAATTTCACTGTAGCTTCTTTACGTCGTGAAAAAGAGCATATCTTACTACTATTACGCAGAATAAAGATACTCAGAAATTATGGACTGCTTTGACTGATCTTAATATAAGATTTAATAATAGTCGTGACATTCCTAATACTTTATCTGATCCAAATTCAATTGGGAATTATTTTAGTTCATTTGTTCAGTCTACATCAAACAATTGCAATACTAAAATTCAATATTATTTAAATAATCAAAAGGTAACATCGCAAACCTTCAAGTTTTCTTTAACTACAGTAGAAGTTCATAAAATACTATCCAGTTTAAAATCGAATGCACTTGGTGCTGATAATATTTCTCTAGTGATGTTAAAGTATTGTAGTCCGTTTATAGATAAACTTATAACGCATATAATTAACTGTTGCTTAGAATCAGATTATTTCCCTTTAGCTTAGAAAGGTGCTATAGGCCTTCCCTTGCCTAAAACTACAAGTTCTACATAATTCTCTGATTTACGTATAATTAGTATACTACCCTGTATTTCCAAAATATTTGAAAAAAATTTATACGAACAGATCTGTTATTTTTTCAACGAGCGCTCGTTATTACCTGATTGTCAGACCGGCTTCAGGGGTGGATATGGTACTGTCGATGCTCTAACTACTGTCATGAACGATATCGTCAATACAATTGATAAGAAACAAGTTACTGCTTTAATACTACTCGATTTCTCAAAAGCATTTGATACTATTAATCATGATCTCGCTTGTGCCAAATTACGTTGGTATGGTTTCGAAGTTAGTGCTGTTGATTTAATAAAATCTTATTTATCACAAGGAACTTTAATCATTAAAAGTAATAATCAATATTTTAATTCTTTTTCTATCACTTCTGGTGTGCCGCATGGCTCAATTTTAGGACCCCTACTGTTTATTATTTATACTGCGGACATTTTAAAATCCTTAAAATTTTGTAAAATTCAAACATACGCTGATGACACACAAATTCTTAAATCTTTTTACTTCTCTAATAGAGCACGAGCCTACGAAGAAATCAATAGTGATCTTAATACAATTCATCAACTGTCTTTGGAGCATAACTTAAAACTAAATACCAGCAAATCGCATTTACTATTTTTTGGGAATAAAAATCAAATTACAACTGTCAAGAGTGATCATAATATATGCATAAATAACCAACTGTTACCAATTACTGATTCTGCAAAAAACTTAGGTTTGATTTTTGATAGTAATTTATGGTTTAAACAACATGTTTGCAAATTATTTCAAAAAGCTTATTCATCTCTGAAGCTACTGTATGCCAACAGAAATATTTTAACTTTTAGTCAAAGGAAAATGTTATGCGAAACTTTAGTTTTGAGCCACTTTAATTACTGCAATCTTGTTTATGCTATGTCCCTGTTTTGATGCTAGTGATAACTATCGGATTCAAAAAATACAGAACTGGTGTTGCCGTTTTATTTTTAAGTTGCGCCGTTACGATCATATTTCACATAAAATTAAGGAATTAGGATGGTTGAATATGGAAAATCGTTGGAAGTGACAGTTGGGATCGTTCACACATACTCTACTTACATCGAAGTCTTCTACACCTCTTAGCTCTGAGCTGGTACCTCGTTCGTATGTGCACTCAGTGGGTACTCGCTATAACTATACGCTTACCATTCCACATCATACATCTACCTTGTTTCATCGAGGTTTTGTCTACAACGCAGTAAAACTTTATAATACACTGCCAGCAGATATAAAGAACTATACTTTAAAACAATTCAAACGCTATTAAAGAAACTATTTTTGACATTTACAATAAATTCTTGTGTTTAGTTTCATCTCTGTTTTACCTACTAGAATTGAATACACATTATGCAAATTTAATGTTGGGAAAATATTTTAAATTATTAGTTTTCTGTAGGGTCTCTTGGTTAAATAGAGTAGCCTTTTGCTAGATCTCGCCAGGAGTCCCTACACTTACTTCACACTACAGTAATTAATTTACCTTTCCTATTTTAATTAGTATTTGAATTTAATTTTTATAATATTTAATTTTTTTTGAGATTTTGTATATTTTATTTTTGTTACTGTCCAATAAAGGAGATTTATTATTATTATTATTATTATTATTATTATTATTATAAGTACTTCCAACTTTGAAACAAAATAATAATAATTGCTACTACCCATTACCTGTCGAACCAAGCCCCAAAAGCTATGAAGTTTGTGCGGGACAAAGGCGATTATTACTATTATACAGGCGCAAACATATGGCTGCAGCCGACTTAACAGATGGTATAGCACACACCCACATTTGCGCTACAGCTAAGGAAAACTGCAAAAAACCTTAAACTGGTCCGCCGGTACCGGGAATAGATCTCGGGTCGCTTGGATGAGTGACAATCACCCTAGTCGGTACACTACCAAGGGACCAAGGCTATTTAATAAAGATCCCAAGATCAACTCTGTCAAATGCTTTACTAATTGTAAATATCATCGACTTGTAGTTTACTTTCGATTGTTTCGATTATGTATTGTTTGTAGATTAATAAATTGGCAATAAAATATTAACTAAGTGTAATTCTGAAAAAAGACAAAATCACTCGAGTAGTTTATTAATCGCACTTCACTTTGCTTTTTGTTTCGTTTTTATAGATGAATTAATAAAATCAGGAGACGAATAATAGGAAATCAATTGTCTTTGGACTTTTAGTTATTATTATCGTCAACAGAGAGCACTGCTTCATAACAATAAATATAGCCCCTTTATTTTCAAATAGTAGCGACAAGGATTGATCTTGCCGCTGGAGCCAAAGTACCAGGACGATGTTGGCGATACTGAAAGTTACCAGATTTGACATTTCGTTTTACAACAAATCTTAGGTTTAATAATAATAATGCACAGAAATATTCACAATTTATCATTAATTTGATAATGGACAATCATGTTCTGTAAAAACGATCATATTAATATAATATACACCTACGAAATTGTTATCTTTAAACAAATTTTTAATAAATTGAGGTAACAATATGCACGTAGTAACTTTATCTTTATTAAAGTTTGTGTCAGGTTTGCTCCACGATGTTTCTACTGTTTGAAATAGATGGGCTAGAACAATCATTGAATCTTCAACAATCATTCAATCTTGAAACAAACATTGGGGCCCACCGGGCAAACAGTAGAGGGGACCCCACTTTTTTTTGTTAGTAACTTGAACATATGTCAAATCGCTTCAATAACTTAATAAATATTACGGGTATTTATGCAAAATTATCAAGATTTAGCAAAAAGAGTGATACGTAGTGCATTCTGGAAAGTGCTGTTCCGGACAAGGTTCCTGTGGATGAAGAATTTTGAAAATTAGTAGCATATGTTAAATAATTCTTATTGTGGATTGGTATTCTCTATTATTTGAGAATTTTGTTTTGTAGGTTTTCTAAGATCTTTTATTAGTTTATAGTTTCCAGAAATCAAAAAGAAGTTGAGTTAACTTTCTTTCATTCATAAAATTCAATTCAATTTTAAAGAATCTTCATTAAATATCATCACGGTGTTCATGACCCCAGTCTCTATTCAATCATCAACTCATTAACATAGCTAAAATTCAATAACATTCCCGTCTTGCTTTTGCCCAATAAAATATGGAAAAACAAATTACAAAGAATTAAACCGGTTGTAAATTAATTAATGGTTTTAAAAACATAAAACGATACAAAGCGACAAAAGAAGGGAAATAGTAAAAGAAAAGATATAAAAGTTATAAATTGAAAAACAAAAAAATTAGAAAGAAATGCCAGGAAACAGAAGATAAGGAATTTAAAGAACAATTTGAAGAAAAAGGAATAGAAGAGAAATGGGAAAAAATGTAAGAAAATGTGCTAGAGTCGGCCAAAGTGTGCCGTGGGATATCAAAAATAGTAAAGACAAATGTAAAAAGAACGGAATCGTGGAATGAAGAAGTGAAAAGAATTATAAAATACATAAGTACAAAACAGACAGGACATTATGAGAAATACAAAGAAAAGAGTCAAAAGTCGCAAGTTCAAAATAAGAAATAAATATAGTATGAACAAACAATGAAGAATCAAATAATTTTACAACAGAAAAAGGAGTGAAGCAGGCATGTGTCCACAGCCCGCTATTGTTCACGTTAGTGATGTACGAGTTAACTAAAAAGATAAGAAACAAGATGAAAAAATTAAAGTCCTAAAATTTTTCGTTAAAAAAATTGTTGCTAAAAATGTTTATTTTTTCGTAAATTTCTAAAAAAATACTAAATTTTTCATTTTTCAAAAATTTACCGAAATTTTCGGTGGTCATTTTGACCACTTTCCCGAAGAGATACAAAAAATTTTTCAACCAAAAGTTTCTTAGAATTTGATGTACTATAAGATTTCAACAAGAAAAATTCAAAAAAGTCAACATGGAAAAAGGCGACAGACCGACAGACAGACTTCACGAATTCACTTTTTGTTCGTCGAACAGAAGTTATCAACAAAATAGCAAGATCGACAAAACTATATAGCAACGAAACATGGACAAATAGGAGTAACTCAAGAATCTATGCAATTGACATGAGTTTTTTAAGGAAAATAGAAAACAAAACAAGAAGAGACAGAATTAAGAACGAAACAATCAGAGACAAATTCAAAATCAAACCAATATATGAAAAGTTAGTAGAAGGACAATTAAGATGGTTTGGTAACCAGAAGAATATATATATGGAGTAAATATGGATGGTAAGAACTGAAAGGGAAGACTGGAATAAGGGAATCAAAGAAGACATATACAGAAAAGGAATGGAATTGAAAGAAATCAGACAAATAGCATAAGATAGAAAAGGACGGAGAGAAAATTTTAACTTATATTAGAATTATTTCATAGATGGAAATAATTGTATTTAGTTTGATTCTACGCAAAGTCAAATTGCTTATCGGGTGAAACTTACAAAAATTAGTGGCTAACAACCTGTAGTAGTTTAAATGCGTTATTCTGTTGTCCTTACCTTCCTTTTAATTATGAAAAAGGGGTGTGCAATAAGTTTAAATTTTGCAATTTATCCATATATTTCAGGTGAATTATAAATACTTTTTTTAATAAAGATATAATATAGATATATAATCTGCTATCACAAATTTCATCAAGTATAAAGAGAAAAGTTCTTATTTAAAAATCTTTTATAAGCCTAATAATTATAATACTGCTTTTACTGCACCTAAGTATTGTAAAATCAAAGTCATTGTTGCTCCCCTTGCTTAGGTTTTCGCCGCACGCCACTGTCGGAAAGACATAAATAAAAGTTGGAAAGAATTGCTATTATTTGACATTATACGCGTGCGACCAGGTACAACCAGCCGACAATAGCTTGAACATTGTGTTTCAGTTGTTGCAGTAAACGGACAGTGATGCTAAAAATGATTAACATATGTTTGCGAAGATGTTTATAAATGTTATGAATTTGAAAACAGTAAAACGCTGTCCCTCTGCGACAGTCTATAAAGGTGGCCGCTGAACTTAATCCTTTGCCGGTAAAATTAGATACAATAATAGTTTCTTGAACGATAAAATGACAAATATTATTTATTTGCTCGCTATGTCACGGATATTTTGCTAAATAAGTCAAAATAATCAACTAATAAAATATACAACAAATTGATAGAAACACTTTTTTTTAATATGAATTCTAATATACAAAATAAATCTAGATAAATCGTAGATTAATCAGTAGATAGATCAAAATAATAAGAAGATAATTAACTAAAATATATAACAATGTTAAACAAACGGCTTGTTTTTGTTCTATTTTCATCTATATACAGGGTGATTCAGTTTCTTTTTCGAGAAATTTCACCAACGTATTCTGGCTGGCCAAACTAATAAACATATATCCGTAAATGCACTATTTCCGAGATATAGGGTGTTGAAATTTTCAAAAATTTAGGTTTACCTAAAAGTTAACACTAGAGTCTAATCCTTCTAATCGACGATTGATCACATAAAACCATTCAAACGATCTATTTGCTGGATGTGATATTTTCTCCGCTAAAGCGAATTATACCAAACCAATCTCACTATTTCATCTCACATTCAACCTCTAAATGTAAACCCACCATTTTGTTATATCAACTGCACCATTAAGAATGCGCTTGACAGCGGTGGCGCGAATTTACGATCAAGAGTGGGAAGGGGAAACCAGTGACAACCAATCATCAATGGGTTGTGAATTTCAACGTTATAACACCTTCATTACTATTTTCAGAGTCGGTATATTTGCAGCTCAAATTATTTCTTCCATCGCCATATACAAATTCCATATATTTACCATTCAAACCACTTTTCCATTCGAAAAATAATAGTGATAAATTCACTTGTATTTTATTTAAATAAGGGTTAGATTTTCCCTTTTAATGTTCGTAAATTATTTTATTACTTTTGTTTACGACGGTTACTTGTTTGTTTTATGTGATGATTTAAATATAACACCATTAGATTTTATAGACACGTAGATTTTTTATTTATTTGAAGTTTGAAATATACAGAGAAATCTCTATTTACATATTTCCACCAAATCTATGTTAGATACTAAAAAAATCATGTAATGTAGATATTTGTAAACTGTGTGTGTGTGTGTGTGTGTGTGTGTGTGTGTGTGTGTGTGTATGTGTGCGTAGAATGATGCATTTACATTTTGTACAGGTCTTATGTTATGTATTTATGTAACTATATTTCTTGCTACTTTGTGAAATTTTTTTAGATTTGTATAGAATAATGGTATATTGTTACTTTTGGCAACACATTGTAGACGATTAACATTTTATAAATATGAGAATTTTTTTTGTTTTAGTCCTAAACACTGGTATATTAAAAAGTTGTTTAATACGCTACCCCTATACACAGGGACATAGAATTCAATTTTCTCTAATATTATAGGGCTATCCACTAGATTATTTAACACTATAAAGAAATGAGAGTGCTATCATAGTTCTCATCAATGATATCTTAGTAATATTTAATTTTTGTCTTGCTAAGTTCATATGAATTGTAGTCAATACAGGTCTTATGTATTTTGTAATAAAGGTATTTAATTAATTTATTTTCGACCATTTCTAAAGATTGAGAGTGATAACTTGTTCCAGGATCCCAAACAATGACATCAAACTGAAGTCTAGATCTTACCAGTGAATCAAACAACACCCTCATACAGCCAACATCAGTAAACGATTGTAACGTGCTAAAATTTCAATATCCATTTTAATACATTTGAAAATGTATTTATTAAAAATAATCTTAGTACGGCCCTGTAAATATGAATATTTTTGTCAAAATCGCAGAATTTATTCCGATCATAATAATGTTTTTTATTAACTTAGAAGCAGTTGTAAAAAGATTTTCAAGGCATTTTCACGCGGATAAATTTGTTTTTAGCGAGGGAAATATTGAGTTAAAATTGTTTTTTAGATAAAATGGCACGTTCATGCATTGAAGTCAAATTTATGTTTCCACTACGTGCTTATTTCATGCCTGTTAAAATACATTCTTCAAAAATCTACAGACGAAAAACCAGTCGCAATATTTTTTGATATCAGACCTCCCGTGAGAAAATATTTCTTGTAACGTGTTAAAATTCTCGATTTGATTTTAATGCAATGTTAAATGCATTAATAGTAAAAAACCTTAGTACGGCCCTGCATATTTCAATACATTTTAGTTGGTGTAAAAGTTCAGACTTTATATAAAATCAAATGGTGTTTTCGTTAATATCATAGTTCATTACCAAAGCGTTCTCACACCGATGAAAGTTGTGATTTGTAAGAAAAATACTAAGATAAGAATTATTCTTCTAAATAAAATGCCTTGATAAATACATTTAAATTTTATTTTATTGTAACGAATGGGGAAACCCCTATACACGGACAGCAAAACATTCTATAGCGACAGTGTCATACACCTGCGAGAACATTCTAGTATGTTCTCTACACTTCCGCATCCATATATAAGGGCCGCCGCTCGAGGAAGAAAATCAATTAGTGTTTAACCGGCGTTTGGAAATGTGCTTTGTGTAATTAGTAATATTAGTGAATAAATAAATGTTTAAATAAATGTCGTATAGATAAATAAATAGTCCTTATATAATCTACTTAAAGTTTGTAAATATCTAGCAATTAAGTTCGTTAAATAGTTTATAATTTATCGTGTTAAATAATTAGTTAAGATTAAATTGGTGCATGTAAATAATATTTCTCTTGGTAATAGACGATTAAATAGCATCTTTTTTGTTATTATTTTAAAAAGAACGTTACATTATCTTTCCTGGTGCGTGACTATTTTTATTTCTGATGAATAGATTCTTCGGGAACAGACATATAAAAAACAGTCTAGAATTTTTCATTTAGATAAGAACTGTTATGGAGCTGATGTCCACTGTTTATAGTGATTTTATGTGGAAATAATAGCAGTACAGAAAAGTGAAGTTTTTTATGTTGGAATAGATACCGTATTTACTCGAAAATAAGACCCCCTCGATTATAAGACCCCCCTATATTTTGGAGCGAATTAAAAAAAAGCTTTTGTATGCGAATATTGGACCCCTAAAAATATAAGATATTGAACATTTTTCAGTTTTATTTTGTTAACAAATTCCGTTAGTTATGTTCATGGAAAAAATTCTACCCTTTATCTCTTTGCGAAAACAAAGCCTTTGTGGAAGCAGTTTACCTGAATTCCAGGAAAACTTCTAAAATTGTAGGAAGTTCATTCAAAAAGTGGTCAGATGTCACTGCAATAGATAATAAGATTTTGCACACTTACTGTAAAGATTAAGGTGCTATTATTGTTAATAGTTAGGTAGGTACTTAAGAGATTACAATTCTTCGGACGGTACTATGAAAGGCTTAATTGAATTTCTTAGAAATGTTTTTACCATCACTGGATTTTTTCACTAATATCGACTCTGTTAGTTGTCAAGCTTAATTTGTAAAACCATTGTTATAAAAAAATATATTATAAAGGTTAATAACGATCTTACAGAGGGTGATGACGACAACGGCGATTCTGACTAGGTGCTAAGCTAACAATAATTGTATATGATTTCATAATTTTCGTAATTACTGTAGTTGTTGCAGTCAATAAACGTTTGCTTATCGCGGGTTTCACAATGGCGTCATAGGTTTACCTGCATCAATATCGGCTAAAATGCAGACAACCTGGCGAGATGTTATATTATTAAACAACAGAACGCTATTTTAGATGTTATTCTATTGTAATACAATTTTTATTATAAATACTAGTAAACATTAGTCAGTTACACTCGTTGTTTTCACATTTTATTGAATATATCTTTTTATACTCGATTATAAGACCCGACTCGAATATAAGACCCTCCCACATTTTAGAGCAAAAATCTAGGAAAAAAAGGGGGTCTTATTTTCGAGTAAATACGGTAATAACCCCTTCGAAACACATTATTTTTTGGTTTTGTTATTTTGATAACATTTCAGCTTGTTTTGACAGTTCATTTGAGGTTATCGATGAATTATCAATTCTTGTTAACAGTCTTCATACAAACATCACGTTTACACTAGAAACACAGCAAAATAGAATTATTAATTTCTTGGATTTAACTATTAAAATTAATACAAATAATAAATTTTAATTTTCCTTATACAGAAAAACAAGGTCCGTAAATGCCATAGCTAGCTTAGAAAATTAAGGCGTTTCATACATTTCCATTATTGAATGGGCATGGAAATGGCGTCAGATAGGGGGGGGGGGGAATTTAAAATTGAGGTATAGTCGATGCTATGATAACTTTTTACTTTGTTAACTAAAAGCGGAAAAATAAATACTTTTCAAAATTAACATTTGCAGAAGAATTTTTATTAGGACAGTGGAGTGAAAGATTTCATGTTTTAAGAATGTTGTTCAAAATAAAGAATTTCCTGTAATGAAAAATGTTATTCAAATGAATTCCATATGAGAGAGATTGATATTTGTGACAGTGCAACAAAATAACTATTTTAGTATAATTTAGACTTGTAAGATAATCAAGTTATAGAGCAGGCTGGGAAGAACGAAAAAAATTTCATTCACTCGCAAAAGAATAATTCTTATAAGAATTTAATTTTTCATTTGTTTGCGAATTTATCACGTATGATTTATTCGCGAGTTAAATAACAACGCATGTTAAGGAGAATTAACGATTTGGCGAATTCATTAAAAACTTCTTCCTTTGTAAGATTATTTAGCTTGTGGCTACAATATTTCATTGAGTTGTTGTCAAGCAGTTCCTTGGGCAAAATTATGACACAAATGTAAATGTGGGGATTCTTTTTTATAGAAGATATCTTTAAAATAAGATACAAATTTCTGAGGTTTTGCATTAGCAATCTAAAATAATGTAATTTAGTTGTTATACCGGGTGATTTTTTAAATTTCTGATCTAGTAAGTCGTGATTTTTACGCCGTATCGAAGGTCACCGAAACGTAGGGCGTAGCGTTGATCACACTGCTATTCCAAATGTCATTTATGCGACAAATTGACTACTTACTTTTACATTTATTAAACAAATTGATAAATATTTAAACAGTGATCATTTGCGAAACATGCTTTTACCAAAGTGTGCATTTTATTGCGAGTTTAAGTGCAATTTCGATGTGATTATTGACTTGAGAAGTTTAGGTTATGGTTACAACTCGCTTCAATTTTTATTCCTTGGATTTAAGAAATAGCAAGATTTATTCACAATTATAACAATTTACATTGTTAACACAATATTTATTCAAAATTTACAACAACTGTTGGAAATGTTGACCTTCAGCATCTATACACAAATTAACTCGGCGCTTCATATTCTCGAACACTCTAATAAGCACTTCTGGTGAAATCCTTGCACATTCTTGTCTGATTCTTTGTTTCAAGTCATCAATTGTGACATGCTCCGGCTTCATACACCCATTGACCATTAACTTGATGACCATTACGAAAGTAAGCTTCGATCATAAATGTTTTTTGTTCCTGTGTGAACACCATTTTGTTGTGATGAAAAACACTCCAAAATAACGTTGAAAACTAAGCGTTCAATCACAAACGAAAGGTTAGTCTTGAAAAAGACTGATTTTTGATAATAACCGAGATAATAACTGGCGAAACGGAATTCAAAACACGAGGAAACAGTGAAGCACAAAAGACGGCAAAAGCGAGAACAACACTGGAGTAGGTTATGTTTATGTCAACATTTTTGAAATCTGACAGTTGTGACAAATCGAACGATTCAAACTACGCCCTACGTTTTCCGCATCTTTTGTTTTAAAATTATGTCATGGCTTTCTAGATCAGAAATTTAAAAAATCACCCGGTATTATGGTTGGATATATTTATAATAATAATAATAATAATAACTACTACAACCCATTACCTAAACCAAGGCCCCAGAAGCTATAAGCTTGTGCTGGAGGGAGGAGGCGATTATTATTATTATTTAGGCCCTATGTGCGGCTGCAGCCGACTTACAGATGGAACAGCGCAAATCCCACAGTTGTGTCACAGCTAAGGAAAACTGCAGAAAACCTTAACCAGATCTGCCGGCGCCGGGAGTCGATCGCGGGCCGCTTGGGTGAAAGTCTGGCACGCCAGACATAACACTACCAATGCTGTCTAAATAATATATCTAATAAGAATATAACAAGAATATCTAAATAATGTCAATTAAGTTGTAAGGATGGATTTTGTAAAGATAGGTTTTAAGAAGGCAAATTAAATTAATTATGTTAAATTTAGTTATTTAATAATTGCATTTAAAAGAAGATTTGCTTGGCGAGTTCTAGGCAACTTATTATTTTATGATAGTACAAGAATTATATATCATTAAAAAAAGAATTTTTTTCTCTATTTATATCACAACATAAAATATAAAACCAAACTCAATTTAAAAACAGCAGCCGTTTTGGTGACAATTCATCAGTTGGTAATTTAAAAAGACGTCAAAATTTTGATATTATTTAAATATTTTAAGGTATTTATTTAGTTATAATCTAGTGATTAAAATAATGATGATTACAGAAATATAATTCCTGAAGGTGAAAGGCATTGAACTTTCTATGGATTAATTTTTCTTTTATTCAGGATTTCAAAATTTTATTTTATTAATATTGTTCTATTTGAATTATTAGTTGAATTATTTTTTGTGTTCTTTGTTAAATAAATTTTGTCATTTCAGTTTTAAAGAAGTTTTTGGAATATTTTTTGTTGTGTTTCTTAAATCCATAAGTATTTAGTACCTTATATTAAAGCGACCCGCTTGTGAGTCTCAGTTATGGTAAGATTCAAGCTTCACAACAGTTATTTTAACCGAAGCATTTTCTTTAATGGTAAAGGTAGATGGTTTGTATTTTATATATACCACCACTGTGCTTTTGTTTGTACTCTGAATTTAAATCAGTTTAACATTTTTTCAATATCAATCATCATCAACTTCGGGTGGTTATACCCCTTAAACCCGGGATATATTATAGCATTACGTATGACTGTTTAGCTGTACTAAATAGTAAATTGACTGAAATTATACAACTTGTAAACATATTACTATTGTCTTTAAAAGTTTAATATTCACTTTTGTGTTTTCTAAATTTTAGATTTATCATGAGTGAATCCGATGCTGGGAAAATGGAGTGTACCTTGTACACCTCCAAACATCGTGGGAGCTACTCATATTTATCTCTTAATTTATTGCCAGAGAGTTCACGTAAAAAATATGAATGCTAGTATAAATTCTAAGTTAAATATTTTTCTTAGCATTTGCTGTTTTATTATTTTTTTTGTGGTCGTAGATAAAGTATTGTGTGCACACGTGCAAAAACGCCAATTTCACACTCGTGTGAAATTGGGATTTCTCTGCATTTGTAATACAATATACTGTTTGTTCTTTGATTTCGATTCTTTGTTTTCTAAATGTAATAAATAGTTAATTGTCGCATTATATCCTTAGCGTAAATGATTAAAAAAAACATCGATATAAAAACATAAAATAATCATACCTCCAACGCTTTCCTGTCTTCACAGTTGGTATCATTATGTAATTTCCTAATATCTGCAATCGATCCTACAAAATTATGTTAAATATACTATAATTGTAGGAATATCAAATTGTACAATAGCTACTTATTATCAATTATTTAACAACAGTTTTAAAAGAAGATATATGTATACCTCTTTCAAGTGTAGGCAGTAAACTTAAACATTTATGATTTCAATCAATTGTTAAATATCAATTAATTGTTCTCACTACTGCTGTTCCAGGTGTTTAACGGAAGCTTAAAATATCGAGGGCATAGGGATAATCAACCAAAAAGTTACTTTAAAGGGGAACGGAAAAAACGTTTTAAAGTCCATTGTACCTTATATACCTTTTTAAGTAATGTAAGATGAAATCGCAACAAAACTTCAAGGATTCGTGTACATATACTTAAAGAAATCCTGAACCCTTAAATATCTTCGAAAAATTCGAACTGTCGCGTCTCACTAAATTCAATGTTATCAAAACTATCCTCAAAGTATTGTTACTACTATTCATTCTTTCTCTAGAGTCATCTAACTTTGAAATGACGAAACCAAATTAAATGATTTAAAAACGAACAAATAGCAAATCTATTTATGCATGTAACAGTAAAATATTATATTTCTAAGTGGTATATTTTTGTTTTTATCGGACGATACGTAATAAAATAAATCTTCTTTTCCCTGAAAACCGCATTCAATGAATGTTCCAACCAAACAGAACTTCTTACCATAAACATAGCCAGGAAAAACGATGCTTTTACGAGGGTGGTCCCAGAAGTATCCGACCCAACAAAGAAAACACAAAAATTTTGGAAAAAGATTTATTTATTTTTCAACGTAATCTCCTTTCAGCTCTATACACTTTTCCCAGCGGTGTTCAAAAAGTTCGATACCCTTTTTATAATAAGAACTGTCTTGCTCCTCAAAATAGCCATTAACTGCTGACATCACTTCTTCATCGTTGGAAAATCTTTGACCACTGAGCCATTTTTTCAAGTTTGGGAACAGAAAATAATCCGAGGGGGCTAAATCTGGCGAATATGGTGCATGAGGTAGCAATTCAAACTTTAATTGATTAATTTTGGCCATTGCAATAACGGATTTGTGAGCTGGCGCGTTGTCGTGATGAAACAACACTTTCTTTTTAGCCAAATGCGGCCGTTTTTGCTTCATTTCTTCGCTCAAACGTTGCAATAAGTTTGCATAATACTGGCCGTTGATAGTTTTTCCTTTTTCGAGATAGTCAATAAAAATTATTCCACGCGCATCCCAAAAAACCGACGCCATAACCTTGCCTGCAGATGAAACGGTCTTCGCCTCCTTTGGAGCCGGTTCTCCCTTTTGAGTCCATTGTTTCGATTGTTCTTTTGTCTCGGGTGTGAAATGATGGACCCATGTTTCATCCATTGTTACGAAACGGCGCAAAAATTCTGCTTTGTTGCTGTGAAACTTCGCTAAACACTAATTGAAACATTTTCACGACACTGTTTTTGCTCGAGTGTGAGCAAACGCGGCACCCATCTTGCACACAGCTTTCTCATGTCCAAATTTTCAGATAATATGCGATGTACCGCACTTTTTTAAATGCCCGGAATGTCTGCTAGCTCGCGCACTTTTAGTCGACGATCATCAAGTACCGCTTTGTGGATTTTCTTCACCATTTCTGGAGTCGTCACCTCATTTGGTCGACCACTGCGATGCTCGTCTTGGCAGCTCGTACGGTCTCGTTTAAACTCAGCTACCCAAAATTTAACTGTTGTAAACGAAGGAGCAGACTCACCCAGAGTAGAATCCAGTTCAGCTTTTATATTGGTTGGGCTGAGGCCTTTCAAATAAAAGTATTGTATCACATAACGATGACCAATTTTCTACATTTTCACAAATTCACTGACAACATTCTCTATTGATGGCTGCCAAACAAATACTGAACAACGTGGCGCTTTCAAACTTGAAACATATGCTTTATAGACTGCGTACTTTCCAATACAGTGATATTTTCAAACAACTACCGCCACCTCTTGGTCAGGTCGGGTACTTCTGGGATCACCCTCGTATAGTATATTATACGAATTACAAATAACGGAATAATAAAGGCCCGTATATACCCTTAAGATATGAAAACAGGAACCGGAAGATTCCCAATTACTCGGTAGTATAAATAGATAGAATAAAATACTCGGCATCACCCGCATACTAAAATATCTCGACATTCGGTCGGCGTCACCCGTATTAAAATGATAAATAGTATTCAGCACAACTTGTTTACAGTGATAAAGCTATACCTAATATGTCTGTTTTTAAACACATGTAGTGGATGTGTAAAATTTGGGACTTTGGTTGCCTACTCTAAAGGGGAATTTTGAACTAAATCGCTACAATTAAATACATTAGTGCGGCTTTAGACCGTAACTTAAAATTATTTACATCTATTATTTATATATTAACGATTAAAAGTTGAAATAACTTGATATTACTGTATTTTAACGCTTTAACTGAGTGCATTTTTATAAACTCAATATTATTGTAATTGTGATCACTTAAATAAA
The DNA here is from genome assembly GCA_929113105.1 of Agrypnus murinus. Classification (NCBI taxonomy): domain Eukaryota; kingdom Metazoa; phylum Arthropoda; class Insecta; order Coleoptera; family Elateridae; genus Agrypnus; species Agrypnus murinus. The sequence continues at coordinate 211,158,401 of OV816025.1, forward strand.
GATATCCAGCGCGGCCTATGAATACTAAATAGCAGTACCTTTCATACAAACAAACTCCATGCTTATAAACCAAGTAAGTAAAAATATTTAACTAAAACTGTGATTTTCAAATACTTGAAGGACATTACATAAAATTTTGTTTTATTTGTAGGGTAACGTACTAAAAAACAGTATGCTTTTTTCAATTTTATTATATAGAAAAAGGGCTAATATTGTGTCACTAGACTTAAAATTGGCACTTTGTTTGACAAGCAATTATGTTTACAAATGCAAAAATTGCGTTTCAAGTACAGTAACTTTAAAAAACACTTTTCAGCGGAATCTCCGGAAAAAGTTTAAATACTTTAGCTAAATTAATTCTAAAATTAATTTAATTAAGTTAATATTTAGTTTTTCTGAATATTTTATAGCGATTATTAGGAGATAGAAAAAAGTATTGTATTATACACGGAGAAATTTTCAAATTTTGCGCTCTTTGTGGTCGTTTCCCTCCGCTGCATGTATGGTGGCTAACTTCACTAGTTGCGCTAAAATTTGCAATCTTTACCCCTGATATAATCCATTGCTGTGGAGACTCCTGTTCCAGTTATATTATCTTTTCGAGCGGAACCCAGTGAGCTAATAGGCCAATCTATAGTAGAATGGCAATTTTTCTACACTCTAAAAAATTACCGGTGAATTATACCCTAAAAATGTTGCCTCCATTTTTTGGGGTAAATTTACTTCCAAGTGTAATTTTCATAGGAAGTGGGAAATTTCAATATTAGGTCAATATTAGGTAAAGTTTTAACTTTACGCAGGTGTTTTAATGTTAAAATGTAAGATTGCATTGAGATCGTAATTTTAATATGTAAAGAACCCCGCACAAATCTTATGGGAATTGGCTCCCGGTCAAATTGGCTGAAATTTGGATATGTTGTTCGTTTCGGCATCCTGAGCAAAAGTCTCAATGGGCACAAAGCTCAATTTTGCGTATTTCGGCTCCTACGGAGCTCCAAAGCTCCACGGATTTAACATTATTTACTACTTAAAAAGGTAATCTTTTCAAAAGTTTAGTATTTGCTGCGTTAAAAAAAAGTACCCTCTTATGTTTTCGAGGTCGCTGCATTCAAATCCAATGCCAATATAATAATATTGACAGTTGACAGCTGTCAACTAGCTGTCAAACAACAAGCAATAATCACAATTGATAAAATCCACATGTAAATATATGTTTTTGAGGTTGCTGAGTTCAAAACTGATGTTAAAAAATCGATATTGACAGTTGACAGGTGTCAAATAGCTGTCAAACAGCATGTAACAATCGAAATTGATAAAATTGACATGTAAGCATATGTCTTTAAGGTTGCTTAATTCAAATCTGATTCCAAAAAGACAATATTGACAGTTGAGTACTATCGTTAACTAAATATTTGACTGTGCATGATAATGTGTCAAGATATCGTTTTTTTTTTTACCTTCAGTTTTGAATTTAGCGATCTCAGAAACATATGATGGACAAGTGCAATAATAACCGAAAATGGTCTCTTCATTCCTGTTGAATTCATAATCTTCATCGTTTGCTTCAATCTCATCATTTGGTTTAAAGGCGATGCAAAGCTGATGTTTTGTGGCATTTCTGGCACGTGCCGTCTATTTATTAAATGCTTGAAGGATGAACGCAGTGCGACCAAGCAGACCTCCACAGCTGTGGGTGGAGCGAGATCGAGAGTCGGCACTGAGCTGCTATTAAGCTAGTTTATATGAGCTGGCTTTAGCAGAGCTCCGGCGACTGATCTCTTGGTCGACTGCTGAATTGAAACTGCTTAAATGAGACTCTGGTCGAGACTGTAGCTGAGACTAGACTGAATTTGAACAACGATGAGCGGCTCTTTTATAGCGCGCTCGCACATGTAAAACAATAGGCCCGTGACGTTGTACGAGGCCTTGACAATAAATGTGGGAAAACATATTTGGGCTTAAGTGCGTCATACATGAATTGATTCGTAACATATTTAGGGGAACTTGTAGTTCCGCGTTTACATAAAAACTTAGATTAAGCTTATGGTGAGAATATAATATACAGAAAATAGCTATGTGATGGGTGCGGTGGCCGTGAACTATCGTAAGATGTTTTTCTAATCTCATTGACGTCATGAGTGAACTCGCGAGTATTTTTCGGAGATCTAGCTCGATGACGCCACATATGTTTCTGAGATCGCTAAATTCAAAACTGAAGGTAAAAAAAACGATATTTTAAAAACAACTGAAGCATGCTTGCTGCCACCTAATTATTACTCTATCTTGACACATTATCATGCACAGTCAAATATTTAATTAACGATAGTACTCAACTGTCAATATCGTCTTTTTGGCATCAGATTTGAATTAAGCAACCTTAAAGACATATGCTTACATGTCAATTTTATCAATTTCGATTGTTACATGCTGTTTGACAGCTATTTGACACCTGTCAACTGTCAATATCGACTTTTTAACATCAGTTTTGAACTCAGCAACCTCAAAAACATATATTTACATGTGGATTTTATCAATTTTGATTATTGCTTGTTGTTTGACAGCTAGTTGACAGCTGTCAACTGTCAATATTATTATATTGGCATTGGATTTGAATGCAGCGACCTCGAAAACATAAGAGGGTACTTTTTTTTAACGCAGCAAATACTAAACTTTTGAAAAGATTACCTTTTTAAGTAGTAAATAATGTTAAATCCGTGGAGCTTTGGAGCTCCGTAGGAGCCGAAATACGCAAAATTGAGCTTTGTGCCCATTGAGACTTTTGCTGAGGATGCCGAAACGAACAACATATCCAAATTTCAGCCAATTTGACCGGGAGCCAATTCCCATAAGATTTGTGCGGGGTTCTTTATTTAAAAAGAAAACATGACAATGCAAATTTAACCTAATATTGAAATTTCCCACTTCCTATGAAAATTACACTTTGAAGTAAATTTACCCCAAAAAATGGAGGTAACATAGTTGCCTCCATTTTTTAGGGTAAATTGAAGGGGAATTTTTTAGAGTGTATACCAACAAAATAATTACAAATATTGTTTTGTCAAGTTAACATTATCAACTTGAATGAATCAAAAATTATTGTTCTTGATCGATGCAACTCGTTCTATTTACATATGTACGTTGTTTAAATTATAAGAATCGAGATTTAAAAATATTTTTATTTTTAGTTCCTTAATTTAATTTCTTTCTTCTTCATATTTAATAACCTATTTGGATATTAAACTCCTTTAAATACTTCTTCTGATCAACACATCACGCTCACCTTAAGTATTGATCTCTAAGTATCGGATCACTTATTTCACATCTAAACGGTATACTCGTGTAACCATCATGTTTTGATCAAATGCAATAGTTAGAACTATCAATATTTTTTATACAGGATGTCCAAAATTACTTTTTATATATCGACATTTTTAAATACTTTTTTGCAATTTTTTAAACAGAACAGCCTACATTTTATGACAGGTATCCATAGACTATTTCTTCTTCTTTATTTCGATACCTGTAAGCTTACCTTTATCTTTAATAGTTTATAAAAATCGCGATTCAAGAAGTAAGAACAGACCAGAAGTTTGTCCGAATTATTGAGTCCACACTGTTAAACAGGACACAACCCGTTCAGTGGCTCTATAGCTCCGTTATTATGCATTTTAGATCTCTAGTACCTTCATACTTTTTTTATTTAGAATCACACTTGCTATTGATTTCCATACTTACCTAATCATTCCATTTAGAAAAATTTCCATGACGTAATATCCGGTACCAACAGAAGTTCTAATATGGGTTCGAATACTGATTTCGTAAACTAGAGGTCGAATTATACAAGGTTCTTTTAATTTGACTGCTATAGCCAAAAGTTTGTACGAATTATTAACTATAGACTGTTAAACAGGATACCCTGTATATTGTCATGGATATTTCACATAGAATGGAAAAGAAAAATAATTATTTTGACTAAATTTTGTTATGAAGCCAAAGAAAACGTATTATTTTAACATGCACACTAGGCAGTAAAAGGAATTATAAAAATTTTAGAATTTTTAGAATCCTGGTAATTTTATTCATTATTCGGCTAACGATGTGAAATCGTGACCTAATTAGGCAATTAAAATAGAGTTGAGGCCAATTGAAGGCAAGTCTTGACCTAAACAGACAGGGTGTATGGTAGTGATGATGTATGCAAGTATTACCTGAATTATTTGTATGAGAAAATAATGTTTCAAGTTAACGAGATTTTGATATCGTTATCATTCTTATATCATTCTTCATTAGCTAGATTATACAGCTCGTGGCTAAAATGTCTTAATGCTGTTTTGTTAAGCAGTTTCTTAAGCACAATCTTGGAACAATCTCGAATGTTGGGATTGCTTTTTGAAGAAGATATCATCGAAATAAAATGCAAGTTTGTGCGTTATTCCATTGCAATCTCAAATAATATAATTTAGCTACTATTCTTATGTTATTGGTATCTAAAAGTATGTAAATAATGTTTATTAGGATGTAAGGTTGGATTTTATCAAGATAGGAAGAGGTAAATAGGTAATTTTAAGTAATTAAGTTAATTTTAATTATCTGATAGTTGTGTAGGAAATGTATTTTGGTTGACATTCTCAAGTGGCCTTATTTTTTATGTCAATATAAATGTCATATATCAATGGAAAGGAATTCTTTAGCTATATATTCACTGAATTTATTTAAATAAAAATTAATAGTTATAAGAAATTATGTGGTTATGTTGTATTTAGTTTAAAAATGTTTTAGTTTGTGACCAGAAAAATCACTATAGCCTTCTTTTGTTTGAAAAAGGGTATAAAGAGAGCGACCATTTTAGTAAAAAATTCCCTGTGGTTTTAGAACTTCCAAACAGTGCACACATGTTGAAATCAAAAATTTAAAATTTTAAGGTTATGTTGTGAGTTGTGAAAAATGTAAACAACAAAACGTCAAAAATGTTAGGTTATATTTTGTTGAAATGTCAAAGTGTTGAATAATTATCGAAGATATTTGAATGTGACTTTTTTTTTTAATTAACATAATAATCACTGCTGTGAATGTATTTGTGAAATATATTTTTTAAATAAAAGAAGAAGATTTTATTCAGGTAAAGGAACTTTTAACCTTCATTATAATTAGGATGTTGGAAGGCAATTTAAAAATATAATCATTATATGGACTTACCATATTTCGTACACAAATTTTAAATAAAATTTAGTAATTAAGATCCTGATGATGCCAGAAATATTACTCCTCGAATAAAATCTTGGAAATGATTTTTCAATTGTTCTTTTATATATTTTTTGTTGTTTGTGTTCATTTTCAAATAAATTTTTGACATTTCAAATTTAAAGAAAATTTGGTTTATATTTTTTTTGTGTACATTACTTGTGTTCCTAGATCTATATTTATTTAGTGCCCTATTCAAGCAACCCGCCAGGAAGTCTCAGTGTAGTAGAGTTTTTGAAGTTTCACCACGATTGTAATTAGCCAGAGCATTTTTTTTAAACAAAGGTAGGTGGTTTGTATTTTGTATGTATCATCACCGTGCCACCGCCGCTGTCCGTTTATTATTTGGTGATCCCAGTCTGTTGCTGTGTAGTTTGTTTAGACTGCCATATTTAAAACATTAATTTAAATTTTTATAGCAATCTGTATGATACAATTTTAGTTATTTTTGTTTTGACTACTTTTGTTTTTAATAATTTCTTAAGTACTTCTGTAATTACAGTTGCTGTTAAGTATTACAATTTCTTATCACAGCAAACGTTCATTTCAATTAATGACGATCACTTTTAAAGAGAATATTAAATTTACTGAGGTTGAGTAGCTAATTACAAGGGATGTATGGCATGCATTCTATACATACTCATTAAGTACCTACATTACATTTGCTGCATTTAATACTAATTAATCGATAAATCATAATATGGGAAATTAGAAGGCAAAATGTACGGAATAAGCCACTTAATAAAATGAAACTGTGCATTAGCAGTTATTTGATTATTATTAATGATTAGATGTTACTTTACACGATTAATTTAGTAAATTATCGTCATTAATAATTTATGAAATGAAAAGTTTGGACTTGAGACTCGAACCTACCTAATCTTATTATATTTAGAACTTTAAACGAATTTTATAGTTATTAATTTGTAAAGATGTAATTAACCATAATTTGCAAAATGCTACCTACTGCTTTTTATTGAAACGAATACAGATAGCGTTTCAATAAGCACTATATGTGTATTCTAAAAGTATTATTAAATATGTGCAAATGAAGGACAATATTGGATTCTCCTTATATTTATAGCACTTTAACCTTTAATTAGAAAAAAAAATATTTCGTAGTTGATGTCATGCTATTGAATGACTAACGACATTGTGGCTTTTGCTTGGATTAGCTCACTAGAATTTTCATCACACACAGCAGAACAGAATTATGCTAGAATTATTAAAGAATATTTGGCAAAATAATAGCTAAATTAAAAAAACTCTTTGCTAGCTACGACATTCCAGATACAACAGTGTGTGATAACAATTCTTTCTTCAGATGATATGAATGTGCAAAGTTTGTAGGAAACTGGAAATTTGAATTTAAATTTTAGTCGCTATCAAAGTAGCAAAAAACATGCTTTATAGAAAGAAGTGAAATTGGCCAAATTGTCTCCTCTTTGAACATTCTTCAAAAAAACATTTAGGGAAACCAATATTTTATTGTGTTTTAAATAACATACGATTTGCAATGTTGCGTCCTGCATTGCAGCACTTGGTATACAAATGCATTGATGACTTTACTTGTGCCGTACCTGATAAGTAAACAACACAATTCTTTTAAGTGTCTTTATCCAATATTTTAGTTTACAGATGAAAACTGAATAATATTATATTCATACTTTTTTCTTGATACACTAGTAATTACAGAAGGCAGATTGATGAGTTGACAATAAATTACTCTTTTGATGACGTAGGTGACGCTATGGTTTACCACACAAGTTACCGTAAATATGGTATACTGTGTATCCCATGTATTGCGGAACATACCCTATAATAATACATGTAAAATTTATTAATACACCCACGATGCCTACGAAAACAATAAAAATTGAGTTAAAACAGCTACGTCATTAGAATTGTGTGATGTAAGAGAGAGACAGCTATACTTTTAGTCAGCGCTTAAATAACAACGTACTTTAATACGTCATTATGACACGAAAAGCGGCTTTGTGCCTAACTACAGACCATAACATTTACTTTCAACCGAACCGTTTACAAGAATTAACTACAAATATGGAAAATTTCTATTGTTAAAAGTTGTTTCTTTAATGGCTGATATATCTTATTTATTAAGAATCAGCTATAATTATTTTATAGGTAACGATAAATATTATTAGTAACTGCATTTTTCCATTAATATCCGTATGCAAAATGCCACATTGGTTTTGTTTACTTGACAACGTGCACGAAATACTTTTCACTTTAGAACGAAAAATATTTCGTGCATTTATTGCTTTTTATGCATACTTGAACGATGTGGTTTCCGTAGCAACAACGAAACTGTCCATTTTGCGCTAAAATGTAAATTCCCTTGTGTTATTTTGTATGATTTTTTCTACTTTCTCGGTTATTTCAATAACGCTGTAGAAAAAAACGTCGTGTGCAATTCGTGTTCGAAATGACTTTGGTGGTCTCGAATGAGATTTTGACTCGGCTACGCCTCGTCAAAAGACTTTCATTCTGAAACGAAGGTTACTTTGCTACTCTAAATTATTCTAAATTCACTCAAAGACCTAAAAAACTTACGTCGCACGATGGACGTCTAACACTTATAAAAAACCTCAAATTATTTAATACTTACTGTACAACTCAAGATTGCCTCGGCTTGAGATCTTTACTTTATAAATTTAAATTTAGGTCGCAGGTATAGTTTCCACAGCTCACAAATTATAAAAAAAATGGATAAAGGTTTAAAACACAAAAAATTGATATATTTGGGCGCCATCTGATTAGAAAAGTCCAGTAATTTTATTAAAAATAATGACTTGGTACCATTAATCAGAAACTTGAATCAGATCTAATAATCTTAATTTAATTTGTTTAGCCATGATCGATTATGTCAAAGTTAGGTTGAATAAAATATTTAGAGACTTTCATAAATATATGGTCCTGTAATATTCAGTTTAATTAAATTTAACAATTGATTTATTTATAAACCAAAATCAAATAAGAAATTTTCATATAAAACATCGTTATAGATATTAGTAAAAAAATGATACCCAAAGTAAGAATTCTTGACGATAGGGCAATAATATAAAAACATAGGTCGAAAATATTTGATACAAAATGATGGTTCTCTTATATTGACAAAATAAAATTCATAAAGTCGCAATACCTTTTTCAATTAGTTCAATCCAACATCACCTTACAAAGCAATTGATACAATATTGCCTTTTAGATCTGAACAAACACATATCACCAAGCTCGACCAGCAGATGAAACAGAAGAAGTCTGGAAATCACCCTAATTTCTAATACTGCTACGGAATATTTGAACCAAGGAATTAAAGTTCGATATACTTGTCTTTCAGTATAACTGATATTTAATTAAGTTCTCCTTTTCTTATTAAGTATAACCTTATGAGTTCATTTATTGATTATTTACTAAAATCTTCTTCTTTATTAGAGGTAACGCCACACTTAAACGTATCATTTAAAGAATAATTAGTTTTAAAACTTCCAAATTTAAATTATATTAAAAACAGAATCCAGCTAGGAAATTGTTTTAAGATAAGTTAAATTTGATAAATATAATTGTTAATTTTATTAACTGTATTACGATCAATAAAATCATTTACAAACTGAAGTTCAGCCGCCAAATTTTAACAGCACTGTAAATATAATCGATAACTCGTAGGGAATTAATTATCAGGATTTGGTAGGAAAGATTCTAAATTAATCACATAAATTTCTGCACATTTATCGATAATCGGAACACAACTAAATACTTGGGCAATGCCAACGCCAAACCACCCTCGACAGTTCAGAGCTCCGCACTTTTTCTAAGTGTTCCATGCGAACCCTTTTTTTAGGCTCTTCGTTCTAAACTCAACTATTTCGCTGTGGTATGATTCTTGAGGAGGGCGAAACTTTAAAAATCAAAAATAAAAGTGGTGGGATATTCACTAGCCAATAAAATATGCTTACGTTATCTTATTCTAGAAGAATCTCGAAGGATCTGTACATTTAACTTGCAGGTGGCTGTCTAGACATCCTGTCGGTATTTTGTTTACAAATCGAATGTTTCAACCCAATGTGTTTTGAAGCTATGAATGCAAACTTTCATACGTTTTAACCGTAAGGAGACGTTTGTTAACACTACTATCAGATTTTAGCCCTTATAAGCTCGGAATTAAAAACAATTCTTTGTTCCAGAAAGTTCTATTTCTCAGAAAATAAGCATTTGGTCCATGTGAGAACACTTTAAAATAAATACTTGCATCAATAAAAGTTCTGCAAAAATGTAAGATATTGCTTACGAATATGTTTCGAGATGACTCTTTTATGCTTGAAGGAAATATTTAGTTTAATATAATATTTGCAGTTCCAACGTAAATGAATTTTACTAAACTGCCTAAAGGACCGTATTGGGATTCCTTTAATATTTATTAATTTCAAAAAACGTACAATTCTTGACCACCAATGTAGCATTTCGCTCACTAAATACACAAATAACTATTTAGCTGCCATAACTGGATATTAACATATTAACTAATCCATTTCTGTTATAGAATGGACTAACAAGTAAAAATTAATACTACTATTTGAGTTGTATAAAAAGAATTTAATCAGCTAGTGTTGGTCGAAAACCGTTGGATATCTTTGCATACAAAATTGAGTATTATGATTTTAAAGCAATTAAAACGTACTAATTAGTAGTGTATAACAAAATATTTAAAAATAATTTGATTGGATAAATGTAGATTTATTAAATTTCTGCTGTAGTTGTTTTACTGAAAGCAAAAGATTTATTAAGGGCAAAATAAAATAATTTATAAGCAATATTTGATGTTTTTTTTATGAATGGATTGTATCTATCTTTTGTATTGTATGTATGTAAAATGACTAAAAATAAACAAATGCTCATCAACTGAATTAGTGTTTATTGTTTTTACAGGTGCATTATGTACATACATTATCATCATTAAATAGCTTATTGCTAAACAAGAATATTGTTTAGCTGTTATTGGGGAGTTGTTTAAACGAGTATATCCCAGTTGCGTCGATATTGCCTGTACTAATCTGGATGGCTGAAAAAGATCATTAATCCGATAGTCGATTTGCGCTGGGTGGCTGTCGAATCGAGGAGGTGCTCTAATCGATTTAGGATAATTTGTATTCTAGAAAAATTCTTTATAATACCTTTTACCGGTGGTAAAAGACTTTTTTATTACACGTTACGTTATAAATTATTCGTACACTAATTGTTGGGTTGACAACAATGGTGCAGTAAGATGGCCTGTCCGCTCGCCTGATTTAACACCTTTAGATTACTTTGTATGGCCATGTTTCAAAGAGAAGGTATTTGAAACGCTTTCGATTAATCGTGAAGATTTTGTAATTTGCGTTAAAAATTGTATAAATAGTATCGAGTGTTTTTTTAAATTTGACGTCAACGTAGGCTGTGAATAGTCGATTGTGAATTATTGGACAGAGGCTGGATTTGAACGTTATGACAATGACATTTATTAATACGATCAAGATCCGTTCACAATCAACTACCTATAGCCGCCTTCGACGTGAAATTTAAAAAAACACTCGATATTACGCCCGTCACCGTTGGAAAATACAATTGAGACGTTCATAACCCGTTTCAATTTGTGTTTAGTTAGACGTAAATGGGGGACATTTTGAGCAGTTGTTGCGTTAATAGTTTTGTTAAAGTTGTCCTTTCGCTCTTTATTATTATAATTATTATTTAGTTATTTTGCAACAAATAAATTTTATTTTTAAACTTTTTCTCGAAACGTATTGAAATAAGGGATAGTACTGTGCTATTGATTCGTTGAAAAGTTATCTGTTAATATCATGCAATAAAAAATTGGATTCACACGGGAACTTCAAAGGTTATGTTAAAATATATTAAATTATAATGATAATAGTAATAAATCGTCGTTATTTGACAAATATATTACATTAACATACAATGCTTACGCAATCTAATTCATCTAAATAATTAAGCTCATCCATAAATAAGATTTAATATGCACCGCAGCCAACTTATATAAAAAAAAAATAAAAAAACAAACATCGAACAAACAGACGATGTATCAACCATATACTTTGCCTTTTAGATAACGTTGGTCATAATATTTTGCTCATTTGCATAATTTATTCTAATTTACATAATGTATGCAAACGTACTTAGAAACCTTATCTTAATTTAAATAATATATGCAAGAATCTTTATCTTAATGGCTGAATAATGTGGTACTCTAAGAACTTCAACTTTATATATGCTAAGTCGGCGCATTTTATGACCATAGTATGGTATATAAACACCGGACCTCGATGAGATCCTTTGAGTTACGACGAGCTCCAGGCTAGAAACTGCTATCCAGGGATAGTGTTTACCTGCCTTGAGCTATACTCACTCAGAAGCCGTAGAAACTGGTATCCAGGGATACTGTTTGACTCTGCCTTCTGAGCATTATTACCAGTTTTAAATGTTGAAACTGTATCATAGTGTTTAAGTAATTATGCAAGTGCATATTGTGTAATTTCACAACGAATACACATCTATTGTACTTAACAGTAAACTGTGTATATTTTTGTAACTTAGACTCCGTCTTTCGCGTTTTTAGATAAAGTATCATTTTTAAAAACGTCTTTCCCCGTCAAGAAAAGTTAATTATCGTAGAAACAAATAAAAAATGGCGCACCATCGTAATCACAATTTAATGTATAGTATGAGCAAAACGTCTCTCCATCAAAGGTGCCTTTGGAACTTTGAATTCATGTGTATTATAACACCAGAAAATTATACAAAATAATCAGAATCCTTTGACAGTGACAGTTGTAATAATTTTCTGGTATTGTAATACACTAATACACATGAGTTTAAAATTCCAAAGGCACTTTTGAAGGAGTTACTTTTTGTACTTTTCTTTAGTATATTTATACAAATATGTATAAATATACAGGATGTTCTATTTAAGATGCTAAAGCTGATGTCACCTTGATGTCCTTGACCATTATTGTTATTTCAATGACTGAGCTGATAATAATAATAAACCAGCTAACTCATAAGTTTCTATCAAGGTAAATGTTATATGTTACATAGTCTTGATGTATTTATGGGCTTTTATTTGTGGCTATTAGTATTAATGAGTTTTTATTGTAATTTTGTGACCTGAGCATATTTACAACATACAGTTTCAGACAGTACATGTTCAGATTTCAAAATCAATGAAAAAGAATGAAATACATTTTGAAATTAGTACAATTTAATTGTAGTTGTAGTGGATCTTATAACTACATGATCTGAAAGTTCTTCTATTCATTATTAACGAAATCGATTTTCAGCAGCTGTTCGTATAAATGCATTTCTCAGTGCAAACCTTCCCCTACTTACATGTCCAACGCCCATACACTACCAATCAAAAGGTCACTAGAAATAACTTAAAATTAAAAATGATGTTCGATACAACTATTATCACCGTATAGAGGAAATGCTACTGCGCGTATTCATTCTGATTTATTATAAATTAAACAAACCCACATGTCAGTTCTCCACTATCATTAAAGCACTAACAGTAACAGGTTTTTATTCTGCCTCCTTAACCAACCTGATGTCGGAAATGGAAACGCTCATCAACAAAGTTGGTCGTGTAGACTACTTTAAAAGCCTAAAGTCTGTTTTAAGGGCACTTGGTTTGTCATTGGCTGAAAACGAAAGTACAGTTTATAAAATTTATTCAACTATAGTTTTGATTTTATGCTATACTTATGGATTTGTGACTTTTTATGAAATTTTCAAAAATAAGTTCGATACTCTTGTAGAGACCTTGTTTATCCAATTTGCTATATTTATAAGTAAGTATATTTTATACCATGCTATGTATAATTTATTTATTTATTTTTTGTTTATGCTTTGAAGCTCTGGTTAAAGTTTTAGCAATACTAAGGAAACGTGTTAATATTCGAAGAATTCTGGATACATTGGAGAAAGAACCTTTCCTTCCGAATTCAGAACGAGGAAATGCCGAAGTTGAAGAGGAACTTATTAATAAATGCGTTTGGTTTACCAAGATGCAGGTAAATTCTTGTGCATTTTTGTACAGAGACAGCACATGATTTTTTGTACGAAAGAACGTAACACATTAAAAATAATTTTTTTCAAAATAATTTTGAAATGTTAGAAAGTGAGCGTTTTTGTGTTACGAGCGTAAATGTGTACTAGACACTATAAATACTTATATTTAGCAGAGCATAGCAGCAGAAAGCAAAAAAGAGCAGAGTTCAAAATGGTTTGTGAATGGAAAATAATTCAAGTCAAAGTGTAAGAGTTCAATCCAGCTTCGCATAAAACCATTCTCTAGCTTGTACAAGTAATGCTATTAACAACTCAATTGTAGAGTTGAATGTAAATCTGTGTAGATAATCTAAATTTTTCTATCACATCAATCTTCAGGATCGGGTTTTATTCCCTGCTACACAGTATGAATAAAGAATTTCGTTTCTTTTTTATAAATTTAGAATTGTCCTATTATTATGTCGGTTAGCAGCTCTAAGTTACTGAAACACTTTTATTAAGTTTTCTAGATATTTCGTAAATGCGGATCCAAAAACAATCATGCCGTCTATACTCTTTTAACTGGACTCTTTCAATACATTGTCATGACCCTTTATAATATGTTAGTATCATTCTTTAATCCGAATGGCATACGCAAATATTCGTTTTCGGTATGATTTTCTTATCATTTTCAATCTGATAAAATCTAGAACTCGAGTCTGATATGGTAAACAGGGTTGGTTTAACTAATTTGTCCAATATCTTTTCCATGTTAGGCCATCCATCCAGTGCATATTTTATTATCGATGGTTTTTTCAGTCAATTCTCTATAATCAACTATGATCCTCCATTTCTTCCTGGCGTCCAGTTTTTTTGGTACGATCCAAATTGAACTTGAATATTAAGATTCTGTAATTATTCCATCGTGATTGGTTTGGTTTCTTACTTCTTGTTCATTCTACTTACTTAATTATCTTATGTGCGTTTAGGGGTCGAAAAAAATATTTTTTATAAATTGTACATTTCATATTCACTAACTAAATCATTTATTTAAAAAATATTATGAGTAGAACCGTGTCTACAAGGGAACTACTGAGGCTTTGAAGTCTGTGTAGAGTCCACAGAAGGGCATTTTGAACATTTGCTTTAAGTTTAAGATAAGTTAGTACAATTTATAACAAATATTTCTAAACTCCTAAATGCACATAAATAAGTAAGTACGACATACTACCATATGCAGAATCAAGTGAAGAATAAATTACCATGAAAAAAAAAACAGAGTATAATTTGAAAGGTTAATCAACTTGGCATGATCTCTTAAACGTAGTTATGCAACTAGCTTTTAAAGGTGTTTTCTGAAGCATCATTTTGAGTAATTCACAATAGTTTTTGGTTGAATCTTTTATTTTTCAAATAGGGGAGTTATTGCGTATAAAGAGCATTTTGGGACAATTTTGTAAAAACAGGTATTTCGTCCGTAGTATTTATCCAATACTTGTCCTTGTGTGGAAATGTAAGTTTACTCTTTGGTCATTCCAAGTCAAATCATCCAATAGCCTGAACCTTGACAGCTTAGATTTTTATAATTTTTGGTACACTTATAGTACCCAGCAAGAATACAAAAAATAAAAAATTTCAGATTTTTTTGACTTATTGTTTATGAGTTATAGCCTTCCAGAAATTTAGAAAACTTCCGATTTTGACCGCGTTTTTAAAGTTTAAAACGGCCGTAGATTGAAAACTATTTGTCCTAGAGAGCTGAAATTGGTGTCATTCTCTTCAGTATTTAATGGAATTTCATTTGATATGAGTACCATTAGAAAATTTTTATGTTATTTTGAAGAATCCAAGAGTTTTTTCAAAACACAAAATACGTCCCCTTTAATTTTTTTTAAATACTTATATGTTTTTTATACACTGAATGACTACTTGTATGCAAAGTTTTAGAATGGGATGACGAGTTCTTGAAGAGAAAGATATTTTAGTATCAGCAGCCTTGTATATTTGGCTGCAACAAATTTGTTTTAGAGACAAAACTGAGATAAAACTAAAATAATAATAATAAATAATAAATGTAATATTAATAGATAATATAATAACAATACTAAATAATAATAATTACTCTTTACAATTACTAACATAGTATGTAATTACAAATGTGTTTTATGAGTACACATTTGTTATAATTTACAACTATTAGTTATAATTATAAGTAAGTACAGATCATAACAGGAGTGTTTCATGTCGGTACTTGCATGGAACTAGTGGAGGTATGGCAGATAATAAGAAAAACTGGGTTTTAATTTCTGCAAAGTGTTGTAACCCATACAAAGAGGGAAAACACCCAAAATCTGCAAAAAACACTAGGAATGTAACAGAATGGATGTGCTCTTTAGATTTAGTCATACAAATGGGTATAAAAATATGCGATAAATGTAGAAAAAAGTTTCTGCTAAAAATAAAAGAATCACAATCAGACTTTTCACAGGCTGATGATTTACCTTGCTCTAGCAAGGAAAATGATGCATTTACTGATTCACAAGCATCATTGGATTATTTGAACAAATCTCTGGAACTTATAGAAAAGTCACCAATTAAAAAGAAAAAATTCAAGTGGTAAGCTATGCAAAGGAGAAACTTGATAAAATAAAAACTAGTCTGGAAAAAGAATTATTACTTCCTCAAGAAACAGATTATGACGCTGGGTGTGACAAGAATGTAGTCAGAGATGGCACAATTAAAAGACAAGTTTAATAAAACCACAAAAAGGAGTGAACAAATGACAACATTGTCAGTTTTACCTTTAAGTTGGAGCTGCAAGAAAATAGAAAATGAGTTTGGAGTAAGCAATTATATGGCCCGTTCAGTTAAAAATTTGGTTAGGGAAACGGTATTATTTCAAATCCCAATGCCAAACCTGGAAAAACATTGAATGAAACAATAGAAAGACATTTTACCTGAATATACTTGGGCGATGATATTAAAAATATTTTTTTTACAAGAACCCATTGTCATCCCACTCTAAAATTGCATAGAAGTAGTCAATCAGTGTATGAACAACATAAATTTTTTTCAAAAAGATTAGAGGGAACGTATTTCGGGTTTTTAAAAAACTTTTCTGGAATCTTCAAAATAACATAAAATTTTTCTAATGGTAGCATAGTGTACATCAAATGAAGACCCATTAAACACTGAAAAGAATGACACTAATCTCAGCTATCTATGACAAATAGTTTTCAATTTACGGCCGTTTAAACATAAAAACGCAGTCAAAATTGGGCGTTTTTTGAATTTGACCTTTGGATAACTCATAAACTAAAAGTAAAAAATCTGAAACTTTATATTTTTTGTCTTCTTGGTGGATATTTGAGGGTACTAAAAATTATAAAAATCTGAGATGTCAAGTTCCTAATTAATCAAATTTTTGGTTGAGTTGATATAGAATGACCCTCTTATGAAAAATATTTTTGAATTTCTTTACAGTTTTAAAAAGTTTAGACTTTTCTTCGCTAAATTAAAAAAAAATTAATAAGATTCGAATGGCTGACCATCAGTGTACGAGTTTTGCCTATCCTGCACGTAGTTTATTCGACTATGTAAGACTTTAGTGTGGCAGTTGCTTACAACTCGATATAACTCAAGCGGTCGCTAGCAGCCAAAATGTGTACGCCTATTTCCCTGCTGTATTTTAGTACGGCATCGAATTGTTTGACAAACATTCCATATAGTCCAGGACTATTTTACCTACTAAAGTTTATTAAAATCGTTAGACATATGTCGCATCCTCATGGGCGTAACTAGATAATTTCTCTAGGGCAGCCAGGCCCCAGGTTTATGGACGACCCCATAGAGTTCGGCGAGTTTTAAGAGGCTGTCTCCGAGAAACTGCACAAAATTGGAAACAGAAAAAATTTTATGTTCTCCAATTTGCTTCAAACTCTCAGGTATGATTCATTAACACATAAAGGCCGTACTGGCCGAAGAAGGCATCACTTATATTGATAACTGGGCGTAGCAGGTCGGTAAAGGTCAAAATGCTAACTTTGCGTAGAAGCATCGTATACTCACATATTATAGCTCATTTTGACGGGCTCGGCGAGTAGAACAATTTTTGTCTTGGTGTATTTAGAAATTCCTACTGTACACAAAGTTATGCCAAGAAAACTACTGAAAAATGGTACATCTTGGTGGTTTTAACCATTTTTTTAAAATTTACGATAAATTTACATTCATGCACCGAGTCCGGGTCGCCTGGGAGATCTAGACCAAGATGCCGGTACAAAAGTACAACAAAATCTTTTGTCATGTCTATCTCAACAAAATCACTCCAAACTATGCACTGTTATGTCATTTGAAGCGTCTCTACGAGAACTACACCAAGTGATACAAAGGCATGTGGTTTTTAGTTTGTGTCATAATATGGTGGGAAATGTGGTTTTTTGATAAATCACTGGAAAATACCTAAATCCTCAGGGTAAGGGTGCAATATTATACATTTTTGGAATCCTCTTGTCTACGTTATAGTTTATATCACGTCTTCGAATTTTTTTCATACGTTAGTATTTTTGTTGAGTTTTCTATTTTTGTTTTCGTGCTGTTTATTAGTATTTAATATAATTTTATCACTAACTTTGCTGCTGAGGTTGCCTCCTGCAGCATTTTAGGCGTCGAGGCGATTTTTAGTAATAATGCTCCTTACCTATTTACTAATCTAGTATGTACTAATATTCCTTATTTTCGGATTTGTTTAACGACCTAATACAAATATTTCTGAGTTTTATAAATTGAACATTGCTGAGAAACCTGTCGCTTAATTGTATAAATATTTTCTCCATTATGTACATATTTATCATTTCTCCTGTTACGTTTACTTCCCTCTCCGAGCATATTTGGAAATCAAGTCTCTACAAATGTCGTTGAACTTTTCAGGGAATGTTTGGATCAATATGGCGCAAAGAAAAAGTTATACATCTAAACGAGCGGGTTTTGAAAATGTATAATAGGTCATGCTTACCCATAGGATTAAGGTATAGTTGCCAGTCATTTATCAAAAAACATTTTTAACCACTAGTTACCATATTATGGCAAAACCTAAAAACCATAATGCCTTTTTATAATGTCATGGTGTAGCTTCTCGTCGAGACGCTTCGAATGACATATAACAATGCTTAATTTGGAGTAATATTTGTTGAGATAGACAAGAGAGAAGATTTTGTTGTACTTTTGTACCATACATTTTGAACTAGTTCTCTCAGGCAACCCGAACTCAGTGCATAAATGTAAGTGTATCTGGAGTGAAATTTATTGTAGATTCTGAATATATGCAGCTTATGGTGGCAAACCTTCTGAATCCACGAAAAAATGGTTAAAACCACTAAGATGTACCATTTTACAGTAGCTTTCTTGGCATAACTTTGTGTACAGTAGGAATGTTCAAATGCATCAACAAACAAAAGTTGTTCTACTCGCCGAGCCCGTCAAAATGAGCTGTAGTATGTGAGTATACGATGCTTCTACGCAAAGTTAGCATTTTAACATTTAGCGCCCTGCTACGCCCATCTTATCAATATAAGTGATGCTTTCTTTGGTCAGTACGGCCTTTATGGGTTAAAGAATCATCCTTGAAAGTTTGAAGCATATTGGAGAACATAAAAATAATTCTGTTTCCATTCAATACAAATTTATTTCAGTTTCCCGGAGACAGCATCTTAAACATCCAGGCGCTCAATTGGCTTTTTCCTAGGGGGGGGTCATGACCATTCTAGGGGGGGCGGACCCACCCTGAACCCCCCCTGCGCCTCTCGCGCCAATGCGCATCCTCCCCTTGTTAGTATCTCTTCAATTCAACAGTTCTAAGTATTCTGACTTAATTCTTTCTGTAGATAAAGTGTTTAGAGTGTTAAACATGTCACACAGATTTAAATAGCTTTAACTTTTTATCTATAAAAGCAGTTTTAAAATAAAATTTCAAGGACAAAAATGATGATTATTTTAACAAACTTTATTTTACAGGAAAGAGTCTACATCGTAGTGGGATACGTAACTATCGCCATTAGTATTGCTGTAACCTTAAGAAACAGAATTACTAGCAGCGACCATAACGACTGGGAACTACCATTCCATCCAATTTCATCGGTCAATGTGACTTACAGTCCAAACTACGAAATCTTTTGTTCTTATCAGATAGCAATTATATCGTTCTTTGTGGGATTTTTTATTATCATTGATTTAACCACAGCTGCGATATTAGCTCATATCAGTTATCAATTTAAAATGGTGCAAAATAACATCAGAAATATCATGATGCTGAGTTATAAAGACATGCTGAAGGTAACTAGTAGCTACACCGAAAGAAACTTCTTTCAATTTGCTTTGCTGTTTTCGCAAGTTTATTATTTTAATTTACTGTTTTAGGACTCCAATGAGCCGGACAAAGGAAAAGGCATTGATCCTTGCGTCATTCCTTGGAAATATTTGCAGAAAAATCTTGCAAACGCAGTACAGTACCATTTGTCAATAATAAACATTGCAGAAGAGTTTGAAGATGTGTTTAGCGGTTTGCTTTTGGTGGTCTTTATTAGTAGCTTAGGTTTAATTTCGTTGATGATCTACCATCTTTCATTGGTAAGTTAATCTGATGTACTGCAACCACTACTCAAGTTAAGTGTTTCATACTGCAGTAGTAAATGTTATCATTGTGTTAATTTGTATAAAGTCCTTGAATTCAATAATAGACTGCCTTCATCTTGGATGTGGATTTCCTAGTGTTGCTTGTTATCCGATCTATTACAAATATTTCAATTTTAGCTTTCTATTCACGACCACCAAATGTACATGGCAACACTGGAATTCTTGGGTGCATCTATGCAAACCTTCTTAATATGCTACTGGGGTGAACAAGTCTTAATTGAAAGTCAGTTAGTTGGACAATCTGCATACGAAATTAATTTTGTTGGAGCTGATTTGAGATTCCAAAAAGCTTTAATTTTAATCATACGTAGAAGCCAGAATCCTACTATAATAACTGCTAATAAATTCGTAGTTTTTAATCTGTCTACGTTTGCTTGGGTAAGAGAAGCATATTGTTTACTAAGTAAAAGAACAATGTTTCTAGTTTTTGTTTTTAGATTTTTGAAAAGTCGTACAGTGCTTATGCTGTACTACAAAACACCAACTTTAATGAATAATAACTTGCTATTCGCCAATGAAGGACGAAAAAATGCACACAATTATATACCAGCATCTAATGAAGCACATTACTTTCTCACAGCACAGTTGATACATTTGGAGTTTCGTTGTCAAATTTTCAAAAATGCACACAAAATCGTTTTTGGAAAGCCTTGACAATTTGTGCTATGGAATTTTACTTACAGTTGTAATAACCTTTAAAAAGGATAGAATGAAATCTGTTAGTTAATAAAAGAAGACACTATGTACATTTATTTGAATTGTATAATCTATTTATAATAAATAAGGATTCTCCTTGCATTTTTTGTTATAATTTATTCTTACATTTAAAACATAATAAATAAATATTTTAGTCCTTGGTCTACCGTCAATCAACAACTTATACTAGTCAGGAGATATGGTAAATGGTGTTTTGTACAGCGATGATATCTTTCTGTAGGCTAAAATACAAATTTTTTTGTGGATATCTTTAGCCCTTTGCAGACTCGGTCCCGTATGCCGTACCCCTAGGCTATCTATATGTTGGGTTCAGCATGCACCAGATGCGTGTGTCTGTATATGCTGGGCGTGGCTTCATGTTAGTGAGTGTAGTTATTTTTTGTCGACATGTTTTTTCCTTTATGAACTCGTCTCCATTAAGTTCTACCTCAAACCACATTATATGATGCAGAGGGGTGCTATAGATGGGTTTGGGGAGCGCGGATCTTGTTAGTGGGAGCGAATCTTGTTAGTGGGCGCGGTTCATGTTGGTGTGCGTAGTACGTAAAGCATAAGAATCTTCTACGATAGTGAATAACAAGTATAATCAGAGCCTGAAGTGGTTTAACCTAAGGTATTCTGTTATCTTCGTTTAGTGAATTTGTTATTGATACAAATCGTTCTGTAATTAATTAAATTAATAATTATTAGTAATTATTGTTAATTATTATTGATTAAATGTTAAAGTTAAATTAAATAAAATGAATTAATTACTCGGTCCAAAACTAGAGGTTTGATGTTGGGAGACTACAGAAACGTAGGTAACCTCTTAATATTGGCGGGCCGACCTGAGGCATATTCTTTGATGAGATCAACTAGAAATCGTGCCACATGGTCCGCCTCCGGTTAGTTTTGAAAATTCGGCACTACAGCTAACCTAATGAGATGAAATTCGGTTTTTATTTCAGAGAAGAGTCAATTAAAATAAAATAATACTAATTATTGTTGTTTATATTTATATGACTGCGGACATTAGGTCCATTTGCCAATTTAACTAATACTAATTAAAGTGTAATAATTGTCGTAACATACTAAAGCCTGTTCTATAGAAATTTCTTATGTATTTGAACAAACATTCAAAAATTCTTTAATCGGGATTTCTCTCACAAAACATTACATAACATACACAATCAATTTCCCTTTTACCACATTTGCAGTATCGGGGCTCCACGCATAACTTTTATGATAGTTTAACGGAAGTAATGGAGCTATTGTAGCAAGTATATTACGCGCTCCCCCATACTTTATCATTCATACAATAACTTTAACACCTTATTCTCATGCGCACAAATACGACTGTACTAAATTTTTAAAATTCAGTCGCAACCGAGATTTTAACCCATGTCCTGGGATCGAAAAGCAGGATCTCTAGCACTCAATCACGAACGGCTAAATCAATAAATAAAAAAAACATTTGTTTTAAATCGATCAAATTAATAGAAACTTGAACAAACTATCTGAAACAGAATTAGGGAAAATTAAAAGGATTTATTGGGTTAGGAGCTGTGAAATTTCACTCCACTGCACTCGTTGTCAAAAAATCAAGTCAAAAGAAATAGAAAATTAATAACTTGTTATAAGTCTGACTGGAATTGACCTAAAATTAGTATAAACCTGTCTTAAACATACAGAGTAACTCCGTGTAAGTAAATAGAATAATCTTTATGACACTAGGAAAAAACCTTTTAAACCTGAATTGATACTAAAAACATACCATGACAAGACCTTTCTGCATTTGAAGCTCCTGAATTAAAATATTTATAATAAGAGAAATAAATGCACATCTAACTAAATCAAATTCGGCAATATTTTTGCAAGACCACATTCTTAAAAGATGTTAAACAAGAATTAAAATGCCAATAAAATTAAAATTTTAAGGTTAACCGAGTTTTAAAATCTACTGAAAAAGTCCAATACTGCAAGCAAACAGTAATCCTATGAACAATAGAATTATGTAGTTAAATTAGTAAAACATTTAAACATCAATCATTGATCGAGCTTCTTCATGAAATTTTGATTAAGAGAAATAGAACATGTCTAATTATAGTAGTAGACTGTATTTAAGACTAGATCTGGTTGAATATTATTTATTTAACGTCAATGAAAGGGAGGGTACAATTAAGTGCAATTCTATATGCATAATGTATTAGTTTTGCAAGCTACTTTGTGAAAAGCCTCATAAAATTATTCAAATGGTGGTGTTAATACAGAAATTTAACAAACGGACTAACTTAAAAGGTAATATTCCCTAATTTGTTATTATTCAAATTAAGTAGTAAACATTATAAAACTTCAAGGCTATAGATCTCATAAAGTCTGTTCCAAGAATATCCATTATTTTGTAAGACACCCTTAGAAGATGCCACTTGCCGTTGCTGATCTGTTCAATCATTCTTTTTTCTGATTAACAGTATTGTTACTACTTCACGAAGTACAATGTCAAAGCGAAATTAATAAGAAATATAGCTAGGTTAGGGTAAAACTTATGTTAGATTAATTAGATTAGAGTATAGATTAATTTGGTACAAGGGGGTTGGCTCTAGGGCGGTGCGATAGAACCGGGCGCCATTTTAGAAGGACCCCAAAATCAAGAAAAAACCTCAACATGTCGCATGCAAGTCTTGAATAAGCTGCCTTACGTCGTTGCAGGGACGCAACCCTGCAACGTACTTAAATTGCTAATAATAATAAACACACAAAAGCTGCAATTGCATCCGCCAAGGTCTCTCAGAGACATTAATCGTCAAAAATTCAATACTCTCAAAAAAGCCCTACGTTTGGGTTAGTCAAATATAAAAAGCTGTTTTAATAAACAAATAATCTCACTGATGCTTACGTTAATATATCTCCCGGCAGAAACGTCCTATTAATTCAGATTATGCTCAGGTGTCGTGGGTGTTAATTGTAAAGGCTTATTGATTAGAAATAAAACCCAAGAACAATTTAAAATAATAGAGGGCGCCACCAAAATTATTTTGATTTTATAAATTAATAGCATAGTAAAGAAATCTACAACTCGGGAGAGGATTCCCCGCTAATTCATGTTGCCTTCGTTTTGACTAATCTTTCTTTTAATTTTAAAATTTACTTTATGAATGGAACACCAACAATTTGTCGTGCCAAATTATAACATTGATAAATAATTTTTGAAATCTGTATATTGAAATAAATTCAAGAATAAATTGTTTTTTCTACTTTATAACTTAATTGGGGTCCCATTCTAACATGGTTTTTTCCTATCTAAATACTAATCCAGATTCTTATTATCAACAAATGAAATTTCCACAGAAGCAGTTATAAGCAACTTACATAATGTATGCGTGACAATAATTCTTTATTCCTATTACTTCTTGCAATTCTTTATTTCACTTAAATGGTGAAAAAGCCCAACAAGTTTACTAGTACAAAAGCCCAATAATCACACAAACAAAATACCACTAGCATCACTTATTTACATAAAACGTTGCAAAACAAGCAGCTGAATTCTGAACGATTTTTATTGAAAACTAACTATTTAAACGCAGCAAGAATTTCCATTATTAACTTTGATTTTATTGTTTTAGAATTACTTGAAACTTGAATGGCGGCATAAATAATGATTTGAAATATTGGTTTTGGAAAACTTTTTTATAGTCGTAATATTTTTTTTGTTTGATGTGTTAAAATAAAAACACCATTAAATTAAATGTTATAATAATAAAATAATTATGATCATTTCGAAAGGCTAGTCTTTCTTCTTCAGATTACAAAATGTTAGTTATATGATGATATAATTTTTTCTTAAACTTAAACAATATTTTAAAAGAAAGGTGGAATTTACACACCATTATCTATTTTAAACTACATATTGATTTTATTTGTTTTAAGTAATAATTTTATTAACTTAACTTAAAACAAATAAAATCAATATGTAGTTTAAAATAGATAATGGTGTGTAAATTCCACCTTTCTTTTAAAATGTTGTTTAAGTTTAAAAAAAGATTTTTATATTAACATGTAACTAACATTTTGTAATCTGAAGAAGAAAGATTAGTCTTTCGAAATGATCATAATTATTTTATTATTATAACATTTAATTTAATGGCGTCTTTATTTTAACACATCAAACAAAAAAAATATTACGACTATAAAAAAGTTTTCCAAAACCAATATAAATAAAAAGTCGTTTTAAAATCAATATTATTAAAAAATGATTTGAAATGTTTAAAGTCATATTAGCCATCCTATAAAATAGCCCAAGCAGCATCTAAGTAGCAGTAACTGGGATCGGAACTTTGAGAAGTTGTTACGTAACTACAACTAAATTTATGACTTTATAGGTTCAATTACTTTAATTTGGAATATTTTAGTAATTGTGTAGTTGTTTATGCTATTTATTGGAACTATGTAGTACCGTTATTTCTAAGTAACTTTTAAAGTATATGAACGGGTATTGCCACTTAGTATAATTACTTAAAAGTCATTGCAACTTCAAAGTGGTATTATGATTGTAGAAGTAACTTGCCCGAAGCTACTTTAAAGATTTAAAACTTAATATAAAATAGTACTGAAAGTTCCTGCCACCTGCTTTTAACCATTATTTAACCCTTTGAAGTACGGAACCTTACAGTAGTATTGAAAGTAAAACTTACGTTTTTGCTACCCAGTAGAATCACTTTAAAGTAATTTTTCGTAAACTACTCCATCTCCATATTTACTAGTAAAATGTTGGAAGCCATTAATCAATTTGCAATTTGTTATGATTGTTATTAAATATTTTACTACATAACCTTCAATAAAAATAACAAATTGGTGCCAAATTCTGCATTAGAAATTGTTATGTATGTAACTTGAAGTTGGCAACATTTATTTGTAGTGATGTAACTAGTCAATCCTGGCCTTCCTGGCCCGTCCGTCAGTACCACTTGAGTCGGCTTGGTGGATACACATCTTGTACAGTTTATGCATTGTTTATGTAATGCTCCTTGCATAATTTTAATTAATGGCAATAATTGAGTATCTTTTATTTAAACACATAAAAGAACATAACAGGAATAATATAAAAATGGTTTTTGTCATATTTTTTTATTAAAAAATATATTTAAAGGCGCATTGTTATTTTTCTACTTATCATCACATTCAACAGAAAAGTTGCAATGGTTTATAATTTGGGTTTACTGGAATGACAAAATAATCAAACTATTCATCGCTGTTTGTATTATTTAGTACGTTTAACAAATAAAATAGTAATCCATTTTGCGACACGATCACAGTATTAGTATAGAAAATGATAGAATAGTTGTTAAGTTGCAAAAGTAAGAGAGAGTAACCACGCGACACGATGTGTCAAAGAGAAAAGAGAAGAAGAGGAGAGAAAAGAAGTTCCACAAAAGTAGCAATTACTATCTGCTACCCAAAAGTTCCCCATATTGGTTTCAGGCACGTAATGAAACCGTAGCAATCGCGTGCTTGTGACTATTGGCAAAAACTTAATAGTTCCACTGGTAGTTGCTGGTACGTAGTGATGACTAAAAATGCTACTTGGGAGATAATGAACGTTAACTCTATAAATTGATATTAAAATATGTAACTTTCCACGTAAACGTAATATCTAACATTTTAAATATTTTTTCTTAAATGACTATCTTATGATTTTCTTAATGCTCATTACATACATATCATATACATAATCCATTCCCCTTTTACCGCATTTTGCAGTGTCGGGGTTCCACACCAACTAAACTCTTATGGGAGTGCAACGGAGGTAATGGAGCTATTGCAGCAAGTACATTACGCTCCCCCATACTTTATCACTCATACAACTTTCATACCTTAACCTAAGGAGCTCAAACACGTTAGTACTAAATTTATAAAATTTAGTCGCTACCGAGGTTTGAACCCCTGTCCCTCTGAACGAGAGGTAGGATCTCTACCACTCGACCACGGAAGGCCTTAATGCTCATTAATGATGCTCTAATGATCATTAAGCGGTACAACCCAGCCAGGACAAATTCTCCAAATTCTCAAAGTGCACTAGGTCACACAATTCAATTCCTTGCTTAATTGAACTCTTTTTTTAAATTTATTTCAGAAATAATCAAACTAACTCTACAATCGCATTTAAACTTGAAATTCTATAGAAATTAATGCAAGGGGTAATTTATACAAAATAAAATTATAAAATAGATTAATTAGTTTTATTGTCCGCAAGTCAACACTGTTTGCCTTTTTAATAATATTCAGGAAAATCTTAAAGAATATGTGCCTAAAGCAAAATTTTAAACCGTGGAAAATGGATTATATTTGTACAATCATTGCATTGGTTTCAACTGAATACCACAAAATTGATATTAAGTGAGACTGCCCGCATTCTTAAATGCTTGTTTAAATGCCGTTGTCTTTCACATTCAGAAATAAAATCTGTTGCGTTTTAATACATCAATTAAATTTTTAACAAAGTGGAATAAATAAGAGCTCGCTAAAATACGGAGATAGAACATTGTTAAGATATAGGCGTACTACACTCTTTCGCTCTTTAACGATTTGTGTACCGACGGAAAAGAAAAATCGATGAAAAGCACATTACTTAGGTTGAAAATCCATTCGAGAATCCAAAAACCGTAAATAACGAACTAAGTATATAACATTTGCAAATGTCCAGAAAAGCCAAATAAACAAACACAAATTAACACATGCAGTAGAATCAATGGGGATAATCTCAAAGGCCAGTTTCACGAAACGACTTCTACCAGTTCGTCAAAAGACTAAAGAACGATGTAAAACAAAATAATCGGTGTCGTAAGTTTAGGGATGGGCAAAAAGGAAATAATAGTTATCCCGACTCTTTTTTGTTTTGTTCTATGTTAAGCGTTGAGTATTTATTTATTTTTATTTCAATACGGGCACCAACATGTCAGGTCATACTGTACCATAAAAAGACTTTTCCCGAATCCTGAATTAAAATCAAAACAATAACTCGATGGATTGAACGTACAAAAATTTTTTAGATAAAACGTATTTCAATTGTATTAATAAATATCATACAATTTGTCTGATGAAGACGTAGTAGTGGCAAAAATGAAAAGAGATTTAGAGCAGAAAAAGAACTATTTATCAAATGGCCGTTAGAGACTTGCTTTTAGTTACCTTGCAAAACATACGCTCAAGCTATACTTGGAACGTAGAATTATACTTTAAATTAGCTTGAATAATAAATAATGTAAAAACAACAGAAGACGTTACAAGGATGTTTTTGAAAATTATTTGTTGATGATGAACTAAACTGGATTAATTAGAAATACTAAAAATTGTTAAGAAAATATTTAAATTACTGTTATAAATAATATCTTGGAAAATAAATGAGATACACAGAGGTTGTTACAATTGCTCTTAGTGTTTTTAAAATTTATAATTTTTTTATTTATAATATTATTGTATTATTTGTTTCTGTTGAAATATATTTAATCTTAATATTTTAGCCAAAATAAAATGCAAATTTTTTGTTTGTTGAAATATGGATGTATTGTGTTTAGTTTTTGGTTTTAGTGTTAGATCCAGTTTTTTTTCTTGCTTTTGTAACGTGTTGCAACTTATAACCACTAATTCTGTCACATTTTATGCATACAATGATCTATTAGTTTGGCGCTTTTGCTAGCGTAAAATTGCACACAATTAATTTTGTATTTTGTGTTCTATATTTTCGATATTTAATGTAGTTATAAATAGCAGTTGGTTTCTCACCAATATCTTGCAGGTCTTTCAAAAGGAAGTTCCATTTATTTATATGGAGTTCTTCACTACTGTATATTTTTTGGCACACCAGAGACTTAAATAGTACATATATTCTTACTAGCCCCCTCATTTCCTAATAAAAAGTAGTAATTATTTTAAACTTACTTTATTATTATCAAAAGATAAACAATATTAGATGAAGGTAAATCTTTATTTTGTTTAATTAATGATTTACGTTAAATTATATTTTGAATGCAAACTCATATAGAAAAATGTATCGGCCCAGCTGAGAATTGAACCCAGAACCCTCCACTATCTAGGTGGTATGTCTTACCAACCGAGCTACGGGAATACGACTATCAGCAAAGCGACAAATTTTCCATATGAATTGATATTTTAGCAAACATACAAAGTAACTATATTTTTTGTTTTTTAATATTATAAATGGTCAGCATATGGCATGACAACAACATCAATATTCAATGCATCTAGATTATTATGAATCATTCCGAAAGGAAATTGATTTTATGAATTTTAAATGAAGGATTAATGGTTTACATTAAATTATATTTTGAATGCAAATTCATATAGAAAAATGTATCGCTCGCCTGGAAATCGAACCCAGGACCCTCCACTATTGAGGTTGTATCTTTACCAACTGATTAACTTCCTTTCGGAATGATTCATAATAATCTAGATGCCTTGAATATTGATGTTGTTGTCATGCGATATGCTGATCTTCATCAATAATATTCAAAAAATATCTAGTTACTTTGTTTGTTTGCTAAAATATCTAATTCATATGGAAAATTATTTACTTTGCTGATTGAGTTGTCTTCCGGTAGCTCAGTTGGTAGTGATACCACCTAGATAGGGGAGGCTTCTGGGTTCAATTCCCAACCGGAGCGATACATTTTTCTACATGAATTTGAATTCAAAATATAATTTGATAAACAAAAGCTTTTTTACCCAATATTTTCGACATTCTTTTTTCAAGTTTGAAAATAAGCAGAAAGAAGTTGATAAAAGCTTAGGTATGCAATATAAAACAACACATACGATATGTTCATATGTGTAATCAACAGAATATCAAAGATCAACAGAATATGATCTTTAGTACCGTCTCAAATGAGTGTGCAGGTTACCAGAACACATTAGCATCTTGACTACTGTCTTTGGCCTGGAAAATTACAAACAATTGCTGCATTTTTGTTGTCTCAAGTCTCGGAAAAAATAATATTCGAGACACGGGATTTTGTATATAATTATTTATGTATTCTTTTTTATTTATTATTTTATATTCTTACTTTAGAATTAAGATTTTATTTGTTTCTATTTCTTGTGCAAATTATTAGTTAAAAACGCAGTTCTGAAGAAGAGTGTCGCCTTACACAAGTGGTTTTCTTAACTAGGTTTTTTCAAGAACCCACTAAATTGTCATTTCAAATACATATAAATAAATTATTTATAACATGTCTATAAATAACCAATAAAGGCAAGGGGATTAGTCTTAGTAAGAAATTACCGTTGGAGACAGAGCTACCTGGCCAGGTCATTCATTAAGTAAGCTTGTTGTTGTTCGTTCTACTCAATTATATCCATAAGGGTTTCCATTCGAGATTTCCTATCTGTAAATCTGTAAACAGATATTACTATTTTTAAATATTCGTGTGCTTTTATAATTTTCTTGTTTACAGAGGGTTTACTACATTTCTGAGTTTGTTTCGTTTGACTTAGAGAGATATGTATTACCACTCAATAAACCAGAAATAATAAACTATTGTGAGTGCAATACCACGTATTTCTTTCTAAGAAGTAGAAAAGTCGTTTACAAGATTAAATGTATTTAAAACTTTGTTTATTTTGAAATTTTAAATGAATAGTACTTGCTTGGCTAAATAATCCTCATATTCAAGAAACATGTTTTGTAAATGCTATGAATGACTTAAAACTTAGACAGGACAGGTTTTGTTATAAAAGAGAGAGAAAAAAAGAAAGAATATTATGATATCTTTTGTCGGAAAATAAATACATGGATTTTAAATCTTCTTAAACATGGCATTGGTGCAAATCTTTTAGGATGATGCAGGATATACTACTTATTAGATAATAATGACTATATTATTATATATGATTCAGTGGCGTGCTGTCCATGGAAGCAATGGAAGCAATGCTTCCCTTAAGAATTTATCAAAAATAAAAACCATTGCTAACAAAATTTCTTTTATAAAATTATGGTTATCGTTTATTTAAATTTGTAATATCTAATCAACTTAAAGCTCAATATCAATTCCGTACACCAAAAAGTATAATTATTTAGAGTACTATTTTAAATTAGGCTCATTAAACTTGCGCGGAAAAGTAAAATCAATCAAATGTGTTACATACACTGCATATAAGCACTGATTTAGTTGCTTACTACTCTTTTCCTCGCCGGGTCCTAGCCTTACGGTTGACATAGTATAAGGTCGTTATTTTTAGTGTGCTCCGTGCCCAAATGTTTATTTATTTATTATAATTTGGTTATTTATGCCATTTAGTCATTTGGTGTTTGTTAAATGTTACTTAAGTAATGTAAATCTGCGAATGAGACTACGTATTTCGGAACATTTTATTATTTCAATTTATATAAGTTGGAGTGTTTTTAAAGACAAATAATTCTATTTAGTTTGCTCTGCATGCAAATTTAAAATTGCATTATCGTCATGACTGCTAATTCAGCTGTTTCA
The DNA here is from genome assembly GCA_929113105.1 of Agrypnus murinus. NCBI lineage: Eukaryota > Metazoa > Arthropoda > Insecta > Coleoptera > Elateridae > Agrypnus > Agrypnus murinus. Next base: position 211,189,588 of record OV816025.1, read on the forward strand.
GTGGAAGGTTCGAGTACTTCCGATACATCCGAATCGCGACCATTTTGTTGTTCAGTTTGTAAATTATTATTAGATAAAGAATTTTCTGCATAGAGTTATAAAGAAATTACATATTTTTGAGAAGGCAGATCAAAACAGAATTGCATTATAAATAAATAGTAGTACTCTTTAAAATAAAGAATAACAGTCAATAAATTCCATCAGTATAAAGTGTAAAAAAGTTCTTCTTTAAAAAACTTTTAAGCTTAATAATTATAACACTGTTTTTTATATTGTACCTAGCAGGGGCGAATCCAGAGAATTATTTTTTTGGCGGGGGAAATGTTTGGAAAAATAATTGTTTTCAATAAATAATGATTATACAGACATTATTTGTTTTTATCCTATGTATATTTATTTATAAATGTTATATATTACACAATATTTAATAAACATTAACTACTTTTAAATTCAAAATTTATTTAACTGTAATACTAAAGTATACAGGGTGATTCAGAAATAAAGGTAATCCTTTACATGGTAGGTAGAGGGGAGGCAGTAGAGCTAATTCACCTCGACAACTATAGGTCAAAAACGATGTTTTCCAGAAAATTAATTTTAAAGTTTTTTGGACTTTTGGATCCGGTCCTGACCTTGGATCCTTTTGGATCCAAAATTCATTAAACTTTAAAATTTATTTTCCGAAAAACTATTCGTTTTTGACCTATACTTGTCAAAGTAAATTAGCTCTACGGCCTCCCCTCTACCTACCATTTAAAGGATTACCTTTATTTCTCAATCACCCTGTATAACATTAAAAATTGGAGAGGGGGGAATTTCCCCCATTTCACCCTCCCACGGTGGATCCGTGCCTGGCTACATAGGTATATCAAAATTAACATCATGGTTGCTTCCCTAGCGTAAATTCTCTCTCACCGCACGCCACTGATATGATTATAGTTTATTAACATTGAAAGTACAACGTGCAATTAATAAAAAAGGTCTTACAAGTTATGGGTATATAGCTGCCTGCTAATACTAAAATTTAAATATTTTTGTTATTTCAACTATTTTATTTCTGATATATTTTAAATAAAAGACAATTTCAATGGTGATTAAAAGTAATAAAAAATAAATTATATTTAAATATAAACAATACTTTTATTTGTATGAATATAATTAAAATGAATCAAATTGTGGAAATCTGATACCACAATGTACCTATTGTATTCTCATTCTTAAATTTAATTGCCTATTATTATCTTCTTTGAAAAGTAACTACAACTATACAAACTAACTATATAAACCTGTATATATGCTACTTTTCTGCGTAATCGTATCGACTGATTCGTAATCACTTCCTCTTGTTCGATATTTTTCCCTTAATGAAATTGTGTCTTTTTCTGACAAAACACCTTCATTAGCGTTGTGACTGTTTCTGTCTACGCGATTACCCCGTACTGTAGAATCACTTCCTGCAAATATATTTTTAGTTACGCAAACAGATAAATGTAAAGTTATTGATTATGTTACCTTTAGTTAGCAGGTGGTTATTGCCAGTCAAGAATTGTTCAAAATAACTAGAAGTCCATGGCATGTTGATGTTATTTTGACTATGGAATTGAGAAATTTGATTCTTCAAAAGGTTTTGGCATAACTGCTTTAACATGTCAAAAACGCAATACTGTAATGGAAATGCTAAAGGTGGATACAAACTAAATGGTGAATATTGTGGTAGAATTATAACAATGGAGGAAATATCATTATCTGGATCAGTAGAAAACATATCTTCTTTATTTATAGCCAATGTTTCTGTTAAAATGTCCTCGGCAATTGTTGTTTTTACAACAGAGGAAATTGTCGTAGAAGCAATTTCATCATCTTCTATATTTGTTATTGTTGTTAAATTCGTCAACTGAGGAATAAACAATTCCTTGCCTTCGCCAGTACCATAGGCTATTGGCCATTGTGCATCATTTTTAGTGGCTTCGCTAGAATTTCCTGAAGAAGGATTTAAATTCTTAGAACGAGCATCTAAGGCAGATATTATACTCGTTTTATTTAAAGAAAATAAAGTTTTGTCTGTTGTATCAGAAAACTCGATTTTACTTGGTGACGATGTAAGTTCGGCAGATTTATTTAAAGTTTCGAATAAATGGTCGATAGGATCAATAGCGGCTAGATTCTTCATTTTATTTTCGTTTTGAGGTTTATGTTTCCTTTTGAACTGAAATCTATTATGGTAATAGTCATTGCTGCGTAAAAGGGAATCTTCCCTGTTAATTCGTCGACCTCGAACTTGCCCATCACTCATAAAGTCAACGTCTGTTAAAGATTTCATGATATTTCTAAATTCTTCTGCTGATGCACTTTCTTCATCAATTCCTGGGGACTCGGGATAGTTTATTTGAGGTACATTATAAACACCTACATCAAAAATTCTTTCAGTATCAGTAGGAGTAGCTTTCTTTAACAACAAAAGGTTCTCATAATTCTCCATAAAACTACGTTTTTGTAGACCTTTTAAGTAACTAATTAACTGTTTTAAAGAAACATCTTTGCCATTTGCATATGCTTGTAATTTTACTTTGCCTTGGTTGTTTAAATTAAAATTATCTATACCATATAAATTTAACCAAGGATTTACGTCAAAATTTATTTTACCTTTTAAATCGGTTTGGGCATTAAGTACTGTTTGTAGATCATTTAAAGTATTTACATTTGATACCGGAAGTTGCGGTTTAACAGAAACTACAGCTGAAGAAATGGGTAATCTCAAGTTTTTAAAGGCATGTTCTGGTTTATATTCAAATTCTTCGTGATTCGTCATAACTCCACTATTTGCCAGATTACCCATTACATTATCATTTGTATTCTTCTGTGTCATATAATATTTATATAAATCGTTAGCATCATTATATTCATCATATTGCGATTTCCAATCGTCATGACTATCATCTAAATAATCTGGAGGAGTTTCTTTTCCCTCTGTATTGTAGGGCGGAAGTATGTCCGAGTGGAACAGTAAATCGTGAATTTTTAAATATTGATTGTTATTCTTGAAGAAAATTCGGTTTAAATTTCTAGGGATAACCGGGGGCATACGGTCATCACAGGCTTTAACAATTCTACTAAGATACTCCTTCAGCAATTCGTAATTCTCAGGTTCATATGATTGTCGTATCCTGGAATAGGCTGGATGACGTTGAGCAGAACCATAATGAAACGGAAAGTGTTCTAGTAATCTATATTCCTCATCTGGCAAGTTGAATGAATTAAAAGAGTTTGTAGGGTATTCTTGTGGTTGGATGTCATTTACGTTGTACTCTTTTAACCTGTTCTCTACAGTACCGTTATCCATTGAGCTATTTTTATTTGCCTTAAGATCTTTATTTGTCTTGAGATTTGTCCCTAGTGTACGATCTTTACCTGCTATTGTATCATTGTTACTTATCGATGTATCGTTTGGCCAACGATAATTCACTTCGATCGGTATATTAGGAGATACACTTTTTCCTGAATACGCGGATGATTCATCCTGCGAGAATACATTATTATTTTCAGTTATGGGCTGGTTATTTAATTTAGAATTACAAGCTTTATGACCCTGCATAAATTTGTCGTCACCATTGCCCCGAAGGAAACCATAATCCCCAAAAAGATTATAACTGCGTGGAAGATTATTTAAATGGGACATAAAATAATTTCCTATTTGACCTTTATGATTGTCAGGGTTGTAGATTATGGGTTGTTCATAACGGAAAACTTGCTGAAGGGGATTGCTTTGAAATAAAGATGGAAGTGGATTGTACACTAAGTTAAGGTGTTCATAATGGGGAAAGTGTGAAAGTGGAGTGTTTTGAAATGAAGATGATTGTGGATGGTACCCTAAGTTATTCCCCATGTGGCAATTTTGAGGACAACACCGACAATTTCGGAATGGTGGAGGGAAATTACAGCAGTTTACTCCAATCCGATCAGCTAATCCTTCATCACAAGCTGCTGGACAGCAATCACATCTTTGTAGATTTCTCGGCCAATTACAGCAACTTTCTTCTTCTGTTAATGTTCCACTTGAACGGCAATCACTGGGGCAACATTTACAACTTCTAAATTCTTTTGGAAGGTGACAACAGGAAGAAGATGTTGTTGGTGTTGTTGATAACACTGTTAATGTACTTTCAGTTGTTTCGCTCTCTTCTGAAGTTGTCGCTTCAGTTGTTGTTTTCGAAGAAGTGGTCTTTTTCGCTGTGGTTTTCTTTTGTGCTGGTGTTGTTGCTTTTGAGTAATGTGTCCTTTTTTTTGATTCCCTCGTTGTAGTTCTTTTTGTCGTAGTTGAACTTGTAATAACTGTTTGTGTTGTAGGAATGTCTGTTGTGGTTTCTGTAGTCGGTGCTTGGGTACTTGTAGTTGTTTCTGTTGTTAGTACTGTTGTCGGTTCTGTCGAGACTGGCTCCGTCGTTGGTGATGCCGTAGTTGTTCGTTTTGTGGTTTTGGTAGACGTTGATCTTTTTGTTGATTTTGGCGGTTTTGTTGTTTTTATGTGCTTAGTTGTTTTTCTTGTAGATGGCTTTGTTTTAGACTGCTTCCTTGTACTAACCTTTCGCGTAGTAGTTTCTTCTTGGCTAGTAGGTGGTTCTTCTGTGAATGTTGTTACAGAAGTCGCACTATCAGTGCTTAAACAAGCAAGAGAACAGCACTTGCAATTCTGAAGTTCTTTCGGTAAATGGCAACAATTTGAAGGAGAACTGTTGTCTGTTGTAGTTTCTGTAGTTTCTGAAAACTCTGTATCTTCAGATTCTGAAGTTCTTTGAGCTCTTGTAGTTTTCAGGGCTTTAGTAGTTTTTGGTTGTTTTTTAGTTTTTGGTAATTTTGTAGTTCTCGGCGGTTTGATAGTTGTGTTCTTGCAATCACTAGGACAACAATTACAATCTCTTAAGGCTTCTGGTAAATCACAGCAAATAGTACTGTTAGTAATTAGATGGGTTACAGTTGTTATATTAACTGAATCAGTATTGGTAAGTAACGTAGTTGGTAATTCGATATTTGCTGAACATCTTTTTGGGCAACATTTACAAGATTGTTGGTGTATCGGCAAGTTGCAGCAATCAATAGTTGTATTACAAGCAGCGGGGCAACAATAACAGTTACGCAATGAACGAGGTAAGTGACAACATGATGGAGCGAATATCGAGCCTACAGGTGGTGGCACGTTAAGTGCACATGCACTGGGGCAGCAGGCACAATCAATAAAAGGTAGTGGAAGATGGCAACAGTGTGGTGGTAATGGACGGAGAGGTGGCAGTACTGGTATGAAATGAGGAGGGCGTAGAGGAGGAGGAGGAGGAGGTGGTGGTGGCGGTGGTAATAATAACGGTGGTGGTACAAATAGCGGCGGATGCTTAGGTGGTAGAGGATAAAGAAACGGGCATGCACTAGGACAGCAATGGCAGTTTTGTATAGGTCTAGGCAAACTACAGCAGCTCTTTATGTTAGGAAATCGAGGAATACATGCAGCTGGGCAGCAATCACATCTTTGTAAGCTTCTTGGCAAAAGACAGCAATCCACGTCTATAAAGGTTCTCCATAAAACATCGCGAATTCGGTCTTTAACGTTTCCATCAACTTCATCGTCTTCATTGCTTGTGTTAGCTGGAATAAGAAACAAATAGTTGTAAATATTCGTATTGACAGAGATCAATAAACAAATTAACTTAATTATTTGATGAAATAATGAAAAGGAAAGACGAAAAAGTTGTGCAAGTAGGAACGGTTAAATATTCAAGTGTTCGTAGCAAATGTATAACTGATCTACTAATATTAAAAGGTAGTAAACAAAAAATAGGAAAATCGGAATTATTTTCAGGTAATACAAAAATATTTCTCGACTACGCTAGAAACAAGAGTGCAGTTTGTTTTTTTTTTGTTATTTTTATGCATTATATTTCTTGGTCAATATTTCAAGTGCTTACCCACTATTACTTTCATAAGTCAACAGTTAATAAGTAGTTAAGACTCTGTATGTACATATATGTATTATCTATTTTATTTTTTCGTATGACCTCTAAAGATCAAGTAGGAAATAAATGATAACCGCTATTCATCAATTTATTCCTAATTTTTATTATTTATCAGTATTTCCCTAAGTTTTTGTAGTGTATGTATTATTAATTTTACAAAAAAGCTGTTGCAAAAAGTAGCTATAATTTTTGCTTTTTGACCGTTTTGAAGTTGAAAATAAAGTTTCCAGTGGTGTATCCACTGGCAAGTAAACGAATGTACGGAGGTGGTTCAATTTTTTAGCGGAAAAGGTATCTGCATTGATCTGAGCATTCGTAATAGATGTACGTATTATCAGATCCAAAAACACCCTGATTTTGAAGCCTCTTACGCCTAGCTCTGTTTCACCCTGCTAACTTGGTTTTTAGTTCGAAAGGAGCCTGATTTGTATTCGAAAGATGAGTTAACGAATGGAAATATATCCAATCGAGACAAAAAGTGTAAAAATCTACATACGTCTCAGATATTAAAAATGTAACGCAACAGAAAAGAAACTTCTATGCATTGTACATTAATTAAGATTGAACGAGTCGATGAAGACATAGAGAACGTTAACAATCTTTGGTTTAAAGCAGTTTTTCTAGGCTAACGAGCAGAAAGGTATAAAAAGGTAGATGTTACTGTTTTCGTTTTCTTTGTAAAAAAATAATTACTGTATTCACCTCTCTTTGGCGGATTTAAATTTTTTTCGTGCAGCTATGGAGATCAATATGAACAAGATAAGAACCATACATGCAAGAAAGAAATCTTTATAAGAAGAAAAAGGAAATAAAAACCACCTACTACCGAATGCAAAAGTTCTGAGCTCTGAGTTTGAACGCGCATAGCAAAAAAAACTAACCACTGAGATTAATTTACACAAAAACAGTTAGGTAGACAATTTAAAAAAACAACAAATACGTTAAGAAACTACATATATTCATTAATTAATTAATAATTAATTCTTTATAGAATTATTTATTAATTAATTCGTCAATATTTTCAAAATAATTTTTAAACAATTATTTATTAATTAATTCGTGAATAGTTTCCAGATTTGTTGTCGTATTTGTTGTTATATTAACAAAATACTGTCTTTTGTAAAAAAAAAACTTTGATTAAGGCACCAGAACACCAGAATGCATTACCCTGTATTTCAAAGAATAACTTGAGAAATAATACATATATAAAATTACAGAAATAACAATACCCCAGATACAAACAACACTATTAGCTACTAGCATTTAATAGTACATTCAATTCTGTCAAGTAGTTATTGAAAGATTAATTATTAATGACATGCTTTACTTCAAAACTCTTAAAAAATCGGACTTTTCGTAACAATATTCGCAAAAAATTCAAAAACCAAAAATCAGATAATTTTACAAATTTATTACCTTATATCAAAATAAATTGTCTATCTAACTGTTTTTGGTTGAATTAGTTTGAGCGATTAGATTTTTGCTGCATTAAAAAACTCGGGTCTCGGAACTTTTAAATTTGGTAGTAGTAAGAAATTTGCCACTGGCCTTTGTAGCGAATATTTTTGATATATATTCATAAGATTAAAGCGCATGTGAATAAAAAACTCGATAAGACGAGAAGAATAAAAACCGACGCATATATGAGACTTCGAACTTTTTCACTTTAAAGTTTATTTATCGTATAAAAAGGTGTTTTGTAATAATTACATTTGATTTAATACGTTAGCTCCCCCCCCCCTATATTTAATACTGACCCACTTTTTATTTACCTATTTTTCTACCTTTTCTTATCTATTTTATACACCAATATTTTGTTCACATAATATAGATGTAATACCACCCCTCCCCCATGCACATTATAATTTTTTACCTCTTTATTAAGATAAACAATATTTTAAAATTATCCCCTCCCGAAAGAAAATCCTGGCTACGGGCCTGTGCGCAAGTTAAAAAGATGACGATAAGAAAAAAGAAGAGAATAAGGACTGCGTTCCGTGATAAGGAATTCACCAGTGACCTTGTAGCAAATATCCCTAACATCACAGATGTTCATGCAATAGTTACGCAAATGGAAGAAATGTCGATAAGAAGAAAAGAAGAGAATAAGGATAAAGGAATCTACAAGCGGCCTTTGTAACAAATTAATATTCTTAAGAGCATAAAACGCGACCACACTTTAAATTAATTAATCTTATCGTATTCCTTATGCTATTTCTCAGAAATATATAGTAAAGAATAGATTTCGCTTTGTTTATCCTACCGTACGTTACTCGATCGAACAGAGAAGGGCACTCGACTGCAAGCGGTAACGCGCGTCAACCAAAGCCCGCACGCCGGCCACGAAATACTAGATACGAAAAACACAAACAGTTGCCCAACTATATTATTATAAGAAATGAGCGACGTTATTATTTTGATGTTATATGGACGATTGTAAATTTTAACCACATTACAAATGCACATCTATATAGAGTTTGTTTATATATGTCGTTTAATCAGTACTAGCTTTTTCATTCTTCCTTTCAATATGCGTACCCTCCCTTCCGGTGTTATTCCTTCTTGAAGAACTTTTGAAAATGGCCATTTTGTGTACACATTTGGCGGCTTTTTGAGGGGAATTATTGGCGGTTTCGGATAGCTCCTGTGATCACTGAGATCAAGAGAATACGACGCGGTAGATTTTTGCAAAGTTTCTCTAGAGACAAAAAAAAGGAAGAAAAATATGTAAGTATGCAAATCTCTTCCAAATCAAGCGGTTTTTTGAGATTTTGGCCTGTGCTGGTTCTAACATTTAAGATTGCATTATACCAAATTCAATTCGCTGAATGGATTTATTGTAATCGTGAACACCAAATACCTTTCAAAAGATGGATTTTCTACGGTTTTTTAGATATGAATGCATATAAACCTGGTAAAAATAATCGTACCAAAATAAAATTTTGTACAAATATATTAAAGCTATCTGCCGACGACGTTTCTAGCAATAACAGCATTCCGAGGTATAATCAAGAAAATGCAGGAACATCGATTTTAAGCGATTTTTCTAACTAGCTTGGCCAATATCACAGTTTCTTTTGACCGGAACCTTTATTTCTCTGATACTTGTTTCTAACTCATTCAGTGTTATTCAGGTGCCAAAAGTCAGTTTTGTAATTGACCACTTGGTCTTGTACAATTAAAGCTGAAACATGTTTCGTTATAGGGTTAGCCAATTTGTAACAATAAATTCTCAAAAACTCAAATCCACGCATGGCATCAATTTGTAAACTCAAGATATAAATAACTTATCCTTACGTAATAAATTACGTTTAAGTACCGAAGGAAACTACTTATTCAAATTACTTTCAGGTGTCGTGGGTGTTAATCACAAAGGCGCACTAATGTGAGATTAAATAGGGAAATAAATAATTAACATTATAAAGGGCGCCACAAAAATTGTTTGTTATTGTTGTTTAAAAAATTTGGACAAAGAAATTTGTCTTATCTATAGTTATGAACGATTGACTGCAAACAATTTGTTATGCCATCTATAGCAAGTGGTAGATTATGTTTAACTTTCGCTTTTTAAATAAAGTGGATTGGTTTCAAGTAGTTGAAAATAAAGTATAAGACGTATAAAGTACGGCAAATATGCCCGTTACTTCATTCTAAAATAACAAAGTTTTATTACTACTTCACTAGAAAATAAGGACAAGGACGTCAATGTTTTTCGAAAATTTGACAATAACTTAACGAGCAGAATTCATTTATTTCGTGTGTTTGTTTTAAAATGTATTGTCTGTATTTTTGCATTGAAATAAATGACATTTTATTATTTATTACTATTAACTATGTACTATATTTAACAAAATAATTTATACACAATGGATTCAAGGATTCTTCAAGATTCAAAGGGCCAGATTTTGCCACAAGTTTTTTGTGGTGACATCGGCATTCAATTAACTAAAATAATTAAAGTACAACTTCTAGACGAAAGATAGATGTGTTTAACTCCCACTTAAAGGTTTAAGCCGTAAACATAACGACACGGTACGGTTACATAACTACTAGAAACATGCGAATAGTGAAAGCTACCCTATCTCGATCAAGCTGCCACTGAACTACCTCCTATAAATAAAAAAAAATAAAAATATACCCCACAACATGCAGTTTAAAAGAAAGAGCTTTACGGAAGTTTCAAAAACATTTTGTTTATCATAACCAAATGTTTTTATAACAGATCTGAAATCTGTAGGATTTACCTCTAATATTTTATCGAGAAATGCAAGCAGGTACAGGTTATTGCGATAAAGCTTAGTTTTAACTAAATAAAATCCAATCCTTAGTGTAATTATGCTTAGTAAAATATAAAATATGATTCCGAAGACGATATATCCTTTTGTAATCATTTATATTTAAAATATTTGGCTCAAGATAAACACACTGTATGCTTGAAAGAGAATTCTAAATTACTGTCCAATTTGATACGAAAGGTTTATTATCATGCTTTAACCTTGCAAATGAAGCATTCGGGCGAATTTGAATGGAACTAGTGTAATTTAATACTGTCTATGATGCATTTCGAGGCATGCAGGCACGGGAAAACACAAGTATTTAAAATGTTAGGTATTAAAAGGAATTAAATTTCTAAATGAGTAAAACAATTTTTTTTATACTCTCAGTCTATGTTGTACAAAAACATATTATTAATTGTATAGTTTGAATTGAACATTTTACAGCACATTACACCCCATGATGATAGACAATGGAAGAAACATTTAACAACTAAAATTTTAAAAAATAAATAGCAACAATATTGCTTTAATAAAATGAACTTGGGGGCCTCTTGTGCCTGGGGGACCCAGGCAATTGCACCGGCCGGACCGGCGGTAGTTACACCACTGAGTTTATTACTACCACATGAAAAAATGTTTATTAAATGAAAAATATTTAATTATTTATGTTTTTGAATTTTCTCAGGCGTAAATGTAATAATATGATTTTAATTGATGATTATAAATTAAAATGTAAAGTTTAATTGTTTGGGTTGGTACAAGGTAGAGACTATAACAAATTGTGAGTAGATTTAATTGATATAATTGATAAGACACAACAACAAAATAGTTATGTCTGTATTAAGGGGGTGGTTTGTAAATACTAAGTCTGATAATATGAATGATATCTTTTTTTATTGTTATTGATATATGATCCGTGATCATGGTCATTATATCTATAATCTGCGTATTATCTACTTCATTTTTAATTTATACATCTTCTTATCTTCATAGAGTAACTGCTTGATAGTGTGTCGTACCCGTAATTAAAATTTAATTAAATACCATATAAACATGCAACTTATTAATATATATTTTTTTAAATAAGGTCAAGGATCCCATTAATTCCTCCTAATCACTCCTCTATAACAAATAAAATGCATTAACTTCATTTTGTATAACTAAGATGTTACCTGACTTTTAATTAATACCCATATAAACGGGGTTACTTTGTTATTATAAATGTTATCGGCCCACATACAAATGATTATTTCCGCAATTAAAGCTAGGTACAATAATAAAAACGTTGTGTTATTGGAAAATTGGCCCTGTCTCTTAATTATTTTTATGTGAATTTCTTAACCTTCAAGATGAGCTAGAAGAAAATGCGTAGTCAAATCGATTTTCCGCTTGAGACATTGATTTGGGTGAAATTTCTGAAAGTAATAGTGGGCAATATAATTTAAAGAATTGAAATTTATTTTTTAATACATACGCACAAAACAACTCTTAGATGGTATGAAATATTCATAAGGATAATTCAAGAGAACTCTTCAAGCTCTTCTGAGTTCCTCAAAAAAACAAAGTGGGGAGGAAAATTTATTAACAATTCTAGGATTATAAGTTAAAATATATAAAGATTTGATACAACTCGATTTAATTTTACAAATACAGGGCACAGACTATCTTAGCTTAGCTTGGATAACGAAACTCCCAAGAAAAACAGGGTGCTCCTAATTCAGTAATACGTACAAGTAATGAATAAATAAATAAAATATGCCATTGGAGGTTGAAATAAGACGTAACGTGAAGACTCAAATAGGAAGAAAGCTTAATAATTAAATGATATGATAAATATTAATCATAATTAACATGATAAAAATGATTACTTGAATCTAAACTAAATCTACACCTACTATACTACAAGAGCAGAATATTCATTTGAAGGAAAAGCTCAAAATTTGTTCCATTTTAGCGTGCAATTTAAACTAAGGTTATATGATTATTAAATTTATAACTAATTAAATTAATGCAAATTTTACTACTTTACTATTTTAGTTTGGTTTTATATAATGTAATAAATTAGCATGATCAATAATAAAATTATAGGCCAATATAATCAACTTAGTATCAAAATATACGATTTTTCTTAAAGAACGAGGATGCTTTAAGTAGTAGTTAACAGGGTTAAATGAGACAAAATCCTTCTAAAAGATAGCTTTATTGTTGTAACCAAAAATTCAATAACTATGCGGAAAAAACATTAATACCAACTTTACCCAATGATTTAAGTAGCAGGTCTGATTACAATATTTCCACTTCTATTTTCAATTATCTAAGATTGACCTACAAATAATTCTGATTTGAATGCTACTGAAAATGTATGAGATCTAAGCAAAATGTATTGTTTTCATACGGGAGTAAGGAATATACGGGAGTAAGAGATATTAGCAATGTTTTATAAAAAAAAAGAAGGGCACGATTTATTTTACACTCACATTGACCGCTACATGATTCCGTGACAGTTAAGGCTTTATGATTATGGAGCTAGTTGACCTGGTAAACGACAAATGTATTTTTCTTTTCAAACTTTTGCTAGATCATAAACAAATTTATGATTATTACGGTATATATTTCATTTGAATCTAGATTTGAATTCCACAAATAAAAAGTAAAAATCCTGGAAAATTTAATACTCAAAAATAAAATTAAACTAGATGAGATGAATGAATGAATGTAAATCTTTTTTAAAGCTTTATACTAGGCAATTGTTACTTGTGTATGCTCCTTTCTAGCAAAACAATTGATGCAAGTAAAAATGTTGCGGTCAACGTGAGTGTAAAATATATGGAGCAAGAGTAAATAGCGCACCCATTTTTATTTTACAGAACCGTTCCTAATATCCCTCACAATCTTTAAGATGATTAAATATCGCGCAAAGAAAATTACGATTAAGTAGTTTCTAATAATTAAAAAGTTAGACTTTATAAAAATGAAATAATATCATAAAATTCAAGGTTAACGTGTTTAATTGTCAGATAAGTCTTAAGTAAATTTTGTCTGAAATAAAATAATTGGAATCGTTTTAAACAATTTAGTTTAAACGTTTGTAATACTCCTAGTGGGCTAAACTAAATTTATTTAATTTTTATTTTTGAAACGGTTAAAAATTTAATAACAGTAATTTAAGTTTGACGTTGACATAAATTCATTTTTAGAAATCATATTTTAACAAAATTTTCATATTTTCATATCACCAACAGTATTTAAATAAACCTTTATAATTGTAGTTATATGTATTCCCATATTAGAGAAATTTAACTATAAAGTGCAAAATTATGAATAATATTCTTAAACAAGCTGGTACTTACAGGAAACCATAGTTCTACTCGAATAAGCCAATCTTTCAATTTTCCCATGACCAAAATGAATTCTAATGTGAAGTTACCTTAGCCAAGCTTTGAGTAGTTCAGCCGTGGTAAGCAAATTAAGAATTTAACAAGAGTATTTAACTTTTATGCACAGTTTGTCGGGTTGTGATAGCAAATGATAAATTTTGATTGTTATACTTTCATGGGGAATACGTTACGTTTTCATCCTTGAAAGCAGATTATTTTGTAAAATTGACAAGCGAACCAATGACTGGGGGCTGTTTGTTAATGTTACAGGTTAAAATGGATATTAAATACATAAATCGTTGTCTTTTGTTTACGTACCTCCAATTACTTCGGTAAAGTATTCCAATTTTTTTTCTGTAAAGTTCACATCACCCACAGAATGCAATGTGATAATAAAAATAAATATAGATTATAAATAAATATAAGTAGTAAATAAATTTTACGATCATGTTTCATTATTTTAGCGCCTACGCACCAGTAAACGTAAAACATAAAACATAAACGTAAATACTCGTATATAAAAAATATTCATATTCTATATATATAAGAAATAGTTGTTACCAATCTGGATGGCTTGCTTTTAGAGACTTTTGATTTCTTCAAATATTGCTCGTTGTTTCGTTTTGATGTTTTTGCTCGTTGATGCTTTATTATTTAAATACATAATAATAATAATGTAGAGACAGCTTACGAATTTTTAGATGTAGAAACTCGTTCTTATTTATGTATTTTTATTGTTTTTCTAAAATTTAGATAGGTAAATAGCTGTATTTTAATATAAACTGTTTATACAAAAATGTAACTGTAACTAAATTAAGAGTAAATTGGTTTCAAGTTTCATTCATCAATACCTCGCGTGGTATCCGCTATAATAAATTAATTATAACCGCAGAAATTTTCACTGCGCCCACAATTTATCTGGATTTTATTTGGAAAATTAAATACAGGATTCATAACGAAAAGAAATTCAATATAAATCTGTCTTAATATGATCAATAATTTTTTTTGTATCGAATTGTAAGAAATGTAAGTATACGCCAAAAAACCATTATTGCATTTTGATCATAAGAATTAGTAGCACACACATAAAGAGATCTTCTCATACCTTATATATCTTGCCCTGATGATAGTACTACTAATCATAAGCAACTGTGAAATACTGAACGTCTAATAGAAAACTATATGCACAAAATTTATCTATGGTATGATTCGAAATTACCATCTCAAAAAATCAAAGAAAAGAAGAACAAGGTAGGAAGAAGATAATTAGATTAAAAGGGTAAGAAAATAGAAGGAAATACAGAAATGAATTAACTACTATAATAAATGGGATAAGAGAAAGTGAAATAAAGGGAAAAGTGGTTTGACATGGAATACATACTAGAACTAGAAAAACGAAAACAATAAGAATAAAATTGTTGGAAGTAGAAAGAAGTGAGGCGAAGATTACCTACAGTGAGCAAAGAAAAAGAACCAAAAAGCTGTCAAGAGAGAAGAAAAGGAAATTCCTTGAAAAAAAGATAAACTTAATACAAGATGATTATAAGAATAAAGAAATAAAAACCTGTACCAAGAAGTAAAAAAGCGAAACAAGGCTCAGTCAAAAACTGTGTTTTCTAAAATAAAGGATGGGCAGTTGGTAGCAAAAGACAAGAAAATTCAAGAATCTTAGAAGGAGAAGAAAAAATGAAATATTAGAAGAACAGTTTGTGGCAGATATAGAATTGCAAAGAGTAGAAAAAGGATGAAAAAGTATTAAAGCAATATTAACAGAAAAATAAATAATTTGCACATTGAAAAATAGTCAGTCCGCAGGTAACGACGTAATTACTTCAGAAAAATGTTCAAATATGGAGGAGAACTAATGCTAGAAATACATAAACTAATAGAAAAACTATGGATGCAGGAAGAAATACACCAAGAATGGAAGGAAGCAATACTACACCCCATACATAAAAGGGAAGTTGAACATGATATATAAAATCTTATTAACACACATAAACAAATTAACATCTTAAAAATGAAAACAGCCAGTTGGCGAGTATCAATACGGTTTTATAAAAAGTAGATCAGTAGTGACCCAGATCTTTATCTTAAGAAAATTGCAATTGGAAAGTTATGAATATAGGACCCCGCCCGAAGAAAGGGTGCTTATGCCTAAAAAAAAACCCTATTGCCAAACTTTAAATGAGCTTTTCTCACTTGACTTGATTTTAGGCATAAGCACCCTTTTCTTCGGGCTCGGTCGCATATGGTAAAAAACTTTACTTGTGATTTTCATCGGCTTTAAAAACATATACGACAAATTTTTTAAGGTTCTAGAAGAATTATAAATAAATCCAAAACTAGTTACTATGATAAAAATGACTAACTAATGTAAGAATACATGAAAAGCTAAGTGAGATACTTAATTGAGATGAGAAAAGGATTAAGGTAGGGGGACCCTTTGTCTTACTATCTATTAAACCTTGTATTGGGAACAACAAGAAGTATCAAGGAACTGCAGGAAGAAATACTAAGATTAGATGAACCAGCGCAAAAAAATGTGATTACAGATTGATGAAAAGGAAACGAAGTATGTGGACCGTACTTGGACAGAAAAAGATTTAAAAGAAAATAAGAGTGTTAAATCCAACAAGTAACAATCGAAGAACATACATTTTGCAGAAGTTGAGAAATTCATGTATTTGGAAACAACATTCAAAGAAGGCCAAGTATACAAGAAAGAATTATAGCATGAAATCGTTGTATCGGTGCGTTACATAAACGATTAAGAAGTAAAATAATATGAATAATAAGGACTATAAGTGCGGGTTTATAAAACAATAATTAAACCTATGGTAATATATGCTAGTGAGGGTTGAGGGTATGGGAGAGGAAACTGATGAGAAAAGTTTTTGGAGGAAAGAAAGTCAACCACCAATGCGAAAAATAATCAAAAACTTAAAGAATCCTACAAGAGATCAAATGTAATAACAGTCGTGGAGGCACCAAGATTGAGATGGCTTGGTCATATTTCAACAATGAATCGAGATAGAATCCCTAAAAGTATAATGGAGAGCGGCAGGGCAGCTGCAGAAGATAGGTGCATAAAAACTTGAGACAGGCTGGGATTGAGAATTGGCAAAACAAAACAAGAAAGAATAAAAAACAGTTGTTAAACAAACTGTGAGCCTACTAGGTCTATAAAGTTAAAATGTATGATATGCAATTTCTGCGACATAGGAATAAAAAAAATATACGGAGACTTTAACACACTGTATCCCAGTAACTGAACAGAATCCACTACAAATAGTATCTTTACCTCTGCGGTAGGGATTTATAAGCAGAGGTTTTCTGAATTTCAAAGATGGACGAATCCATGCTGATAAAGCTAAAGTAATACGAAGTCTGCTCAAAGTACAATAAAACTTTAACAACAAAACATTTAACAATCGATACTCTTTCATCTTTAAGCTAGGTATTCTATAGTATTATGCCTAAAACGAGTACGTACATAGTACAGCGAGCGATTTATTTAAAAAACTTGCGGTCTGCCTGGCTTCTTGGCCGACAATTTCGCTCGTTTGGACTACGAGATACACGCACGGTATAATTTAAAAGAAACGCTGGTAATATTTCAACTATTTGAATTGTGTGATATGTAAGAGAAGGCGTGATATTGTTTTCATTTTTTGTATTTTTGTAGTTTGTAGGTTTAGGCTTAAATGGAACATGGGCATAATAAAGCTACAAAAAGAAGAATTGGGCACTATAGAACACAAACAATTAACAACAAACATTAACAAGTATAGAAAATATAAATATGTAATAAAATTTTTTATTAAGGGTATAGGTCAATAATAGTATATTAAAGTATTAGTTTCATAAGACACGTTTTTAGCGCAGGCGTCCGAGTTTAGAAAACGACCCGCGTAGCGAGGAGTTTTCTAAATTAGACAAGTGCGCTAAAACGTCTTATGAAATGAATACTTTATACTATTTTTTCTATTTGCGTTAGTTTGTTATTAAATAATTAAAAAACACTTAGTTTTAAATAAAATTTGTTAGGGATATTTTGGTAAGTAGCATAACAGTTGGCAACACTAGAAATTATTGAATTGTTTTTTACATAACCTAGCTTAATCCGCGCGACGTAGAAATTCCCATTCTTATCTCCTATACACAAAGCCCTAGCGGGTTACTAGCGTAGTGGGCCACTACCAAGCAGTAAGACCTCGTTCACATTTGCCATACGTACTGTTGAAAATTATTATAAATTCAAAGTAGAATGTATGCCAATATATTTGTGACAGAAATAATTGCTACTTAATGAATTAAAAACTTGGATGAAATAAGAATAATTGTATTTCATTTTATAGAATAAATACCTTATTTGTCAAAGAAACTAATGAGGTATAAATTCAATATTATTTTCAGCAAAGAATGATTTTTGTTAACAAAAATAATTATTCATTGGATCTTTTGGATATTATAACTTATAAGGTAAAGATATATAATTTTATAAAACTGAATTTTATTACGTTAAGTTTATCGTGAGCTATTGTACATACACAACACAATGCATGACAGTATCAAAATTTACAATTTCGTTAATAATAAAGTAAAAACCGTTACGTCCTTAACAGGGCTATTTATTATTCGGCGCATTTATGCGGCCTGCAAGACTAGTTTTGCAAGCGTTGCATTCCAGTTATAAGCGTTCACTGCGTAAATAACCCAAATAACAAAATCTGGCTATACCAAATGCAGACTGCGTGTTAATAATTTAGATCGCAAAATTGACTATAAAAACGTAAACAATCACAACAAAACAAATACAATAAATTTTAAAACAGATATTGGTAATTTAAGCATTGTATACAATCTTCTAATTAATCATAATTATAAAAATATTAACAATAACTAATAATAATTTAACTTATTAGTTATTATTAATCAAAAACAAAAATACAAATCTAGAAACTTAGGATATTCTTTGACAACCAATATTAAAACAAAATTCTCTCTCAAATTTAAACTTTTGAGGTATATGTAAAATCAAAATTTATATATTATATTTTTTCCATTTTATTGTTTTCTATCGTTAATGTTTTGTAGTTTTTGAGGTTTATGTCTTTGTAAAGTCTTGTTATTCCTTCTATTTCTAGTAAGTAAGTTTTTCTTTTTATTTACAATTTGCTTAGCTTGTACTTTTTAGAGCCCCGAAGATGTAGATACTTTTCTACGAAATATTGGCCATAGAAATTAAAATAGAATAAAAAGAATAAAACATTTTTATTGACCTATACCCTTAATAAAAAAATTTATTACATAATTAAAGGTCATTAAACATTTCTATTAATATAAATATGTCTATCGGAAAGAATATATCAATTTAAACAAAAAGAGAAAAAATCTTCCCACAAAAGATTTAGAATCAAATAAAGCAAAAAAAAATAGAAAAAGTAAGGAAAAAAAATTGAATTGGAAAATACAAAACCAGAACGAAGAGACACAAGAAAATGTGTTCCAAACATTTCAGTCTTGTGATAAATCGTTGAAAAAGCGTAGAAATGCCCTACCAACATATCCAAAGATGGAAGATGTGGAGCGAGAGATGGAAAATCAATTTTAATTAAAAAAAAGTAGTTTTAAGAAAAGCTGTTGTATTTAAATGATTTCAAATATTATGTAGAATGTTCTACACGCGTTTCAGTTTCTTAGACCTTTATCAAGAGCTTGCATAAAAGCAACTAAGTTGCTTTCAGGCAAGCGAAAATTCTGAATGGCATCTTTAAGCACCAATTTAATCTCCAAGATTGTATAGAAGCAGTGGCAGAAAGTATTTGGAACGATCGTTGGAACCCTGGTTCAATTATAAGAGTCGTTGCATAAATTTAAAATCCGTTTATTTATCACCGATTTGCTAAAATAATTATAAGAGGCAACAGTTTGCCAATGATAAAAATAATCTTCTAATAAAGACGCCGTTTTGCACATTGATTTTACAAAAAACGATGCTCTTATTATTCAAGATGAGATCCAAAGTACACATTGGCTGTGTTTTTTGCATATATGTAGTAAGAAACCTGCAAGAGACGGTTCAAACTGTACCATTAACGGAATATTAAATTAATTACCGATGTAGTAATGACGGATGTGCAACGCAGTTTAAGAATAAGTTCATATTATCCGACTTATGTTTAATAAAAGAAGACTCTGGGATGGATGTATAATGGAGTTCTTTGTTACCTCTTAAATGAAAGAGGCTATTGATAGAGTTGGCGGCACAGTAATATGATTACTAAAATATGGAAAGAAGTATGACCCATGCTTAGTTTATAGAAAATAACTGCACGTATGTTTCATCGGTTAACGTTGACTGTTTATGATTTTTTAAAACAGTTTTTTAAAAAGCATTTGAAATTAATAAAATACACTGTTTTTGGACTGGCAATATACGAGTGGTGTCAGTGTATCACTCGTGTTACAAGGGTCGTGGGTTTGAGTCCCACTTGGGTCGCCAGGATTTTTCTAGTAGAAAAACCTCGCCGCCTTTATGGGTGTATGTATATGTAAACTTGTGATGCATGTTAAACCCCAGACATATGAGCTTAGCTGTTGGATTTTTTTTATTACTTTTAACTTACTACATAGTATATTTTCATTTATATACTATATAATATTTTTATGCTAATAAAAAGAATTCTTAGGGCCGGCGGTGGACGAGTGGTGTTAGTGCATCACTCGTGTTCCAAGGGTCGTGGGTTCGAATCTCACTTGGGGCGGCGGGATTTTTCTAATTGGAAAATTCCGTCACCTCAACTATGGCTGTGTGTATTCGTGTTGCATGTTAGATGGGGGACAGATGACCTTAGATGTTGGTTCCCCCGTAGTGTAGGCGTCAAATAAAAAAAAAAAAAAAAAAAAAAAAGAATTCTTATTTTATGTAAGCTTCTCACATAGATGAAGATTTTACAATAAAAAATAATTGCAGTCTATAAAAAAATTATCAAAAAATTAAATAAATTGTCCCACCCCGTCTGGGGTAATTGACTTTGACTATAAGTTTTTATTTGTTTATTAATTATTGTAATTATATTTTATTTTTGTAACTGTATTGTTTGTTATGTAAAGTTTTAAAATAAGTATTTAAAGTAGATATACTCCTAATGCCTTTTAACAGATTAGCCTTACAGTTTCTAAAGCATTCTATTTGTAGATAATGTTGAATGAATTATTATTATTCGTCAATATTGGATTGTGGATTCGCCTTAAAAACTGTTAAAAACAAAATAAATCCAGGTATCATTATTACTGACGACCAAAATTGTTTCTGTTATTATTTCTGCTACTGTAAAAGAAATTGTAATCTTAGTAAGATTAATCTTAACTTTAACCAATGAAGTTCCAAATTCCAAATAAAATCACACATTAGCCCTAGGATATTAAATCTTTAATTTCTGCAAGCTATGCTTTATACATATTTTATCTGCAAATAAACATACATTAGGTGAAACTTAAAACAATTTCTTATGGAGGTGTACCTAAAAATAAAAATAATAAAATAAATACAAACACATTTTGAATATGTCAGTTTATTTATTATTTTGGAATAAGCTCTTTCAGATAGCAAAAGTATCATTTCAGAAAACTGTTTTTTCAAAGTTATGGTGTGTAATTTAAAACTACGAAAATTTGTCACTATGAAGAACTGTGAAATCTAATTTTATTTAAAATTGTTTTTAATTTCAAATTGAAAATTAGCTTGTATAAAACTTATTTAAACTTTAAACAAATTGAGGATTTTAATACAAAAATATTAATAAGCTAGCTTTTACTGCATAACACAACTTAATAATATTAATCTAATACACTTTAACGTAAATTAACTAAATAACAAAAAATATCATTAAGAAAATAAATAAAATAGAATATTATTACCTCTTTTAAACCTCCCGTGCAACGAACTAACACAATATACAAAATAAAATAACAATAAACTAATGTAGAGTACGACAGCACTGGTTAATTTCATACTGAACGACACGTAAAAATTAATTAAATAATTTACTAACCGGCATTATATTAGGCATTTAAAACTATTTTACGACTTTTGCCATGCAACATAAAAAATGTCCGAACTGATTTTAGGACCAAACCTAATTTGATAATGGCCAGATAGGTTAACAACAGTTTATATCTTAATGCAAATTTTGATATGGATGCAAATCTGAAGGAGTAATGCGATATTGGACCATTGTAAATATTGCATTTTATTTTTATATTATTAATTTTAAATTAATTATACTGAACTTTTAACTATGTGTGGTACACTTTACTGGTCGCCTTTGTTTTTATTTGATTTTAATTAGCATTAATTCATCAAACTTTAAAGTGTTTAAATAAATATTTTATATGTATATATTAACATGTGATAAGTTCTAATTTCTTACAATGGGAGTATGGGACAAGCCCAATCGATATCATTAACTGCCTACATGTAGAAGGAATAATTGTAGATTAATGAAAATTGTAATGAGTGGTCAGATGAACCTTTCATGCATTAAAAAAATTAGCAAATTAAGAAAAATTAATTTCACTGACCGACAAAAATTTACTTTCTTCTCTTCTCATAGTATTTTTGCTCTGATTTCAAATCCGTTTGGCAAATGTGCGGGACGGGAGTTTCCAGTAAAATTCATTTTCCGAAATTTTGTTATGATACAAGCAATGTAATACATGTACACAGTGACACGCTTAAAATTCACATTTAATAAGTTTCCTGCTGTATTATCTTCAGTGACGTCTCGTTTAAGTGTCCAGCAGTAATCTGCACTATTTTAGGTTATGGTTTCCTTGGTAGCGTATTTCATCGTTGAGATATCCTGGTAGAAGCGTTCACCATATACAGTCACTTTCGAGACCAGGATTTTCAAGAAATAATTACCAAATGCGAACCAAAAATGTGTTATCAAATTCATATTGCATCGCAGTGCTCGGTAGTTTTTAAGAATTTTAATAACCAATTCTGTATAAATAATACAAAAATTATTTGTTCATCTCAAAGTGGGTTCTGATTTATAAATAAAATAAAATCAATGGAGTAAACCTTTGACGTTAACCCACAAAATTAATGGTATGTGTGTAATTCATAAACAACACTCCAGGAGTGGCTGTTTCGAATTTCTTGACTCTCATCATCTGGAGGTAGTCGTTTGTAAATTACACATACACACCACCCGGGTTTATACACAAACCCAAAAATAACATTAATATAGAAATATAAATTCAGTGAATATTATAATCCTCATTAGTGAATACTATTTTCACATTATATCCAGGATTATTAGGATCCGTTGCTGAGACTAGATATATTTACAGAATAGGAAAAGATTTCACTATGTTATCGAGGTCTTTGTGCAGATTTAGTTTCTGCGTAGGTGCGTAGGTACTCATATTTTCCTTCTTATACTTGTTTAATTTATTTATCCTATTAGGACAAAGGTAACAACATTCACAATGATTCTTATGTTATCTCCATAACATTGGTATGCCAAAGGATTATCACTTTGTCAGACCACCTATTAATGATGGCATTAGATGTTTCGAACATGTTGAGTATATTATATACGAAACTTACAGTTAATTTTGGTATTTTCGCCATAGTTAGAAGTACAGTTCGTAAGCATGAGCAAGAAAGAGAGCAGGATGTTACGGGCTGCTTGAGTGATATGACAGATATACGGAAACGTTTTTAATTTTCTTCTGTATGTACTGTATATATAGAAATATATTGTATTCCAACATGTAACCAGTCGTTTGGCTTTTTATTTTTCGCCGTACTACATCTTTTCATAAATTATCAAACATTATAAATTAATTTATGACTACACTTATATACGTAATACGCACGCCCGTACTTGTTGCGGATTAGAGCACATAATATGACATTGAGTCATTAATTAATGATTGTAGCAGTAATCAGTGTTTGTAACATGATAGAATTGTAATGCTCGATATATTCGATTAAGAGCCTGCACACATGAAGGCGTTTGTCACCGCGTTTGACGCGCGTCACCAAAAACCCTCGAGCGTACACATGTAAGCGCTAAACGCGACGTTTTAAGTGTCAATGTATCATGATTCAGTATTACACATTAATTATGTCAGTAGCACAATGGAATTCGAAGAAGTAACTTGTCTTGTATAATCTTGTATCGCCTTTATAAACAGTATAAAAAACAGAAAATATTGGGTGCACCCTATTTTAAGGGATAAATTAATTAATGGCATGTTCATAACCCTCTATCCCTAACTTAAAGAATATGAATTGAAATTTTTCAATTAATTTAGAATGTCCATTAAATCTTTTGACGATTTGTTGAAATTAATTACGGACGATATTACACCGACTACAAACGCTACGAGGATAGCATTTCAGCAGAAGAAAAACTAGTAATAGACATTAGGTACATGTCATTTTTTATTCAGATAATATTACTATTACGTAATAAATTTATAATGATTTATAACACCACAAGTATATAAATAGGAATAATAATTTACAGGTGTGATTCGGGATAAGTGATTTACATGTACTGACTTTTTTTTATTAAAATTTAAACAAATACAAACTTTCATAAAAAATTTGCTTGAATTGACAAAAGCCCAACTATATCAACACTAACTATTATTAACAGTCTACATCATTTAATTTCTCATTGTTTGCTTGTCGGATACAACTTATTTTTTAGTTACCAATTACTTTTATGTTTTTTTTTCGTTCATAAAAATCCCTGTTTTATTAATATTGTGGAAAATGTTCTTTTATCCTTTTTAAACCAAAAATTCTTTCCAAAAATGGAATTTCACTACTAGTCCCAACACTGTAGAATGCAAAAGCGCGCGTTCATGTGTACGATCCAATACAATTACATGTACCTTGAAACGCGCGTCAAACGCGCGTTAGTATGGGGAATCTCGAGTCGCGCGCCATGACGCGCGACACATAAAAGCGCGCGTTAGCATGTGTACGCTTCTATTACAACCTTATGTTGTCGCTAACGCGCGTTTGCAAACGCGCGTTTCAAAACGCTCCATGTGAACAGGGTCTAACTGCACGCAGTTTGCATTTGAAGTTCTTTGGTGGAGTTATTTGTTTGTATTAATAAATTTGCATAAAACAGTCAGCTCGTTTGAGTGTATACTAACTTCTGTGCCTCGACGAATTGTCTTCAATAAATTTATCGTAGGAGATGTATTCTATAGAAATCTTACCTTGTATTTTCATAATTAGGTAACTAAATCGTTAATGTTCGTATACCCTCTATTAAATTATAGTAGTTGCTATATTACAGTTTTTTTTAGATTAATATTTAAAATGCATCTAAAACCCCCATAAATCTGAATAAAGTATTGAATCATATCACATCTCGATATAGTAATATTCCCGTTCTAAACCGAGCAGCAAACCTAACCGTTTTTACTCTCAGTGAAATGCGTGATGTGACGGATTTGAATGTATCAAATAAATAGTCGGGGGTTTTCTAATACCTTTATTTTATAAACCATCCGACTTCCAATTGACATAAAATTATAAAAATTACAATTGCATTAACAATTCAAAAAATATGACAATGTCTGTTCAGAGCACACTCTATTCGTCTTATTCCATTTTCAACAATTCCTTTAGGATAGGCGGGTTTGTCATTAATTTTTGACGCCTAATTTCATGTTTAAAACGTTAAAGAATGTACCAATCGGTTGGATTTTTGCCTGATTACATCGTTTCCGAAAAACGCTGCAAAATGCGCCCATGTGAGATGATCAACACCATTCTTTCGAAAAGGATTAAATCTATCTTAGTGAATTGTAAAAACTAATATCTTTGAATTTGTTTATTTAACTTTTTTTAATTCACTCCTGAAAATAATAATTTTTTGTTTTGAAGTAGTTTGTCGCATTTCTGTGAAGAATTTTGTAGTTAATATAGAAGTTTTTTGATCACTTTTATTTTAGTACATGACGCAATAACAACAAACCTCCTTTAATCTGTCGGATATTCTTGAGACATAATGCATTGTTTTTCTTGCACACGCTGTTTTTTGAACCAAACATTTTGTCTACCATGATCATGTTGCGTTTTTCAAAAACGCATTTTTTTCCACCTGGAGCTTTGTTTACCTTGGACATGTTGTTTTCTAAACCTAGTATTCAACGTGCAAAGACAACTATAGTGAAAGGAGATTAAGCAGGGAAAAGAATTAAGAAAAAGTCGCAATTCTTTAGCGATACACTGTAAAAAATGAGGTAAAATTACCTTGGGAAAGAGGTAACTTTTCGCTATTATTTGCGGTATTTTTACCCTAAAATTAATTTTACCTATACATTTAGTAGTTTTACTATTTGTGGTAAAATGCCCTGTAATTATGTAAAATTATACAAATATAAGTAATTCTACTACATTGAACTGGTTAAAATCACTATCCATAATATAAATTTACATAACTCAGACAATTTTTTCCTTACAAATGTATAATTGCTCAATAACTTAATTCATTTTTAGTGTAATATTAAAGATAAGATGAACTTGAACAAGAATAGTGTAATTTTACCCTTAATATGTTTTTAACCGTTGAGATGCTATTTCGCTGATCGCACTTGTTTGTGACCTTCGTTTCGTGAAAGAATTCAGGAATCCATTATGAACAGTCCAAATAGGCTTTTTGGGGAATGGTCGGAATGGTGTGTACCATTCTTTTATGATTTCGACGAGGCGTACTCTATCGATACCGAACGAAGTGTTCATTGCTCATTAATATTTTGTTTTTCGTTGTAGTGTAGTGCGGATTTATTAAAGGCAAATATTTACACGTATGACCGAAGATGGGAAGAATTTTATTTTATAGTAGAAGTTAAAAAATAATAATCGGTAAGTACCTATATGTTAAAATTACAAATTTAAACCAATAAAATAAAAATATTTAATTTAATGTTTTTCTAGGATGAATCAAAAATTGAAGAATTCGAAATAAACTAGCATAACTGTAATTGAGAAAGGTACTCGTGTATAATTGTTTATATAATTTATAATTTTTTAATTTTCTAGGTGGAATCGAAACTTTATCTGAATGTCTTTGAGAGACCAAATATTTCCGAAAGCCCCTGAAAAGAAGTTCTGTTAATGTCTTATATTTTATATAAGTACATACGTTCAATAAAAATTACTTTGATTTTATTTTGTTTCATACAATTCCCAGAGGAACGATTGAATTTGCAAGTACTTTCGCAAGTCATCGTTACATTCAAGAAGTACTTTCACATTTGTATTTTAACCCTGAAAAGTACTATTGCCATGAAATATTAACTTTGTCATGTAACTTTACACAGGTTTTTTAATGTTAAAATGTAAAATTACATTGAGATTGTAATTTTAATCTGTAAATTTACTTAAAAAGGAAACATTACAATGCAAACTTAACCTAATGTTGAAATTTTTCACTTCCTATGAAAATTACACTTTGAAGTAAATTTACCCCAAAAAATGGAGGTAACATAGTTGCCTCCATTTTTTAGGGTATAATTCACCGGTAATTTTTTAGAGTGTACCAATTGAGGTATAGAATCAGGAAACAATTATTGGAATATCTTTATTAATAGTTTTTTGTTTTTAATTTGAATTCATAAAGAGAAATTATAAATATCTTAACCGTAACTCAGACCCGTAACCAGATTTTTTCGTGCGGGGGGGGGGGCTAATTTTTAAATATTGTTCATTTCAAGAAAGCGAGGAAATTAATTCGTTCTGCATTTAAGTTGCATATCGCATATATGCTTCGGCGGGTGGGGGTTTTAGGCCCCCTGGATACGTGCCTGCTTTAACTTATCTAGTAGTTAATGAATCATTTACACATCACTTAGTCTATCGCTATCTGGGAAGTTGAACTTAACCTTGAAGCTCCATATAGTTAATGTGTGCACTAAAAGTTTACTAAAAATAGTAAATTCAACTTTTTTTAACCGATTATATACAGGGGAGTCCATCTAACTAGGAGGATGGCACACAATTTAATTGGCAGCCAAAAGCGTGCACGGCAAAACTGGCGAAGCATGTGTACAATCTTGACGCTGTCACTGCACTATTTTTCTAGTTAGATGAACTTCTCGATGAACTCTTTAATAATGTAGAAACGGCCCAATGCTATTACCCCAAACAAATTTCGTATAAGGTGCAAGTTCTAGCGCGCCTACATTTTACGGTACCTTTTGTGCCTCAAAAAAATTAAAAATTAACAATCAATTTTAAAATTTTGCAAAACAAGGAATTTGAGTGAAATGTGTATATCTCAATAAGTGGCAGAAGATGAAATATCAATTCGAACTATTGCTGGGTCTTTCTCCCGAAATCCACAATTTGGATGTGAAAAATTCTCGGAAAAGAAAAATGTTGAAATCTGTTTTTTTAAGAAATAGTATGATTAATTGATTGTATAGAACACATACTGTTGATTAGTAGAGGTTAATGTGAACATTTTCGACCTTTACAGTGTTTAAATCCACGTAAATGATCCAAATTTTTCATCGAATGCATTCAAGGTGAACGCACGTACCTGGCAATCGTTGCGCTTACAAACTGCACACATTTATTTAGAAAGCCGAGTACACATTTAACAAAATTTATAAAATTTTAATATTTATACAATTAATTATTAAAAATAAAAACAAAAAAATGGATCTTCGTTCAGTTAAAATTAAAGAAGTCGTTACTAGCGTTTTCGATGATAAGTGGAAAGCAGATTTAACACCGGCTATAACAAAAGCCGTGAACGACCAAATTTCCATTAAATTACAAGAACAGGAAGCTAAAATTGCAAAACTGGAAAACCAAGTAGCGGCTCTAGAAAAAGAAATAATATTCTTAAGAAAAAGGGACGACAAATGCGAACAATATTCCCGAAGAAACAATCTGTGCTTGTTTGGTTTGCCAGAAGAAGAAGGCGAAGATTTGAAAAAGATTGTTACGGGTCTCCTATCTGGAAAGCTGCATATTAATTTAGTAGCTGAAAACATCGATAGGATTCATCGTATAGGAATTAAAGGTGGTCCACAATACAGACCAGTGATAATCAAATTTGTTTCTTACAGATACCGCTATCTTGTCTACAAAAATAAATATCTTTTAAAAGGAACCAAGCTAACTGTCAGAGAAAATTTAACTAAACAAAGATTGAAACTTTTTAAAATGGCAATTGATAAATTTTCTTTTAAAAATGTGTGGACTACCGATGGAAATACCTTCATAAAAAATCAAAATAGCGTCCATTCGATAAATTGTATTGAAGATATGGAAAACTTAAAAGCCGATAAATAAGTAGCATAAAAAGAAACAGCAACAAATGGGCAGCGATATGCAGGTCAAAACAAAAATTAATACTTTTAATTTATAAGCTTTAAAACTCTTCAAGTCTACTAACTCAACTCTTACCTTTTATAATTATATAATACTTCTTTGTTATCTTACATAATTATTCATATCGAGGGCATCAGATCAGAGGGGCGTATCCGCCAAAATTTTGATCTTCAATTTTTATGTCGTATTGACTTCTGGTATCGACCTGCGTGTTGTCACAAACGGGCGAATGTTTTGTAAGGCCAGATTAATGCCTTACAAAACATACGCCCGTATGTAACAACACGCAGGTCGATACCAGAAATCAATACAACCTAATAAATTGAACATCAGATATTTGGCGGATACGCCCCTCTGATCTGATGCCCTCGATATATTACTTAATTTCTTATGTTAAAATTGTACTATCAAAACTGTGGAGGCTTGCGTACCAAACTACATCAACTATATGTAGAATTTTCTTGTCTGAATTTTGACTTAATATGTATTACAGAGACTTCCTTGGTAGATAACATCAATGATATGGAGCTATTTGATCTATCACTGTATACAGTAGTAAGGGCTGACAGAAACTTGGAACTCGTAAATAAGATCAGGAGTGGTGGAACACTGACAGCAGTGCGAAATGGATCCGGTATAAAAATTAAAAAATCTGTCACTATAAGTGCTGAGTTTGATGCAGTTTGTTTGTTAGTAAAAATACATAAAACACATTTATTTATAGTTTCAGTTTACATTCCGCCAGATTCTAATCTAGAAACGTATAGACATTTTTATGAATTTGTCGAAAGTAATTGCGGCACTAATCTAGATGTAGATAATGTAATCGTAGGAGACTTTAATCTACCAGAAGTATTTCATATAGGAGTAAGTGATAATTTCCATTATTCTGCGAAAACAAAAGATTTTATTGATTTCATTAGCTTTAACTCTTTTAAACAGGTAAACAATATTCATAATGAAAATAATCGATTTCTCGATTTAATTTTAATAAAATTAAATATCGTTATGAAGTACATAAAGAAGATGAAGCAAATTTATTAAATATTGTAGGTACCGCATCACCCTGCATTAGTAGTAACTTTTATTAACAGTCAGAATAATGGAGATTTAGAGCAAGACCAAAAAAGAAACATTGTTCGATATAACTTCAAAAAAGGTGATTTTTATCAATTAGTCTCACTAATAAGAAATGCAGACTGGACAGCTACAGTAACTTGTAATAATGTAAATTCAGCTTTAGATACTTTTTATAACATCATCAATTTAATTTTGGACGATTGTATTCCAAAATCTAGTAATAACAAAAGAAAAAACAAAAGTAAATATCCTACATGGTTTAATAACGAAATAATACAGTTATTACAAGCAAAAAACAGGTATCACAAACTCAAACATCTTTCAGACAATTATTTACAACAATATAAAGAATGCAGACGGAGGTTAAAGTCTCTTAATTCTATTGTTTACCATAATTACTTATCTAATATCGAAACTCATATTATGAATGATACAAACCAATTCTGGAACTATATAAAATATAAAAAAAGAAATAGTAGTTGTGTCACTAATTACACCCACAGAGGTGACAAATTGAACACTGCAGAAGTTGCTGACACATTTGCGAATTATTTTCATTCCGTTTTCTCTACTCAACCTCCTACCTACAATGTTCGAGATTTTGATTGTCAATCCGTTTGTACCAACGATTTGTTTACACTTACTGAATTACTAGAAGTTGATTAAAATAATGCTCTTAAGAATTTAAAACCAAAGAGAGCTGCTGGACCGGATAATATACCGCCATACATACTAAAAGCTTGTGGAGAATGGTTGCAAGTACCTCTTTTGTATATTTATAATTTAGCCTTAAAAACTAATACGTTCCCAGAAAAATGGAAAGAATCCTATATAACGCCGATACACAAGTCTGGTCCCAAAGAAGCTGTCGAAAACTACAGGCCAATTGCTATACTATCCGCTCCAGCAAAACTCTTTGAGCAGATAATTTATTCCAAAGTTTTTTCTCACATCAAACTATACATTACAAGTCATCAACATGGCTTTGTGCCCAAAAAATCAACTACTACTAATTTATTGGAATTTTCAAATGATGTACTCTCCAAATTACAATGTAAAAGACAAGTGGACGTTATATACACTGACTTTCAAAAAGCTTTTGACACCGTTGACCATGACATATGTAACGGTATATTTTTACAAGCTCTGAATAATTGTGGTTTCCTCCACATATTTACAAACATCTTAAGTCCGGTTCTGAAAATTTGAATTCTTTTCATAATGTAAACTTGCGGGAGCATTCGATATAAACATCCCTATAAAATTATTTAAAAAAAGGTTGGTTTCAAATCTTAGAATTATAAAAAATCTCTTTGGTTACTCATATAAGCGTTTGCAGTTTTAGAGGAAAAATCAATACTTGCTGTTGAGTTGCTGTGCTCTGATTGGTTAAGCCAAAACACGCGATTCGTTGATTGGGTACTAACAAAAATCAATACTTGTTTTTGAAGTGAGACTTCGCTATTGGCTAATTTCGATTTGCATCTGGTAATGTATTTCTACGCGAAAAAAGAACCTTGAGTTTTTTAAAGTAAACTTCCGATCGAAATTTCAGAGAAGACAGTTGACTTCGGTCGATATTATAGAATTACCGTTTTACTTTAGTTAATTAGAATTAAAGAAAATTCTAGATCTAGTTCTCGTACAGTTTAGTCGACACTTCCCGTGAAGTGAGTTCTCGTACAGTTTATTTTTGAATAATTCAGTTTGAAAGACTTGAATATACAGTATCGCTAATAATTATATGTGGCTTGTTTTATTGTAATGGACCATTAAAACAATCATTTTTACCGCTCGCGCTTTAAAATTAGTGCAGTTTTGTTATAAAAATCTTGCAGACGGACTTATAATTTAACTAATAAATTCCCGTTCTACATGTAGATAAAGATAAACAATTATCCGTTTTATTGGAAGAATTTAAAGTAGCAAGTGCTATCTGTGTTTAAATTCGTTTAAGCTTTTAAAGACATTACCGTTATTTATTTGTGTGTAATTTATAAACAAAATTATAATCGAAACCGGATTGTTTAAACTGTGTCTTAACAAAGATTGTTGATGAAAATCATATGGATTATTTCAACGTTTTGTGTGATTGAACTGAATCTGAAATAAAAATTATTTCTTTGGACCTGCTACATTCAAATAACAATTCATAGCCATTAAGGTTTTATTTAAACAGTCCCGAACCATCACCTGGGGGGCAGCGGTACAGGGAACAACGCTAGGAGAACCTCTCGATCTTGGCCCACACCACACTTTCTTTTTGAGTGGGATAGATTCAGAGAAACTGCATAAAGCATGTAGCTTAACTTGCTGGCAGGTTTTACACGTATAGAACGATATGATGTGTATATGTCATCAAAATCAACTATAGTATTGTTATACACGCCCAAAAAATTATAAAAATTAAATTAGATTTTACAGGAGTACATAATACTTATTAAACATGAAATTTGTCGTTTAAATTAAAGTTACATTATAGTATTATATTATTCTTGAGCATGAATGAAAATATTTTATTAAATTACATACTAAATTGTTTGAATCTGATTTGTGGCATTATCAAATAATGATATAAAGTATTTTTAACAACCATTTATTAAGCCAATAGCTAAGTAGATTTTACTTACTTACAGTATATTTTATTACTTATAAACAAAGGAACCGCCTGGTAGTATAATCATTATACATTTTTACTAGAAAGGGAACAATCAAAGGGCTGGTCTGATTATGTTATTTTTAGTTAAATCTTAGATTACGCACCCTTATTATTATTATTATTATTATTATTATTTTATTACCTTTGATAATGACAGCATAGCTGTCGAAACAATATTGTCAGGTATATTTTAATAAAACTGTGAAACTTTTAATAATCTTTATTTATTTCATGATTATGGAGTTCCACAAAATAAGGCTGGAAACAATAAACGCACCCTTATTGTTCATAATTATAAAGCAAAAACTGTAAAAATGCATAGAAATAAAAAAAATTAAATGCCATTTAAGAAATGATGACCAATCCTTTTGGACGCAAAATGAAAACTTAAGCTATTGCATTTTTGGTAAAAGATCGTCTTTCATATTCTGAATTTTGAATTAATCTTTTTTTGTTATACATAATTCTATTGTTTTTAATAATAACTACAAATTTAATAAAGATCGGATGTATAAATGGTGAACATCTTTGTCAAATTTGTTAACCAAACGTTTATTTTTTAATGTATTTAAAAATTATCTAGAACGAATGTTCTTTGTAGAACCAGCGATGTCCGGGTTTGAACCGTGTCATGTTGAAAAACAATCGAAGAATTCAACGTATCACCCGCAATTGTATGGAGAATCTTCAGGGGATATTATAACAGTAGTAAAATAGTACAGAAACTTAGCATGTGAACTGAGTGAAAGTCAGTCACTCAGTCATCGTCAGTTTGTGCCCTGTTTCGCAGGGCAGTGGCTGCTATAGGCTCGCTATGCCTCTTCATCCGTGTGGAGTAGATACAGTATATCTTGAGTGATACTCGCATCCTCTATGCCCCCAGGCAGCTCCCGCCGAACTCCCAATTGCAAGAGGACCCGCCGAAGGAATGTTGACAAAGGTAATGTTGGTTCCTCTCCTGGGTGGGCTGTTGGTGGTGGTGCTGTTGATAGTGGCGGCTGACTGTTGAACAAATAGTTATTTGGTTACGATTAAGAAGGGGAACGTCATCTCCGCCCAAAGAGAGACGGTGACCAAGGGAACACAAAAAACGTCCTTCTCAGACGCGCAGACCGCACCCCTCACACGCGGCTTAACGTCACTCGGGGGGGGGTGGAGTAAGAAATGGAGTATTGGTGAATCATAACGACGGGGACCGTTCAAAATTGACTGGTTTCCAAATTGCAATAAATTTCCTGAATTTGCTAGTATGAAAAAACTTGAATTTATATATAATAGAGGATACATCCAAAAAGTCCTTATGTCCAGTTTCGTGAGGTTTCGTAGAATCGCTGATGTGGAAACAAGACCTGATCTCACATTTGGTTTATGTTTGCAGATTCTCGTGTGAACTGATCGTCCTGTTTCTTGAATGCAAATAAACAAGACCACAAGAGCAAGAAACGCTGTATACGTCATTGGATGATAGAACGGGAAGACTAAACTTAGGGGATGGCAACAACTATATTAATAATCTTTATTTCCCATAAAAAAAGACTGAGAGATTTTATTAGGAGGTTTTGATGTGTATATTGTGTTTTTGAATACCTTTCCTATATGAAATAAATAAAACTAATTAGCAAAAAGTTTCACAAGTTTACATATTTTAGTCTACCTGGAAATTGTTTCGACAGCTAAGCTGTGATTCTGTTTTAGAAGGCGTTTGGCGTAATTAGATTTTTTGGATGGTTATTTCTGCAACAACGCACGTGCTGTTTCCATCTTTCAAATTTCGTCAAAATTTCGAAGTGTTTGTTCAATATATACCGAACTACAAAAAGAACAATTCAAACGGTAAATGCCCGATTTCATGTGTTCTGTATTTAGCATTAAATAAAAATAAAAAAGTATTCCTGTTGGTTTTAAAGACTATTTTGTAATTGTTGGTTTTTACTTTTTTTTGATATTTGTCAAAATGTGGTATAGATACGTAATTTGTGTCTTTTGTTTGATTGTCAATGGGATATATTCTTTTGATAACTAACCTATAATCTTTTTGTTTAACTAAGGTGTCAGTCATGTTTGTATATAATGATTCACATCTGCTGGTTCTTTAATGGTTGGAATTTCTTTGTTAAAATCGGACTGTGTGAGTGGAATAGTTAAATCTCTGTGTACCAAGGATCAAATAATTGAATTAACTCATTTCAACTAATTCTATATTACTATCAATCGAGAAACTGTCTAAGAAAGGAATACATTCCTGTGGATGTATTTTAGAAAACATACGAGTTTTGAAATGTGGAGAAAATGTATGCTTTGTAGCGTATTTACTAATTCTAATTGATTTCTAACAAAAGTATTTCGATTTGACTTTGTCGCTCTTAAATATTTATTTCAACTTTAGAAGTTAGAAGTTACATCATGTGCGGAATACAATACCAACCAAAGTTTAAAGCATTTCCATGACCATAGAAAACATCTTAGACGGTATGTTGGATATTTACTCTCGTATACTCGATTTTAAGGCTTCCAAAGTCCGGCTTATTGGGTCAACTACCTCTGTGAACTAGAGTCAACAAGAATGGGATAGTGTTATTTTAACTGGCGCTTCGTTTAGTTCCACCTAAGCAAAACCCCGGTGTGCACGTACCGTTGGAATTAAAGTTGTCTTGAGCGTTGAGAGGCTTTGTATTCGCATCAATATCCCTTAAACCAAGCGGCTCGAGGCGGTTTCTTCGGATCACAAGATTGAAACTGCACAGCCATAGCTTGATCTTCATACTCTCATCTCCGAATCCAGCTAGCTGGTGGCAAGCTACTATCCATACATTTGAGTATCGGCAGTTGGCTGCTATCTGTGAAACCTTGTGTTATATACATTTTTGAGTTTGTTGCTATGCCTTCCTGATGAGCACTAATAAGTGCGAAGCACGTGTAGACGGCTGGAACTAACTTTTTCCTTCTTCTCTATTGATCGATATTCCATGATTATTACCCTTTCTTGTATATCTCTACGTGCATTAATACTTCTAATGGTATTATATATACAGGGTATATTATCAGTTTTGTTACATAGACGAATAGCATGCAAAAACACAATTTCTCAAATATTGGCTCCCCTAATTATTGTAGAAGAAAAGTTATTGCAGTAAAGTTATAGATCTTATCGAATACTCCTTAAAACACCACCACTTTAGCATTCTGTGTTAAATAGTTTCCAAAATATAAGTGATTTTCAGGTATACGGAATTAGCATTGCAGATCACAAGTTTGATGACGGCAATTATCACTAGTTAGGTTTAGATATTAGGTGTAAATGCAAGAATTATTATTAAGCACAGTTTTATGTAGAAAAATCACTCATCAGAATGATGCTACCTATCAATCAATAAAGGTAATAATTGAATGACAAAGCTGTAGAAATTCTTTAGATTAATTTGACAACTGTTGTTATGGCTAATAAGATTTTATAAAAATAAATTCCTTGGAAAATTCTTATCTATTTCTTCCATGCATAGTGTAATCGGTAGCAATCGTACACAAGTAGCACAACCATATTGTTCCATTAGTATTAGGACAATGCCGAAGATATATTGGGTCAAACTAATTACTCTGTATTGAACCAACGAAAAATGTGAACATTCTGCAATATTGACCCAACAACATACGCCAATATTGGCCCAACAACATGCTCCAATATTTGCCCAACAAGATACCCCCATTAATAAAGTTTAATACCAAAATTACAGAAGTCGTAGTTCTCTTCTTAATGTTCACAACTTGATAATTAACAACAACAGCAACCACAAGAAAAAACAAGATTTGTCGTTTACGAACAACACTTTCATTAAACCACCATGAAACTACTTGGCGAATCGCCAGCTATCAACCGGAAGAGTTAGTAACTACAAATCTTTTATGTTTTACAAATGAAACGCTATCACAAATGCCACGTTTTATTTTCTCCACATTCAGTTGCCCTATCAAGTTATTCGAATTATTATGATAATTCCGACATTCTCAGTCAAAACTATTTTTGAGATAAATTGTCTACGTCATAATTATGATCAATGAAACAATTGTAGTAATTATGTTTATGTCTCTGTATCAATATTGCATTCTTCGCATAAATGACCATTTAAATATAGACCCTATATTGATATACTACGAGGGTGGTCTGAAGAATTTCCTACCTAACAAAGATACAAGACAGTTTTTCTTTAAATTTATTTTTATTTTTCTACATAGTCTCCTTGTAAGTCTACACACTTCTCCCAGCGATGCTCCCATCTCTTTAACCCGTCCAAATAGTACTCGGCGTTTTTCTCTGCAAAATAATTGTTCACGAAGGTGATTGCCTCATCATTTGACGAAAATCTCTGTCCTCCGAGCGCAATTTTTAGATGAGGGAACAAAAAGAAGTCGCTTGGGGCTAGATCTGGTGAGTAAGGAGGATGGTCAAGCAGTTCAAACCGTAATTCATGGATTTTAGCCATGGCAACCGCGGAGGTGTGAGACGGCGCATTGTCTTGGTGAAACAGGATTTTCTTTTTCTGCAAATGTGGCCGTTTTTTCTGCCTTCAGCTTGTCAAGTAATGATGCGTAGTATGCTCCTGTAATGGTTTTTCCTGTTTGAAGATAATCGATTAAGATAACTCCATGACTATCCCAAAAAACAGTCGCAATCACTTTCCCAGCCTACATAACAGTTTTTGCTTTTTTTGGAGCCGATTCCCACTTCGCAGTCCACTGTTTTGACTGTATTTTTGCTTTGGGCGTATAATGGTGTATCCAAGTTTCATCTACAGTAATTAATCGGCGCCAAAACTCTGATTTATTGCGCCTAAACTGCGCCAACAGAACGTTGGAAATGTTCATTCGAACACGTTTTTGGTCTAACGTGAGCTAACGCGACACCCAACGCGCGGGCAGCTTTCTCATGCCTAAATCTTGATTCAATATGTGACAAACACGTTCTTTGGACATATTCATAGCCTCTGCTATTTTGTTATTTTCGACCAAATGTTATATTCCTTTTTTTATTTAGCATTAAAAATTCCAACTATTTCTCTAATTAATAAAATTACTAAATGTTTGTAAATAAATTCTGAAAACTATATTCTTTAATATCGTTCAAAAAGTTTGGAATTTTACATAATTCAAACTTGGGCAGATTCAGATCCAACGTAAAAGAAGTTTACGGTTCCTTAGAATATTGAAATCATTCTCCGTGTTCGTATTCAAATGAAAATTGTAGTTGAATCGTCGGATGCTTGTAGGCGGGACTAATAGCGACACTTTCGCGTAAGTCATGCCGAGGGCGCCACATCTCAATGATTACATTTATTTTTGGGATTTTACTTCTAAAAAAGAAATGGCGTGTAGGATTATCCTGACATTATCCACAGTGCTTAGTAAGTATATGTAGAACCCGCTACAGAGTAAGTTGTTTGAAAAATTTGCTAATTTAGATTTCCGAAAATCTGCAATGCCGAGTATGCGCTTTTAAATTAATTTGATAATATTATTTACAATAAATAACAAAACTCGCTGTAGCGGGATTCTATAAATAACAACAATTCCGAAAAACTTTGGTTTCTATAATAACTTTATTTTGAATTTATATTAGAGGTAAA
Source organism: Agrypnus murinus (assembly GCA_929113105.1). Lineage (NCBI taxonomy): Eukaryota > Metazoa > Arthropoda > Insecta > Coleoptera > Elateridae > Agrypnus > Agrypnus murinus. The sequence continues at coordinate 211,227,992 of OV816025.1, forward strand.
CTAGTGTAGAGAATGTGGAGAGAACCGCTTCGGGAGCATTCGAAAGAGCCCTTAAGGATCAACAACGGTCTTTCAAGGAGAGGCGTTTCCAGTTTCTAGCAGTCAAGAGTAATGTTTTTTTGCGATGCAAGTAAACAATGGTTTAATTGGAATTCGATTTATAAGATTTAAGGTATTGTACTTTAAGAAATATCTATTTTTGTAATTTTCTTGTGTTTACGGATTATTTGGATAATTGAATTTTTATAGTTTTCTATAAAAAGAGAGCTCTAAGGATTTAGCTAGCTAATAGGATTTAATTTTAGTCTGTTACTTTCAGTGAAATTCAAATATTCTAACTTCAGTAATATCTAATTAAATTCATTTCCGTAATATTTTAATAAATATATGTTCGTTAAATTTCAAATGATTTTATGTTTAATAAATCTTGATCTTAATAAATTTCTAAATAATTTATGTTCAATAAAATTTAAATAATTTTGTGTTGAATAAATTTTAACTAAATTTTGAATCATTCTGTGTTCAATAATTCCTGAGTAACTTGAAAATTAATTATTGAATGACTAATTTAAGTTTAATAAATTTATGTTGTCAATGTTTTTTTATTCTATATGTATATGATTTTTTATTTTTTTACCATTCAATAAATGTGTTTTTCAGTTTATACCAAGTGAGCTAAATGGAACCATATAATTATGAATGTTTTATTCATTTTTTATTTTAGAAATTTATAAATATAAACAAAATTTTGGTTCAAAACCTGGTATATTGAAATCATTTTTGGTTAGTGAATTCAATATCTTTTCTGGCTTAATTAATGTCATTAAATTTCATAATCAGAGGGCGCCCTTTTAGAGTATTTATTTGAGTTCTGAAACCCTTATCTACTCCTTTTCATTGTAAGACAGAGCTAAATCTCAAGCCGTGGTAATCTAGAGCATCTTTGTTACTGTGAGTATGATAATTTTATAATTATTATTTCATTTTTATTGTTTATTTAGTTCAGGGAAACTTTGAGAGTTACAATTGACGGTCCAACGTGGGCCTTGATTTTTTGGTCAGTTACAATTGGCACCCAATCGCGAGGCATCATTTCGTTTACAGCATTTTAAGAGTTACAATTGGCGCCCTCCGCGGGGCATTTTTTCGTTTGTGGATTTTGTCAGTTACACATATTATTAAAAAAAGTTATACAACTGTAGACTTGGACCAACTTTGCAATTCTTTAGTAGTTACCTTTGTTCTAGAAAAATGTATGTAAGATTTGGAGGTAACACGTCTGGAAAATACACAGCAAATTCAGGTGTCCCTCAGGGTTCAAATTTAGGGCCTTTACTGTTTTTAACGCCTAGCGTGATCATATGATCACACCCTTTATGTCCTTAGATTTTTAGATACAACTGGCAACCTTGCACAAATTATATCTTCTGCTTTACACCTCGCATTCGAGAATGTTCAGTGCGCGCTGTGCTATCGTCTTTAGAGGATTGTGCTCCGTTAAAACAAGTTTACATGGTTTGGTATCTACTTCGCCTATTGCATCCATGACGAATTCGAACATCAGATTTGTGTAAGTATGTTTTTGTTGTAATACAATTTTGTAATTCATTTTTTGCATGCAAAACTTAACTTAAGGGTTATGTAGAGTATGTAGTTTTGATTTAGTTATTTTGTATTTTTTCATAAAAAGGTATAAAATGTGCCTGTGATCATATCAACACACTAGGCGCTAATGTAGGCGGTAGACACTAAATATGAAATATGAAGTTTTTGAGGAATGCAATTCAAATTTACATAATTTTTTAAACTTAGTTGAGTATACTTTTTATATTCTAGTGGGATAACCATGGAGGAAGGATTGGCCATGATTAATGATGATGACCATCAAGAAGTATCTCAGATATTTATGGAACCTCCAGAATCAAATGTGCTCACTGACGAAGATTCAGGAGACGAAGACGGAGGGCTCTTGGATAATTTGTCAGGCAGACAGCTACGTGCCGGTGCCGAAGTTGTTTTTAAAAGTCAAGTGGAACCAGAGGAAGTATCAGAGGATGAAGCAGAGGAACCAGATGAAGAAGCACAGGAAGAAGTAGAGGAAGAAGAGCCCCCTGAAGAAGTGACTCACGCTACCAAACAAAATCCTAAGAAAAAAGCAAAAAAGGCTTCAATTGAGACAGAATGGATAGAAGGAGATTTGATTCCATCGCCAGTTTTTTTCCTAGCTCAAACTATGAAAAATTCAACGAAAAAAGCCCCTATGATATATTCTGCGAAATATTCGATGATGACGTCTTTGAGCATCTTCTTCGAGAGACTAAAAGATATGCATCTTCAAAAAATCATCCAGAACTAAATATCACTAAACAAGAGCTTGAAGTCTTCTTAGCCATTTTGATCCTATCTGGATATAACACCGTGCCTTCAAAACGCAACTACTGGGATTCACAAGGAGATCTTCGCAATGAATTTGTCTATACTTCCATGAGAAGAGACAGATTTCTCACATTTTCGAGATTTTTACACTGTGCGGACAATTCGTTTCCATCAACCGATGACAAAATGTGGAAACTAAGACCACTCATGGTTATGTTGCAAAATCGATTCTTAGAGCTTTATCGGCCAGAACAACATATTAGTTTTGATGAGTCAATAATCGAATTTCGGTAGACACGGGTGTAAGCAGTGTATCCGAAATAAACCAATTAGATTTGGATACAAAGCTTGGTGTTTGAACATCCCCGATGGCTACCTTATCAACTTTGACATTTATCAAGGCAAAAATCCAAACGGTGTCAACGCATACGAGGAAAAATTTGGGAAATGTGCCGCCCCAATGATTCAAATGCTAGATATGTTCCCATATAGTATGAAACATGTCTCTATGTATATATACTTTGATAATTTTTTTACAAGTTTGGCACTACTACAAGAACTACGCAACAGGAACTATTACGGAACGGGCACTATACGCGAGAACAGAATTCCGGCATCTTGCAAAATAAAAAACAAAAAACAAATGAAAAAAGAAAGTCGTGGGGAGTACACTTAACGGCATTGTTATAGTTAAGTGGATGAACAATTCAGTTGTTTCGGCGGCATCCACAGCTTATGGTATTGAGCCTTTGACATATTGTAACCGCTACTCTCAACAACAAAAAAAGAAAATCCGTGTTGTTCGTCCAGCACTTGTTGGTCAATACAATAAATACATGGGTGGGACTGACTGGATGAACCAGAACATATCTTATTACAGAGTCTCTATTCGCGGAAAAAATGGTGGTAGCCCATATTCACGTGGATCCTAGATATCTCCATACATAATGCATGGTTGTTAAAAAGAAAATCTGGTAGCGAAATCTCACAACTCGATTTTAGGAGACGAATAGTTCAAGTTATTCTAAAGAGATATAAAAATGATCCCCAAAGTCCTGGTCGCCCACGAGGATCTAAACTCAGTTTGGACAGCAAAGTGCCCAATGAAATGAGACTGGATGGTTTACATCACTTGGTTGAGCCTTGTAACAGGCGCAGATGTTCTGGAATGAATTGCAAGAAAACTGTTCGCACACAATGTGGAAAATATAATGTGGGACTTTGTGTAGAATGTTTTAAATCTTTTCATTTTGTTTGAATTGAATTGATGGATGACAAAAATAAATTTATAAAACAAGAAAGGACTCCGCACGTTTCTTATGGAAAATGCCTTTCGCTCAAAGTGACTGAAAATACTATCACTTTGTAGGTTTTTTAGCACAGAACAAAAGTCTTCATGGGCGCTACTCATGAAATGCGTTATTTTTTTAGAAAGATCCAAAAAACGTTTTGCAAATCGAAAAATTGTAGCTTGCTGTATGAACGTATTTTGTGTGTATATTTATGTCAATTCATGTAAAACTGTAGTTTTTATAAACTATGTTACATGTTTTTTCATCTTGGCAAGTTGGCAATTGGGCAAGTTAAGTAACAAAAAAAATTCAGGCGCTAAAGGGTTAATCTTTATTAATGATTTACCTTTAGCCTGCAAATATTTCAAAGTTGTTCTATTTGCCGCTGACTTAAAGTTTTATAGAGTCGTTGAGAATAATACTGATTTTCAATGTTGACAAGAAGATGAGTAGATAAGCTATAACAGTTCTAGCTCAAAATCCCATGTATTTTCTTATGAAGGTTCGTTTTACCATTCAAGGTCATCCGCGGTTCCCCACTCCTATCCCCACTACCCCCTACTTAGCCCCCTACTTAGGCCCCCCACTTAGCCCCCTACTTTAGCCCCCTACTTAGGCCCCCCACTTAGCCCCCTACTTAGGCCCCCCACTTAAGCCCCACTCCTATCCCTACTCAGCGGCCATTTTGAATCGCCATTTTGAATCGCCATTTTGAATCGCCATCTTGGATCGCCATTTTGAATCACCATTTTGAATGTCATTTACATATCCGCCATTTTGTATCTGTCATTTCCAACTTGTCATCATTTCCCGCTGAAAGATTTGAATTCCTAGCGCTGCTAATGCCATCTATCGGTGACGTCATATGATCGGTATAGTAGATTTCTATACGCCTGTAGATAGGCAACCCACTATATTTTTTTTATAAAAATCAATGGAGCCAACAGGGTTTGAACCGGGGACCGCTCGAATGGTAGCCAGCCAATGCATCCACTACACCAACGAGGTAATCTATTAAAGCACTGTAAACTGGTTATAAAAAAAAATTGTTGACTAGCGACTACGTACTCATAACATAATACATGTTAGTAATTTGTAGTATTATATCATACGGCTCCGTCTTCCTCCTGCATGTGTCATGATTGATTGATTAAGTAGATGATTATTCCTGTGCTGTGATTGATTAAAGGGTCAACATATAAAATAGGTATAAATTATCATATCTAGAAAAAACAAGTTAAAAATTCAATTAAAGAATCATTAGATCTTTTACAGCCAAATATGTTTCAATCTTGATCTCAATGCCTAAATACATGTTAGTAATTTGTAGTATTATATCATACGGCTCCCTCTTCCTCCTGCATGTGTCATGATTGATTGATTAAGTAGATGATTATTCCTGTGCTGTGATTGATTAAAGGGTCAACATATAAAATAGGTATAAATTATCATATCTAGAAAAAAATAACATAATACATGTTAGTAATTTCATATTATCAGATATGATATCCATTATCTCAACAAAATCATTAGCAAATACGTGTTTTAGTTATAAGTTTAAGCGATAACAAAATGATTGTAATTTCTTATTGTCAATACATATATCAGGGTTAGATTTCATATAAAATATTAAAAATTGTTATATTTAGGAATAATAATTTAAAAATTCGATAAAAGAATCATTAGGGTTTTTCTGAACAAGATAATTAAAAAGTTTGTTATTTCTAATAATCAACTAGATTGATTTTATTATTTTTAAACTTTCAACATATAAGCTTATACCTAAAATATTTAGATCTGTTCAGTTCAACTGAAGCTCTCATCATCGATTAATATATGTTTCTTGTTTTATTCTGAAATCCAATTTGGTTCTTTTAAATTACTGCATACGAGTTATTTATAAAAATGCTTTCACGTATATTTGATTAAAACCAATTTATTTAAAAATAATTCCCGGAAAATATTTATAAATATTGTACATTAATAATATTAAATCTTTAGGATTCAAAAATTATAAGCCAATTATGATTATCATCATGAGTCATTGAGATGAGACAATTATTAACCTTATATGAGCCAATCGTGAAGAAACTCAAGAAATTTTTCTTGATACATCTTAAATATAACAATTTGAAAACTATATACAGATATTATTACTACATGAGGCCCGTAACATCAATGTGATAAAATAAAAATAAATTGCACTATTGCGGACCCGGTACTAAATTATCTAAAAGATTACATATGTACAACTAAGTTAAAATCTCATAAAATAAATACACAAATTAAAACTAAATCTTTTATACTAGAGTTAACATATGTGTATAATGTATATATTTGCTCTTAATATACCGTCATCACGTGTTTTACCCTAGTTAATGGATATATTCAGTACCGGCAACTAGAATACATTAGGTGTGGGATAATCTGTACATTTAACAGCGTCATAAGTTATTATTTACCTTTTTGTTGTTGTAAGTAAGCAATACTAAACAGGTGACTATATTGAAACAGGTGAATGAGACATACGACATTAAAAACAGAAAATAGATTCTTACAGAAACACAGAGAAATAGTAATATGTAGGTATTGATCTGCGTCAGTAATGTAATTTTGAACAGATTTTTAACCTTTTTTCGTTATATCTACTACCCTTGTAAACGATTTCTATATATGCCTTCTTACTGTGTATAATTTTGCCCCATGTAGATAGCGATTACCTATCATTCATCATCTACTGTTGAAACAGATTTTTAACCTTTTTTCGTTATATCTACTACCCTTGTAAACGATTTCTACATATGCCTTCTTACTGTGTATAATTTTGCCCCATGTAGATAGCGATTACCTATCATTCATCATCTACTGTTGAAATATATCTCTATGGAAACATGTAAAAGACAATTTTAAAATATCAATATTTGAAACTCTGATTTCTTGTCTAACAGGGTGGACTCAACCATTTTTTTTGTTTCAAGACTGTTTCGTGTTTATATGTATGTATTTATATGTATTCATATGGATTACTATGTCTATGTTTGTATCTGTTTATATGGTTTCATAGTCCTGCTCCTCATGTTTATAGTATGTATGAGTAGTTTGAATATATTTATAGTAGGCAAACGTATAACCCCGAGACCACAGAGCTTGTCTTTTAAATTACTACATACGAGTTATTTATAAAAATGCTTTCACGTATATTTGATTAAATCCAATTTATTTAAAAATAATTCCCGGAAAATATTTATAAATATTGTACATTAATAATATTAAATCTTTAGGATTACAAAATTATAAGTCAATTATGATTATTATCATGAGTCATTGAGATGAGACAATTATTAACCTTATATGAGCCAATCGTGAAGAAACTCGAGAAATTTTTCTTGATACATCTTAAATATAACAATTTGAAAACTATATACAGATATTATTACTACATGAGGCCCGTAACATCAGTCGATCCGCGGCTTTTTATATCAGTACAAAATAATTATATATAGTTATATTTACTATCTATTCTTTTAAACAGCTATTATACTTTCCATGATTACTTTATAGTCGGGTATGTAGTACTAGAATACTGTAAAGCATTATTTTTAAAATTCAAAAAAAACATTTTCTGTAGCTAAAACTGTTTAAGAAGTTACTTTCAAACTAAATGTTTTTGCATGAAAATACGTACAAACTAATTAACCATGTTGTTTTCGACATTCTTTAAAACTGCTTTCAAGCATAAATAAACAAACGTTCTTACAAATGACTGAAATGAATTTAGATTTTATAAATAATTTGTTCACAGGAAAAAGATTACAGTCAATCAAGATCACAACACATATCATTAACTAGATATCAAAAATAAATATATTATATATTGAAGGTAAAGACATGAGGATATCGATCGTTTGACTAATGTCTATTTATTAAAACAAATAAGTTATGAAATGAAGCAGGGAGTCTATTCAATGAACATTGCCTAATACTTTTATGATTTTTCTAGCCTATAGATCAGCAGTTAGAAACACGGGCCTGCTAAATGCCTGCAATTCACCTACCCTATCAATATGTTGTACAATTTTAGATATGTAATGTATACGTTTTGATTCTTACTTAAGTCTATTTTGTTTGTATGTTTGTAATATTTAGACATTTACGAAAATTAAATCAAGCTGAACAGCAGATTACTATTTTAAATTTAATAGATCATACGAATTATCTTACCCTGTTCTGAATGACTGCTTTGTATAAATTGTGCCTTGTTTGTAAATGCTCTCTGAACTAAAATATTCATATATGAGAGAAATGTTATATAAGTCAATACAGGCCCTATAATTATCATTTATTGAGCTATACAAAGAGATTTATATCTACGCTAAACTAAAGATTAATAGAAGTATTGCATTCCTGATATCATAAGATAACGATAAAACACATGATTATTCTTAGACTAAGGTCTAATTTAGGTAGTCAAAATGTAGGTAATCGAATTGTAGGTACATATCATGATGTGATATCATACAGTTATATTCTAGTAAGAATTGTAATAAAGTCACTGCTATAAATAACAACATTCTTTATCACGATCATCTATCGTTATCATAATCATCTAATGTCATGCAGAGTCAGCAGCTAGCTCCTAAGTTCATATATGCGAGAATCGGTATTATATAACACACACATCAGTCTACATTCATTGCTCTAATATTGATAGGAACTTTCTAGAATCTATAAAGTTGTACTACATATATTCAACTAATTTGAATATACGATAACTGATACTCATTATACTTCTATGCACACAATCGAGGTATCAGTACACTCCAACCGCGTGATCAAGATTGTAGTATTCAAATCAAGCTTCCTAGCCCCTATACAAGTATTCTAGAACACAGATTATTCATCACTAAACGTATTCTTCATATATGAAATCATAAAATTCGAGTCTAACTACTGACGAGGTGAAAGAATAAGTGCAATCGGTTTATGCCCATACCAGGGTCCCTATGATTATTATAAATGTCTTAACAGAATAAAAAGGGTGAAATGAATATAACTTATAGGATTTAATCAAACTAGAAGAATATCGATATATCCTACGTTGAGAAAATAATTATACTATGTAAGCATCGATACGCTACATATGATTGCGAGCCTGAGTATAAGCATAAACCCTATACTACAGATTTTTATCCTTTTTCATTATATCTACTACAGACGAGGTGAATGAATAGGTACATTTAACATGCGTATGCTACAATTATCTAATTTCTAGTTTTCTAGACGTAATGTAATTTTTAACAGATTTTAACCCTTTTCTTTATATCTACTACCCCCGTAAGCGATTTCTACATATACGTTCTTATTGTTTATACACCATATAGATATTCGTAGCATCTAAAGTAAACTCTTATTTAAACGTTATTTTACAATATATCATACATTTCAGCAACTCCGAAATATGAAGATATGTAATAATTTACTATATACTTTTGTAGGATATTAACTCGTATAATTAATACTAATTTGTAATTATTTTCGATACCTTCGAAATATAAGTCTATAACATATCTACCCAAAAGATTCACCGACAAACTTACTGAAGATAAAGTGGTCCATCTCAACCAAAAGATAGCGAATACAACTCTGTCTCTAGGATTGGTCTACCTAGGTAAAGTAAAGACAGAAAGATATCAACTGTAGGCTGACTGTATGTTCATCGAGACGAATAAGGTGTGAAATGTAACAGGTAGTCTATTCAATTTGCATACTAATATATGAAAATAATATAATGTATATCGCCTGATAAATAAAATTGAAATTATTCTTATTCTTTTACAATGAAATGTGTTTTGAAAAAACACGATGAAACGTTATGTATATTAATGCAGGAGTTCTGGAAATATGAAGATATGTAATAATTTACTATATACTTTTGTAGGATATTAACTCGTATAATTAATACTAATTTGTAATTATTTTCGATACCTTCGAAATATAAGTCTATAACATATCTACCCAAAAGATTCACCGACAAACTTACTGAAGATAAAGTGGTCGATCTCAACCAAAAGATAGCGAAATGACTCATGATGATAATCATAATTGGCTTATAATTTTTGAATCCTAAAGATTTAATATTATTAATGTACAATATTTATAAATATTTTCCGGGAATTATTTTTAAATAATCGAATAGAATATGCGGAAACATCATCAGTGAGGGATATAGGAATCTACAGACCGTATCAAACAGGATCCAACGAGTTGAGACAGGCAGAAACCTGTTAGTAGGAGAACAGTTGTATTAAATGTTTAGGTATAGGGGAAATGTAAACGTTTTAGTGATTCCTCCCTTCCTCTTTAGACGATTATAAATAGCAGAAGCAGCAGACCTACTCATTTAGTCACGATTTGTCGGTGTTGCTGTTTATTCATAGTTAAAATGTCATTCTACAAAGCTGAGCGCATTCAACATAATAGTAGATGTGAACCATATAGTGTGCCTAGTAAGTGTGATTCACCTCAATTTCAACCGAATAGCGATGACATCAAAACTTTTAAAAAGTTTGCAAAAGAAACATACGATATACAAGTTCAGGATGATGATGAAAAAATTCTAAACTACGAAAAATCAAGACTTCTTTGTGAAATACAGCTGCCGTTAAACAACAGTGGTTCGAAATATTTACATCTTGGACTGGATCCTTTCAAGAATTTTGATGTGTGTATAAGAATCTTGAAGAAAGGCACTGATCTAGGTGTGCAGTTTAACGAAGACTCATTTAAAGATTTTATAGAGGATGCTTCGTACATATTAGGATGTCTGAAACACAATGAACTTGATGGATACGTATTGACCAATTATACGCTTCATAGTGTAGGAAACAAGTGTCTCAAATTTGTTCCGAAAACTAAAGGTTTTGAACTTTACATTTCCGAATTAAGTCTAGGGAGATTATACATGATGAAAACCTTTTTATGGAAAAAGATTGATAGTATTAAAACTATGCATCGTAATTACGAATGTTTTGCCGAAGAAGTCCTGGACACGGCTATAAAAGTTAGAACAACGTTTGTAGACAATAATATTTTATTAAAAGTGTTAAATTCTTCTTGTAGATATAAGGATGATTTATTTTTGAATGAATTAGTTTATAAGTTTAATAGGAAAACTATTGTAGATTTGCAGAACGATCTTGATTTAGATGATAGACTTAAATTTATTACATCTGGATATAATGTATAATAAATATAATATAATAAATGTCTTTAAAACTTATTGTTTTTAATTGTACCTACATCTACTTATTCCAGGTAGTTTGATTGTATGCATATGTAAGACTAACCTAAAATCATGTGTCCTAACCTAATGCTGAACGGCGTCTAGACCTGTTTAATTAAGGGTTACGATCTAAGCTATTGTTATACAAAACATGCAAAAGTTTGATAAAATACATGACATAATGCTCATTTAAGTCAACACTTAATAAAAATAATTGTAGTACATTTGTATATATTCTTTCACTCTGCAGGAAGTCTTTTTAAATAGAACGTAGGGAGCAGAGTAAGTACAAAACAACATACTTTCATACAAGAACGTTTATTGATACAAGTAGTTTCGACTCTGCTTAAAACATAATACATAACTTATATATAATATCTATTAAAATAGTACATTTCGTATACACTAATAATGGTACTACATACCCGACTATAAAGTAAACATGGTAAGTATAACAACAGTTTAAAAGAATAGATAGTAAATATAACTATATCTAATTATTTTGTACTGATATAAAAAAGCCTCGGATCGACTGTTTCGACTAATGAAAAAAAAACAGGAACACTACCCCGCCTATTTATACTGATCGACCAGCGCAATCGGTTGTTCTCGGTTATAATCGTAAGCGCTCGGAGCAATATGTATGCTCGAGAATGAATCGTAGGTTCTATCCTAAATGTATGTAACCCGGAACCTATGTCCGTACATTTTAAATTATCAAACTTACCATATAAACATGAATATTTACTACATATGCTTTAATTCTTGTTCCCTCCCTACCTACCTACCTACCGTAAACAATATGACCAAATTATACTTGATCTGATCAAATATTGCTTACAAATCGGAGCTCTAATCTAATGTCTACAGTAGAATCCTTAAAACTCTCTATGAAGTTTTAGAATTGTCGATTACTAAGACACCCGTTTCTTCTACCTCCTCCCTTAGTAAATTCATATTGTTAGCTTCTACTTTGTCAACTGTTACTAGAATGCTGTTCTTTAGATCCTTTACCTCGCTCTATATATCTGTAGTCATTACAATGAAAGTTTGTACTGTTGTGTCGAATTGACAATTTGATTTGAAAATTTAATAATGTAATTTATCGTTTAAACTAACCCTTGTTTACTTCTATATATGTTTAATTAATATGTAATTAGTACATCAAAATATGTTCTTAATATGTTTTTTCAATTTCCTTATAAAATATAACTATATATCATTGAAATAAAACATTATTAAAATATTAAAAAATAATTTTATTTTATCACGTCCTAAATATTTACACGACTGATCACGTTTCTCGTCAGCTTCTTTTCAAACAATTGCAGTCGTTTATCATAAACCTAATGGTGAGCCTGTATTATTCGTATTACGATATGGATATATTATTCAATTTTCATATCTTTTGCTAACCCTACATAACCTAAGCTTTACATAGCTTTAGGCATGTTTTATATTTCGTATTTAAACACATAAGACGACATATCTGAATGATATATTAAATAAAAATAAATTGCTACTAAACGTAAGCTAGACTTGAATGATATCGATCGATATGCTATAATATGTATAGCTTAAATGCTAGATTAGTGAAGGAACATACAGTGAAAAGTGTTTTGGGAAAACCTTAATGTAGCTGCTGAGCTCTGCTAACCAGCTTCACTTATAGGTACACTATCTATTTAGCTGATTCAATAAAAATTTCGTTATTTAAAAATTCCTAACATTTATCTGTTTTAGAATATTCAAAGGCAGTATATGACAATAAATTATCGTGAGACTCCTGATCTATACAAAACGTCTTATATAAAATTAGAGATAAAAAAAAAATAAACCTATGACATATGGTGAAAATGCAAATATTCAATAATTCTAACCCCAGTTTTTCTACTTTTCTAGACGTAATGTAATTTTGAACTGATTTTTAACCTTTTTTTTCGTTATATCTACTACCCTTGTAAACGATTTCTACAGTTTTGTAATACGTCTTTATAACTTTGAAACTCTACGTGATTTTCTCTTACAATATCTATAGTTATGAGAACCTTGAAGACTTAACCTGGAGAAATAAAACAGATAAATATTTTACTTTTTATTGAAACTAGTTAACTTATATTCTAACATACAAATATACAACAACAAAATAGAAAAGTATACTTGAGGGTAACAAAGAAGTCCTGGACGCTGTTATAAAAGTTAGAACAACGTTTGTAGACAATAATATTTTATTAAGTGTGTTAAATTCTTCCTGTAGATATAAGGATGATTTATTTTTGAATGAATTAGTTTATAAGTTTAATAGGAAAACTATTGTAGATTTGCAGAACGATCTTGATTTAGATGATAGACTTAAATTTATTACATCTGGATATAATGTATAATAAATATAATATAATAAATATCTTTAAAACTTATTGTTTTAATTGTACCTACATCTACTTATTTCAGGTAGTTTGATTGTATGCATATGTAAGACGTGGGAAAACTCCTGATACTGCTGCCTCTGGTAATGCTATGAAATAAAACGTATCAAGATGATGCAGGAACTCAAAATGATCATCTACCAGAACGTTTACTACGCAAGAGAGGTAAAGAAATAAGAAACATATATAGAATGTATATCGTTTATTTGATCATATTACATATAAATAGCAATACAATAAGATCATCTTACATAGTACAAATTAAATATTTACTTATTTTATGATTTTTCTCGCTTTAAGCTCTGCGATGACTGAAATTATTTCATTTTCGTTTTCGAGACTGCTGCTAAGAGCTTTCTTTACAGTATACAACAGACGAAGTCGGTCCACTAGTTGATCAGGTGTACTCTGACGTATACAATCCGGTTTCATCTTGTTTAACTTTTTGGGGAGACTAATCCCAAAGTCTGTTATTCTATATAAATTTGGCCTGATTACATTTTCGTATTTCCAATGTTTAACGCTTATTAGTCGACCGTTGCGCCTATAGTCTTTCTTATGAGCATTAGTAAGTGAGATTAGTTTCATATAGTTGTCAATATCTTCCTCTGTTGGACTAGGAGAGCTTATTCGTTTAAGCGTTAGTAAATTAAACAAGCCGGATGTTCCATTGAAAAGTTTGTTTTTAATTAAAATATCTTTTCCCTGAAACTGTACTGGCGAACGACCAAACCGCCACTCATCGCTGTCGTTATATAGAGCGTACCTAGTTTTGTCTACGTTTTTGTTTTCTCCGCTAGCTAATAATGCTCTATAATAGTTGGAGAATCCCTGATAAATCTTTAAGTCAGAACCGCATTCTTCTCCTTCTTCTTCTTCTTCTTCTTCATCTTCAACAGATGTAACTGGAGATGTGTGTTCAAGTTTCGGTGAGAGATTAACGGTCCCTGGTCGAGGTATATATGGAATATCCTGAGGTTCTGCTTTATCTTTGTGAAAGTAGGCTAATTTCTTACGTATAGAATTACGGGCGTTTAGTATTTTATTATTATTTTCTCCTTTATTGACTTCTGTAGTTGTCATAGCGGTTTCATGAACGGTGATGTCACTGTGTCGACGTTTCAGATTCACGTCTTTAAATATTACATTATTGCTAGGTGAAGTCTTATTATCATCATCTAGGGTACTATGAACAAGTTTCAAATGATTTCTGTAGTTATCGAGACGTGTAAAATACTTTAAACAAATAGAACACTGAACTTTGTGTCCACGGTGTATATTCATATGACGTGCAAACCCTGTTCGTAAAACGCTCGTATGACACACATCACACTCACGTCGCCGTTCCATTTTGACTAATGATTGAACATGAACTCCTATTTATATATCACGTTCCGTTTAACTTAATTAACCCTGGCTAGTCACCCTTAACCCTTCTCCCTTCACCCTTCACCCTTCTCCTTTCACCCTTCTCCCTACACCCTTCAACCTTAACCCTTCGGTCAGTGATCGTTAATCTCTCACTAACCTTATATTAGCGTATGCACCCTCTAGAGGCTGAATACAGGCGTATATATTCTGTATATTACCTCTTAGTTAACATAGTATTTTATAAAATAATTAGATATAGTTATATTTACTATCTATTCTTTTAAACTGTTGTTATACTTACCATGTTTACTCTATAGTCGGGTATGTAGTACCATTATTAGTGTATACGAAATGTACTATTTTAATAGATATTATATATAAGTTATGTATTATGTTTTAAGTAGAGTCGAACGTCTTACATATGCATATAATCCAACTACCTGAAATAAGTAGATGTAGGTACAATTAATAAACTTACTCATTTTCAAAAATTTAAAAAACGAATACAAATGTTAAGATAGATGTTATGAACGTATTGTAAACTAGCTTTTAAATATTTCACTAAACTCACTGTATTTATATAAAACGTTATATACCTCTGTTTTGAGCTTTTCCCTATTGGTTAAGTCAATTTCTCCTTTCCAATGTATGGAAAATGTTTAATTCATCTAGTGAAAGCTTGACCTCAGTACGGTTATTACCATTAACAATAGAGGAAAAACCAAAATCCTTACTATGTATATGACTATATTTAAAATAAATAAATGTAGAGTATTTTTCTTTACATGAAATTCTTTTCTAGATATGATAATTTATACCTATTTTATATGTTGAAAGTTTAAAAATAACAAAATCATATCATGTACTAAATAAATAAAATAGAATTTCTCACAGATAATCTAAAAGTTATGCTAGGAAACGATTGATACATGAAAAGATCACTGTATTTTGTATTCTCATAAAAATGTTTAATTCATCTAGTGAAAGCTTGACCTCAGTACGGTTATTACCATTAACAATAGAGGAAAAACCAAAATCCTTACTATGTATATGACTATATTTAAAATAAATAAATGTAATCATATTTTGAAAACATTTCAATTAAGAATTATTAGGTTTTTCTGAAGTTAAAATAAATAAATGTAATCATATTTTGAAAACATTTCAATTAAGAATTATTAGGTTTTTCTGAAGAAGGTTTTCCTGAAAAATACTATATAAAATCAATCATTTTTTTCTTTAATATTATCAGTTCTTCAAAACAGTTTGAAAGATGTCTACTGTAAAATATCGATGTTACGGGGCTCATGTAGTAATAATATCTGTATATAGTTTTCAAATTGTTATATTTAAGATGTATCAAGAAAAATTTCTCGAGTTTCTTCACGATTGGCTCATATAAGGTTAATAATTGTCTCATCTCAATGACTCATGATAATAATCATAATTGACTTATAATTTTGTAATCCTAAAGATTTAATATTATTAATGTACAATATTTATAAATATTTTCCGGGAATTATTTTTAAATAAATTGGATTTAATCAAATATACGTGAAAGCATTTTTATAAATAACTCGTATGTAGTAATTTAAAAGACAAGCTCTGTGGTCTCGGGGTTATACGTTTGCCTACTATAAATATATTCAAACTACTCATACATACTATAAACATGAGGAGCAGGACTATGAAACCATATAAACAGATACAAACATAGACATAGTAATCCATATGAATACATATAAATACATACATATAAACACGAAACAGTCTTGAAACAAAAAAAAATGGTTGAGTCCACCCTGTTAGACAAGAAATCAGAGTTTCAAATATTGATATTTTAAAATTGTCTTTTACATGTTTCCATAGAGATATATTTCAACAGTAGATGATGAATGATAGGTAATCGCTATCTACATGGGGCAAAATTATACACAGTAAGAAGGCATATATAGAAATCGTTTACAAGCGTAGTAGATATAACGAAAAAAGGTTAAAAATCTGTTTCAACAGTAGATGATGAATGATAGGTAATCGCTATCTACATGGGGCAAAATTATACACAGTAAGAAGGCATATATAGAAATCGTTTACAAGGGTAGTAGATATAACGAAAAAAGGTTAAAGATCTGTTCAAAATTACATTACTGACGCAGATCAATACCTACATATTACTATTTCTCTGTGTTTCTGTAAGAATCTATTTTCTGTTTTTAATGTCGTATGTCTCATTCACCTGTTTCAATATAGTCACCTGTTTAGTATTGCTTACTTACAACAACAAAAAGGTAAATAATAACTTATGACGCTGTTAAATGTACAGATTATCCCACACCTAATGTATTCTAGTTGCCGGTACTGAATATATCCATTAACTAGGGTAAAACACGTGATGACGGCATATTAAGAGCAAATATATACATTATACACATATGTTAACTCTAGTATAAAAGATTTAGTTTTAATTTGTGTATTTATTTTATGAGATTTTAACTTAGTTGTACATATGTAATCTTTTAGATAATTTAGTACCGGGTCCGCAATAGTGCAATTTATTTTTATTTTATCACATTGATGTTACGGGCCTCATGTAGTAATAATATCTGTATATAGTTTTCAAATTGTTATATTTAAGATGTATCAAGAAAAATTTCTTGAGTTTCTTCACGATTGGCTCATATAAGGTTAATAATTGTCTCATCTCAATGACTCATGATGATAATCATAATTGGCTTATAATTTTTGAATCCTAAAGATTTAATATTATTAATGTACAATATTTATAAATATTTTCCGGGAATTATTTTTAAATAAATTGGTTTTAATCAAATATACGTGAAAGCATTTTTATAAATAACTCGTATGCAGTAATTTAAAAGAACCAAATTGGATTTCAGAATAAAACAAGAAACATATATTAATCGATGATGAGAGCTTCAGTTGAACTGAACAGATCTAAATATTTTAGGTATAAGCTTATATGTTGAAAGTTTAAAAATAATAAAATCAATCTAGTTGATTATTAGAAATAACAAACTTTTTAATTATCTTGTTCAGAAAAACCCTAATGATTCTTTTATCGAATTTTTAAATTATTATTCCTAAATATAACAATTTTTAATATTTTATATTAAATCTAACCCTGATATATGTATTGACAATAAGAAATTACAATCATTTTGTTATCGCTTAAACTTATAACTAAAACACGTCTTTGCTAATGATTTTGTTGAGATAATGGATATCATATCTGATAATATGAAATTACTAACATGTATTATGTTATTTTTTTCTAGATATGATAATTTATACCTATTTTATATGTTGACCCTTTAATCAATCACAGCACAGGAATAATCATCTACTTAATCAATCAATCATGACACATGCAGGAGGAAGAGGGAGCCGTATGATATAATACTACAAATTACTAACATGTATTTAGGCATTGAGATCAAGATTGAAACATATTTGGCTGTAAAAGATCTAATGATTCTTT
The DNA here is from genome assembly GCA_929113105.1 of Agrypnus murinus. NCBI lineage: Eukaryota > Metazoa > Arthropoda > Insecta > Coleoptera > Elateridae > Agrypnus > Agrypnus murinus. The sequence goes on from OV816025.1 coordinate 211,246,238, forward strand.
AATTGAATTTTTAACTTGTTTTTTCTAGATATGATAATTTATACCTATTTTATATGTTGACCCTTTAATCAATCACAGCACAGGAATAATCATCTACTTAATCAATCAATCATGACACATGCAGGAGGAAGACGGAGCCGTATGATATAATACTACAAATTACTAACATGTATTATGTTATGAGTACGTAGTCGCTAGTCAACAATTTTTTTTTATAACCAGTTTACAGTGCTTTAATAGATTACCTCGTTGGTGTAGTGGATGCATTGGCTGGCTACCATTCGAGCGGTCCCCGGTTCAAACCCTGTTGGCTCCATTGATTTTTATAAAAAAAATATAGTGGGTTGCCTATCTACAGGCGTATAGAAATCTACTATACCGATCATATGACGTCACCGATAGATGGCATTAGCAGCGCTAGGAATTCAAATCTTTCAGCGGGAAATGATGACAAGTTGGAAATGACAGATACAAAATGGCGGATATGTAAATGACATTCAAAATGGTGATTCAAAATGGCGATCCAAGATGGCGATTCAAAATGGCGATTCAAAATGGCGATTCAAAATGGCCGCTGAGTAGGGATAGGAGTGGGGCTTAAGTGGGGGGCCTAAGTAGGGGGCTAAGTGGGGGGCCTAAGTAGGGGGCTAAGTAGGGGGCTAAGTGGGGGGCCTAAGTAGGGGGCTAAGTAGGGGGTAGTGGGGATAGGAGTGGGGAACCGCGGATGACCTTGAATGGTAAAACGAACCTTCATAAGAAAATACATGGGATTTTGAGCTAGAACTGTTATAGCTTATCTACTAAGATGTTCAGGCAATATATAATTGGAGTATCGACAACAAATTATACCTGAATACTGACAAATGCTTCATTATGAGCTGTATATCCAGACGTTGCCTACCACAAACAATTATATTTTGGGCAGTGAGGTGTTAACACGAGTAGAAGAGATTAAAGATTTGGGTGTAACTTATGACACAAAACTGAATTTTAATCGTCATATAGATAATATTGTCGCAAAAAGTCAACAAAAATTAGGATTTGTGTTAAGAAATTCGTTAAACTTTAATAATCTAAAAACTATAACTAAGCTATATCAAACTCTTGTTAGACCTCTATTAGAATATGTATCACCTATCTGGAATCCAATACTCATGTAGCAAATTGAAAAGATTGAGAAAGTTCAAAAGGGTTTTTTAAGATTTTTATACTTTAAAAAATATGGAACATATCCAGATTATCGAACGGTTCGTTCAGAAGATCTTAAAACAGAATATAATTACATGAGCCTAGCAACACGTAGGAAATTTAATTCCGCAATTTTATGTTATAAAATCTGGAAAAATCTTATAGACAGCCCCGAACTGCTAAGTTTATTACTAATAAAAGTTCCACTTCTGTCATGTTTCGCATTCCTCTGCAATTACGTAGTACCTTGCTTCCACCCATCATTACTACATTACGACTTATGAATGAATTATTAAATATTACAGATTTAGATTTATCAATATCATTAAATAGATATAAAAAAATTATATTTGACTACTTTAGTAAGTAAAATTACCAATTATACAAGTTTGAAGTAATTAGTTTGGTATGCAGCTTCAACAGTTAAACCTCAAAGAAAACTCAATTCATGTTATATTGATTTCATTACTATTATTACTATAGAATAGCAATTAATTTAGCATTATTCTTATTAAGTTATCACTATTAATTTTCTTTTTTATTATTGTAAGAAAATATTATTATTATTATTATTATTATTATTAAATTACTATTTAGTTCTAACAATATTGATTGCAACTTATACATTAATTAATAATTACATTATGTTATTGTTCTGTAAGAAGGGCAGAGCCCCTGTTGAACAATTAAGTTAAATAAATAAATAAATAAATAAATAAATAAAATAATATGCAATTGACAGAAAAGATTATATTTAATAAAAAAACTGAACTTTAATATTATAATAAATAGATGTCTCTAACACGATAATGCTTAATAATGGCTTCGTAATGGATAACAAGTAAAATAAATAGTTATTTATGGTACAAGTGAGTTAAGTAAGATATTATCCACGAACGAAAAACTTAATTTTAATGTTAATTTTTCTGAGTGGATAATATCCTTAACTCACGCGTGCCATACAAAATTGTATCCAACGCCTCTTTATTTAAGTTTAAACATCGAATTTGCAATTTATAGTTAGTCTGAAGTTTTGACAGTAATAACTTTTATCCAACACCTCTATATAAATACCATGTTTACTATGGTCATTTTAAATAAGGAAAGTGATTGTTTACTCTTATGTTACATTATAACCTACGTTGCCCCTAGCAACGTGGGTTATTTTTAAAAAACTCACTCCTTCAAAGATAACAACCGATCACCAGCTTACGTTACTTAATATTATTAAAATCCAGTCATCGTGCTAGAGTATTATCGTCAAAACCACAGACTAACTATACACTGCAAATTCGATGTTTAAACTTAAATAAAAAGGTGTTGGATAAAATTTTGTATGGCACGCTTGAATTAAGGATATTATCCACTCAGAAAAATTAATAATATCTTACTTAACTCACTTGTACCATAAATAACTATAATACTCTAACACGATGACTGGATTTTAATAATATTATGCAATGTAAGCTGGTGATTGGTTGCTATCTTTGAAGGAGTGAGTTTTTTAAAAATAACCCACGTTGCTAGGGGCAACGTAGGTTATAATGTAACATAAGAGTAAAAAATCACTTTCCTTATTTAAAATGACCATAGTAAACATGGTATTTATATAGAGGTGTTGGATAAAATTAGTAATTTTTATTTTACGTGATATGACAGTCATCATGTTTAGGCTTTTCCATTTGTTTCTTTTCTGAATCATTTTTAGTTTTTTCTCTTCTTTTCTTCTCGCATTCTCTTTTTCTTTTCTTCTTTTCCACATTTTCTTTGCACCTCATAATGTAAGAACATGAATGTATGTAGGAGTTGTCATTTATGTGGATAAGTTGTATTACGTGGAGTTATAAGTCCATGCAAATGACACAATGAAAATACCACGCGAATGACTATTAGAGCATTAATATAACTGTAACGACCGCCCTTGTTGAGCGACCGCTCCACCAATGTAACGACCACCCTGTTATCAATGTAGCGCCCCTCTGGTTTCTTCCTCTACGGATCTAACCACGGCCGACTCGTCCTGCAGTTGGGTCCTGTAACAGAGCGTTAGAAGGCATTCGCACACCTCTCAAATAATAAAAGACCAGAAAACATTTACTATTAGTTTATTAACTTAAACCATTTGATAATTTGTTAAAGAAATATTCCCCACAAAATTTGAATATTTCTGGATTTATAATAATCAGTGAGACCAAGAACAGTACAATTATATCAATAAAAAAAGCAACATTGAAGTAATATTTTAGTATACCTTAACAATATTAAAATAAAATACAAACAGAACAAAATAAATATAACAGTGTAAAATAAAATGATTTACATTACATTTAGTTAATTGTTCCTTAACACTGTAATCCTTTATTAGAGGCAGGTAACAAATCACCTCGCGCAACTTAACTTCGCGGTAATTCCGAAAAATAGGCCGGTCGAGTTTCGGCCTCGACAGTCCCACAGGAGACTCTGTTCGCGACTGCCTTACTTCTTTTCTAAATTTTTGAATTGCACGTTCAGTAGAATAAAAGTTTGATATTTCTTATAATTTTAATTTTCCATATAATAGTGTGAGTAGAATTAATATTTATTTCCACTGAACTTTGAAGTTGCAGAATAATCTAAATTTATTTTATTTTACTGATTCGACATTTAGGTGTTTTTGAATACGCTATAGATTAATACCGGAAATTGAGCAGCCAGGACGTTACTATTTCTATTTATTGAATTAAATAAAAAGAATAAAAAAATAACTTTAGTGCATTTACCTCAGAATTCAATGAAATGTTTTTATAAGTTTTGTGCCATGTTATAATTTTATACGCTAAGCAATATCTCTTTATTATACTGTGTGTTTACTAAAAGAATTCCAAAAATATTGAATCAACTCTGGTTGTTACATAACATAGCGCCTAGACTATTTTCTTTGAAGGCTTCATACTAGCTATAATGAAACAACACAAGTAGTGTATTAACTTACGAAAATTTCTTTTCTAAATTCAACACCAGTAAGAAATTATGATAACCATGTGAATGACACGAAATAAATGTACTCTTACATTAAACCATATAAACTACCTATATAAAGTTTATAGATCAACTGAACAAGACACTATATGTTGATTTAATTAAAATTACATATGCAAGCAATACATGTGTAATGCTGATATTGTAGAAATACTGATACTATACGTGAAATTTAATAATGGTCTTCTCTCTTAGTTAAATCCACGCAAATGACAAAGATATCAGGGACAATATATTATTGATTGCGTAGTAGTCGATGTTAATATTTTATATATTAATTGACTCTGTATGGGAGCCCTATAGTTGTTTTACAATTCTCCTTAATTAGAACAATAATCATTAACTGATGCCTTAGAAAAACTGCTTTTTACTTTGAGAATACATACTAGGGACATGCCACGTGAATGACATATGACATAATAAAGTTTACTTTTTATTGTTAAAAATTAGGTCGGTAGTTAATAATATACCTGGCTAGATAGACTGCTATTACATCTTCACTGTACTGAACTAACAGGTAAGAAGGTATTTGCAACATAATATTAATTAAGCAGGGACAGTAAATTTAATATTTCTAAAGAATTACCCCGCTAGTAGGTATTAGGTCGCTTGAGCGTGGGAAAATTTTTATGCAAATGAGCTCCACCCCTTTCCCCTTCTCCTAGACCCTCCCCTCGCTTCTGATTGGTCGACGCCATCTTGGATGACACGCCTACTGCTCTCTGATTGGTTACCCCCACTCCTGTAGCTCCTCCCCTTGCTTCTAATTGGCTGATAGCGGCCATTTTGGAACGTCGGGCGCCATTTTACCACGCCCGTCCGCCATTACGGGAATCTGTATTACCGGCAATCTGTGTGCTGCCAATAGAGGGCGTCATGCTACAATTAGTGTGTATTGCTAAGAGAGGGCGTCATGAAGAAATCTGTATTACCGGCAGACTGTGTACTACTACTAGTACTAGAGGGCGGCCTCATGAAGAAATCTGTATTATCCTACGTACTGATGCTATTAGAGGTCGCGGACGTGCGCCATTTTGGAACTTTGGGCGCCATTTTGACCACGCCTGCCCGCCATTACGGGAATCTGTATTACCGGCAATCTGTGTGCTACCAATGGAGGGCGTAATGCTACAATTAGTGTGTATTGCTAAGAGAGGGCGTCATGAAGGGATCTGTATTATCGATGCGTTGTGTACTACTACTAGGTGGCGTGTCATGAAGAAGAAATCTGTATTACTACTACTACAGAGAGGCAACCATTTTATATCACAGCATCTTGCGTGCGCGCGCTAAATTTGAATCTATTTTAAATTTGTCATTTTTGCATATGTCATTTATGCATTTAAAATTTGTCATTTTTGCATATGTCATTTTTGCATCTGTCATTTAAATCTGTCATTTTAAATCTGTCATTCTTAAAGCAACCATCTTCCCAGATTTGAATTTTAGCGCTAACTATGGGATTGGATCCTCCTTTCACTAAGTTGAAACTCTTTCTCTCTCTCTCTCTCTCTCTCTCTCTCTCATAGTATGACTACTTACCGGATTTGTAGCTTAGGATGTTCGCCGTCGGAAAGCTTCGGCTTTATTCGTGTACTCTCTCGCTGATGACAACGATCTACCTTTTTTTTTATATAGTCAACCCCTTCACCCTGTGCTAGTAAATGAAACAACAACAACAATGTTTATACATATTATTTATTTTGATATTTAATGGACAATTGTAACATATGATTTGACAAATTATTCATTACACAGTATGAGTTGAGATCATCGCGTAACACTTGCAAATTGTGCAAATATTTTTGCAGCCTATTTCTAAGATAGTTTATTTCCGCCATGGTGTTCTTAATACGACGGTGCAAACGTTGTTGTCGTTGACGTCTCCGACTGCTGCTGTTGCTGATATGATTGCAGTCGTGTACGTACGGCATCGATAAACTTTTGCGGATAATGTTTTATTATTTCTAATAAAATGAACGAGTTCAATCCACCACCAATTGCTGCTGCTGCTGTGTTGTCTATTAAACTGGTAGCTGAGTAGTAACCGCATAACAGTTCGGACGTGAATAAAATTGAATCGGATGTCGGGAGCGATTTATAGGCATCTTCATGGCGTCTCAGTTGACCTTCCGCTACGTTCTCTATGTTTGCGTGGTAGAAACGTGAAAAGTCGAGGTGACGTAACGTTCGAGCATGATGATTGATCAACGGTGCTAAATGCAGTATAGACTGAAACTCGTAATCTTTTAAGGTTATAGTCCGCTGTGTATCATGTATGGCAACCCTGTTGCCGAAAAACTCGTTGTGAATAATCTCGATGTATAAATTGTCACATAGATGGAATTTCAAATGTTTATCGCAATGTAGTACACTGTTGTCCTTGTTGCAACAGCAGCAACCATGAAAGAAATTTTTAAACAGTGCCTCGACTCGTATATCATACAGCTCGAACCAGTCCCGTTCCGACAACACCAATTCACCATACTCACATATACTATTCACGCATTCGAGCTTCACTACCACGGCAAATTCTCCCTGGTCGTCGTCGTCATCGGGCGGAATAAGTCCTACTTGGATGTTGTGTATATGGTCGTAGTTTTCTTTTTCCCCTGGAGGTCTCGTAACATACAACGGATACTGGACAGCCCCGAGCAGCTGAACACGTACTTCACGTTTAGCTGCTGCTACCGGTGTATCTATGATGGTAAAGTTTGCTGATGCTGCTACAGCGTCATCAGCGTAGTATAGAGGCTGCTGCTGCGACAGGAACGCTAAACAATAATAATACAATAATCGATTAATATAAGCATAAACACACACACAAAAGTCTTAAACATCTTACCTGTTTCTTCGACTTCGTTGTTCCACGCTTGACCGTCGTCGTTGTCGGCACTTGCTGTTGATGATAATGATGTATGATCTGCAACATCCGAACCTTCTTCATCTAAACAAGCAACAGCAACAAAATAGACACAAATTAGCATATAAACTTGAAGTTTTATAAACAACAACAACAACTTACCTATTTCCAAGGGTTCACTCTCACAGTTATCATAACAATAATTAGGACTGCTTGACATCATCGTAATTGCTGCTGCTGCTGCTGCTGCTGCACACGTGCTGTCTACTACTACACGCTAACAACGGTCGGCTTTATATAGTCACCTATACTTACCTAGATCCAGCGCATGCTCAGTAACACGCATACGGTAAACAAACGGTCATCGCTGGCAGACAAGTTTCATCCTGTCGCTGACACGTCATCATCATCACAGGCAGGTGTTCGTAGGTAATTACCTCATTCTCTCTCTCTCAGTTATAGCTATCACTTTTCATGTCATGGTACAGCTGGGTGAGAATAGTAATAATACACATATATAAAACATTAATCTTTTTATTCTATGACAATCTTTCTCAAAACATTATTAAACAACAAAACAATAATACTTAAATAACTAAACAACTATCTGTTCTCGGATAACCATGATAGAACATCTTTTATTCTACGACGACAATGTTTCTTAAAATTATTAAACAACTAGACAATAATCAAAATAACTAAACAATTATTATTAGGTTGAAATCTGCTCGGATAACCATGAAGACATACTCATTTTTCATGAAACATCCTATTGAATGCTTTGTACGCTTTGTTATGCCAAATATTCTTTTCATCAATGTCTTGATCTACTACTACTACTACATAATTGAAAAGAACAAAATCGTGTTTATCAGATCTATTTCATGAGTATGTTCCCCTGAGTATCCTCTTGTGATTTACATTCAACATGCTACACAAACAAACAATCTGCTGGATACACAAACTGCTTTCTCAAGCCGTATACGAACATGGTTAGCAAGCAATCTTAAGCATAAGTATCCAAGGGAATTCCTAAAGGACTGTTCAGGTCTTTTCTGTCGCCTCATAAAAATGTTCAAACTGATGCTGAATTCCTTCTGGGGTAAGTACACTAAGTAGTAGTAGATGAAGACATTGTTGAAAAGAATACCCGAATTCAGACAACGGGTAGAGAAACATCCCTTGCTACTGAACACACCGCTCATCCCGAGAGCGACTCATCAGCTGCTACCACCTGTGTAAGATATGGTTTGCGAGAACAGATCTTGCGTGGAAAATGTATAGATGGTTTTCTTACACACCTGTTAGAGATGCGTAAAAAATTAAAAAAAAAAAGTTGTAGCAGTTGCTCATAACGGGCAGGCTTTCGACACACAGTTTTGGATATATCAAAATTGAAACTATATGACTTTCATTACTCTTTATGCAAAAAGATGTTCCAGTTATTCTATAGATTAAATGTTAAAAATTCGAAGATCTAGTGGCTATCGAGTTGATAAAACGGAAGTTTAAACTTCTGGATGGCCAACTGGGAATTTGGCGTACTTGCATACCCAAGGATAAAGAGAGCATACATCTACATACCGGATCTTTTCCCCGTCTTTTGCAACTCTCTTTATCCTTGGGTATGCAAGTACGCCAAATTCAACAAAAGAACACCTGCGTTGTCCATGTAGGTAGCACTTATCTATGTAACTTTAATAATAGTAATTAGTCAATGTTTATTTAAATTAACAACATATAATCTTTGTTGTTTTAGCCTTTGTTAAGTGTGCAAGTGCGATATTTTTTTTTTTTGCTATTGTTGCTGTTACTCCTGTACAAAATGTCTTCTCTCTACGAAATTATCGATGAAAACGTGTCCACCATCAAGAAATTTGGCACTCTGAAACATCGACTGGTGTTTAAAGTAGCCGTTACGCCAGTCGATGAAGATCATTTGGAGCATTTTAAAACGGCTATTAACCTAATTCTAAGGGATGTGCTAAGCCGAGCACGACCAAATGATAAAGTAGGGGCCACATTTGAGTTTGATAGTTTCAAACAAAAACTTCCCGGCTACATGAGCCTCAGGCGCTCTGATGAAATCACCTTCAATGATGTCTGGGGCATTTTAGAATCGATTTTACAGAGCGATCCTGAAGCCTTGAGTTCGGACACCTTCAGACTAATAGCTACAATCGTAACACCACCAGCCGGACAAGGTCGCTGTCGTAACGGTACGTACAGCACCTTTGCCGAAGAGTGTAGCCGTCGCAGAGGGATTGTCACGATTAACAACACCACCAGTGACAATCTATGCCTACCCAGGGCTTTGGTCGTAGGCAGGGCTCACGCAGATAACAGTGCTGATTACAAGAAGACCCGTGATAATCAGACAGTGCAAAAGATAAAGGCCGAGGAAATGATGCGAGCTGCTGGAGTAGCTTTCATTCCACCGGAGGGAGCCGGGGTCAATGAATTAAGGTTGTTCCAGCAGTTCCTGGCCCCCAACTACAAGATAGTAGTGTATAGCCACGGCTCGAGAGGTCGTTCACTTATCTTTGAGGGGGTCGTAAGTACGCCAAATTTCCTACAGGTCACCCTAAAGTTTACGGGGGTAACGAAGCTTGCCAACAGCTAATCAGGGATAAAGGGGGCATAGAACAGATCAACGGCGTTGTAAAATGCACTATGCTACCACCGCAAGATCTGTATCATCAGGTCTTACCCGTCAAAATGCACCAAAAGCTGCTTGATTGTACGAGTTCTAACAAGATAAATACATTACAAAGCGTAACAGAATTTAATACTAAGTCTTTTACACACACACCCTGACAACCACGAGAACCTTATTAGTTGCTGGCAGAGGTACAGCGTGACGACGAAAGGAAAAGCCTAGCTAGATCGTATTAAATGGGAGGATACACAAACTGCTTTGTCTAGTGGCTACCGAGTTGATAAAACGGAAGTTTACTTCAACAAGTCCATATATGTAGGCATGTGTATATTGGATATATCAAAATTGAAACTATATGACTTTCATTACTCAGACATTAGGCGACGTTTCGGCGACAAGGCCCGAATTTGTTATAGCGATAATATGGCTTGCATACCCGGAGCGTCGAATGTTCAGACCGCAGTACCTTCGCCGAAGAGTGCAGCAAGCGTAGAGGGATTGTAGCTATCAAGAATACTGACAATCTATGTCTACCCAGGGCTTTGATCGTAGGGAAGGCCTATGTTGATAATAGCTCTGATTACAAGAAGACCACTTCCGGATCCTATCCATCAGAAGAAAGCTGTAATAAACATTCAAAATTCCGATCAAAATTGTGGAGTATTCTAACGCTAACTACATTGGCCCTCTTCCGCATGTCAAGTTCTACAGTATTGATACCATGAAACCAAAAGCTCGTAAAGAATTCCTAAAGTGGTGCGAGGTAAAACAGGTTCTTGAGAATAAAAGAATAGTTAAGAGGGCGAAGGGTTATCAAGAAACATATAGTCAAAATCATATCACATAATATATGAGAATGAACTAAACTTTAACGAGTTGGAATTTCCTATTAAGTTAAAGGATATTAACAAATTTGAAAAATTAAATAATATATCCGTAAACATTCAGCGGGTTCTGGCAAATAAACGAACAGTTAAGAAGGCAAAAAAAAAAGGGTATTAAAAACACATAGTGAAAAACACTATCGATGCGCGAAGGGTGTTAAGAAACATATAGTAAAAAACATCATCACATTTGATGACTATGTGAGTTGTTTATCAGATGGCAAAGAAACATCTGTACAGCAAAAATTATTCAGAGCCAATAAACATAATGTTGCAACTATCTCTCAAACCAAAATCGCACTAAGTCCTCACGACGATAAGCGCTATATTATACCGGGCTCGCATGACACTCTACCGTAGGGTACTATCGCATACCTGATAAACATGGTTGTATAAAATAATACTTAAGTTTAGATATAAGTTAATGTTAAGTTTTTCATATAACAAAATGATGTATATAATCGCGCTAAGCCCTCACGACGATAAGAGCTATATTATACCGGGCTCATATGATACTCTACCTTGAGGCACTATAGCATACCTGCCAATAGTTGTACAATGTAATATTTAGGTTAGGATATAAGATAATGTAAGTTTTTCATATAACAAAATGATGTATATACTATAGTCTTAGAGAACAATGATATGTCAATAATAATAATATGGTTCATAGTAGAATGTAGAAGTAGCCCCTATCAACTTATAAACGAATAAATTTAACAAATGTGATACAGTTCACTCCTAAACGTCTATTTATTGTTTCTACCTCCCGTAAAAGCTGATTACACGCATTGATCATATGTTCTTCACTGTCACTGCTCTGTATTTGAACAGGGGCCGATGTATAACGACGTGAATCAGACAGCTGCTCCCCGCTAGATAGCAGATGGTCATATTCATAACAAATAAGCTCTGCTACTGAAATAGGTATGCTGACTCCTGCGTCTAAGATACACTGTCGAAACTGTTGTTGTAATTGTAACTCATTTAGATTGTGACCGTCTTCGAACTCGTTTAATGATAATAGCGACATGATGTTTTTTTTTCTCTCTTAAAACAACATCAACGCGTAAATTTAGTACAAATGAATCATTACAAAAAATAAGAGAAAAATCCTACCTTATGGTTGGCTAAAGTTGCTGATTTAGACAGGTACCAGCACACACACACACACACACGCACACACTCAGAGTTTTATTTTACTACCATTAAACGTAATGAAGCTCTTGAACCGTAGTCGAGCATCTATATAGCAGGTATTGCTACGAGTTTGGGTTTTTATAGCCAAACAGTGAACAAGCCCCCTCGCCTGGTTACGTTACCAAACTATAAGATCTTGCGTAATATCCCATAGGGTTATCATTGGTGATGCGCAGCATACCTTTGATAGACCTGAGAGTTGGGGTAAAAATCAAGTTCCCACGAGAACACCTGCCTATTAATTTACTGATGTTTAAAATGTAGATCTCAACATAGATAATTTTTATTCCCCTGCCCAGGGTCAACAGTTTATATTTATTAAGAGCTGTTCTTAGTTTATGAGGGAAAAATTGTCATGTCTATAAATTCTAATACAATAAAACACTCGATTACGTAAATAAGCTATATGTATAACTGGCCTTTTTAAAGCTGATTAGCTGATAACAACTGTGAAAGCAAAATACCTTTCTGACAATTTTGTTACTCTTGTCTAACGATGGTCTGTAAGATAGAAATCTTTAAACGATGCTCTCAAATGTTTATTGCATAGAAGGGGCGATAATTCTCAAACTCTTTGACAGAGCACATTTAAAGAGATACCACCCCCTGATAAAAATGTTAAAAAACTCAAAGTGTCGAAATTGACTGCAATGAAAATTAAACCTTTAAAATAATGGCTGGATTTTACCCAGATATTACTATGGTTATCACAGAGTACCTATATAATAATAGGTTATATAAGATAAGAATTAGGATATATGGATTCAATGTCAAGAACGACTTGATTTCTCATGGAGTATTTTCAATTATCAACTTTCAGTTGTTTGAATTTCGAAACCAAAAAATAATATGGGCATATATAGTATTACGAGCCACGATTAAAGGTGTCTCTAACTAAAGTTTCGTTTAAAATCAACAAGAATAAAGATAGCTTTATCTAATTTTAATAGGTGGGAAAAGATTAGAATTGGTCACCATGGTAATTAAACATGCTGTTAATTTAACAGAGAGATGCGAATACGGCTTATCGTGTTTAGAAAGATCCAATTGAAAAAATATATTTGATCTTTGTATCAGCGAAAATTATTTTACTTGTAATAATAAACTTTATTTACAAAAAGACGGTTTATTTCTGTTAACTAACATATTTATGGATAACTTATAAGATCAAATATATTTTTTTAATTGGATCTTTCTAAACACGATAGGCCGTATTCGCATCTCTCTGTTAAATTAACAACATGTTTAATTACCATGGTGACCAATTTCTAATCTTTTCCCACTTATTAAATTAGATAAAGCTATCTTTATTCTTGTTGATTTTAAACGAAACTTTAGTTAGAGACACCTTTAATCGTGGCTCGTAATACGCAATAATTCCATTTGTATTAAATAAAGGTTACAATCGATATCGCCTCTTGCTAACATTCAAAAAGTATGTAGTAACTGTCGTCGAATAGCTTTAGTATATCTTAACGTGGTAGTGTCGTTAACATTTTCGCAATATTTATGAGTGTAACATATGTAAATAGCTTAAGACACCCGACCAATGCATCTCTGTAATTAATATTGCGTTCTTTAAGGGCTTGTAAAATTCTAATGTACACCTTTGCCTTTATTATTATTATTTGTATCAAATTTCAGATCTGTATATAATCCCCACACTGACAGTTTAATTTATTAAAAAACCAAATTTCATAATTACCAGCTTTCTAGTAAATAGTTTCAAATATGAAATGAAAAAGAAAAAAAAATGCGACTGTGTGTCTTGATTTAAAGCCTTTTGTTTGTTCTATCATGTCGAGAAGACAGGTTCACTTAAATACGACTGCATAATAATAATTAAATGAAATACACAATAAATACGAGTTCTACCCCTGTTAAATTTTTATAACGGTTTACAAAAAAAAAATAAAATTCACGGAAACCGCTCACAGATAGATTAAAGAAGTTTTTTATTCTCAGGCAGATTAAATAATAATAATGGTAAATATTATAGAGCTCGTACATGCAGTATTATATATATATAATGAAATCTACAGCTTTAATCGAACAAAAAGGTAGGATTTTTGCGGTAGATGGGTCGATCAGATAGCGTTTTTCAAGAAATATATATTGGTGACAGCATTGAACAATCAAACCATAAAAATAAGGGTGTATTCCGTCCGGTAGATAATAAATTTCTAAATCTGTTCCTGCAGGTAGACGTTTTGTGTTTTCTTTTAAAATTCACCTAAATATTTAAACGAAAGAACAATAAGTCTTTTTAAGCAGATTCGACGCTATAAAAAGGGCACCGTATAAAATAATGCATCTATATATTTATTATTGTTCAATCTAAATTAATAATAATGCGTATACTATCAATGTTAACGAATGAGAAGTCTCACGAGTGATTTCTAATTGAATTAATTTCAATTGAAACGTAACATGCAATGGGAACATGTATAATATACACTTATATGTACCTATGATAATTTGTTAATACATTATCAGGCCCCCTTTGACCGCCTTATTAGCATTTAAAATTCTATAAAAATTTAAAGTGTGTTCTTTTAAATGCTCTAAGAGACAGAAAGGTCTTTTTACCTGGAAATAGCTTTAGAAATCAAACCCGTCAACGTGCGAGATTTACAGGTACTTAATAATACAAAGAGTGATGAAATGTTTGATTATTTTGCTATTACAGTATATCAATATTATAATCTATTGAAACTTTTCTGTTAAATGTGATTATGATAAATCGAAAAAAAACCATTTCTTTAAATAGGTATATTTTTAATTAAATGTCTAAAGTATGACAAAAAAAAAATACTTTTAATGCTCTAACACAGTCAACCTTTATTTAGAAGATCGGTCACATAGATAAGTGCTACCTACAAATTCTATAAAAATTTAAAGTGTGTTCTTTTAAATGCTCTAAGAGACAGAAAGGTCTTTTTACCTGGAAATAGCTTTAGAAATCAGACCCGTCAACGTGCGAGATTTACAGGTACTTAATAATACAAAGAGTGATGAAATGTTTGATTAGTTTGCTATTACAGTATATCAATATTATAATCTATTGAAACTTTTCTGTTAAATGTGATTATGATAAATCGAAAAACCATTTCTTTAAATAGGTATATTTTTAATAAAAAATGTCTAAAGTATGACAAAAAATAGTTTTAATGCTCTAACACAGTCAACCTTTATTTAGAAGATCGGTCACATAGATAAGTGCTACCTACATGGACAACGCAGGTGTTCTTTTCTTCGTTAACGAGTTTCTTTGCTCAGGGTCTGTGTGTGTGTGTGTGTGTAATAAATTAAATGGTTATCAATAGTTACATCTAAAAGTTTAATTTAAAATTTTAATGTTGTAGTAAATTATAAAAACGACACCGAGGGTAATAAATTTAAATTTTTATCTAATCGTGTTACATGACAGTGCAGGTGTCGATCCCTTTTTTTTTAACAATACCCTTTTTTTTTTGTTCCGAATGGTAATAAATTAAGATTTTATCTATTCGTGACAGTGCAGGTGTCTACCTTTTTAATGATATCCTTTTGCTCCGACGGTAATAAATTTAGATTTTATCTACTCGTGTTACTTTGACAGTGCAGGTGTCGATCCCTTTTTAACAATACCCTAAAGAACACCTGCGCTGTAAATGTAGGTAGCACTTATCTATGTGACCGATCTTCGAGGGTAATAAATTTAGATTTTTATCTGATCTCAAGTAATTAATTGACAGTGCTGGTTTTTTTTTAACAATACCCTTTTTGTTCTGAAGGGTGATAAATTAAGATCTTATCTAAAATCATGTTCATTCGCGCAGGTTCGAAGTTTATAAAAGCTCAGTCAAACCCCCCTTCCGTTTTAGTTTGGTCTTGACATCGGTTACGGTGATAGTAATATTGTTATTGTTTGCTTGAACTAGGTATGTTAAAATAATCATTTATTATTCTTGTGAGTGTTAAGTTTTTGTCTATTTTTTTTTTACATAGAAAAAAATGGATTTGCTAATACAACAATTGAACAAATCTCCCGTTAGCCAGAAGCCAATCAAGAAGTTATGTGATTACAAAATAAAAGAAATTGCAGAGATACTACAATTCAAAAGAGTCGTTTGCCGTGATAAGCGTCAAAGTGTGATTATTGTTGCTGAAAAGCATGTTACATTTCTACCAAAGCGAATCAGCGATAAGTTAACAGATCAAAGGGTTACAGAGCTTAACCAGCAGATTGAAGCTAAAACGATTTCTCTAGGTTTGATGTACATGGGGAAAACACACTGTTATGATGACTGCCTGTTTGTGGAATTAAATAAGGTACGAGTAAACATCAAGTTTATACAATAAACCCCTTTTTAATGTTCTATTGTTCTCGTTGTTACAGCCCCTGGAACCGCAAATAGAAAACAGAGGTCAGTCCTGAAGTCCTCAAGCACCAGCATTCTATCAACATTTTTTATTATAAATTAAATGTAGCCTTAACACTATATTAATAAACATAATTTTTTTTTTAATTCCTATATGGCTTTATTATTTCTTCTAGAAAAAGTAGTGGTGGAAACGTTTCAGCTTAGTGAAAGGATCCAATCCCAGAGTTAGCGCTAAAATTCAAATCTGGTAAGATGGTTGCTTTAAGAATGACAGATTTAAATGACATATGCAAAAAAAAATGACAAATTCAAAATGACAGATTTAAATGACAGATGCAAAAATGACAAATTTAAAATGACAGAAGCAAAATTGACAGATTTAAAATGACAGATGTAAAAACGACAGCAGTAAAATTGACAGATTTAAAAATGACATATGCAAAAATGACAAATATTTAAAATTGACCGATTCAAATTTAGCGCGCGCGCGCACGCAAGATGCTGTGATATAAAATGGTTGCCTCTCTGTAGTAGTAGTAATACAGATTTCTTCTTCATGACACGCCACCTAGTAGTAGTACACAACGCATCGATAATACAGATCCCTTCATGACGCCCTCTCTTAGCAATACACACTAATTGTAGCATTACGCCCTCTATTGGTAGCACACAGATTGCCGGTAATACAGATTCCCGTAATGGCGGGCAGGCGTGGTCAAAATGGCGCCCAAAGTTCCAAAATGGCGCACGTCCGCGACCTCTAATAGCATCAGTACGTAGGATAATACAGATTTCTTCATGAGGCCGCCCTCTAGTACTAGTAGTAGTACACAGTCTGCCGGTAATACAGATTTCTTCATGACGCCCTCTCTTAGCAATACACACTAATTGTAGCATGACGCCCTCTATTGGCAGCACACAGATTGCCGGTAATACAGATTCCCGTAATGGCGGACGGGCGTGGTAAAATGGCGCCCGACGTTCCAAAATGGCCGCTATCAGCCAATTAGAAGCAAGGGGAGGAGCTACAGGAGTGGGGGTAACCAATCAGAGAGCAGTAGGCGTGTCATCCAAGATGGCGTCGACCAATCAGAAGCGAGGGGAGGGTCTAGGAGAAGGGGAAAGGGGTGGAGCTCATTTGCATAAAAATTTTCCCACGCTCAAGCGACCTAATACCTACTCCCGCTAATAATATTTATCATATACATATTCAGGAAAAATGTTTTATTAAAGCTATGAGTAACTTAAAACTTACCGGCAAGCAATATAACACTAAGCAGAAAAGGTTTTGGCATAAATAATAATAATAATAATAATCTTTATTGCCACTGATGAATGCAATGATATGGACATTGTCAAATTTGGATAAATATATAAATACATAAAATATATAAATCGTACAATATATAAATCTTACACAGTCACAAATATAATAATGGCTAAATAAAAGTGCAATGATTTAGCATAGATATTCGTTGACACTATAAAATGTATTACATATAAGATGTTCTTTTACTGCTTTTTTAAAAGGTTTTACAGGTAAGTCTTTTATTTCTTTAGGTAATCTATTATACATTTTTGAACTAGAATATAAAGGTGATTTTTCAAAGCGGCTGCTATGATGTAATGGTAAATTGTACAAATCTCCATGTCTTGTAAAGTGATTATGATTCGAACTTACTCTAGTAAACCCTTTTTTATGAATATGATCGTATAGAACAGATCTATAAATCATTATGCACGGAAAAGTTAATATATTCTGCCGAATAAATGTCGGTTTACAAGTCTCTGTGGACTGCAAATTAAAAATTAATCTTATTATACTTTTCTGCAGAGTAAAAACTCGATTACAATGAGATGAGTTGCCCCAGCAAATAGTGTTATAACACATATGACTGTAAGCAAGTGCATAATAAACTGGCATTAAAGAGTTTGTATCTAAACAGCTTTTTAATTGCAGTATTACAAAAAATGCCAAAAGATAGAATAGTATATTAAAGTATTAGTTTCAAAAGCCACGTATTTAGAGCACGCGTCCGAGTTTAGAAAACGACCCGCGTAGCGGGGAGTTTTCAAAAGAGGTTAAATGCGCTAAAACGTCTTATGAAACGAATACTTTATACTATTTTTTCTATTTGCGTTAATTTGTTATTAAATAATTAAAAAAATTACTTAGTTTTAAACAAAATTTGTTAGCGATATTTTGGTAAGTAGCATATCAGTTGGCTACACTAGAAATTATGAATTGTTTTTTACATAACCTCGCTTAATCCGCGCAACGTAGAAATTCTCATTCTTATCTCATATACACAAAGCCCGCGGGCCGCTACTAAGCAGCAGAACCTCGTTCAAATTTGCCAGGTATATTATACGTACTTTTGAAAATTATTATAAATTCAAAGTAGAATGTATGCCAATATATTTGTGACATAAGTAATTGCTACTTAATGAATTAAAAACTTGGATGAAATAAGAATAATTATATTTCATTTCATAGAATAAATACTTTATTTGTCAGAGAAATTAATGAAGTATAAATTCAATAGTATTTTCAGCAATGAATGATTCTTGTTACCAAAAATAATTATTCATTGGATCTTTTGGATATTATAACTTATAAGGTAAAGATATATAATTTTATAAAACTGAATTTTATTACGTTAAGCACGTTAATAATAAAGTAAAAACCGTTACGCCCTTGACAGGGCTATTTATTATTCGGCGCATTTATGTGGCCTGCAAGACTAGTTTTGCAAGCGTTACATTCCAGTTATGAGTTCACTGCGTAAATAAAATAAGTTTGACATTCTAAGAACAGCTGTCTAACAGTGATATCAACTATAAAAAAATAAAATGTTACTGTTTACAGTATTCTAAAAAATTTCATTAGGACACGCAAAATGCGCAATAAAGCCATTAGAATTTTTTAATTTTTTTATTAAAACTTGGAACTCTTAATTGTTATTCGATTTTTGTTTTAAAACTGTAAAAGCAGTTATCTCAAAAATTTCTTGATACAGTATCATACTTTTTAACATATTTGATCTTAGAATATCTTTAGCTTTCCAAATCCATGATAAAAAACTAAGGTTTCCATTTGGAAATATTTTCGCTATTGCTATAACTCAAAAACAAAGACAATCTACAAATAACAATTACACTAAAATAGAATATCTCATTTAAGATAAAATTCGACGTGTTCCAGGATTTTTTAAAAACATTTAATAAAAGATTTATTTTGATAGTTCCAGACTTTACACTCGCACTGTATAATAGTAATAATAGTTGCTACTACCCATACCCATATATCTGAACATTCAGATTTCCTGCTGAACGTTCAAATAATAGCTGCGTATTAGAATGATTATTGTGAGGTATGATTATTGTGTTACACAACGATAAAAATTAAATATTTTATTAATAAAAAAAATTTTAAAAATACTAATGATTATTATTTTCCACACCCTAGTAAACAAAAGCATGATCTTACAAACCTGACAAAATATTTTGATGAATATGAATAACACTCCTGAATGTGGACAAAAACAAAAATCACCAGAGGCACCTATTCAAAATGTCCTTCTGTTTGTTCTAAACAACTCTCACACTATTTTTGTGAAAGTATCAATCTAAAATTTCTAATACATATTTTTTGTATAATTACAGTATTGTTAAATAAACTTATTTAACAAAATTGTTCGCATTTTGCTTACAAGTCTTTTTTTTGTATACATTTTATATTTTCTATATATTCTAGAACTTATGCTAGGGTTAGAATGCAACATCGATTTATTTATTAAGTTTCTCATTTTTTTAATTTCCTATTGTTTTGGGTATACAATGTAGATTTATTTTGTTTCTAAATTTTAAATTAAATATTTGTATATTGCGTGGTACTTATGGATTCAGCCGGTATCCAAAAGCTAGCGGTATGCACGAAGACTCAAATTGAGAACGCTGATACGAAGAGGTTTCCCGCGAGACTTTTCCAGATTTCCTGGTGCATATGTCTTTTAACCGCACTTTCGCTATTGCTTCAATTGTTTTTCGAGTGCTTGCATAACATAAAATACAGTCTACACCTCCTCACATACCGCAGGATCGTGTATGGTAAGTGCTCAGTCGCATTCGCTTCCTACATTTTATATATTTTTTGCTTCACGCTGCTTTACGCAACATTTTTTGAGTCTATCGAGCTGTGGATCGCTCTCGCAAAACAAGTTTGCATTTATATACCAAAAATTTCTTACATAATCTACATCTTCGACTTTGAAATTTCTTTTCAAATAATTGAAATAAATCTCTAAATTCCGTTGATACATTGTTTTTAATACGTATAAATTCAAGGTCTGTCAGCAGTCAATTTGTATAATACCCTTTTGTGCAGATGTACGTATCGCTTATCTAAGTACTTTAACTTAATACATCTTCTGTTAATTCTACCAATTTCACAGCAATTAAATAAAAGGACGTAAGTAGTAGACCAGTGGACTTTTGGCTTAATTTAACTAGATAAGAAATATTTTTTCTAAAAACATACTTTGACATTACCTTTTTGTAAACTTTGTATTCATTAAAGAAATTAGCAAAATAAAACAAAATTAAACCATATAAGGCTCCCCGCAATAAGTATACTAACCAGATTTCCGAGCAGAAAGGTTTTGAGCACAGGGCTTCGACGGAACAGTGGCCTCCAATTTAAAGCTTAGAAACAAAATAAATTTATATTGTATACCCAAAATAGTAGGAAACTAAAAAATTGAGAAAATGAATAAATAAATCGATGTTGCATTCTAACCCTAACATAAGTTCTAGAATATATAGAAAATATAAAATATATAAAAAAGGCTTGTAAGCAAAATACGAACAAAAATAAAGCAAATTTTTGTGAATAAGATTATTAAAATTTGTTTCCCAAGTAATGCATTTTTTACTCAGCTGTAGAAATAGATAAAATTGATTGTCACTGTCGGAAGTGGCAATGCACTTGACATGTTATTTTAATAATTGAACATACGAGTTTTATATGCAGGAAATCTGCATGTTCAAGGATATAAAATTTGCACTGTACGTTAACAAAAAATTTACATACATACTAAACCGTCACTTAAAGGTTATTTCGACATTACCTGATGCTCAATCATCTTCGTCATCTGTATTACCGTTACCTGATTTTAATAAACCATTACGAATATGCCAAATATCTTTCCCAAAAATATCACTCACTTTCTGCTCCTTTAACACCACGTTTCAAATAAAGCATACTATTAATTAATTATTGAAATCTTTTCTTTAAGTGAATAATTTATTTGTTGTAATCACACTGTATACACTTAATACATCGTATTAACAACTACATCTCTTTTCTCATCGCTCATGTTTAAGTTGTAATATGCATCATTATAATTTGCAACAGGAAATTTTGCATCTATTTTATGATTATCAATTTCTCATCTTTTAGTTCCATGAACAATAGTATATTACAGTACAAGTGGAGAAACTAAAAGTTTTACTCACGCGTGTGTCGAGATTACACACGAGGCGAAGCCGAGTGTGGAACGACACACAAGTGCGTGACTCGGTTTCCCACGAGTGCTGTATAGCGTTTTGTTCAATCCTGCTATTAGAAAGTAAAAAATAAATAACTAAATTTAAATTTTTAGAATAAGTGCAGAAAAATTAGGAGGCGGTTTTCGTTGTTATGGTTCTCATCATTCGTCATAAAACAAACAATCATTTGTCATTATTTGTCAACAAAGATCAATTCCCTGGTATTAATCAACCGATTTTTAACAATTGTAATGTTAACTTTCATATTTATAAGTAATTTTGTTGATATGTGTTACTGTTATGAATAAAATTGGTTAACTGTCCAGCTTATAACTTTGCTTATCGGGAGTGAGTGAAAAAATTTTCACCCACTGCTTTCGTTCACCCGTTGCTATGTAAGTAGGTTGAATGGACAGAACAAACGCTTTCACCTTTAGTATCTAGGTAAGAAACAGTAATTTTCAACGACAGGATTGAACAATATTATTTTATGAAGTATAGCAGGGACGATTATTGTAGTGCCAAAATCTGGTACAACTACATGTATGTTCCTTAAGTGTTTAAACTTTCTATGCCCTTTAATGGTTTAAAAGCTCTTTCGATTTCCAGGCTATTTCCTCGGTATAGCGCCATAACATGTATTTTGACTATTTATTATTGCATAAGAGATCTCCAATTGTGCAAATCCCTAGAAATTAAAGCGTTTTTAGTACATATTTATTACTTTATTGTAATTTTCACATCGACTAAAACGCAAGCGTTAATAACACCTGGCAGGTATTCCGACAAATATGTTTGTAAACAATGCAAGGGTTACGTATACTACCTATCTAAAGTAAATGTATTAGTAAGTAAATTTATCGAATTTGAATTTTCAATTTACCTCGCCAAATTATTGAATGAAATTCTTTTCTATTGTAATAATCATGAGCATTTTGCGGTAGTTGTTTAATTGGCATACATAAGAGCCATGACTCCTACGACTCCAGGAAATCCATGAGAACGTTGTTGAAACACTTTTATACATAACGAATTAAATTATTAATTTTAAACAATAATGCCATTACAAAAAATTATTGATTTCTGGTGGTTTTCAGGCCATCTAATAATTTGTGGTATTACAGTAATTATGATTTTTTTGATAACAATGACTTCCTTGAAATAAATTTTACCTGAACCTGAAAAATGGCACTACTTTTTCCAGTACCTACCTAAATTGTAAATAATAATAATTTTAACGTTTGTTAATTTTTGCAACAGTATCTGAATAATAACTAGAACTGAAATGAAAGATAGTAAAGCAGTTAGGTTAGTCTAATTTAGGGGGTTAGCCTTCCAGTTAGTTTTCCCAGGTTGCAAACGCTATGAATTGCTTTGGTTTAGATACTATATAAGTAAGTTTTTAGTATCGTAGCAAGCACTAAACGTTATTGCCAATTTTATAAACAAAAAAACGAAACTGCTCTTAGTTTTTCTCAAATATCTCTGAAACTAACGGAAACTGTTTTTGAAATATTATTTTTATCTTTTGCCTTTGTCCACGACATCTCCGAGGTAAATTGATATATCATTGAATATATGTTCTTTGGATGTGATAGTCATTCGGATATTCTTGGGAGACATTATTCAACACACAAATGCTGATGAAAGTTAACGTCTGCGGATAATCACTGTACAACACAAAAGAAAATTCCAGGTTTTCATATGCATTTTCTACAGCTTTTTGGTATGAAGATCACGAGTCTGCTATTGGTTTTTAGGGTCAGGTCAAATACTGTTGTTTCAATGTCATTCGGGTCATTCCATACCAAAATCATCACAAGAAAAATGAACTTTTCAACCCGACCATCTCAGATTTTCGTGAAATGCTAGAAGACATCATGTAACTTACGTATGTAAAATTATAGCCCTCAGTGATGCACGGTATTCATACAGCAGGGTTGCAAATATGATATAAAATGTAAAAGTTACGCTTACAAGGTGAACAAAAACAATTCATAACTTTGCTTCTAATCACAGTAGAACTTTTATCTTAGGTTTGTTTTAAAGCTAAAAGAGCATAGTTTTCATAAAAAGGTTAAAAAGGTTGTTATAGGTATAAAAAATATTGAATTATTTATTCCAAGGTCACATGATGTGACCTTTGACCTTGAATATCTAAGAAAGTGTACCTTAATTTTTTTTAGAAATACAGTATGTTATACAGCTAGATGTAGACTTTTTTGGTGTAAGTTTCATTTTGGGAAGCCTTTGGGAACAGGAGTAAAAGAAATTGTTAAATATGGTAGTTACACACTTTTAACGCAAAACATGAGTCTGGAAGTTCAGACAAGAGTATTGTATCAGGTATTTAGTATATATTTGTACATAAACCTTCAAATCGTATCTACTAAGACAAGTGTGATGTTGTACCTGTACCTGCAGATACAGGTAGCTATACAGGGTGTTGTTAAACGTAAAAGTTTGCCTACCTTTCTCGTGCATTTAAAAACGAGTTTTATTTGAAAACAAATTGGAATATAACTAAAATTTGACCTGACCCGAAAAAACCCATAGCAGATTCATGATCTGCATCTTAAAAACCTCGAAAAAAAGTGTATTAAAACCTGTAATTTTTTTAAAAGCCCAATTTTGTTGTACAGTGATAATTATTTCAATCCTTAGAATACAAGGATTCACCTGGAGTTTTCATATACGAGTGGACCATAGGTCGCGATTGGTGTTTGGTTTGTTTCAGATATTGTAAATTTAGGCTTTGGAGATTCATAATAAAAATATTTAGCTCAAACGAAAAGATTAAAATTCTTGAACTCTACATTGAAAACCAGCAATTCATCGTTCTCACACAACGCACTTACATGCGCCATTTTCAAGTTAGGAATCAGCCTTCAAAAACTGCTATACTGAGACTAATCAGTCGTTTTCAGTAACAGAGGTGTGTGGACGGTCTTCCACGAAGCGGCAGGTCACCTACTGCCCAAACGTTAGAAAATAGGGGACGTGTAGAGGAAAGCATTCAACAAGATACAGGGAATTCGACTCAAAAGATTGACAAGAATTTGGAATCTCAAAAACCTCGCTATCACGATCACGAATACAAAAAGATTTGCATATGTATCCCTAAAAGGATCAATTGATCCAAGCGATAAAGCCGGTAGACTGCAAAAAAAGACTACGTATACAGTTAGAATTCGTGAAGAAATTGCCAGAGCTAATAGGTGTGGGGTGATGAAGCTCACCCTCATCTTAATAGCTTCGTGAATAAACAAAAGGCTCGATTTTGAGTTACTGAAAACCCAAGAGTCATACATCAAAGAAAGCTAAATCCTCTCAAAGTCACTGTTTGGTGCGGGGTAACATCAGAAAGGTTAATCGGATCTTATCTTTTTGGGGGCAAGAATGGGAATGTTGTGACAATTACCGAAGCTCGCTATTGAAAAATGCTAACAACTTTTACTCGTCCGGCTGTTGAGAGCACGCTTAACACTTATGGTGGCAACAAGATGGAGTAACTGTTCATACAGGAAGAGAGTCCATGCAGCTTTTTAGAGACATTTTTGGCACAAGAAACGCAATGGCGATTTTCAATGCTCCATCCCTTCGCCTGATTTGACGACTCCCGATTTATTTCTGGGGGTTATTTATAATATCGTGTTTATGCCAATAAACCCCGCAATATTCTACAGCTAAAGAATTGGCTATTGTGATACATTACAAAGATTGCAGTACATATCTTTTAAAGTCCCTACATATAATTCTAGAATTACAAATTCTTTTCATATTACAACAGCGAAGACAAATTATTTTATGAATTCGCCATTACTCAGAATGTGTCGAACTTTCAATCAGTACGCTACAAATTGTGATATATTTATAATAAGTCTAAATCAGTTTAAAACTGTTCTAAAAGCCCATTTAGCTGAACACGATGCCAATTTACAATTATAACTTCCATAAACTTTTATTATTAATGTTATTATTTAATTTTAAATACTATTATTATATATTTTTCTCTCTCTCTCTCTCTCTCTCTCTCTCTCTCTCTCTCTCTCTCTGTTTACTTAGCTTTCGCTAGAGATTAACTTCTGTTAGAGGGAAAGAAATTCATGCTTATTTTTTATTATTATTCTTATAATTATAATTACTATTACTATTGTTTATTTATTTAATATTTATTTCATCACTATTACTATTATTATTAGTACTCTTTAAGTTGGAGCGTTTACATGTGTAGAATTTTCAATATTTTTAGTTTATCCTTTACTTTCTATAATTGTATATTTATTTTAAAGAATTGTAACCTGTAATTGGATCAAGTGATCTGTTGGTTACAATAATAAATAAATAAATAAATAAAATGTTATCAAGAAAACCCGTGTTCGTGAAGAAAAAACGGAGTCCATTTGCGCCAGTACACAAGGCATTCTCATCTGTAACGGTATATTTTTATCAGTCCTGAATAAATGTAGTTTCGTCTATATATTTACTAAGAAAATCTTAAGTCCGGTTCTGCAAATTTACGTTCTTCTTAAAATATAAACTTGTGTAGCATTTGGTGCAAATAAAAGAAAAATTATTTTAAAAAGGTTGTGTTTCAAATCTCCTTAGAATTACAAAAAACATTTGGGCAATAAATTATTCGTTTCTGTATTTTATTTACGCACGTGTACATTGGTTTAAATAGCTTCTTTGTTGAAACTTAAAAAAAATAATAACATGGATCGTGGCAAATCTAACTTCAATTAGTTCCCATAGATATTGAGTTTGGGTTCCGTGAAAATATTATAACGCAAGTCACCTTTATCAAATTTTATGTTTGCTGCGTGTTAAAAATCTCTTTTGGTTACTTGCATTTGCGCTCAAAAAAACAATTTGATGTGTTTGCTAGATTTACTAAGATAACATCTGGTGCACTATTCGTCAGCGGAAATACAAATTGCGTAGTATTAGTTCTTTAAGGTCAAGATATAGTAGCGGAATTAAGAAAATTTTCTCTATTGACTCCACGTGGACTACACAGTCCTGATTTGTTCAGATCGGGACAGGCGTTTTTTTGATTGGTGTATGCAGAATTGCACCTTTCAGGATTCTCAGTATATAATAAAATAACCTTCAGTTTTAAACAGACACTTCAGTTTCAATCTTTAGAGAGTATAGTTGCAGAGAGTCCAGCTAAAGTTTTGTTCGCGGCAGCGTACCTCGCGCCTCGGCGGGGTATAATTTTAATCCCGTCAAGTGAATTTAGTAATTTTCCGTTTGAGTATGTTGTGATTACCGTTCGATTTGTTTATTATAAAATAACAAATTAACTATTTAAAGTACCGTTTAGTTCTTCGAGTTGTCTGAATAAAAATACAGTATTACAGTACCGCTTAAATAAAGTTATTTCATGAATCTTCATTTATTGAAGAATAGTTTAGTTGCCGGACATTTGTTATTAGAATTCCGTGTTAATTCCCATGTATAAGAAAAGGGGATTTTCATAACCATACACTGATCTTTTTGAATTAATGGAAACGTATCAAATAAAGAATAAGTATTTGTTATATAATAATTTCCACAATTATTTTGAGCAACATTCAAGTTATTTACAGTATCGTTCCGGTTGGAAGAATAATAAAGAATTTATTATCAAAGGCAGTTATTGCAAACAATTATGTTAAAGTTTGATGAATCTCGTTAATAACATTTAGTTCATAATTTAGAAGACTTCTTCCCGCATCGTGGCAGTTCAGCGGTTTGTTATTGTAGCTTTGTTTACAGCTTTTATGGTGTTTTTGGTCTATTAAGTCATTCGGGATCCCGAAATTTTACTCACTTTAACGAATAATGATTATTTTGATTTGATGTGTTTTGTATTTTGAATTTGCTAACTTTTATTAATGTGTAACTATTTTGATGTGCATTGTATGTACCATTTTTTTGTTTTTAATATACAGATTTCAAATTTACTTGATTACTTGACATTGTTTGGCTAAACGGACTGCTGATGTTTTTTGTTTTTTTTTTGGTTAATCAAGATTCTTTATAGTTTGATAAATGTTTTATTAAATTAACGTCAAAATTAATAAGGAGGTTAGTTCCTTAGCTGATAACCTTAACCTTTTCCAATTCTTATTCATGATTTTATGAAAAACATCCTCAGCTGTGGTGGCGCCCAACATATTATTATTTATTCCTGACTCCATTATTTAATTAGAAGCTTTTAGGGTTAACACCTGCGACCTGAAATTTCAATTTCTAAAGACAAGCTCTCAAGCCGGCAATTCTGAGCATTTTTATATACAGTAAGTATCGTATTTTGTGTCCTAAATTAGTTTAAGTAATGTGAACTTTTCGTTTGAAGGTTTAAGCTTTGTTTATTTAGTTTGGTTAAAAAACGTTCGTTTCACATCACACAGGTAAATTTGTTTTTAGCAACTAAATATCGAGATAAAGTTGTTTTATAGATAAAATGACACGTGAACGATATTGGAGTGATCTGGCACTCCAACTCGCCTCTTATACTCAAAGACTCCCTTCGATGTTCTGGTTCACAAAGATTGACACATTTAATGTTTATCAATATTATTATCTTTTGCTATATTATATTTATTATTTTCGAAGGTCCTTTACAAAACAAACAAAATAAACTAAACTTGTCAACCATAATCCGCCACTTGTCGTCGAACACAATTTAATGAAATGAAATTACTTACAATTTGTATTCTGTATATGGAATGGAATATGTGTAATGGCACTGGTACTTTACTTTTTGAAAACAGGAACTATTTAATACATGTCTGCAGTATATTTTTTGATATCAGATCTCTTGCTAGAAAACATGTTATTGCTCTGTAAATAACCATCGAATATTATAGAAAGTATTTCCCGTTGGTGTAAAGTACGTCACTTTAACACTTGATAGGGTGTTTATATTTCCCTTTCTTAAGAATATTAACTACTTGGGTAAAAATTGCAATTTTGAAGAGGAGTTTCTGACAATTCGCCAAACGGAATGCACGAGGGTCGAATATAATTCGCTAGTACGAATATGTGGTAGAGGTTTCCGTACCGTTTTTGTTGTTTAGTTTATAGAAATACGAAGTTTAGCGCTACGTGTAAACTAATTACGGTAATTAGTTATTAGCCCAGTGTGCCGATAGTTGATTATTTGTGAAGAGATTTCATTAAGAAAATACATAAAAATTTAAAACTAATGAACTTTACTTCTGCTTTGTGTTCCACTACAATAATAATATTACGGATTTACCGAATTTTGTAACGGATCGAAACAGTAAACATCAAGGAATTAAATAACGTAACCCGTTTAGATAATTAAAATTGTGTTAATACGAAAACTTGGAAATAATTGACGTTTCTATTGGAATTATATGAGTTAAAATGTTTATTAATGAAAGGCAAACGTCAAGTTATGCAAGACATAGTTCCAGCAAATTTTAGTTCTTGAACCAAGTTACTATCTTCATCATCTTTACCAGGATTAACAGTTCTTCCTTCTCTAGATGTGTAAGGCACTTAGTGCCTAGAGTTAGAAGTGAATAAAAAATGCAATCTATCAAGGATTAGCTGATAAACTATATTTTCTAAGTAAGTCACATTAGTTAATAAAATCTTATATGTACTTCTTAAATGAAAACCTATTGTTAGGAAAGAATCATTTTTATACAAAAAGGGGCCCTTCTTAGAATATTAACAAAAGATATTGTTCCATTGTTTTTAAAGACTAAAATTTTCTATCAACGAATAAGTAAAAATTAAACTGGACATGGTTGTGGTAATATTGGACCAATCATTTGTTGAAGTTATCCATTCCCATTAACTTGTTTTACCGTCACCCTGACTAACTACAATTACTCTACTTACTAGTCTAATTACTAGCCTACTTAATTAAATTAATCTAATTAGAATCTCTTTTCATTTGAGGATTCTAAAGCACTATGACTTCAAATGAGTGGCGCTCATATTTCTTATTATTCCAATAACCCTTATTTTTGCAATTTATGAGCTTGAGAAACCAGTACCAACCCTGAGATACAAATCGTTAACAACAGATCTTAGCTGGAACATAAGTAAAGCAAGTACGGATCTGTTCTCTGTTTTCAGTAAATACTTGAGTGTTACAATTGACGCTCATGCGTGGGACTTTTGTTTCAGTAAAAAATTAAATCGTTACATTATAAGGTCTAATGGCGAGTAGAAATTAAATTCATACTGGTTTATTAAAACATTCTCCTTTCTTTTATACAAAATAATAACATTTGAAGGATAAGTAACAAATTGACCTAATAATTCCATAACCTTGCTTATTTGCTATAATATTAAGTGTTGAATGCTTTGTAACTACGCAGTTTTTATATAAATACAAAACCATCTCAATTAATAACTGCATCTTTGGCTCTTTTGTGTAAAATATATAGAGAAGCACATTGCATTGTTTTAAGAATAAATGTTTTGTTTAACCTTGAATCAATTTGAGTATAAACTAACAGAAAAGCATCTCGTGAACGTTTTGCTTTTATGTAAATGATTTAAAAAAAATAATATTCAAGCACGACGTATCGTTAAAATTTAAAAATTGAGCGCCTGTGAACAAAACTATATGATAAGAATGCTATTTTTATAACATAATTATGAAAAGTGTCAATCTTTCATAATTTTGAAAAATTTACAGATGCAGAATATGAAAGGTGACTCATTATAAATTAATTATTGAATTAAATAGTTTAATTAAATTATTAAAAAAATAATTCTGAAATCTAATCAATTTTGAGAGGTGATTGTATTTTACAGAATTGATATTATTTTATTAATTATTTAATATTATTTTATGTGCAAAGTTAATTAAATAATGTTTTAAGAACTAAAAATATAGCAACTAGTTAATCACTATAGATTAAAAAATTTATTAAATAGTAATTAAAAGTTAATTTTTAAATAATTGAAACCTACACCAACACCTCACCACATTATACTAAAATCTATATCATTTTCTTAGTACAACACAGAATTTTAAATATTGTTCGAAAGAATATAATTTATGTTTTTTGACATAAAAAGAAAAAATATGAAAACATTACAATTAAAAAACGTTCTAATTCCTATATATCGAGAATGTGACTACAAATTTAACATTACTTCATCTTTACCCTCTTCATTCCATTTGGTGTACTAGTTATCTTCTCCGTGGAAAGCTATTAGCAAAGCTCAATGAACCCCTTGGAAATTCATGTAGCTTGATTTCTCCACTATCCCGAGACTATTAATCTTTGGATAATTCTGATTATTTCTACCTTTGGATACTGCTGTGATTTCCAGCACTTATGATTGAGTGTGTCATTTGGGTTGCCTACAAATTTAGAGGTTTAGATTGAACTTGCCCAAATATTATTTAAAATAAATTAATTTTTTATTTAATAGGTAAAGGATACACTTTACATCACTTGATAATAATAAAAAGTAGATCTTGAAAGGATTTTTCACTTAAAATTGAAAAATTATTTTTACAAGTTACGATTTGCATATCGTTAGGACGTTGGACTTGGTTTTTCATAATTGAAGCCATTGTAAGGTGTAGTTTCACCTGGAAATTATAAAAGGCATAGATAGAAAGGTGTGTGCTAGCAATCACCACTATACTCACAGTTTTTATTATTGGATTTCAAGCAAATCCCATGCTATATGTGGATTTAGTTAATTATTAAAAAAGGAGGGAATAAGGTGTGAAAATGTAATTATCTGTAATTTTATAAAACTATGTATTGTCAGGAAATTCAAGATAGTTGCCATTGTATCCTGGAGTTAAATTTGCTTTTTGTTAGACATACAATATATCAAAATATAGGGTCTTTCCGATTATGTAATTTGTTTAAACATTTAATTTAATTTTTTAACAACATTTTGGTTATGTAGTTCTTATTAGGTTAGATGTTCAATTGTTTCTAGTTACTTACCAAATTTTTGTTGGTGGAGAAATGACGATCGTCATTTGT
This sequence comes from Agrypnus murinus, assembly GCA_929113105.1. Classification (NCBI taxonomy): domain Eukaryota; kingdom Metazoa; phylum Arthropoda; class Insecta; order Coleoptera; family Elateridae; genus Agrypnus; species Agrypnus murinus. The sequence goes on from OV816025.1 coordinate 211,277,959, forward strand.
TTTACAAGAAAACATAAAAGCAGATCGAAAATCTGGTTACTTGCTTGTTGATTTTCATATAAAGCAGAAGCCATGTTGGATTTTAAACTTTGAGGCTATGTGTGACAGATTTTACGTCAATGAGATGTTAGAAAAGTGAGGTTATGACAAATGTCATACAAATTGAATTTTTTTAAAAGTGTTTAATAATGAATATAACATTGAACAATTAAAGTGATTTAAATAAAAAGTAAAGTGAAGTGTTAATTTGGTTTTTGGACTATTTATTTATCAGAAGAAAATTTTTTGGAAAACATATAACTTTATTTCTGGATGAAAGCAAAATTAAAACTAGATTTAATAAGAATTTTTGGAAAATAGACAATTGATGTATGTACTCACATATTGGAGGTAAATTGTTCAATATTTAATAGTTGCAATAAATTACAGAACAAGACCCAAAGAAGAATTATATGGAAATGTGTGTCCACCTACGCTACAAATAAGCAGGTAAATTTAATGACTATTACAGGAAACTGCCAAATAATAATAGTGTGTGCAAAAATCCAAGAATGGCGCAAAATTTTTGAATTTAAAAATTTATCTCTAAAATTTAACTTTGTTTTTATTTCGTTTCTTTCATTTGATCATAATTTATGATAGTGGGATTGATCAAATAAAAATTGAACAAGACAATGAAGATTAAAACTGAAAAACTTCTTATTTTGGTGAATCTAATTGGCATCAATAATTAAATGAATTCATTTTAGATAATAAGGATTTTTTTGTTTTCGTTTATCTTTTCTTTTTTTTTTTTCATGTGTTTATTAATAAAATATTTTAAGACTTTAAAAGCAGATTCATTTGTGTATTTTTCTTGTTTTGTGTGCATTAATAGAACTTCGCAGGTAAAAGTTGAACAATATTTTATTTTTTTGTCAAAGAGCGACCCGCCTGAAATTTTCTCATGTAATTTTCTTGAGCTTGTCTTTGGATTTTGAAATCATAGCCGGAGCAAATTTTCTTTTCATCACAAAGGTAAGTGGTGTTTGTTTCTGTACAACTTTTCAGTTTGCCTTGCTACACTAAACATAAATGATAGTGGTCTTTAAATTAAAATAGAATGATGGTCAAGTGTCGTAAGGTGTATACTGGGACAGCGCTTATACGATAAGAATTTATGGCGCCCGAGCGCTTTCTACTTTTTTCTTATTAGAAATAGAATATCATAGCAATACGTATACTCGAATCAAAGAAAATGTTATTTTCAACATTTGCGTGCACTTTGTGTGAATGTTATAGCTGTATCTACCACTGACACTAGCATACTTTTGTTGCTAGGCGTAACCTCACTTGAAATATTGAATGGTGCACAGAATTCGCACAGCGAAAACGCTAATTCCGCATTTTTGATTAATTAAGTCAATTAGACCCCTATGCTGCCATCTAATTGAGATACGGTCAATTATCACGTCACTTACTTGTGTGAGTGCTGTCAGCTTACACTGTAGAAGCGCGGTGGCCTATCCACACTCTACTAGCTCTCCAAGCTAGTGCCGGAGCGATTACCCGTCGGGGGTCGTATCCGAGGGAGTCCCTTCACGGTCTAGGATATTTGGGCGCGACCATCTCGCCGCGAGGACAGTTCGGCGCAGGCACACTTTGGCACCGGGACACTTGGCCACAGGCACTCTTTGACGAAAAGACAGTTCGGCACATGTAATTTTTCCCACTGCAAATTATAGTAAAACTTTCCAAGATATTAAAAAGAACGTTTTCTTAGACCATTAATCTAATTTTTTGGGACAAGCCACCCTGCTATCAGTGTAACCTTTTTTATTCCACAGGATTCCACAGACCAACGTGATACAGTTAGAGCGGGAACAGGAGCGACGCGAAGCATTGACACTCAATCGGTATGCCGTACAGACGAAAGCGGGGCTGTAGAGTTTTGTTTTTGGTTCCCTGCATGCGCGGTTTTTTCTGCCCCTGCTAAATTCCCACGTCTTTATTACTAATTATAAACGAGAAAAATGGTGTCATTTACAGAAAAATTATTAAAACTTGTTAAAAAATATCCTGTTTTGTATGATTTAAGTCATGAAGATTACACTTACCTCGAAAAGCAACAAACAATGTCTGTCATATCCCAAAGTTTTTTACTTTTTTTTAAACGAATTCATCAAAATATAACTAATAAATCATTGGTGACAAGGAATTGACAAAAGTAGTTTAATAAAGATATAATTTTAAAAACTAAAACACAAACATCAAAAATATATTTTTTTAATAATATTAAAATGTAAGGAGGTAATAGATATTTGAACCATACTTACATTTAAAATTATTTAATAGATGGTTGGTCAGGATAATTGCACGTTAGTGGTATGTAGAACATTATAATCCCCTGGCATAGGCGGACTACACCTTTGTTTTTGAGAGATAGCTCTCACCGATTGTATATTTGCGTTGTAGGCCTAACTCTTTTTTGTGGTTATTGACCTTATAATACCGGAAGTTTCTTACCGGAAGTAGTTTTTTCTTGCTACTAGATGAATTTATATTGCCTTTAATAACATTCCATAGAGCACGTATTTTATTCGCGGAGGCAGAAATATTACAATTTTTATGCAGACCATGCATATTTCTAGTTTAATTTAAAAGCTAGATCATAAGAACTTCTGGCATGTTAATATAGGTCCTTTCTTCGGCTACGTATGTTTCATAATTAATTCTATTTAATTGTGCAGCAGATGGCTTTCTCTTGTATTCTGATATTCAACTTGGTGTAGTTCATTCGATGAATCTGCAAATATTAGAAGTATTAGTTAGTAAATTCAAGGACAAAGGCACTGTTGACTCGGCAAAAGTTGATGTCAGCCAAAGTTCAGATACAGTGTGGCAAAACAGTTTTTTCCTAACTCAAAACAAGCAGTACTCATATCTTCCATAGATGAAGACGGAGATTTAAAATATATGATGTTACTAAACTAAGACTGACGACTAAAATTAAGCCAGATAGATTTTCTAAATACGGGGAAAACAGTGTTAAAATTGAAACGAAACAAATCGACATAAATAAAGTAAATACGGTAGGTCTTGAAAAGATAGAACTAAAAGTAAAAAAGCAAATGCAAATCCCGCATGACAATATTTGGAATACCAGCAAATCATTCTGTATATGACATCCACGACGAACCAGTCGCGCAGCAAGAAGCATCCAAAATGAAGAGGTTGTTGTTAAATACAAGTTTGGCCCAAGAAAAGAAAGTTTTGTAGATTGCGTGATTGATAACTATAAGTGAATATAAGAGTGAAACTAAAGAATAGAAAAATTGTTAAATTGGGTTGGTTTTTATGCCCGGTTAAGGACCTTGTAAGATTGCTAAAATGTGTTAAATGCTAAGAGTTTGGACATTTTGTTAAAGACTATATGCAGCATGCCGACACTGTGCGGGTATCCTGCACTTAGTAACAGCGATAACAGGGAAAGCACCGAAATATATAAACTGTAGTAGGGCAAATATTGAAGGCGACAAAGATGAGGTCACTGTAGCAAAAAGGCTACATGCTAGAAGAGAAAACTAACGAAGCGATTGATAATACAGAGAGCAGAATTAGCGTCCACCGTTAGGCGGAAAAAAGTCAAATTCATGTTACATGATCAAAAATGGCAATCAAAAATAGACCACAATCATAGTCACAATTTAATGTAAATTCCAAATACGTATAGAATATAGATATATAGGTTGTTTCATTTTAGATTCTGAAGTTGATATCACTTCCGGATAAAACCGGAAATCTAAAGCTAAAGATTGTATTACAGCTGTAAGTAGGTATTGCGCCACCTGAGCGTGGGAAAATTTTGATGACCGTGGGAACCTAATTAGCATAATTAATTGCTCTAATTAAATTGATTGATCTAATAAATATGCAAATGAGGCGCGAATTAAATTTATTGCTCTAATTAATATGCAAATGAGGCGCGAATTAAATTTTTGCTCTAATTAATATGCAAATGAGGCGTGAATTAAATTGATTGATCTAATAAATATGCAGGCGCGAATTTATTGCTCTAATTAATATGCAAATGAGGCGCGAATTAAATTTTTGCTCTAATTAATATGCAGGCGCGAATTTAATGCTCTAATTAAATGATCGAATTAAATTATTTGATCTAATAAATATGCAGGCGCGAATTTATTGCTATAATTAATGTGCAGGCGTGAATTAAATTGATTGATCTAATAATTTATTGATCTACATGCGAGGCTCGAATAAAACCATATCATTCGCAGTCTCCTCTCTCACTCTCTCCTATTAGAGGTCGCATTAAAGAGCCTTCTCACTCCCTCCTAATAGAGGACGCATTAAAGAGTCTTTTCTCTCACTCTCTCCTATTAGAGGACGCTTTCTCTCTCTCCAGCGCACACACACTGTACTCTTTCCACTACCTTTTCTAGAAGAAATAATAAAGCCATATAGGAATTAAAAATTATGTTTATTAATATATATTGTTATGACTACATTTAATTTATAATAAAAATGTTGATAGAATGCTGGTGATAGCTTGAGGACTTCAGGACTGACCTCTGTTTTCTATTTGCGGTTCCAGCGGCTGTAACAACAACAATAGAACATTAAAAAGGGGTTTATTGTAAACTTGATGTTTACCCATACCTTATTTATTTCCACAAACATGCAGTCATCATAACAGCTTGTTTTACCCAAGTACAATAGGCCCAGAGAAATCGTTTTAGATCCAATCTGTTGGTTAATCTCGGTAACCCTTTGATGTGTTAACTTATCGCTGATCCGCTTGGGTAGAAACGTAACATGGTTTTCGGCAACAACAATCACACTTTGACGTTTATCACGGCAAACGACTCTTTTGAATTGTAGTGTCTGTGCAATTTCTTTTATTTTGTAATCACATAACTTCTTGATAGGCTTCTGGGAAGGTTTGTTCAATTGTTTTAGCAAATGCTCCATTTTTTCTATGTAAAAAAACACACATGATAGAACTTAAATAGCAGTAAAAATTTTAACACTCACAAGAATAATAAATGATTATTTTAACATACCTAGTTGAAGCAAACAATAACAATTATTACTATCACTGTAACCGACGACGCGAGAACAAAACTAAAAACGAAAGGGGTCAACAGAGCTTTTATAAACTTCGAACCTGCGCGAATGAACACGTTTGTCGCAGCTGTTTTAGATAAAATCTTAATTTATTACCCTCGGAGCAATGGGCATCGTTAAAAAAGGGTCGACACCTGCGCTGTCAATTAAACAGCTGTTTTTAGATAAAATCTAAATTTATTACCCCTTCGGAGCAAAGGGTATCGTTAAAAGTGGTCGACACCTGCATTGTCAATTAACACTAAACAAGGGTTGACCGTCGTCGTAAAAAAACTATTTTATAATTTACTCCAACAAAAAATTTAAATTCAACTTTTAGATGTAACTATTGATAAGCATTTAATTTATTACACACAGCCCGAGCAAAGAAACTCGTTAACGATCAAAAGATCACCTGCGCTGTCAATGTAACACTTATCTAACTGGCCGATCTAACCAAACGAATTGTTTACAATAGCTTTAAATCTTGCTTGTATGTGACAAGGGGTTGACCGTCGACGTTGTCGTCGTAAACAACTCTTTTATAATTTACTCCAAACATTAAAAAAAAAATTCAACGTTAAATACGTCTTATATCTTCATGCCATCAATCAAATTCTAACCCTCGTTTGCAAACGCAGGTAGAAAAAAACACTTTGAAAGAAGGAATCTCTTTTTTAATTATTATGCATCTTTCGTATTTTAAAAAAATATATAAATGATAAACTATTTAATAAGCCTATATAAACGAAAAAAAAATTATTGAAGCAATTTCTCAGATAGATTACCATTTTGTCTGTCTGGACAATATATATTAGATACGGCATAAAATAAAAGACACCTGTCTCTGCCAGTTTAACACTGAGACCATTCTATCCGATTATGTATTGTCGTGAAAATCATGCATGGACGAGATTGCCAAAGAATGTGTAGAAACGACAGACAGAAGGCCATATCTTATTGTGTTATATTGAAACTAAAAACGAATTGCTTATAACAGATTTAAATATTGATTTCCCGCGTTCTAACAAGATACAAGGGGTGTTGATCATCGTAAAAACTCTTTTATAATCATTTTGAAAGCAAAGATGAACAGGGCACATATGTATAATATACATTTTATAATAGTCCTACGTGTAATTAATAATATTATTTAAACTATTAATAGCTATTGTATCGAGCAGAAGAATAATAATAAGTACACTAAAATATCATAAAACGGAGGTCCTTAAAGTACCGTAGCTTTTTTCAAACAGAGAGACCATATAAAACAATCTTCGCCGAAACTTCTTTCAATTTCTAGTATCCAAGGTTCAATGTTGGTAAAGTTTGATATCTGCAGCTATTTGTGTTACCTTATTTTTTAGAAAAAGCATAGTATATCAGCTGACGAGTTTGTTCGTTGTCGTTCGTAATGCTGTACCAAAAAAAATTATATTTAGGATACTACTAATTCTTCGGCCAAATTCATTGAATAGTATTTACGTTTCCTTATTGTAAAAACGACAAACTGAAATGACAAATAGGGATTATCTTGTTATTGTCCAAAAAGTTAAGTAAAGGTAAACCGACTACCTGCTACTTCTATTGTTCCATATACCTATTCACTGTTCATATTTCCTACTTTCAAATAACAGTATGATGAAGTGTTGGTTGCCTATACTTTAATTAATAAATCTCATTTATTCGCGAAGCTATTGATGAGGGAAAAAATTCGAAACGATACAGTGTTAGAGCATTAAATTGTCTAACTGTTGCTTAATACCTTTAGTTTTGAAACATAAAAGCAACCTCATAATATGGCATAAACGTTTGAAGGTTTTTATTTAATTAGAGCAAATTCCTTTGTATTTTAGTTATTTGAACATGATGCCGAACTAAAGAATATTATAGAGAATGGATTTATCTATCGACATTTGTTTTAAAGCGAAGCCTAATCCTTCAATAATGTTTTTAAAAATCAGAATTTCTAATGGACTGCAGAAACGAGTACTGTAAAACCTTAACAGAACAAAGGTAAATCTCGCACTTTGACGGGTCTGTTTTCAACCCCCAACTGTTTGCAACGTTCATTTATGAGTTGAAAGTCCGACAAGACATCTTGAGGTAAATCTTTTTCCAGAAATTTATTACCTACTGGTAGGAAGACAACCATAATTTTTATGTTGATTGTTGAAAGTGATATGAAACGTACACTCTAGTCTATTGTCCTATTGACAGGGTGACATCGTAACATTTGAAATTTATTGAAGAATACATTAAATAAATCGTCAACTGTACATAATTAAGCATCGCAAGGTTTAAAATACCGCGGAGATTGAATGATAAACACACACACACACCTTTAAAAAAGGGGCCGTATCGAATGCTAAAAATGCAGGTAAATTCTTTTAAAATTTTAAATCTTTATCAATAGATCGACCAATGAAGAATACAATATTAACTACAAAGAGGCATGGGGTTATTCCTTCTTTCATCTTTCGAATATTTCATAAGCTATGTACATATGTTACACTCATAAATATTACGAAAAATGTTAGCGACACTACTACTACGTCAAGACATACCCGAATGTTCTGTTAGCAAGAGACGATATCGAATGTAACCTTTATTTAATACCGAGGGCATTATTGTCACGTATATGTATCATGGTTGTATAAACTAAACTTTCCAGTGTCATAATTATTGAACCCAGACGGCGTTTGATTGATTAATAACTTAGAGTTCCTTTATGATAATATTAAACTCTGTAATTGTCCATTAAATGTATAGCAAAATAAATAATAATATGTATATTTAAACATTGATGTTTCATTTACTAGCATGACTAAACTTCGAACCTGCGCGAATGAACACGTTTGTCGCAGCTGTTTTAGATAAAATTTTAATTTATTACCACCGGAGCAATGGGCATCGTTAAAAAAGGGTCGACACCTGCGCTGTCAATTAAACAGCTGTTTTTAGATAAAATCTAAATTTATTACCCCTTCGGAGCAAAGGGTATCGTTAAAAGTGGTCGACACCTGCACTGTTCCAATGTTTAACACCTGTTAGTTTACCCTGTGGTCTATATGATTTCTTATGCGCATTAGTAAGGGCTATTATCTGCATATAATTATTGATATCAGCTTGCGATGGTATAGACTCTAATTCTCTAAACGTGAGTAAGTCAAACAGACCGGGTGTTGCTTCGAAAACGTTGTTTTTAATTATGATGTTTGTATCACGCATAGTCACAGGGGAAGATGCAAATGTCCACGCATCTCGATCAATTTTATATCTAATACCGAATCTAGTTCTATCTATATTTTTGTTTCCGACAGCGTTAGCTATTAGCATACCGTAATGAGTAGGGAGATCAAGAGTTTTATTAGATTCTTCTTCTTCTTCTTCTTCTTCGTCTGCTTCCGATGATGATGCTGATGCAGCAGGCTGTTTTTTAACTTTCAACTGGGGAATGTAACTAGCAGTAGTAGTAGTAGCAACAGATGGTTGTGTTTTAACTTTCAATAGGGGTACGTTAGAGGTGTTAACTGATTTAGCAATGGTTTCCAGTGGCGATATAACTGGATTGTGCGTGACGCAATACATACGTTCTGCTTCTGCTCTATCACGACGAAAGTATGCAAATTTCTTACGTATAGCATTAGGAGCGTGTATTATTTTACGCTTTAAACTCAGATCATACGTGTTGGACATGTCGGCTATGCAGAGACTACTAAACGAATCGACTCTAATTATAAACTTATATATGAATCAAAACCCTTCCGATATCTGCCATGGTCTAGAGAGCTGTCTTTATTAATTAACAGGAAATCATGTGGCTCCTTCCAACACAGAGAGCAAATGTTTTTGAACTGATCATAGCTAATACCGTCTCCTACAACATGATCGCTAAACACGTGTTTTAAGTTCAACTCGTCTTGTCTAAAGAGAATAATTAGGTTTGCATTGTCCCTAATCAGATGTTTCGGTATCTTGGCGTACGTTTGACCTAGATAAAAACAGTCGACACCCTTATGCCTACCCATGCTAAAATATTCTCTAATCTTTTCCTGCTTGCTGCAAATTATATCATCAAAAATGAACACTGAATTAGGTTTAACATCACCGGGGCTGATTAGGTCATCGTTTTCGCTAAATTCATGATATCTCATACCCGTAAGTGGTTTCATAACACGTCTTAAGAATTAATATTTAGGCTGAAATAAAGACTTGGCGTATAGGTAGATATTTTCAAATTTTAATCCGTTTTCGCTAATAAGTAAACCTAACATAGCATTAGTTTTACCGCAGGAAGATGGACCGCTCAATATTGCTCTACAAGATACAGGTAACAGGTCGCCATGTTTCCTAACATCCTCGCCTGATCGTCGTTGTAAAGATGTATCATCGCGGTCGTCTAGGTTACATATGTTTAGTGACTTATTTTGTTTAACAACCTTCATCATCATTACGGTATGCGTACGTGTCTAGTCACGGTCTCGTTAAACGGATTATACTCGATTATTGCGTCATGAAGGATCAAACCATACGCCTTAGTTGTGTTCGTAAATGCGGTAGAAGACTCGAGCTCTAGTCTAATATCGACAGTGGAATCCTTAAAACTCTCTACCTGTCTTGAACAGTCAATAACAAAAACGGGATACGTTTAAACGAATTGTAGCTGAGTAAACAGCTCTCAGCCGCACCTCTACCTATACCGTCATAGTAGTTCTCACGAAAACGAATATAATTCAGATACGCAGGAATGTAGTCCCTACGGTCGAAATCGAGATTTAAACGCTGATGTGGGAACACTTGCGAATTTAAATACAACTTAACGTCGACCAAGTTCGAATGAGTAAATGTAGTCGGGTTACCCGCTCTTATACCCAGCTGACGCTCGTCTTGTAAAACAAAGGCCCAGCGCGGTTTCTCTAGATCATTGGAGTTCTTTACGCGCCAAACCTGGTTTTTAGTAGTTCCCAACGAGGGTAACTCGTGTAATTTCCAACGTCTGAACGGAGCGATAATAGCAAAATTATCTCTTAAACTCTCCACCAGGTTTACTTTGCTTTCATCTGATAACAGTATATGCGGAACTTCCCACGAGAGCTTATCAATCTTGAAATCTACATCGGTACCTGCATCACCGGCGTCGCTTTTATAGCAATTAAAATCGTTCGTGGCGCGAATTGAAACTAGCTGACAACTCATATGAGGTATTACTTTTTTATAATATTCTGCAAATCCAAAGAAATCTTTTAATGGTATTCTACATGTGAAATGAAAGACGTTATTCCCCTGGTTATGTAACAAATCATTATCGCTAGTAATCCCTAAGTTCCATGCATTGCAGGTTAAAGCTCTATCCTCGGCGCCGTGTGAAACGAGACCTTTTATAGTGCTTGTAATGCCAGGCTGTTTACATACATCTATGACCTGGTTTGCGCCTAATATTAGTTGAATTTCATCAAACAGAAAGTGGGCGAAATTGTTTACCAGAAGGAATTGCTTGTTTGCAGCACGCGTTATGCTACCTTTAACAAGTACATAGCTGTCATACAAAGCTAAAACGTTATCGGAATTTTGTATGCTGATTCTAATGGTGTCGGAATGATTGGCATTTAACGTAAACGGCAGATAGGTATAAAAATCCTCTTTTATTGTATCTGTATCGATGCGCAGCTTCCCAAATATGTTTAATTTATCAATGGTAAAGGTGTCGGTGTTAATATGCATTTTACTTCGTTTTGACATGCTGCTGCTGCTGTTATCGTACTTTAAAGCCTAAAGATTCAAGAAAAAGGCGACGAGCTTTAGTTAGTTTTAATCGAAGGTCTGCACGGGCCGGCGTTCGACGGTGAATGACCTTTGGTGGACATATGCTGATGTTTTTATAGCTAAAGTTTATACCCATTTTTCACGTTTAAGTTCTAGCCTGATGCTCGTGAAAGTGTCTTCAGACAAATGTATCAACTCTCCTCTCGCATCTACCAGTCTAATGGTAATGTTATCGATCTCGGTGACAGTGATGGGAAAGTAAATCACATGCGATGGCTCCTTTTCAATCAGATAACCGGGTGGTACGCAAACACCGAATTCGAAGATTGTATGACCTGCTTGATTGTTTCTATATGAGCCGCCTGTAATATTCGTGTCTACAAAGATGTTTGGAGTTGAAAGTATATCGACAACTCGGTCTGATACGTGTCTACTACCGGGTTCTAGCAAGCGCTTCTTAAATCCTAGTAGGGATTCTATGTTATCGGGTTTGGTAAAATCAATGAACTCGGTAGCTGATTCAATCTCACATTTTCCCGTATTAGTGTTAGCTTTGATTTGTAGTAGTAGATCTCCCTCTTCCGGATCGCCACTAATTTGATTCTTTATATAGTTAACGATTTCAGCCAACTCGTAGCTACCCGGTTCAATAGTTATCGCCTTTTCTCCGTAATAAAATTTATTTTTGCCTGGGTATATATTCCGTATCGTGTGACTTGTATATAAGCCGACTAAACCTAGTGAATATTCGTAACGCACGTGATCTAGTGTTATAGGTGGATAAATACGATCCGTAGAAAGCTTGTTTCCTGTACCGTACACCGTGATGGTCCTAGCCATACTTAACCGATTTACACTTTTACCTCTCTTTTATACAAAAATCGTATACACAGATGTCCGCAGTTGTATGTATTGAACTATTGTTCTTGGGCTACGTTGTAGTATACAGCGCAGCGAGGCCCTAAATATTATTATTATTTTAAATATCATTTAGAACTATTTGAATTATATATCCTGAAAAACAAAAAGTAAAGCTACATATATTTACACCGTCATATATAGATTGATAAAACATACATAAGCAATCCATCCCTCTCGCTGGTCAAGTCTCACGTACAACCTAGCAGCTATTGTGAATCCCTCGACGTCCATATGACCTGCGGCCACCTCGATCGCGACGGCCGCCGGATATGAGGGTAGAGGCTCACCACACCCATACAGTGCATCAAGAACTGGAAATATTAACACAGTTTTAGTATGTTGTTTATAGATAAATAAAAAAGTCTACTTACAACACCTCTGTGCCTAGTGTTGCTGTACAACCGCTGTAATACATCTCGGGCCCATGCACGTACGTGCGCTGATACATTTGCTGCAAAATTTACGATTTTAAATATATAACTAAGTGTTTGTAATCAAAGAAAAAACAGCTTACCCATTTTAAAATATTTATATTCTGTCGTTCAACAAAGATTTTTATTTACTGTTCGTCAACAGGTAGTAACCTTGGTATTTATCTAAAAACGAAATATGTAGTCCCACCCCTAAACATGGTGTTTTAAGATAGTTTTGTTTAGTTCGGATTGGCTGTGACCTGTAACCACTAAGCTATTGCAAAAATAATTAAACGCATCATAGTTTATGCGTTTTCGATTTACATTTCTATAGAGAAACGAAAATATATAGCTTAGTTTACAAAAAATGTGTAATAATGTAAAAACTGACACTCTGTTCTATTTGTGGTCTTATCTGATAGTCCCATCTGACCGAAGAAAGAATTTTAACCATTATAGATTATAAGCTACGAGGGGAACTAGAATAATTATCTACCTAGCCATGAATGAAACAACTGACAATCTTCAGCGTTTAATGTCAAATAGTGGCAAGTCTTTTATAATTGTATCTGAAGTTTCAGTGAAATTGACCTGTTACGTTTTGTTTTGTGCGCGATTAGTTGACAAAAAATGAGTGTTTTGAAATTGGAGCATAGGAGTGTGATTAAGTTTCTCACAAAAGAAGGCAATGGTCCAAAATTTATAAGAGAACGTATGATTGCCGTATATGGAGATGATGCCCCATCATATTTTACGATTAAGTTTTGGTCAAAACAGTTTCGTTGAGGACGTGAATCCATAGAGGATGACCCTAGAAGTGGAAGGCCACTTGAGGCAACCAACAGTGAAATGTGTGACAAAGTGGAAGCTATGGTTCTTGAGGATCGCCGCATGAAGGTCTCCACCATTGCTACTGCTCTGGGAATATCAGAACCTAGCGTTTTGACCATATTGCACGAAAAGTTAGGCATGAATAAAGTCTCAGCGAGGTGGGTTCCCAGGTTGTTGACTCCAGAGCAAAAGACGCGAAGACAGCAAATTTGTCAAAACAATTTAGATCTTTTGGAAGCTGATGCTGAATTCCTAACGATGATAGTGACTGGAGACGAGACCTGGGTACATCACTGGGACCCTGAGACAAAGCTGGAATCTATGCAATGGATTCATAAGGGTTCTCCACCCCCAAATAAAGCTCGCACACAGCCCTCAGCCGGAAAACTTATGGCAACAATTTTCTGGGATTTGCATGGAGTTCTTCTGATCGAATATATGCCTAAGGGCACTACAATAAATGCAGAGGTTTACTGTAATACGCTCAAAAAGTTACATTCGGAAATTACCAAAAAACGTCCCCACTTGAGGCATAAAAATGTGCTCCTCCTTCATGACAATGCGACGGTTCATAAAGCCGCCAAAGTTCGTCCAATTCTGAACGAATGTAACTTTGTAGAGTTAGACCACCCACCTTACAGCCGAGATCTGGCACCCTCGGACTTCTACTTATTCCGAAATCTGAAAAAACATTTGAGAGGCCGCCATTTTGAAAGTGATGACCATTTGAAACGAACCATCAATGACTATTTTGGCAATCAGGAAGAATCTTTTTTTTTAATGGTATGAATTCATTGCAAGACAAATGGCGAAAGTGCGTTGAAGTTGGGGGAGATTATATTGAAAAATAAAATTGTTTAAAAAATCATGCGTCTTTTGTTTCATGCTTAGGTAGATAATTTATCTAGTTTCCCTCGTATATAGCAAACCTAGTAAATGCGGTTATTAACTAGGGTGGATAAATTCTTCTTCTGTCAAAAGATTTCCCCGAAATGCATACGTTGAACAAAATGATGTTTGTATTGCAGATGTTATGTTTTATGACCCTAGTCAATTGTACAATAGACTAGAGTGTGCGTTTCAACTTTGAACAATCGACATAAAAATAAGGGTTCGGCAGATAGGCAATAAATTTCTACGTATTGTGCTTTCTCACGTCTAGCGAACAGAGAATACAATGGTAATATTATATTATTTTTATTAGGCCTTAGACATGTTGTTGTCAAAATTCGATATGATTCCCTTTTAAGGAGGGGTGTGTGTGTGTGTGTTTATCATTCAATCTCCGCGGTATTTTAAACCTTGCGATGCTTAATTATGTACAGTTGACGATTTATTTAATGTATTCTTCAATAAATTTCAAATGTTACGATGTCACCCTGTCAATAGGACAATAGACTAGAGTGTACGTTTCATATCACTTTCAACAATCAACATAAAAATTATGGTTGTCTTCCTACCAGTAGGTAATAAATTTCTGGAAAAAGATTTACCTCAAGATGTCTTGTCGGACTTTCAACTCATAAATGAACGTTGCAAACACTTGGGATTTGAAAACAGACCCGTCAAAGTGCGAGATTTACCTTTGTTCTGTTAAGGTTTTACAGTACTCGTTTCTGCAGTCCATTAGAAATTCTGATTTTTAAAAACATTATTGAAGGACTAGGCTTCGCTTTAAAACAAATGTCGATAGATAAATCCATTCTCTATAATATTCTCTAGTTCAGCATCATGTTCAAATAACTAAAATACGAAGGAATTTGCTCTAATTAAATAAAAACCTTCAAACGTTTATGCCATATTATGAGGTTGCTTTTATGTTTCAAAACTAAAGGTATTAAGCAACAGTTAGACAATTTAATGCTCTAACACTGTATCGTTTCGAATTTTTTCCCTCATCAATAGCTTCGCGAATAAATGAGATTTATTAATTAAAGTATAGGCAACCAACACTTCATCATACTGTTATTTGAAAGTAGGAAATATGAACAGTGAATAGGTATATGGAACAATAGAAGTAGCAGGTAGTCGGTTTACCTTTACTTAACTTTTTGGACAATAACAAGATAATCCCTATTTGTCATTTCAGTTTGTCGTTTTTACAATAAGGAAACGTAAATACTATTCAATGAATTTGGCCGAAGAATTAGTAGTATCCTAAATATAATTTTTTTTGGTACAGCATTACGAACGACAACGAACAAACTCGTCAGCTGATATACTATGCTTTTTCTAAAAAATAAGTTAACACAAATAGCTGCAGATATCAAACTTTACCAACATTGAACCTTGGATACTAGAAATTGAAAGAAGTTTCGGCGAAGATTGTTTTATATGGTCTGTCTGTTTGAAAAAAGCTACGGTACTTTAAGGACCTCCGTTTTATGATATTTTAGTGTATTTATTATTATTCTTCTGCTCGATACAATAGCTATTAATAGTTTAAATAATATTATTAATTACACGTAGGACTATTATAAAATGTATATTATACATATGTGCCCTGTTCATCTTTGCTTTCAAAATGATTATAAAAGAGTTTTTACGATGATCAACACCCCTTGTATCTTGTTAGAACGCGGGAAATCAATATTTAAATCTGTTATAAGCAATTCGTTTTTAGTTTCAATATAACACAATAAGATATGGCCTTCTGTCTGTCGTTTCTACACATTCTTTGGCAATCTCGTCCATGCATGATTTTCACGACAATACATAATCGGATAGAATGGTCTCAGTGTTAAACTGGCAGAGACAGGTGTCATTTATTTTATGCCGTATCTAACATATATTGTTCAGACAGACAAAATGGTAATCTATCTGAGAAATTGTTTCAATATTTTTTTTTCGTTTATATAGGCTTATTAAATAGTTTATCATTTATATTTTTTTTAAATACGAAAGATGCATAATAATTAAAAAAGAGATTCCTTCTTTCAAAGTGTTTTTTTCTACCTGCGTTTGCAAACGAGGGTTAGAATTTGATTGATGGCATGAAGATATAAGACGTATTTAACGTTGAATTTTTTTTTAATTTTTGGAGTAAATTATAAAAGAGTTGTTTACGACGACAATGTCGATGGTCAGAGATTTAAAGCTATTGTAAACAATTCGTTTGGTTAGATCGGCCAGTTAGATAAGTGTTACATTGACAGCGCAGGTGATCTTTTGATCGTTAACGAGTTTCTTTGCTCGGGCTGTGTGTAATAAATTAAATGCTTATCAATAGTTACATCTAAAAGTTGAATTTAAATTTTTTTTAATGTGGAGTAAATTATAAAATAGTTTTTTATGACGACGGTCAACCCTTGTTTAGTGTTAATTGACAGTGCAGGTGTCGACCACTTTTAACGATACCCTTTGCTCCGAAGGGGTAATAAATTTAGATTTTATCTAAAAACAGCTGTTTAATTGACAGCGCAGGTGTCGACCCTTTTTTAACGATGCGCATTGCTCCGAGGGTAATAAATTAAGATTTTATCTAAAACAGCTGCGACAAACGTGTTCATTCGCGCAGGTTCGAAGTTTATAAAAGCTCTGTTGACCCCTTTCGTTTTTAGTTTTGTTCTCGCGTCGTCGGTTACAGTGATAGTAATAATTGTTATTGTTTGCTTCAACTAGGCCTGCATATTAATTAGAGCAATAAATTCGCGCCTGCATATTTATTAGATCAAATAATTTAATTCGATCATTTAATTAGAGCATTAAATTTAATTCACGCCTCATTTGCATATTAATTAGAGCAAAAATTTAATTCGCGCCTCATTTGCATATTAATTAGAGCAATAAATTTGCGCCTGCATATTTATTAGATCAATCAATTTAATTCGATCATTTAATTAGAGCAATAAATTTAATTCACGCCTCATTTGCATATTAATTAGAGCAAAAATTTAATTCGCGTCTCATTTGCATATTAATTAGAGCAATAAATTTAATTCGCGGCTCATTTGCATATCAATCAATTTAATTAGAGCAATTAATTATGCTAATTAGGTTCCTACGGTCATCAAAATTTTCCCACGCTCAGGTGGAGCAATACCTACTGCTGTATTACAATATTCAAGAAAAATGCGTATTTATGTCGTATTCACTATTCCAAATTTGATAGGAATCGGTTGAAAAATAAAGCAATTATTCAGTGTAACATATGATTAGTGTCACTCAGTATAATCTTTCCCCTTTATTTAATCTTTTAGAGGGTTGACCGCTAAAGGCCAGAGTGGAATTTGAAAGGTTTCTCCAGTGCATCTACATTTTTTGTATATCGTATATTACTTTTGTCTGAGACAACTGATATGACCAAAATATTATGTTGGCGTCATTTTCATTCTAATGTATTTTAACCGCAAAAAGGGATTTTGGATTGATTCTAAAACATTTAAATGCTATGCATCGATACTGCAGTTAGCAAGATTTAGAAGATGAGGAATACCTTTTTGGGCAAGAGAGAGTTAAAAACTGTGGGATTTTGAATAATTTGGATAATAACTTGGGACATAATATTGTGGAATTAACGTAGAATAAAGGGAACACTTTGTTGATAATTCTGATAAAAAATTCTCTTTTTGTTTACAACTCGTTTTAACTATGCTTTAAAAGTTTTCAGTAACCTTGACATCGGAACAAAGGCAGGTTACATTTGTGCAAGGGCCAATCAGGTATGAGGGATATTTTTTCTATTACTAGCCATGTAATTATAAAAAACAAATTTGAATCTTTGTCACCCACGAAAGAGATCGCTAATTGAGAAATTGTATGCAATTATTAATCGTAGTTAATTCTGCCGATTGTCGGCTAACTAGTGTGGTGGTTATCACGAGATGTCTTTTTTAATAAATGCTAAGTGTCAAATTTAATAGGTCGCGGGTCTAATGTGGTAAGCTATTTCTAAAAAAAAACATATTTGCATAGTACCTGAAAGCTTTCCGTGCCAAGAATATTGAAAAAAAAGAAAAGAAAAATAACTAGAGTAGAGCAAGACCTCCAGTGATGCTAATGTAATAACATCACAGCGGGATTTCAGAACTCAAAATTATCATAACAACTAGAATCTTTATGTGGCAGCAATTATTCGCTAGCTTAGCTAAGTAATCATATCTCAGTCAACGCAAACATTATTCATTGTAGAATTAATGGTATACTCACAATAATTGCTGCACTAATTGAGAGAGCAACTAAACCCCAGAATAAAAACGATTTACAATAAAGTAACGAATCACCAATATGAAGCTCGCAAAGCTTCAATACGCTACCTAGTTGGAAGTTGGTCGTGCGGAAATGGAAACTAATTTGTGAAGTCAATACAAACACTTTATAAACCTGGCGAGGATGTGGAAATGTGCTTCAATAAACAGATTAATACAGTACTAAAATGACGAAATACAGCCGCTAAGGGCGTTTCCATCCAATAAATCAAAAGAAAAATGTAATTTTCGAAAATGATATCTCCAGGTTACAGCTTGGAGAAGTTAAAAGCTACGACGCAAAAGTAAAGTGCATTATTAAGTGTATAAATTAATATGAACCGTCATATAATGAGTAAATGAGTACTTGAGATCGTTTTTATCAAATATTTTGCTTTATTCTTATCTATCAAATAAATAATTGTAGATTTTAGAGAACATTTCGGAATACCAAATTTTAAAATAACTTTAGTAAAATTCATTCAATCGCTTAGTGAACTTTAATTATTAAAAAAAGGTTGACTAATGTACACAACCTTATAATTATACCCCATAATTGAGTATAATTGCGATTATTCACTTTAGCCCTGTAACGTATTCAAATTCTCAATTGTATAGAAATGTAAGTTTATATGCATAAATGGTAAAAAGTAATCTTAGTTCGGCCCTGCGTATTTCAATATATTTTAGTTGAGTTAAAAACTGTAGACTTTATTTAAATCTATTGGTATTCCTTAACGTCAGGGATTACCCTAAAATGTTTTCGTCTAAACGACATTCCCGCTGGAATAAAACTTACAAATAATATTGCTTCTAAAAGCAACATGTTGACAGTAGGTAAGAATTGGGTGTTCTGAAACCACCCCCCACTCCTGACCTCGACCTTGAACCTACCTCTCTCTCTAACACATGGTGACCTTGAATCTATCTCTGTCAGCTAAACGTGGCAACAACGCATTCTCAAGGTCATCAAAATGGCAACAATGTCGGCGACCTTGCAATCAAGGTCATCAATATGACAACAATGTTGGTGACCTTGAAGTCAAGGTCATCAATATGGCAACAATGTATAGTCATGGTCACCAAATAATGTATCTTCAAGGTCACCAACAACATTCAAGGTCAAGCTGTAGCTATATATAGCAGGTTGCAATTATTGAAAGTTCAAAATGTGTGTAGAAGCTAACTTGCAGAATACGTGCTTGACAGAACGAGTGTTATCATTTCGTAATTGGAAGGGTATACAAACCCCAAAATCTTTAACTGAGGCCGGATTTGTCTACACGGGACGTGAAGATCTTTTTATTGTCGAGTGAACATTTTCAAATGGGAACCGTCGGATAGCCCAATCGTAGAGCCCCTAAAATGGTGAACACATTGCGTGTTTACAAACGTGCTAGCACCCATTAGCGATGAAAGTGGTAGAGATGTTTGTGGTTAAAAGTAACCAAATACAACATAGAATATAACGAGAGGGAACAGGGAAGATGTTACCAATCAAGGCGGTAATATTATTGGCAACCTTGTACGAGAGTTTGTGGTTGCAAAACTCCCAGATACAACAGCAGCTTTTATTTCCTATGACTTCAATACGAGTGTTTGGTATGGAATGCAACCAGTGACGTTGCAACAAATGGGGATGTTTAAACAAGAGGTCGGCAATAGAACGCAAGAAGTACGATACAGGGTCAAAATCGTGTACCCAATATATACTAAGGACAGTGAGTGGCAAACCCTGGGGAATAGTCCGGTGGAACAATGTAAAGTCAGCAGCAAAACGTGTTATGCTTCCGTGGTGACCTTGGGCACCCTGTTAGTTGCAGTAGTGGGTGTAAGCATAGGAATGTGACCATGACTTTGAATCTCACCCGTCAACTCAGTATATAAACGGGGTTTAGTTTGAGAGAGGGGGGGAGAAATTTAAAAAAATCAGCGCTCTAGCTCTCAAGGTCAACGAAGGGCAAGATTTCGATTGCTCGATTTGATAGGTAGACTTAAATGAAGGTCGTCACGGGTATGCTGTTGAACACAATTGAATGGTCATAGAGTATTTCCTGGTTGCTACAAACTTTTGGATTTTTTTTCAGAGAGTATTTTCTGGTTGCTACAAACTTTTGAATTTGTATTTTTAGTTTTAATATTTTGAGTGTAATTGTTTAATTGAATAGTCATAGAGTATTTCCTGGTTGCTACAAACTTTTGAATTTTTTTTCAGAGACTATTTTCTGGTTGCTACAAACTTTTGAATTTTTATTTTTAGTGTTAATATTTTGAGTGTAATTGTTTAATTGAATGGTCAGAGAGTATTTTCTGGTTGCTACAAACTTTTGAATTTTTTTCAGAGACTATTTCCTGGTTGCTACAAACTTTTGAATTTGTATTTTTAGTTTTAATGTTTTGGTTTTAATTGGTTAATTGAATGGTCAGAGAGTATTGCCTGGTTGCTGCAAACTTTTGGATTAAAGCAACAGAAATAAAGGTTCTATAGTATAATAAATAAAGGTACTATAATAAATATTTACAATAAATATCTACAATAAATATCTACAATAAATATCTACAATAAATATCTACAATTTCATTACGCTAATCACTGGTGATCCATCTCCAAATTTTCGTTTAGAAGGTGCAGCAATGGACTCCCGTGGCAGTGTCGTTACAGTTACATTCAACATCCGCATCGATGCTGCAAAACTGGGATACCGGACCGATGACATGTAATCGTTCGGAACAAGCCACGGGGTTGTAGGTGTTGTACAGCATCCATCGCATACACCCATCACACCAATGTGATCGTACTTGGTAAATTTTAGAAGACACCCTGGTGTGGTATTGTAGCGGTAGGGTTGCTATACCACAACACTGCGTAGGCAACCCTTGCATAGGCGCTTCCCCTACCACATGTAGTACGACCACCACAGACAATATGGCACATCTGCCACAGTGAACCAACCCTGCAGTATCATGGCGACGTGTTTGAACAGTAGGATCCGGTTTGCACAACGAAGTATATCCATCCAACCGAGGTGGGATAGATCATAATGTGCGCCGGTCGCAGCCGTGGCATACCAATACCATTTCCACATAACCCATAGTTCAAACACGAGACGTTCTATACCTATACCTATAGGCGAGATTGGATTCATCAGGTCTTGATCTGTAGCTGGCGATGGGTGTGTGTTGGCCCAACGAGGCAGCGATGCGGCGTAAACATTGTGAACGTAGACTGTGCCAGCGATCCCAGTGCTGTGCATCAGGGACGACACCTGCTTCGGATGAGATTGGTACACGAGGAGTGGATGACGCGACGATGGACATTGTGATGTGATACCTGGTGTGGAAAACAGTCCCTATTATATCGAAGTAGCAACACCCTCGGTGGGGGAGTGGACAACCTTGAGGTGATAGATCGATCCATGGACTTAACGCGAATATCCTCCAACGACTAATAGACAATGCCTGTTTCTATACCACTAACCTTGAGGAAATGTAAGTATGTAAGGAAATTGTCCTTCTGGTCAAAATTATCGTTGAGGAAAGCGTTCCCGGTACATGTACCAACTACGGCACGTACAACATCTCCAGTTGCTGCGTGCCCGGTACTTGTGTCAACTAAGGCGCGTACACCCTCTCCTGTTGCTGCGTGCTCGGTACTTGTGTCAACTACGGCGCGTACACCCTCTCCAGTTGCTGCCGCAAAGAAGATCATAGTACTGCAAAACGTCGTAGTAAAGGCGGTAGCTGTTAATGTGGAGAAGCCGAAGTACGACATGCTTTCTGGGCGTCCGCAACCTTTACTGCGAGAGCTGTTGACTTCGGAAAATGTGTTTTACACTGCTGGAAGGTTGCACATGAGAGGAATCCCCATCGTGACGGCCCAGGAAGCACCTGCGACATCACCATGGTCGGGTAAGTGGGACTCCCAATTGTTGAATAGCCCACCGGTCAACGATGATGACGTCTCAATTCGGGAGTCCCTTTTGGGGGATGCACCACCATCTGCAGCCCAAGACGATGTGAACCTACCCATGACGATTGCCACAAGTGCAAATGTAGTTGTTTATGAAACGGAGTCGGACTGTTCCACATCAATTACAAGCGCACCTGACGATGACGATGAGGAGTTAATCATTCCGGGTACCCCCTGTGATGACGGGGTGCATCACCAGCCACAACGACCCAGCGACACTTATGGAGGTTTCTGATGACACAACGTCTATCCAGTTGTCCGGCAGCATCAGAGACTTCACAACTTCACAGATGGTATTCGTAGATGGTGTACCATGGGAGAAGCAGCCTTTACTGCTTGATGTCGTTGATGACGCACAGCACGATGATAATCGGTGTCAGAGGGTTATACTAGGGTTAAGAGAAGTGGCGTCCGATTTGCAACGGTATGAGAGTGAACGCATCGCTCTCCTTCAACGCAAAGCGGAACTCTTAGCTGCTGTGGAAAGATACGAAATCAAAATCAAGAGTATCAAGACACAGCAGTTACGACAAGTGATGATGGAGTTGGACTGCTGTGAGAGCGAACGCCTCGCACTGTTTACTGAAGTGGAAAACTTGTCTGCTTTGCGTCAACAACGACGTTAACGGTTTGTATAACTGTGACCTCCCACTAACAATAATCTAGTCCTCTTCCTATCCCGGTCGGGTTTGCATAACACGTCCTCGCCGTCCCGACTGGAAATCAGTATCGTGAACGATAGTGGTAAAAGTTGGCGTAAAAGCTTTATCGTTTGCTAGTGAGTTCCCGTTTACTGATTACTAAGAATATGCATGTGTGTAGCTGCGGCGCGTCCTTCACCCGACAGGATGCTCTAACTCGTCACCGAAGAAAAAGTTGCCGTGGACCGCTGGACCGCCCATCCACGAGCGGTAAGTAACCATTCCTGCGAGGTTTTGTGATGGGTTACGATTATTTTCTTGATTACAGCTCGGGGAGCTTCGGATGCTGTAGGGCATACTGGTGAAGGACCTGCACCTAAGAAAGCGAAAAAAACCTCCCCGCAAGGTAAGTATACGCATTGTTAATGACGTGTTCGTGTTAGTGATCTGTGCAATTGTTTCAGGAAATACCTCCGCGACGGTGTATTGCGATGCGTGCGAGCTGGATGTTCCACGACGTGGCTACGTTGGACATTTACGAAGCAACCGCCACAATCATCGTAATGCCGCGTCAGTGCAGTCGGAGGAAGTGGTGATCCTGGAGACGGCGTTCAAGCCTCGTATAGCCAGTTATCGAGTCTCGGTGAGAAATAATCACATAAATCTCAGAGAATTTACGGATGAGACCCTCGAAAATGTGTTAACACTATTAGAAAGAAACGTTCAGCGCTTTGTATGTGCGAGTAATGTGTTATAAACGTACTCTGCGAAAATCGGAGAATCGTCAATCAACTCGTAAGGGGAAAGGAGTGATCAACACTCTCATTAATAAGTTACCCTTAGAATTACATTTACCAGGGTATAACCACTGTGGACCTGGCACCCGTTTACATCAAAGACTTGCTCGTGGAGACAAAGAAATAAACCAGTTGGATGAAGCTTGTAAAGAGCATGAATAGTCTATTCAAAAACTAACGACCTTGGTGAACGTCATAAAGCCGATAGTATATTAGGACATAAGGCGTGGACAAGGTTTCGTTCTAAGGACGCTCGTTTTGAATAGAGAGCGGCTGCGCTTACTGAGGCCGGCATTATGTCTGGAAAAAGAAAATTGGGTATGGGTGTTCGATGATCTAAGGTGAATAGAAGGGGTACTTTAACGTTCAACAACGCCATCAAATTAGCTAGAAAACGTATTGGTGGTAAAATAAAAAAGTTATCTTTAAAACGGTTTGCTCGTCTTGCCCTAGCGGCCTTAAAACGTAAGCGTATCATTGCTCCCAAAGGGCGGATTATACCTATCATTAAACAAGGTGGTTTCCTACCGCTGATTCCTTTATTTGCCGCTCTCTGAGCTATAGGCTCGTTAGGAACTGGAGTAGCTGCGGTTGCCAAAGCAGTGAATGAAGCAAAAGCAGCGAAATCAGCGCTTGAAGAAACGAAACGACACAATAAAGCGATGGAGCAAGCGCCTGTAGGAAAAGGATACCGAAACGTATCCGTAAAAACGAATGTGGAATTGTGAATTTGGATGATACAGATGGGGAAAGTACGCATTGGACATCGTATGTTAAACGTGGTCGAAATATATTATACTTTGATAGTATTGGACAGTTAAAACCCCCACTAGAACTCGTTCATTACTTTAAAGGTGATTGTAGCTTAAACGTTATTCGTTACAACTACGATGCTTTTCAGAAGCTAAATTCGTACAATTGTGGACATTTAGCGCTGAACTTTTTATATGATAACACTCCTTAACATTTCCTCAGTCTTACTGGGAATGTTGAGATGTCTCAAACATTAATCTTCTCCGCTACAACTTCTGTTTTAACTTCTCCTTTTAACCCTCCCATATATTTGGATCCTACAAAACAATGGTTTATGAGTTTGACAAATTTCGAAACGTTTAATACTATTCCGAACGTAACGGATAAAAACAACGTGTTTAAAATGGGTGAAAGAATAATAAAGATACCTACAGGGTCATATGAGCTTACTGATATAGCTCAATACATTAATTCTCAAGTAAACGGTGAGTCTGTTAACATCGATCCGAATCATAATACCCTAAGATCGATTATAAAAGCCGATCACGACATTGACTTTACAGTTGAACACTATCGGAACATTGTTAGGGTTTAAGAATAGAATCTTAAAAGCTAAGGAACGTCACATATCTGATTTTCCAGTTAAAATTATCAAGGTTATCTCGCTAATGATTGAATGTAATATAATAACAGGAAATTATATTAATGGTACACCGGCCCATGTGATACATTAATTCTTTCCCAGTGCTCCTCCTGGATTCAAAATAATAGAAGCACCTGAGACTGTACCCTATTTACCAATTAATATCAATACTATTTCAAACATTACCCTTAAAATATTGGATCAAGACGGGGACTTGGTTAATTTCCAATGGGAAACCGTGACGATAGGACTTCATTTGAAGAGCGTGGATGATGGTGTTCAAATATAACACTCCTCGATGTTGCACTGATCGCTCTGCACAGAGAAAAATGTATTTAAATTTCATCAACAATTGTGTGGTATTGTAAAACAAATTGGTCTTAAAAAAGTGACAGGGACAATTTGTGTACAATTATAAAACAAGATTGTGCCATTTAGTTTGTCAAGATTTTGTGGAAGTCAATAGTAATTTTGTAGAATCAATTGAATAGTTGTGTATAAGTTTCCATAACAAATTGTGTTACTTATTAAAACAGAATGTGTAATGTTATTGCATACAATTTTATACAAAATTGTACAATTGTTGCGCTAGTGTGTGCCACAATTGCTTAATAGTATTTAACACAATTACTTGTTCAAATTTATACAAATTGTGCAATACTCTGGCACAAATATTCTATACAGAAGGCTAGATATCACAAATAAAATATATATTTTTACATATATTAAAATATATGTAACTAATATGTATATAGCTATACAATGTATAGTATTTACATACTATACAACGTGTAATATATACACGTATAACACTAAAATTTTCTTTTGCCGTCAGCTGTTTATATATAAATCTCGAATTTACATTAATAGCGACAATTACAAGTGGTGACATCTATAGGATGTCATCCATAAACTTTGCGAAACACAATAATTAGTAGCAAGCAGTTTGAACACTGGATTATGATTTCATTCAAACAAAATATTGTATTTTTCTAAACATTTTTTACAATTATACTTCAACATAATATGCTAGCTTATCCTCTACAACATTGTTCCAAAGAATGCAGAACTAAATCTGACTGTGTTAAATAATTGTCGTAAGTTCCTGTTAGACAATTCAGTAACGAAATCCTACACAACGCTGGACAATACGATTCTACAATTATAATATAAATTTCTCCAACACCGTTTTGAACAATATTGTGCAAAGCTCTTATGAAGTATTTCTCTCTGTGTGGCTATAAAAGATCGTGTTGGAAGCGGAAAATGGTTAGTCAAGCATCGGTCGCTACTCAATTGACAAGGGGAAACCGCTTATTCTTGCAAACCTTAGGCTTTATTGTCCCAAAATGAATGTGCTAAGTGTAAACGAAAAAGTGCTCGTCGATAACTCGATTGTTGGAGCTGAATTTCTTACTCACCAACCTTATACCACTCGTTTTGAGAATAATGACGAAATTCGAATACCTATTCAAGAGGATATGTCCACTTTGCCTTCGCGTAGTTATCTATATGTAGAAGGTACTGTACTGAAAGAAGATGGTAAACCATCAGCGAGTGGTAAATTTATAAACAATGGTATTGCACATCTTTTTAGTGAGATTCGGTACGAAATGAATGGAGTTGTGGTGGATTCGGTAACAAAAGTTGGTCTAACAACCACCATGAAAGCTTACCTTTCCCACAATTCGAATGAAAGCATTAAGTTACAAAACGCTGGTTGGTTTCCGGATAGTACCAGCACCTTGCTAGATAGTAAAGGAAATTTTTGCGCCTTCATACCTTTATCATCACTTGGGGATTTTTGAAGACTATGGAAAGATTATTATGAATATTCGTCAAGAATTGGTATTAATTAGAAGAAATTCTGATGTCGATGCCCTAATATCCACCGATGCTAATGAAAAGCTTAAGGTTAACTTGCAAAAAATATATTGGAAAGTTCCACATATTCAACCACGATTGGCGGAAGAATTATCATCAACAAAATATATTGGGAAAAATATTGACACTCAAGTGGCATTTAGAAGCTGGGAAACACATATTTATCCCGCTGTACCGCAAACGGATAAGCACAGTTGGTATATTAAAACATCGACCACTCTGGAAACTCCCCGTTACGTTATCATAGGGTTTCAAACTGATCGTGATGGTCAGTTGCAGATACTTAAGCAAGGGATACTTAAACATAAATAACATTATAAACGTGACAATACTTACTTAAATAATACGAACTTAATATGTAAATTACAAAAGAACATATCTTAAAATTAACTTGCAACATATACAAAATATAATATAACAACAGAATACATTTATAACAGTATGACAATGAACTGATTACTTTTAATTTAGATTTTTACAATATAGATGATGCCGTAATATTTGAACAGAAAATTTTAGTGTTTGCATCGCTACGGTCTTGACAGTCTCCTTTGAAATACAAAATCGTTTGGCGAAGTTTACAAAGAATTTAGATATGGTCCCTCTCGAGCCCACAAACAAACCAATAACTTCGATGTTTCCCCGAATTTTGTACTTCTCTCTAAAATAAAAGGATAGTAGGATTGTAAATAGATTTTTTTCTCTTCATCTACTTCTACTGGTTGGGAACTACTCTTTTCAAATCGGATGGTTGGGTCTAATATAAACGCTCCTCTACTAAGTCATATGCAAAGTCCTGTAGCTGTTCCTCAATGAGTTCTTTTACCAAACACTCATCACACATCTCACCTCTAATGAAGTCTTGACACAACTGCACGCCTTTTCTATATCGTTGTGCTAACTCTTGACAATATTCCGGATTGAATATCCCCGTACCATGAAGAGCTTCGTGTGCCGCATCCTCCTCTAGCGCTTCTAATTCACACCGTAGTTTCACCACAGCATTCAGTTAACAATAGCTTTCCTTGATACGTCTTCACTGTTACGCGTCCCCATTCTGTTTCACTACGTTACGCATAGATCATGTGTTCTTATATTCACCCGCCCCCCCCTTTCCTCTCTTCATTCATCCATTACACAACACACTTTTTGACTTTCACATCCACTATTATCTTTTCTGGTAGATAATGCACAACTTCTAGCATTCCAAATACGTTCGGGATTTGCATCTTCATTAACGGTTCCAATATGTTTGTGATGTTCATTATGCAGTCCCCCGGCATGTCTACAACACCATGTATTATGCTATGGTAGAAATTGAAAAAATCCAAACCTTTCAGAAGGTTTAATCGATATGTCAGTAACGGTATTAACTGCCACAGCTCATATAAGGACTCCCACGCTAAATATAATTCATCGCCTCCTGCATCAGTTATCTTTATGATTTTTGTTTTATCGTAAGTTCTGTTAACAGGCTTAAACGAGATAGTTTTTGTACCAATTTTCAAAGGAACTCCGACCTCTTCTTCTGCTTTAAAGTACTTATTAATGACTCCTTCATTGGTTATTAACTCGTGCCACTCCGTTTCATCAAACAGCATACACTGATTCTTTACTCAAGCTACTTTTATTACAGGAGCGAATCCCAAATGTGCACATAATCCAACAAATGCAACTTTACTTTTTGATTTGTTTAAATAAAACACTGATTGATTCACTAGCGGTGCCCATTTAGCATCCTTAGGAAGCTCGTTTGAGAATGCGTTGTTGCCACGTTTAGGTGACAGATATAGATTCAAGGTCACCATGCGTTATAGAGAGATAGGTTCAAGGTCAAGGTCAGGAGTGGGGGGTGGTTTCAGAACACCCAATTTCTACCTACTGTTGACGTCTTTGTAAATGTTAAAGTTCAGTTCAAGGCATTCCCACGATTGCAAACTGCGTCTCGTAGCGAAAATATAGACAAAATTAAATTTATAAATATTTAGAAACATATCTGCTTTTCTTACAAGGGAATGAGCTGTCTGAAAACGCATTAAAACTTAAATTTATTAGTTCCTGTACGTGCTATTTGAACAGATTGTTTTAAGTGCAGACGTATAAAAAAGTATCTTGGATCAAGTGTAAAAAGTATTGAATTATTCCGGCGATGCAGTTTTCAAGTTCGGTAAATTCCTTCGAACATTTAGAAGCTTCCAGAAAGTTCCTTTCGCGGTCTATTCTCCTATTGGGTGAAGAAATATCAACTCTTCTTGGATAAGCCAGTTTAAATTTTTTTTTCTTAAAAGATTATGGCGCGACCATATTCTACACACCACCCTCCACAGAGTCTGCTCTGACACTTCAAGGCTGACGGTACACGGTCTGTAAATTAGCGTAAAATACAGTATTATTCGCCGTCGATGATGGGCAACTTATTATAGTTTTTGTGTTAAATCCAGTACATCAAAATAGACGTACACAGTTTTCCTTTACCGTTAATTTAGTGCAGTATAGTTTTCTAATTAATCGATTAGTAATGTGGCCAAGGAAATTTTAAAAGAATTCTATAAATAAATTTGCG
Source organism: Agrypnus murinus (assembly GCA_929113105.1). Lineage (NCBI taxonomy): Eukaryota > Metazoa > Arthropoda > Insecta > Coleoptera > Elateridae > Agrypnus > Agrypnus murinus. The sequence continues at coordinate 211,307,433 of OV816025.1, forward strand.
GAGTCTAAGTTAAGTTCTTTTTGAATTAATAAGTTAAAATAAGTGTTACAGTGTTTTAGTAATAAACAAAATAGTTTTGGATGAATTATGATTTAAAAATCCCTCAAGAAAATACAAGGGTTAATCAAGTTTGAAATTAAAACTCTAATTGTTGCGATCCAGTTTGTAATAATAATTTAGAATACGGTACGAAAGGGTGTCGTACTTAAACCTAATAATAAAGTTAATGCTATTTTAGCCTGATACATCTTCAAGTGTTATTGTTAATAATTTTAAATAACTAACGAAAGTTGTTGAACTTATATGATTTTTTCTTTTGGGCTTTTATTAAAGGATCGATAGTGAAATTAGAACTACGAGATAACTATAGTGAATTTCAATTCGTTGACTTTAAGTAAAAGAAAATGGTATTTGCAATTAAGACTTTCCAATTTTTTCTCCGCATCTACGAATTGTGGATGTTTTGTTTTTAGTGATAAACGTAATAAGGTTATTATCGTTCAAGTGTTGCTCTGCGGAAAGCTTAGAGAATTATTAGATTCTCTCAAATGTATCAAGGAGTATTGGATGTTTTGTTCACTAGGAGTAAGTTGATGTTATGACTTCTGTATCATGATTATGTAATTTGCTTGCTAATTGTCTAATTACTTTTTTCTCACTAAGGATCCTTTAACAGAACAGTATCATTTTTTTGTTCTTGTGTCTTTTCTATGTGAAAACAATTCATTATTTTTCCTACGAATAAATGAGAATTTAAATCGATTACTACTATGATAATATTGGACCATTCACTTGTGAAAGTCTTTAATGTACCCCAACTATTTTAACATTAACGCAACAAAACATGACTATTAATTGAATTGAAACAACATTTCTAGTATTCGTTTCTGCTTTCGAATGCTGACGTTAACGACTATCAAAGCAGATGACGCCCAAACATTTTTTTATTGTGTCTATTTCTTGTTATTTTTTCTTTACAATTAGCAAGTTATGAAAATCAGACCTACGCCTGAACTACAATTTGATATAAGAGATCTCAAACGTCGGAGCGTTACAGTAAGTATTTGTTTATGAGCTTCACAGTAATATTCTGAAAATATGTTGTTATAGTAATTTTTTTGTGTAATTAATATAAACGTTACAATTGGTGCCCAAGTGAGGGACTTAATTATTTTGTGTATACAAAAACTCTTAAAAAAAACCCATTCGAGCAAATATTTCTTTGAATTGTTTATCGTATTGAGGCAGGAACCAGTACAAACCCTGATAATTCTCCCCCAAAGATAACAAAAAGTTCAAATTCTATAGCGTGCCAATATTTTCAAAAATCCTGAAAGAGCAAAATCCAAAGGGTTAAGATGTGATTGTGAAGCTAATTTCATTAGTCTTCATCCTTCATTCAGAAATTATGTTTCTAGTAAAATGTCATCCTAAGAAGCACTAATTTATTGTTTTAGAGATAATAGATAAGCCGTCAACACGTAGTTTGCAAGAAATTTACACATTATTAACAAACACTTTTATAGCACGACGTAGGTGTCACATGTAGTACAGTTAAGCTTCCGATTGCATAGCATAATAAATAAGAAAACTACTTAAACACTTGCTAGAAGGACATGGGTATTTACTCCAGACGAATTCCCATGATACGTCAAACGTCATCTATGGTCATATACATAAAAGTAAATATTGAAGCTAGATACGTCACACTCGTGATTGATCTAGAATTTCTTTGTTGTAGGGCCCTATGGTTTAGAGCTGTCATAGACTTATAGGATTCCAATAAAATTATTCATTGTTTTAGTTTACTTTCCAAAAACCGAAACTTATTTACTAATGGTCACAACATGCAATAATTTGAAATACAAACATATATATTATCTTTGAGGAAAAGATTAACTGGAATGTATAAACAGGAAAATACATCTATTTTTATATTATCTTGCAATTAGTTACGCGGTTAACCTAATTAAAATAATTTAATTAGCGTTTAAAATAGTAAAACAATAGCATAGATTTTATTTGTATACTTATAGGTACAAATAAAAAATGTTATATGTGGTACATTCGCTAACAGCACTAAAACGTTCCCAGCAATATCGTGCGTTGGTATTTGATCAACTTATGGTTTAACTTTTAATTACACCTCCAGACGACCAGTTTTTCTATTTCCTTCTTGTTACGAGGCCTTATCAAGATATTACCTAACACAGAGATTTTCAAAGTGGGGTACGATGTAGGGATTACACTTTCAGATTTACATAACGTTGAAAATAAGATGAAACACACTGGGAGATTTAGTACATAGGTACGTACGTACCTTTGTATAAATTTTATACAAATGTAAACATCGCTTTCTTTAAGCTTAAGTTTTAATAAAGATCTTTGATGACCATTCTTCTTTTATTACTAAGAGATAAAAAAGATTACAAGCACAAATACTTTAACATAATTCAACTTAATAGTTTACTTGAGAGAAAAATTCCAAAACCCTTGATCTAACACATCTTATTCAGTATGTGAAGTCTAAGAAAATCATCTTAATTTGAGAATCTACCTCTCTCATAGACAGCTAGCGTTATGTACAAACAAGATGAGCTTTTTGGTAAACCTATAATCTGAAGAGATACTATCGTCAAGACTAATTGCAACTAAAGCAAGCCAAAATCAACAGTCCCTAGATGACTTTAGTTACATCCATGGCCTCATTTCGAAAAGGAAATGCTAATTAGTGTACATATGACTTTCACGCCCCAATCGTCTTGACCTTGCATAATTTATAGTTTACAGTAAAATGATTATATACACCTCGTTAACATTTCATAACAAACATAATAAGAAAATGCATATAAGGTCACCTTTCTTTGATTTTTTCTTCAAAACATCGTAATTACTTAGAAAAAGCTCCCATGAAGATTTCTGTTAAACAAGATAATAGAATGGGCGTCTTAAAAGATCGTGAGAAACTTGTTGAGGACAATATGTAAATATTATTTAGACATAGCTATTTTGACATAGTAAGTATCACTTACTCTTGAAGTACCTCCCATGAATTCCTCGAAAAAGATATAGTCTTTTTGTAATTGGTTTAACGTTGACGATGACGAATTGATAGACGAAGAGATTCAACGCGGGTGTGGTTGTGGTTAGCTGATGTTTTCTAATTTGGAATTTTTAAATTTCTTATTCCTATTATTATCCAGCTAACCTCCTTCTGTATTTTATTTTGGGTTAATTTGGGTCTTGCGTACCACCGACATATACTATTTATTTCTACAATAGTAAGTAAGCATTTTGCTTATCCCGCTTACAGTATCTTACCCATAATTTTAAGGTAACTGCAGGACTTACAAACAAACAAAAAAATCATACGGCTTTATTTGCTGAATGTGGGAATTGAAAAGACTAAATTTCAGATTTTAGAAAAAAAATTAGTTGGTCGTGGTAAATAGTAAAAGATATAAATAAAATATTTACTCTGTTGTCCATTTTTGACTCTTCTATTTACTATCTCTTAAAGCAGGACTTCCCAAAGTTTTGCCTAGGTGAACCAACTTGTAAATTCCAAATAATTTGGAGGACTAAAAAAAAGTTTTATGAAAAAATACGTTCAAACGATAAAAGACACAACGGAAAAAATTAAACTAATTTTATAACAAAATCGTTCTTTATTTATGAGAATAGTTACTTTTTATTACAGAATATTTATTAACACATTTCGAAAATAATTAAACAAAAATAACTAAATAATTTGTGCAAAATAAATGTGAAGTGTGTGACTTGTGCAGTTCTTGTTTTCTTTTAATAATATCATTGAGCCTTGGTTCTCAGTCGGTTGAATGTATTCTTAAAACCGCTTGTAAATGTTCATCAGTTAATTTTAATAATTTAATAATTTTAATTAAGTTTATCTCAATTTGGTCTTATTAATGCTCATCAGCTATTCAGCTGAGGGCGGCCGTTAAGACAATAAAATATATACACTTTATATAATAACAAGATATATTAGATAAAATTTAGTAGTTTTTTAACTGAACAATTTTTTAATTATAATTGATAAAATATATTTATTTTTAAACTATCTTTATGAATTCAAGATCTGACATTGCGGGCCGCATTTCTAGGGTTTGAGGGCCGCACTTGGCCCGCGGGCCGCACTTTGGGAACCCCTGCCTTAGATTATGTAATATACGTCTTAACAGATTATTATTTTCTTTTTAAATCTTCTTTCATAATCGTCTTCTAAGTTTTTATAGGATCATCATTAGTCTTTAACAGTGTAATTATTTTGTTCAGTTTGAGGTTATCTTTAAAAATCATGAACTAACTGCTTTTAGATAAAAACTTCAGAAGTATTGCACCACTTATTTCAAAAAAATTGCACATATCCGATTTGCCCTTATAAGCAATTCAAACACCACCTACATTTTATTACATTAGATAGGACATCTTTAATATACAAACTTTAATTTTCGAAATTTAACATAAAACATCCATTCAACTTTTACATTATATATGTAGATTGGCACACACGGTTTAAAAGGTAGGTCAATTTTCAAAAACTCAAGACTAAAACTAATTACAAAAACAAAACTTTAGAAATTAATAACAATAATAATAAAATTATAAATTAACAAATCCTCCTATGCAACAAATTTCAAATATAGACATTTTAAAATTAATTAATAGTAGGTATAGTAAGACATTTAAATATGTAAAAAACATATAAATAATTAAAATCTACAAACAGTTCAAAGGCGTGTTTCATTACTCACAAGTGACTTAAATAGCTATTTACACTCGAATGCGGTAAGTCGAACTTTACAGGGCGACAACTTTGTTTAAGGCACGAGCCCGTAGGGCGAGTGCCTTATTAGTTGGAGCCCTGTAAAATGACTTGACGCATGAGATTTGTATAAGATTTTTTGGCCGACAAGTTTTATAGAAAATAAAAAAAATAATTCAAAACATGCACATCATAGTGTGCTCTTGGATGACATTTGTAGTTTCCAAACGTACAATAGATGGCGCTGCGGCGATTTAAATTAATTAAATTTTAATTTTTTCTATTAAAGCCCGAAATATTTTTAATAATAACTTAGGTAACATGTATTTTATTACATAAACTTAATTATTACAAGAATAGTTGGTTTCTTAAATATCTCTAATTGCCCAGTGTTTTTTAGTATTTTTACCACATTCGCTTGTCATTTTACGACATCATGCGTAAATATGAAGCTACAGTTGACGTAAACAAAACTGAAACAAACGTTTTAAAATACAGGAGGCCAAAAAAGTAATTAGTTACTAGTAGCGAGATACTTCTACTCAGTTATCACCCAACACTGCTTATGAGTCGATACATTCCACTACCAATTTTAGTTTTTTCTCTTTGATCTATGGAAGAAGCTTCCACCAGACTAATTTAGATCTAACAGTGTATGAAAATGGCCGCAACGGCTCTAGAGAGACTCGTATAGTTTGTGCAAGAAATACACACGCGATTTTTTTTACGATAGAAAGAATACTAAGGAAATATCAATTTTATATTAATCAAAAAGCAGTATATCAAAAGCAATCAATAGTAAAATGAATCTACGTCGCTTTTGAAAAACAATAAAAAATATCGTTGTTGTTTGTCTTGAGAGAACGGAAAAGACTTTTACTTCAAACTGTGTTGCATTTCCTAGTTTAAATTAGGTGATTTTTGGCGTTAATAACTACCTACAATGTGGTGACGATCTCAAATGTCATTTGTAACAATGTGGCCAGGCGCTAGAACGGAAATCCTGTACTTAATCATAACCACACCAAAACATAACTGCAAGTTGGATTTTTTAAAACGCGCATTATTGACTAAATTTTTGTGGGCTGAATTCTTTATTAGTACAGGATTTCTAACTTTAAAATTATATCATTTATCATTTTTTGTTTGTTTTTAAAGGAACTGTTTATTTTATAAATAAATCTGTTTCTATAAATATAATATAAAAAAGAATAATTACATACAATTATTCTTAAGAGCATAAGACGCGACCACGATTGATTGAATTTCTTTTCTAATAAACATTATCTTTTTGCTGCATTTATACTTTTATAAAAATACTAATAACTCAGTCTATTTCCTTCTAATGTTTCGTATATGGACGTTAGTAGAATTAGTCACGACGCAGTAGGCATCTTGTAATGATTATTTAATGTGGGATAAGCGTGTCCTATCCCTTTAACTTTATAGTCATTATTTAAAATATGTATTTATGTTATATATTTATGTTAAATAAAAGTCACTAAAAAAGTCAAAGTAAATGATTATACATATTGTTGTGATTACATTATTGTCAATAAGAAAAAAAATAATTGTAGTGAATAATAAACCCTCTAACACTTGATGAAAGATGAAAGGTTATAAATTGCAAAATAAATTTGTTATTGTTGAAATTCACAAACACAAAATCATGGTAAAACAGTCTGAAAATATACACAACTAAATATCATTTACCTTTACAAAAAAAAATTCTCCGGCTATAATTTCTAAACTGGAAAACAAGTTCCATAAATGCATGAGACTGAATTTCCTGCATACATGTTATGCGGGATGCCTATATCACAACAGTATGTACCATATTAGTATTTATTTGTAAGTCATTCCTTGTAAATATTTATGTTATTAAAAAAATACACCAACCGGGGATAGCACCGGACTAATCGGAAATCCAGCGACCTCCATCTCGACCATCTGTTGATATCGTTTGCTTCTTTAATAAGTGTCATTTATCATAGTTTTTGTCTTTCATTTTATTATTAGTTACTTTTTGATATTTTTTACAATTACTTATTACAGTACATTCACTTAGTAATTGAATTATTAATGTTAATTAATCAACAATTAATATTAATTCATTTACCCATGTACAACATGTTTTGAAATCTACAGTTTTGCGAGGACGCCGCCGCTCAATGATTAATTTATTTTTGATATTTTACTTCTAACAAAAAATGGCTTGTAGGACTATCCTCAGATTTTGCTCGGTGTTAGTAAGTATATATTTACAATGACGCCACAAAATAAATTACCTGAAAAATCTGCATTATTGGATTTTCAGTAATGCCGAGTATCGGCTTTTAAATTAAATATTAATAACATTATTTATAATAACTAACAAAATTGCATGCAGCGCGATTCTATAAATAATAATAATTCGAAAACACTTTCTATAAGGTTTCTATAATAACTATCCCTTAAATTTATATTAGAAGTAAACTTGTGTATATGTGGAAAGAACCGCTTCGGGAGCTTTCGAGGCAACCCTTCATCTTTTAATATTTCTAATGTGAGAAAATATTTTTTTATTTTTCCTTATAATTTTATTGTTTTAGTGTTTCATTTATTCCATTTTTATTTTCACATACACGCAAAATGCGTATCCAAATGACTTCATTTGAACATTCAAATAGCAAAACTAGTATAAAGTATTCGAAAAACAAAACAAATAAAACAAAACAAACATAAAACATTAACCGCCGATTTTCCAGTTTTTTATGGTGGTTATACTGGGTGGAAATAAATGATTTTCATCAAGTTACCATTGCATTCCCTATGTAAAAGCACGACGTGCCGCTCTACGAAAATAGAGAAGGCAGTACTATAACCTCAAAATATACAATTCTATGAATTGTTTGACAGATTGATTTCATTTATTGACAGAACTAATTTAGTACTAAATCAAAAAGAGTACAGCGGTACAGAAAAATGTACATGTGAAAAAATTCCAAAGGGAACTTGATGAAAATCATTTATTTCCACACTGTATTATATGGTATTCAAAAACATTTGACTTTTTATAGTTATTTAATAAATTAGTTTGTTAATGAAAGCGATTAATGATCGAAACTGTTTAAAGCACGAACGAGCGATAGGGAGTGAGTGCCTTTAATAGTTGAGATCATTAGTTGCTCATTAACAAACGAATTGATTACAACAGTTTTTCGTTGACCGTAAAATTCTTCGATTTTAAGATAGAAAATTTCAAATAATACCGAATCCAAACTTGTGCGTATATCTGGTTGCCCAAAGTAAAACATCATCAAAACGTCAAAATCACAAACGGGTTTATTAATGAAAAAGAGTGTATTAATGAGGTCCATTAATGCATCCTTTTTTCACAAAACAGTTACTTAATAAAAAAGAGTGTATTAATGACGTCCATTAATACATCCTTTTTTAGAAAAAATCATTCATTAATATTGACATTAACAAACGGTCAACGAAAAACATTATTATAGCCCAGTTCATAAATCAGGTCGAGTTGCAGCGTATGTTATACAGAAAACTAAAAAATCGGCAAGCATTATTTTTTCATCGTTCCTTAGCGAATGATCGCAACTGTACATATTCCTTTCTGAATAAAATTTATTTAAAGTGTGGCTGTACGATTTTCACTGTGTGAGCAACTGTAGATACAATACATACAAAAAATCTTTCTATTTTAGAAATTGTTCTTATAGTATTTGCTATTGTCTATAACCATTCTGGTGTTCAAATGTAGTCTTTGGTAATAACATGGTGCATCTTTTCTTTTTTAAAACGTATGGTAGAGATAGGGTACGGTATACTGTGTAATAGGTTTTTAAAACTATAAAGTGCAATTAGATTTAAACATTAATAAAAATATAAAAATCTCCCACGCTAAATAATGTATATCGAATTTTATAAATACGGTCTTCAATTGAAAAAATGAATAAGGTAGAAATATTTATTGCAATGTTAAAAAATCGCAACATTTGGTGATTATTATCGATTATATTTCTCTAGTCCACGCGGTCTTGGTGACACATTTAACACCTACAGCACAACAATACAACAAATCAAATATTAGTTTTATGTATGAATTACCCCTTACACTGTTAACACGTTATTGAAATGTATCTGTCCTTTTTATACTTATTTGTCAGTAATAGATGGAATGATTTTGACTACTAAACAGTGACACGTCCATGTCATATACGGATTCTTACAAAGCGCTAAAACAGCCTTAACAGAAGCAAGAACACACCAAGTAGGAATTCTGGGTTTCGACAGTTTTTCTATTCCCAGGACTCGAGACTTTTTTTGTAAAGTCCCGGGAATCCCGGATAGTAATTTTACATAAGTAGGTATTATTATAATATGAAATAAAAAGTTATTAGACATAAGCAAAATCAAAGTCGCCTTTAATCAATTCCCTTAAAAGTTCTCATTAGAAAATAACTAATAAATAACAATAATAATATTTTATTAAATAAATAAATATTAATAAAATAAATAATTAATAAAACTAAATAATATTTAATTAAAAGCACAGCAATGCATACATAGATTCACCTTTCATAAAATTCTTTCTTTTTTTCTCTTCTATGGCAAAACCTTTCATGTTTAGTGTTGTATTGTTTGTCGGCAAGTTTTAAGTCATTTATAACTCTAACAAAACATTCTTCCTGAATATGAGAATGATTTAACCAAGTAAGTATTATTTCAAATTTCCATTTGAAGTTTCCAAAATAAACAGTTTTTATTACATTTAACAAATACAAATACGCCCTACAACTTTTTATTATTTCTGGTTTATTGTGGTTATAAATACTTCAATATGAATTTTTAAATAAGAACATTCTGTTTCGATCTGTAGGAAGACTTTTATTTAAAAATATTAGTACCCGTTTATATAATATAAATAAGACAGGAAATTCCGGATTAAAACCTTTTTGAATATAATTGAATAGAAAGTACAGTTTACTTATTGAATGGCTATCCAGGTATGGTAATGTAGCGAGAGTTACACTGAGGTGGAGTGTTAGTGCTACTTTTATTAATTCTTGTAGAAAGAAATAATAATAATAATAATAATTGCTACAACCCATAACCTGGAAACCAGGCCCCAGAAGCTATAAGCTTGTGCGGGAGGGAGGGGGCGATTATTATTATTACGTAGGCCCTATGTGCGGCTGCAGCCGACTTACAGATGGAACAGCGCAAATCCCACATTTGTGTCACAGCTAAGGGAAACTGCAGAAAACCTTAACCAGATCTGCCGGGACCGGGAATCGAACCCGGGCCGCCTGGGTGAAAGTCCGGCACGCCAGACATTACACTACCAAGGCTGTAAAATAAAAAAAAAAAAAATAAAACGCAAGTTTACTTCTATGAATTATTTATTTGACTCTACTAGTTTATTGATTCGCGTTGCCTAGTACCATTTCGTATCTATGCAAAAAATATATGAGTTGTGAGTCGTTCACAACAGTACCTAACAGAAGTTTCTTACTGAAACAAGTCCCTTTCCCTGTATTGTGTAAATAATTTGTATGTCCTTGAAATGGTTGTTTATTAGTTTCTTTCAAAAAAGTGGTTAAGAAAGTCAAGTGTGTAAGGCGACGCTCTTGTTCAGAACTACATTTTTTATCTAATAATAATTTTCTCAAAGAGTTGAAACAAATAAAACCTTAGTTCTACAGTAAGAATTTTAATTGAATATCTTATATACAAAAGTCTCGTGTCTCGAATTATTTTCCCGGAACTTGAGAGAAAAAAAAGATGAATTCCCGGGACTTGTGTCCCGGGGTCTCTTGGATCAGAGTCCCTATCGCCAAGTTTGAGAGAAGTTCAAGTTCTTCGACATCATACGGTCATGCACCCACTGTAGAAATGATCTGATTTTAATTGTATCTAGCAAATAAGGCCGGTTCTTCGAACCTTGACCAAGCAAGTTTATTTCTCGCTAGAATGCACTTTTTAATTAAACTTTGCACCGCGCATTGGCACATACTATAACGCCGTTATAAAGACCACTTAAATTTATTCCGCGCAGTTGCGCCTAATGTTGGTTAATTTCCAAAGTAGGACAAATACCCAGAACAAGCTGGTTACATTATACTAGCGAATAAGGGCGGTTTTTCGAACTTTGAAAGCAAACTCACCAATTCGGGAACAAGACCACGCAAATTAATGTGGGCACCTGTAATACGAACCTTGAATTAAAGTAAGTTGTTTTCATAACAAAATAAAGGTGCTTTTATGTCAGGTTTTTTCTCTCTAGAATGTACTTTTTAACTTAAACTTTGTACCGCGCAGTGGCGCCTGCTGTAACGCCGTTATAAAGAATTTTATTTAAGTAAATTACATCCTGTTATTTGTAGTAGTTTTTTATTTGTGAACACATTTCTGCGTTTCGAAAGCAGGGAACAATAGATTAAATTAAAACTACTTTATTAAGGTATGACCAGATGACCAGATGACCTTGTTCGTAATTTCCTCTTTTTGAACTAGGATGGGAAAATATGTGTAGTGGTAGAACATCAATGATATTCCTTTATAAGGCGGATAATACGACCTTCCTTGAAGCGTGGAAAAATTAAAATAAAAACAATGGTTTTTACGATAAGCTTTAATAGATAAATATATCAATTTGAGTTCTAAATCCCTAATAAATTGCTTTTACCTGATACCTAAAAATGACCTCGTATCAAGATATAAAGTAAACTAAATAATTAAATATTTTTACCTTTTTGCGTAGTATTTGAAGGTTTTCCTATTTTATTTAAGATATAATTGTCATCTTTATAAGGGGTTGGTTTATCATTGAAAACTTTTTCAAAACCAGATCGTGCATCGGATGTTTGATGTAGTTCCTTTTCTTGCTCCAAAGTGTAAGAGGGCTGATAATTCATATGTTGCGTTCTGTGCCTGTGCCTTTTATATTCTGGTCTTCTTAAAGTTATATCATATTTTCCAGGGTATAGTATAAAGTGCTCCCCTTGAGCTTCCGGTACAAGTGGATATTGGTAATATGGTAAATAGGGTGGTTGGTCAAGCTGTCGGGCTTTAAAATTCTACAACTCTAAGTACATAGAATTATAATTGTTTACATACTTACCTATTTGTGTATAGCTATAGCAAAGTTCCCATAAAAGGTAATAAGTTATCATAAAGGTGACAATCAGGCGCCTAAGCATTTGGCATTCAGAATCAAATAAAAATTGTGAAAATTGAAAATACGATCTTCCTTATAAAATGGTCTACCACAACAAAAATCAAATGTCTTTTCATTTTTTAATGATGCTATCAATTTATTACTTGTTAATTATTTGTAAGGAATAAATTGCTAATTTTTATGTGACTCCTAACCACTTATTGTTTGACTAATAAACATCTAAAAATAATTTTTATATTATGACTAATCTGTATAATAAAACATAATTAGTTGGTTTGCTAATAATATTAGTGAAAAAGTGAATTTAGTTTGTGAGAAATTTAATAATGTGTTGTTATGCATCATAGGTAAGTACGAAGTAAGATCGTTGGAAGAGGTTGGAATTTTTACCCGCTTCAAATGTACTGAACCAACAAATAGAAAAAAAATATATCCAAGCGAGGTAAAGCATTTCTTCACATATGACGATATTCGCCAACTCATTTCTCTAGTAGGTATAACTTACTTACAAAGCTATTTGAAATTTCTATGAGTTATAATAGGATTGGGTCTTTCTTTAAATTTAAGATTTGTTTTAAAACGAAAATGCTTTTATTTTTTTAGTTATTAAAAATTGTCGCTTATTGGTATTATATTAATGATAATACCAATAATTTTGTTTGCATTTGTTTCTATTATTTCTAGTAATAATAGAAACAAAATATCTACATATGAGGTAGTACTTTCACGATAAATAAAATTATACGTTTATCAAGAATAAAAAAAACAACACAAGAAACAAAGAAAAAACTTCGTCTGCGGAATAGTGGCTTAAGTGAGAGTTATGTTGTATTCCAAGCATTATTGAATTATTTCATCTTTTTCAATTTTAATTTCCACAAATTCATTTTAATGTTCGAAGAAAATAAATGACTGTTAATAAGTAAAAATCTGAGTTAAATTGTTTCCATATAATATTACTATAAAATAGTTCCAAGAATTACTTCCCAATTTTTAAATTTCTACGAATTCATTTTAATATTCCAGGATAATAAATGAAGGTAAAATTCTTTCAAAACAATACAATATTTCTACTCAAGAGCGTACCCAGGATATACCCAATTAGAGGGATGAGGGAAGGGGAAAAAGTAAAACACGACGATTTCTTATAAAATAAAACTCAAAACTGTTACAAAACTGTTTATATTAGTTACTAAAAAATGTGTACTAATTCGCATCCCGCTCTGCCACATAGACGCATCAATTCGCAGCTACCCCCTTGCCCCTCGCTGGGTACGCCTTTGCATACATAGGTAATTAAACATTAGTGTTATCGTATGCAATCAAACCGAGGAAAGGGCAGTCCACAGGCAAATGAACAACATATTATAAACATCATAAATAATAAATAAAGTTTATTAGTATGAATATAAACATGTGTTTGTGTATTCCTAATACTATTAAAAGGTTAGATATCGGTATAGAATATGGCATAAAAAATGGTTAAAAGTAGACTGATTGATAGTTTAAACCACGAGCTTAAATAACATCTAAAAATATAAAATTATTAATTTGTATACGTATATAACCAAGCAAAAATAAATATAATAGCCAATTTAAAGAACAAAATTCGACTAGAGATCTTAGAAATAAGTAAAAAATATAATAATATTTGGTATAAGACAGCATTTAACTGATACATCAGCAAGAACAGTTTGTGAAAAAAAGGCGCTATATTAAGAACACATTTAAACAAAATAAGAGGATAGGAAGAATGATATGTAAACGACGATATATTTACAGTAGATAAGATTTTGTAAATCGAAGAAGAAATCTAACTTGTAAATCTTCAACGAAGAAATAGTGCACCGTCCACTCTAAATATAATCCACGATACAATTCTTGAAGACTTCGAAGTTACTCTTCAGAAATACGCACTTGAATATAAAGAAAACGACAACCTTAAAAAACGGGAAAACTCTGAAACAGCAAAAGGCATACCCCTCAGCACTCCTAAAATTGGAAAAAGCCAAGGCGCATCAACCTCTAACCCAACAAGTCGCTACATCAAAACGATCTGATGCAGCTAATCAAACGAAGTAAATTATGTAAATTGTGATACATATAGCGTAGTAAATACAATGCACAAACGAAGGTGAAGTAGGTACAAAAAATTATTAAAAATTTAAAATCTAAAAAATCTCCTGGTTTTGACAACATTCGAGCAGAAACATTGAAGGAAGTAAACCACCTGATAAGTAAGCCATTGACATATTTAATAAATCGATGTTTCTATACAGAATGCTCTCCCGATCCCTTGATGGTCAGCATTATAAAGCCAATTTAAAAAAGCGGAGAAAAAACAAAACCAGAAAATTATCGTCCCATAACCCTCCTATCTATATTTTCCAAAATTATCGAACAAATCCTAAAAACAAAAATTACGAAATTCTTAAATAAATTTAATATAATATCAGGCAATCAATACGGCTTTAGAGAAGGAAAATCTACTGAAGATGCAATACTTGAAATAACATTAAAAATGTATCATTCACTAGATCGTAAGGTACCTGCTATTTGCATCTTCGTAAACCTCTCTAAAGTCTTTCACACCGTTAATCATAACAAATTGCGGGAAAAATGTAATACTATGAACTTAGAGGAAGCAACCACACTTTAATTAAAAGTTATTTAACAAACAGGTTACAATACGTGAGCATAGATGGCGACACAAGCGACTCTAGAACAGTAACCTATGGTGTTCCGGAGGGAACTGTTCTCGGACCTCTATTGTTCACAATCTACGTAAATAGCCTTTTGTCACTACTGACAAAGGGTAACATAATTAGCTTTGCTGATGACACCGCTATACTCTACAATGCGGACACTTGGTAAATTAAAGAAAAGGAGCTGAATAAGAATTCATAAAGATCAAAAAATGGTTTTAACCAAATAAATTAACATTAAATTGTAACGAAACAAAATACCTTTATTAAATTTAGGACCTTTAGAAACAGATGAATATACACAAATCCCTGAGGCAGTATCAATAAAATATTTGGCTATAATTCTGGATAGACATTTAAAATGGGACCTTCAAATCAAAAATATTATAAGTAAAATTAGAGGACTGTTGTCCAAATATCGCTACTTACGTGACTTTTTAAGTATACCGCAACTTCAAATATTATACTCCTTTTTAGTACAACCGCACTTAATTTACGTCATTATTGGCTGGGGAGGAGTTGCAAATTGCCATATCAGAAATTCAAAGGTTATCCAAAAATGGTTTATTAGAACTATATTTCAAGGAAAATGAATGTTCCAAATGATGCTCTATTGGTAGAGAGTAATTTCTTTGAAATGCGCCAGCTCTACTGCTACACCCTGTTGATAAGTATCTTTAAAAATAAAATTAAAGTAGAAAACCAAACACATAATTACCAAATAAGAGGAAAATCAATATGCATCAGTAAATGTTCCAAAACAATTGGGAAACGATGCAGTAACTATTTTGCACCGAGACTTTATAAACTGGTGCCAAATAACATACTATCTCTCGAAAAACCATACCAATATAAAAAATCCTAAAAGATTGGATAAATTCGAACAGAAAATGAATAATAATCTACCTTAGATCTAAAATACCTGAAATGAACCAACAGACCAAAACAGAATAAATAAATAAATAATGTAAATGTCTATATTTAATTTAGTTATTTGCCCTAAACATCACACATGTTACCCAAACTAGCCTTATTCTCGGAAAAGGTCGTAAACACTCATTAGTCCTTAAAATGTTAATTATAAGCCACTATTATTAAATTCATGGGTGATTTTTTATTAACTATCTATTTTAGATCTCCAATTTTGAGAAAAACTTAAATTGTTAGAAACCAGTTTCCGCCAACAATCTCAGTTAGTTGTATAATAACACATTGTTTAGTATAGAAGATCATATTAATTTTCATGTTTTTAAGAAATTTAGATATATTTTCAATACTAGCGCCAGAGGAATGATTTTATAACCAGAGGAATTACTCAAAACTTTTTAATTTGGCAAATATTATAGTCAAAGAAGACTAAAACAAAAATGTTATTTATTTAAATAATAGCTAAAACAATCTTAAGAAAACGTCAACCTCCTTGTTAAATTTATAATATGTCCTATGGCCCTGCCGAGTTAGTGCAGTGAACCAAAAAAATATTATGCTGTAAAAATAATAGTACTTTTCTTCAAAAGTACTGAGTGAATAAAAGTGTAGAGAACCATTAAGTTGGTTTCCTTTTCTTGGTGACTTTCATTGTCCCTAGAAATGTAAACATGTTGTTTTTTCCACTATTTTCAAGAGTAGCTGCCATTTCCACAATAGACATAGGGTACTATTTAACCCTTTTAACGCAATTTTGAAATAAATTTGAAGTAACGTTTTTTTTCTTTAAATACTGCTTTTCTTTGCTTCTGTTTCAGCCGTCCTCTTTCTGTAGGATCTTCTTTCAACCTATAGTATCTTCGTTTCTCTACTTCCCGTTTCTTCTTCAGCTTCTCTTTTCTACTCTGTTTTTGTGATGTTCTAGTCACAAGGATCTGTACTAAAAACAGTTTGACTAGTTTTGTTGGTTTTGGTTAGTACAGTTGATAGTACTCCTCTGGATTGTAAAAGGAAGAAGAATGATGGATAGAGGAATGACGTTTATTACATATAAAGACGTTAAAAGCGCCAATTCAGAATTCCTTACCTCCAAATTTCTAATAGGACACATCCATAGAAAACAGCTTAATTTTGAAGCACTTTTTTTAGTTTTTATGTTGAAAATTGAACAGTAATACTTGCCAGAGGAATGATGTTGTAAAGTGTGACACACGTTACATTGATTTTCTTCGGAAGTAAAGGTATTTAATTACTAATAATCACAATAAATACTATTCACAGCCAGATATAGTTGACATTTATGAAGCAGTATGCACAACTGCAGATAGAATGTGGTAACGATGACTACGTATATTAACTACAATGGAGTTTCTAGAGGAAATACACAATACTAGGTGACAAGGAATTTATTAAATTTAATGCAAAAATAAAAACTTGTTTTATATTAAAACTTTGGCCATTACTAAAAGAGAAGTGTTATTATAACAGTTTACTAAATACAAGGGAACTATTCTGCATTAAACATCTGATTTACATCTCTACAAGACTGTTAGTTGTAACTGTGACAGTCCAGAGGACTGATATTTAACTTACTTAATTATTTTTCAAAAATATTTTTAAATGTAATTCATAAAAATATTTCGAAGTCAGCAGTAGATGACAATCTCAGATAAATAATTTTCGTAAAATATTGTGGTGTTTTCTTATTTAATTAGTTTAATTTGCTTGCGACAATAAATTGGATAGTTAGCAAAGAATCACCCTCATATGTTTATATTGAAATTGTTGTTCAAATAATATCATACTCACTTTTTAATATACACCATACAAGTACTTATACAGATATACACGGTGATTCAGTACCTAATGATAGGACTTTGAGGATAAGCTTCTCTGGTCGTTAGAAACATAAAATTTTAGTAACATTTTTTAATTAAATGAACTTGAAAATTTCGAAAATTTTGCCCAACGTTTTTAGAAAAGTACGTGTAATTGATGCAGGTCAATTTTTAAGTCTAATAGAATTAAATTCAAACGCTTATCTGTTGAATAAACACAACAAGGACGCAGACGGCGCACGTTCCAGTTTGGATGTTGTTGAAACAACTTAAAACGTTCTATTAATCCTAGGGATTCCCTTGTGTTCTAATACTAGGAAAAGCCTGCGGAAATTTTTTTTAAAAACATTATTTTAATACCGACCCATTTAATGATATCATTAAATTTGATTTGTTATTCGTTAATACAACAACGTTATACAATAAACAGATATTAGTTAATTAAGTAAAGATATCTTGGTTAATTTAATCTATCCAGCAATAGGTATTGTTATTTTTTAGTTATTATTTATTTTATTGGTCTAAAATCTAAATGCAGTAGTACAAAATTCCTTTAGTAAAACCTTTATTGCTTTTTACTAGAAATCGGCCGCCTTTCATATGAACTTTCTGGGAATAAGTATTATTATTCTAAACACAACAGAGCAAAACTGCTGCTTAGTAAAAACTTTATTATTTTGTGGTTGATGATAATTTGTTTACATAGAAATAGTATAAACATAATATGAAACCGCATGCTCAAAAATAAGTACTGTCTTGCAAAATCAAAACGAACGGTCATTTAACCAAATTATTGTTCTATTATTAAAAAGTAGGGTGTCAGGGTTTTGCATTTCATTAGTCATTTCATTAGATTTAAAAACATAATAAAAGTTGTCGGTTGGGTTGTTTAGTGTATTGCTAATACTGCTGTGCCAATTAGTCACAATTCTTAGGAATAATAACGGTATCTACAGTGATGATTTTATTGCTTTTCACTAGAAATCGGTACCCTTTATTTATTACATAGTATATACTTTCTGGGAATAAATATTATTTTGCTTTTCACTAGAAATCGGCCGCCTTTCATATGAACTTTCTGGGAATAAGTATTATTATTCTAAACACAACAGAGCAAAACTGCTGCTTAGTAAAAACTTTATTATTTTGTGGTTGATGATAATTTGTTTACATAGAAATAGTATAAACATAATATGAAACCGCATGCTCAAAAATAAGTACTGTCTTGCAAAATCAAAACGAACGGTCATTTAACCAAATTATTGTTCTATTATTAAAAAGTAGGGTGTCAGGGTTTTGCATTTCATTAGTCATTTCATTAGATTTAAAAACATAATAAAAGTTGTCGGTTGGGTTGTTTAGTGTATTGCTAATACAGCTGTGCCAATTAGTCACAATTCTTAGGAATAATAACGGTATCTACAGTGATGATTTTATTGCTTTTCACTAGAAATCGGTACCCTTTATTTATTACATAGTATATACTTTCTGGGAATAAATATTATTTTAAATAAAAAATAACACAACTGGCACGCGGCTATCAGAAACAAAAACCTAATAATCAAAACACATATTACTTACTAATAGAATACTAAATTACCTTAAAGCGAATTTTCGAAAACATCTTATTTGATTTACTGTAAACAAAATTAATAAGAAAATATTTTATATTCACAGACCTGCTTGTATTACACATAGAGATTAACGTACCTTTGTTGTCTTACAAATCAGATATCACAAAACAAAAATACCGTTTTTGAAACATGATATCAAACGATAGGTCGTTTCTTATTTATTTATCTGTTCTTATTCATTATTCGTTATTCCACGAAACACTGGCCAAAATAAAGACGGGTTGTTACTTTATATTGCTAGCTTGCACATTCTAGAAAACAAGTAGTATTGTTTATCACCTTGAACTTTAAAATATGTGTTATGTGCATTCATACTATTAAATTTAAAAACATTAGGCTGAACTTCGATGCCGTTTTTCATCAAAAGTATAGAAGTACGAGAAAAATGGTATATAGGAATTTTCTCTCTTTAATGGTTATCTAACCACAGACAAAGTCTGACTATGTCTTAATGGGACACCGTGTATGCATATATGCTTCAGCTGGCTTTACTAATGTTTATTTGTTTTGTAAATTATTCTACTGTGTCATGTAATTTGTTATATTAATAAACATAATTATTATTATATATAGAAGATAAATGTTAAAAAGATCTTGACTGAGAGAGTGGTAAGATTTCTAGTGTTGACTAAACCGTGAGGGTTTTATAAAGAGTTCTGAAGTTTCCAGCCACCTAAATGTTATTAAAGTATATCCCAAATACAAAATTTCTATTTTGTAAATTAATACTGTACTTTCCGCATTTATAATTATGAAATATGCCAATTTTCCATAATAGTTTCAAATGGTATGAATAGACGTTACTGAAAATAATAATAATAATAATAAATGCCTTTATTTATACTCCCAAAAAGACAAAACTAAACATATATATTCTTAAATAAAATAATACATGAGGCGAAGTTCAGAGCCTGTTTGAGGCAGGCTCTGCTCTGCCACTTAACCTCAATAATGTAGAAAAGAAATAAAAAAATTGAAGTGGACCTAAGTACATATTCTAATTGTGAAATTAAAAAAAATGATTTCAAACGTAATTAATTAAAAAAAAGTAAAAGTAGGTAAAAAAAATAGAGTAAGTCCTGCGCAAGCACTGCGAATCACCCATTTTGTGATGACATAAGATCAGAAAATAATTTTTTTTTAACGTGGGAATTGTCATAATCTTGTAGTGGTTAGCCATTTGATTTAAGTAATTTGGTAATGTATATGAAAAGGATATCTTAAACATGCTGGTTCTATGGGGTGGGACGGACAGCAGCCCTCTGAAGCGTAAATTCAAATGATGGATATCTGTACGATATGTGAACGGATCTTGATCGTATTAATAAATGTCATTGTCAAAACGTTCAAATCCAACCTCTGTCCAATGGTTAGTTGTCAATTTCTGGTTTATTCACAATCGACTATTCACAGCCTACGATGACGTCAAATTTAAAAAAACACTAGATATATTCAAACGTGTAGTGTAACACTCATTCATCACAACACGATACTTTTTAAAGACCAGGTATATGCAGTTTAATAAACCCATAAATATTGCGGTTGCAAAAGATTGTAATTCAAATATATGTTAAAGGGAAGGTATCTGTTATCGCCGGTAAGAAGATGGGAATCATCTACAATAAAAATAATATGCAATAAAACTTTCTTTGAAAAATAGAAGAATCTTTAGAAAAGGTAAACGTAAAAGCTTATATGAACTTGTATTTAAAGTTGTGACGGTCCCTCAGTCGTAAAAATCATCCTTTTTTGCAGTGCAATTATATAGTTTAATATTTAAAATAAATATACAATATTTACGATAATTCTTTTTATAAAGCTTATTTCGAATTACATAAATCTTACTGCCTTCTTCACCGTGATGTTTAGGCAACACTTCAATCATGCCATTCTATTCTATGATTTCTGCTACCAGAATTTTCTAATCTCTTGTCTGATAGTACAGTAGACAATATTATCTTGCTTTTTATCCTATGTTTCAGCCTGGACATGTGATTTTCTACATTTAAATGAGATATTTCATCCTTGTTTATTCCTTGGAATTATGTACAATAATTCCCATTTCTAAAAAATGATTCTTAGCGCAACAAGATTCTTATCAGACTTTTGTGTGACTGCCCAAATAGCTCAGATTGGAAACAATCTATTTACAACAAGATTTAAGGGTGTTTGAGAAACTACCCACGTCAAGGTGTCGGAGTTAATTATATATGGATAAATTAAATTTCATAATTAAATTGTGAATTATTCCCCAGTGGAGATTCTGTTCCAGCAAACTTTAGTATATTTTCTTCGTCAGCCCCCACGTCCTTAGGGTAAGTTCCTTTTAGCTTATAGTTTGTAATCCTTACGAGTTCAATCTTTTCTACAACTCGTTTTGCATTCTAGGGTTGTATTGTTGGTCTATCAGTTGATGGTTTCTTAACGTTAACAACCGCCGTTCACCGAGGGAGATACTCTATAGCAGCTACTGGATCCACCGATCTATCTAAGGAAACGTGACAGATAAGTTCTTAGTTCATAATTATGCTTGAGATAACAAACTAAAGTGAGAGACTATTTTGCCAACCGAACATAAATCTTAGATTCATTATTATCATTCTTTAAACTTACTATTATTTAATTAATTATTATTATTATTATTATGTTACATTATTTTAGTAACCAAACCATTAACAAATACAGAGGTTCTAATCTATAATTTATTTCGCCTGTAAACTCCAAGACAGCTGTCTAAGGGGAAAAGTGTATTTAGTTGAATAGAAATTGTCTTATTCTGAATTCAATAAATGTATAAAACTAATGGTTTTCTATTACCGAATTTAAAATATTTTAAGTTTATGAGAAAAATGATACGTCTTTTCTCATTGATTGAATTATTTCGCCCTTTTTAAATTTCCACGAATTCATTTTAATATTCGAGGACAATAAATGATGGTTGTAAGTAAAAATCTGGGTTAAATTCTTTCCATATAATACTACTATAAAATAGTTCCAAGAGTTATTTCACCCTTTTTTAATTCCCACGCTATGCATAGCCAACTCGCATGCACTCTTTTCAATGTATTGCTATGAAATTGTTGCCCACGTGTTAATTGTTGAAGTGCATACTTTCAAGATATACTCGCCAGGTGCGGATGGGGACAGCGCGATACCAGAAAATTTCCGGAAGACCTGTACATATAACTTAGGTCACTGAAAAGTGGTCATTATAATATACGAGGGGGTAGTGATATACGTATAAATAGTTATCCTTAGACCTTTGGAGTGGATATGTAGTAACAGAGTGTGCTATTTGACATTTATTTACTCCAAGTTTGGTGATAAAAGGTTTTTAAAATTGCAATAGAGAATAATCTAAATTTTATAAAGTTTTAAAGCAAACATGACTATTGATGCAAAAATTATTGACGAAAATGCAAGAAAAGTGTAAAAGATTTATACTATAAATCTTTTACACATTGATTACATTGATATACTAATATCAAGATAATCCCAGCATGCACTACATTGTTAGAAAGAATTTATCAAAGGTTTACCGAATACTTGTTGGAAAAGTTTGGAAATAAATTGTTGAGTTGTTAAGAAATTATTTATTTAAGATAACATTTTATTGAGGATGAATGTTGATGTTAACACTAAAAGTTAGATAGTTACTACTAGGCACCAATATGTTTTTAATAGTAGATAACAGTACGTAGCCTTTAGCAGGGTCGATCAGCAATTGCCAAACGTTGTATTCTGTAAGTGGCCACGAAGCTACCGATTTTATCCATTTGCCGCTCACTGATTCACTACCCTAAGACTGTCTTATAAAATGAATCAAAATACTTGTTAATAAAAAACATAAATAAAAAAACTGTTTTATTAAATAAACAGCTCCGCTTCGCGTCGTACTCTTAAAATCGTTGCAGATATCGTATAATAATTACAGTAACAGTAATTAATTCATAATTTGGTCGTTGTTTTTGATCTGAAGGATCTGGTCACTTTACTGTAAAGCTAATAGGAATAAGTATATGCATTACTATAAATGCTTTTATAGAATGTTAGATAAGATGTGCCACAAATTCCTTTAGAAATAAACCCAATTTTTATAAACAGCTATTATCAATGAATAATGATAGTTATATCTGAATGAAGAATAATATCCAACTAAACTATTTAAAAAATTAATAGCATTAATACAGACATACTTTTAGGTAAATACATCAAGGCCAATAATTTAATTTTTTATATTTAATTTAATAATTACAAAGTATTTACAGGAATTTTCTTCCAAAAACAAATATTTCCTTAGAAAACAAAAAATAAGAACACATATTTTCGATACATATTAGATAGTACTACTTACTAATATATAATATACATATTACATATATGAATATAAACAACACTATAAAGACAAACATAGAACTAAAAAAATGTAACAAGCAATTAAAAAACGTAAATTTCAACTGTTGTGACACATTAATTTTAATTTGTTTTTAAATGAAGCTAGAGAAGTAGAAAAAGGGTCTAGCCGTGAATAATTGCCGATTGAGTGGTGACTTATAAAAGGAGTTAGTTGATTGATTCCAATAGGTTTGGACAATCTACTAGACCATTTATTAGTTTGTAGAGAAAAAGCAAATCAGATATTTCTCTGGTCTTGATTAACTGAAGTAATCCGATTTCGACGCACGATAACTCGTAGCTAATTGTAGGCATATGAAATTTCTTATTAACGTAATTGACAAAACTTTGTACAGTTTCGAACGCGTTAATATAAATATTGTAACAGGGATTCCAGACTATACTAGACCAGTTTATTATACTGCGAACATAATCAAAATATAGACTCTTCATGCTACGTAAATTTGTAAATGGCTTACAAATTCTTATTAAAAAACCCAGATTACGAAAAGATTTATTAGCAATATAATCAATATGTTTAGCAAAAGTTAATTTACTGTCAATTATAGTACCTAGATCTTTGATAGATTGAACTGATTGCAGTTGATGACTAGAAAGAGAATAAGGGTATGTGTAAACATTGAAATTTATTGTAAAATATATAGTAAAACATTTCTCAAAGTTTAAAAATAATTTATTATCAGAACAGTATTTCTAGAAATGATTAATGTCTTCCTGTAACAGGCGACAATCAGCTATAGTCTCTATTGTGGGGAAAATTTTAATATCGTCGGCATACAGGAGAAGATAGCTGTTTTTAATATTATTGATTTATATCATTGATATATATTATAAAGAACAACGGGCCAAGATGTGATCCCTGCGGTACGCCTGACGTCGTCATAACCAAATCCGAAACATAGACATTAACTCGGACTGCTTATAACCTATTGGAAATATATGATTGTACCCACCTCAATAAATCCGACAGTAAGCCCATTAACTGCAGTTTACGCATCAAAATATTATGATCGATTTTGTCAAACGCCTTACTGAAATCTGTGTACACAGAGTCAACTTGGATGCGTTCGTCAAGAGAATTCTCCAAGAAATTTATGTAGTATACTAAATTAGTTTCTACCGACCGACCAGGTAAAGATCCATGTTGTTGGATGCAAATTTTACCTCTTATTGTACCTAAAACTACTTCATACACAATCTTTTCGAATATCTTCCAATAACAGATAAAATAGAAACTGGTCTATAGTTCTTTGCAAGTTCCTTGTCACCAGATTTTAAAATAGGAACAATAAACGCTTTTTTCCAAAACATCGGAAACACGCCTTCTTGTAAGGAACAGTTGAAAATTCTGGAGATTGGATAAGCGAGATTAACAGCGCAACAACGCAGAAATACCGGAGGGATACCATCTGGCCCAGCCCATGTAGGAACTGGCAGTCTTGACAATGGGCCCCAGCTTTGCTGAATATTGGATAGCCAAATGTCGTTATTTCAACATTGGTCCAAGCCTAGGCCAACCTTCAGATCCCACTCCTCGGCTGCTTTGTCGTGGCCCAAGGGTCAACCAACGTCTAGGCACCAATTCTGGGCTCTCCAATCTCTGCCCAAGTCAGAGCCATCCTTCAGCGCCCTAGTCTCGGTTTCTTACTGTTTGCCCAAGCCTCAACCAATTCTAGTGTTTTTAGACTTGGTTTCTTACTCTTGAATCAAGTTTGGCCCAATCTTCACATATTCTACCAAATCAAGCTTGTGAAGATTTCTGTCTTTGTCATATCAGCTAGTAATTAATTAAGAGAAAAATGTGAGAAAAGTTAAACTAAAATATCTACATAGATTATAATTATTATTACTAAATATAAATTCAGCTTTCAAATTTTTGCGCGCTTGCGTTCTTCGAAACAAGCACAGACATGAAAAGTCAGTAACGCGGCAGCTGCAAGGGGAAGCTTTTACCGACTTAAATTAGTCAGTGTTCATCCGCTTACCATGAGTGATGTTACGTTTCACCATTTTGTAATATTATTAGTAAAATAATGTCTATGAAATAAAAAGTGTTTATTTAACAACAAAGCTACGCTAATAAGAATAATAGCTATTTATGTCACAAGTACATAAAGTAAGGCTTTATTTGACGAGTCTGTTGCCGAGCGAGCTTGCGAGCGAGGCCAATAAATGACGAGTCAAATGAAGACTTACTTCATTTACGCGTAACATACAAGATTTTATGTCCGATTGCATTATAAAGTATTATTATAATTTTTACTTGTACCTAATTGAATACAATAATAAAAATAAATTATTAAATTTCGTAGTTTACTTTGGTTGTTGCCATTAGCAGTTGATATTGTTTTTTTATTAGTTTGCCATTACTCCAAAAAATGGAAACAACTATTTCTGTCAAAGAAGAAATTTCTGACGAAATCAAAAATTACGCTGCTACCGCTAAAGATTCCTTATTAGCATCAAAATCCAGACATTTATACGAAGCAAGATATAATGCATATCGCAAATGGTGTTCCAGTAAGAAAATTATAACAACTTGTGAAAACAGCATCCTAGCATATTTCAACAGCGATCTTTCACGGTATAGAAGTTCTTCTCTATGGAGCAAGTATTCGATGCTACGATCGACCATAAGTTTACGTGAAGGTGTTGACATTAGTACATTTCCAAGTGTCATTCCTTATTTGAAACGAAAAGCAGAGGGATACAAACCAAAAAAGTCCTTGGCATTGACTAAAGAACAGGTAGATGATCACACTAGAATCATCAACAGCTAGAAAATCATTCTTCGTATACGGGTCATTGCTTCAGGCGCATCTCCGCTACGTTTCTAGCAAATGCAGGAGTCAACATGGAAGGATTAAAAAGACATGGGGGTTGGCGCTCATCTACAGTGGTAGAGGGATACATTGATGATTGTGTAAATAACAAAATCAACGTTGCAGAGAAAATTCTAGGCGAGGTACCTCCTGAAGAATCTTCTATTTCTAGTGTCTCTATAGAAAATAATGAAAAAACAAGAATTTCGAAACAGTAAAGAAAATCAACGACACTTTAGGGATGAATATTACTGGTAACAGTAATTGTGTTATAAAAATTAAACATTATCATAATTATCAACGCGGACTAGAATAATTACAGTAAGTAAACTATTATAGTATTCAGTTATCAACACTCAAAATAAACTATTGATATTTATTGAGATACCTTTGATTTTGACGTATATAACTGACGTACAGGTACTTTATTGGTACTAGTGGAATAAAGTTACTTTATTTTACGAGTACAATAATAAGCCAGTTCACTGCTGCAAAACAATACAATAAACAGTACTTTATAATGCAATCGGACATAAATACAATTTTTTGTAGTAAAAATTAAACTTTTATGCTTGAAAATAATTCTTTAAACCACTTTTTTTTAATTAATTTGCTTAACATCTAAAGTATTATTAATTTCGTATTAAATTATTCTCAGACTTGTTCTTGTGTCACAAATTTTTTAAGTTACGTTGTTATGTTACTAATAATTTAACGAATTAAAATAATTGGTAATAATTTAGAATTTTCCTGTTAATTTGTTTTCTTCCTCAAAGTTATTTCATACAAGTCTTAATAAGCTATAGTACAGTATTAAATATTAGGTTGGTCTCATATTCAAAGGTCAGTAATAACCCGGAGCAACCGTTGGATTTCGAACCCACACTATCAATAATTGTCAGCCTTGATACCACAGTAATATTAAGAGTGGTCCAATATTGGTTATATACCTTGCGCCAAGACTCAGTTTTAGCGTCGGCACTATATTGGTTTTCACTACTGGGTCAAGATGTATAACCAATCTAGGGCCATGACTGATTAACAAGCTTGGCACGAAGTTATCATCCCGATTTTAGACCAGCCATGGGCCAGTCTTGAATTTCAGGCTTGTACCAGAGTTGATAAACATCATCCCAAGCCTGAGCCAACCTCGGACCCTTTGTTATTTCCTATATGGGAGGTCCCTTTTTAACATCAAGATGTAAAAGATGATTGTAAACAGTATCAGATGAAATGCTTAATACGGTGGAAGCCGGTACCCATGCAGGTTGTTTATATCGGGTATCTAATAACTCGCCATCAATAAAGACTGAACTAAAATGTTTAAGAAAAAGATTTCATATACATAAACCATCATTTGCAACCTCATTTTCATGTTTCAATATGTGTGGAACGTTGGAACTTTGTTTCCTTGCTTTAACATATGACCAAATACGTTCGGGGTTGGTGACGATGTTTCACTTGAATTGATAAAATTCCGGAAATCTGAAAAAATTAAATATTTGGATCTACCGCACAGTAATGAAAATGTTAAATAATCCAGTCGATTTTTATACAATTTCCATTTGTAGTGAAATTTACGTTTTTCTTTAAATACTTTTATAGTACTAGAAGAATACCAAGTAGGACAAGACGGATGTATGATCTTTTTTGGATTATATTCATCAATGATATCATTTATAATATTATAAAAGGTATTTAACATTTCTTCACAGTTAAGGTTATATAATAAATTATGCCAATTAACATTACTTAAACAATGATTGATAGTGTTGTAGTCTGCCTTCTTAAAACTGTATCTCGTAATTGTTTGAAAGTTGCTTCAACAAGAATGTTTTCAAGAAAATTTATGAGAAAGAACTAGATCTAGAATTCTGTTATTACTATTGACTACATTGTTAAATTGATATAAATTACAATACGAGAACAAATTGACAAAATTGACTGCTTGTGAGTTGTATTCCACTGGTATTCCACCGTAACCTTCAATTACGTAAATACAAATTTCTATTTGTATTAACGAGGGATGCTCTGTTAATAGTTAGTATTGGCTAGAAACAGTTGCAACAATTAAATGTCGCATTAGTTGACATTCGTTATCCACAATTGTCAAACGTTCCGATTTCCTTGTGAAACGTAGTTAATTTTGTAAGATAAGTAGTTGTGCATTTATAATTCAGTTAAGATGAGTATTCCGCGAACTGCCTTTAGAGCTATGATTTTCTACGACTATAAAAGACAGGATACCAGCAAAGCTATGAAAATTTGATAGCAACTTTTGGCGATGCTGCCCCTTCATTATCCGCTGTTAGTCATTGGTTTCGCGAATTTCGGCGAGGGCGAGAGCTGCTAGAAGACGAAGCAAGACCTGCGGACAGACAGCTGCCTGTTCAGAAAATGTTGATCGTGTGGCAAGCTTGATTCAGTCCAATCGAAATATTACTTACAGGGAGATTCAGGAGGAAGTGAAGATTGGATCCTCGGCGGTGAATACCATTTTGCATAAACATCTTGGGGTAAGAAAGCTAGCAAGCCGTTGGATACCGTATTTGCTCTCAGAAAGTCAAAAACAGGCTCAAGTAGACTGGTGTAAATGTATCTTGAAAAATTTGACGGAGGAGCTTCCAAGCAAGTGGCATACATTGTAACTGGTGACGAATCTTGGGTATACAGTTACGACCCTGAAACTAAACAGCAGTCTAGCAGTCAGTGTTTGGGTATTCGAAGATGAAGACTTGCCCACAAAAGTAATTGGTGGCAGAACGTCAATAAGAAAATGATTGCTGTTTTTTTTCCGCCGATGTGGTCCTGTTGCTGTTGTTCCACTTGAAGATAGCAGAACTGTTAATTATGAATGGTACTGCGAAGTGACTTTACCACAGATGTTTGCAAAATTACAGACAGGTCGCCAAATGACTGGTTTGCGTAACATCTTAGTCCATCATGACAACGCATCCTCTCACACTGCTGCCAGAACATTGGATTTTTTAAAGATACGGGATTTCAATTGGTAACTCATCCTCCGTATATCCCAGATCTGGCGCCGTGCGACTTTTTTTTGTTTCCAACTGTTAAAAAATGATGCAAGGTAAAAGATTTTCCAGCGCAGATGCAGCAGTTACAGAATTTCAAAGAATTTTTGAGGACTTTTCAGAAAATGAAATTTTCCGAATGTTTTAAAAAGTGGTTTCAAAGAATGCACAAGTGTATTAGTCTGAATGGAGATTATTTTGAAAAACAATTAAAGATTTTTTGTTAAAAAATGAAACGGTCTTTTTATAACTAACAATTTTCAGCGCAACCCTCGTATAGTATTGTAATTGTACATAAAAAAATAAATTAACACAAAATAGACTGGGAATTAATAAAATACTCCTAATATTTAAAAAGTGTTTCATTCCATGTATTTAGGCAACCCACGATACACTACAGTCTCTAACTCTAACTACTCACTAGGAGTTTTATTCTCCATGCATCAAAAAATATACAATTATTAATTTTACAATAAGTATTCACATTAACAACCGTAATATTTAAATAACAAAAAGATAAAAAAGGTCAAAATATA
Organism: Agrypnus murinus; assembly: GCA_929113105.1. Taxonomy (NCBI): domain Eukaryota; kingdom Metazoa; phylum Arthropoda; class Insecta; order Coleoptera; family Elateridae; genus Agrypnus; species Agrypnus murinus. Next base: position 211,337,309 of record OV816025.1, read on the forward strand.
AATAAATTATATATTTCTAAACAAATAAGATAAAAACTTATTTTTCAAGTATTTTGCATATCTTTTTTTAAATATCAGGTAATAATTACCAGCGTGCACAATAAATAAAATGATAAATAGTCGTTTCACAACGACCCATAGCGGATAATTTGCAATATTGCAACATTATGCAATCAAATTATAGTTTTCCTCATAATATTCTATTTAAATCAAAGTTGGTAATAAGTAAACTATCCATAGCTAACTAGACTAGAATAGCAACTACAAAAAGAATTAAAATGTAATTAGTTTTAAATCAAATTGCAATTTTTCATTACAACATCCTGTGCACCTACTTTTCTAATCTAAAATTATTGTTTAATCGTTCGTCGTTCTTGCATTTAAACAATCTAAGTTGTCGGATATTGAATATTGATTTTTTTAAACATTTTAGTTTCTATGAAATTAAAAAATATTTATTAAACGAACTGTTCCTACTCATTATGATAGAGTTGAGTAAAATGGTGGAACACCACAAAACATATAGTCTGAGTACCAAAGGTAATATGAACGCTAGGGTAGAAGCATGTTTTTATGATCCCTAGGATCTACCTGCTAGCTCAAACATTTCCATTTTGTCTCTCTGAAGAAAGAATTTACCATTGAATTCCTTAAATCAAAGATATTTACTGTTGCTTATGGTCTAAAACTTTCTCATAAGATACATTTATCTACAAGCAGGTTAGCGATCAAAAAATACATCAGAATACAACACAAGCAACAGCTTATTTTGATGCGTGTACTACTCGTATTCGTTTACATACTCGCATTATTTCCCTGTCTTATATTATGTGTAGTAACTGTGTTTGCCACTCATCCCATACTGTTCGCCGAAGACAATTAGAACATCGTCATAAAAATGGAATAAAATAGAAACTTAAAAAACATTACTAATATTCAATACGTTGATACAATTTTCGCTACTCCTAAGGAACTGGGCTCTCGTACCACATCGCACACCAATATAGTTATGCAACTGCTTAGTAGCACAGTCACTAAAAGTATGCGGTTGTTTCATTGATCACGTCGTAGGTAATTCATATTAAATTCTTGAGGAAATAACTCAAACAAGTTATTCAACTAAAATGTATTTTTTTTAATTAAGGTGTTCAAATCAATTAAAGTCGACTGAAGAGTTTAGTTAGGATTATATCCTTTGAAAACGCACAGTTTTATAGTGACTGTAGGGCCAAGAATCTTGGAAGCAAAAACTGAACAAAACTTCTGTTACAAATTTTAAATTGGGGCGGCCATAACCCCGTGTAGATATAGTGTGATCAAGTATTTCGGGTTATTTAATTCCGAAAACCGTGGCCTTATCTAACAGAAAAACCCTCTTGTGTAATGTGTTTGTTACAACGTGTAACAATATTGTTATTGTTTGTTGTTTTACTAAATGTTTAGTACTAATAGCAGGAAGTGAAATAGTTTAACATCAGTTAGTACCGTTGACTTTGACCTCCCTCTGCTGATGTTATTAAACTGGCCGGTACGGCAGGAGTCTCGTGTTTATTCTTAACCCCTGGTATCTCCGTTACCTTTGTTCCAATTTTGTTTTTCTGTATATCATTTTAAAGCTAATAAAATAACCTTAAAAAAAGTTATTTCAGTGTAGGAGTAATTGTTACCATCATATTAGCGTCACCCTAGGTTTCTGGCTCTTAAGTTGACTAATGGTGAAAAAGTTCTCAAAAACTACTGGTACTGTCTCGTAATCTTCATACGCGCCTTCAAAAGCTAAGTCTATCATTGTATCTAGGTTAGTCTAGAAAAGTAGGTCATTGCAATAAAACTGGTCCTCAAATGGAGTTACGGTCGGAAAATTAAATGTCATAAATATAATAATAGTTATCTTGTCATATATCAGATTTTTACTTTTATAAAGAAAACTGACTCTAAAGTATTACTTTTTTATTCAGAGATAACATAAATATGTAACAAAGATAACAACTTTTAAATTAAACAGGACAATTTCATGTTAAAGTACACATACATACTTCACACTCAGTGTCTCGTTTTGGGTGCCAGCTAGTTTTTTGGAAATTTTATAGAAAAGTTTTTGTCTTTCTTTTGTCGACTAGAAATCTAAATATTCGAAGATTAGTTTTTTAAGTGATTAGAACAGTTTAATGCTGCGTTCCCTGGCATGTTTAAAATTTAAAATGTCTCTGATAAACATATAATATCAACAACCTTTGATCTCACCGATGAAGGTAAAGTTAGTTGGCACCATAAAAAACTCATGTAAGATTTGACAGTGGTGATATTTCTGGCAACAACCTTTTCAAAAACCTTACAAGAAGTCTGATATCATCTCTTACATCGCGCAATCCAATGATGTCACTGTGCAGACTGCACCACCAATTTTAGGCCCACCAAGCCTAAAATTGGTAGGTCGGGGTGGCAAAACCGCTTAAAAACCAAGTCCTGCCACAATTGAGGTTGGATTCGATCGGGCAGTGGTCCCACTTTGCAAGAGGGCATAGCTGGGGAATAGTCCTATGCTGGACGAGGTACTTCGGTGCCGGCGGGTGAGCAGCGTGTTAAGTCAACTGCTCGGTCACTAGTGAACGCTTAGCTAGTAGAGGGTGGATAGGCAACCTCGCTCCTACCAGTGAGTTAATCTGGGAGCAATTGCACGATTACCGGTTGTGCAACTTGCGCGCTGATTGGGCGTATCCCAATCACTTCCTCATGGAAGGAACGTGGGGGTATGTTAACACGGGTACCCCACGTAAAACAATCTTGGATCTATGTGCAGACTGCAGTTTCTACTCCCATAATTGATGAAGCTGTTATATGTTACATAAGCTGGTAACATATGATCATATGTTATCGCTCCAATCAGGCAGAACTTTCCTACAGTACAGTGACTGCATCGTTGAGTTGTAAATCCAGATGCAGCTAATAACAGTGAAGAAAGTAGATATTGTGTTTGATCAATATGTGTATGAGCTGTACGTACTATTGGTTGCATAGCGATCTGTGACAGCAATAGGATGCTATGTTTTGTATTAAATTGTCTTAAGCAAAGTGTTATTAAAATGCCTTAAGTTACCCCTTACTTTGCAGTTGTGAGGGTCAACGTTCTAGATCTAGGAATTCAAAGTACCTATTATTTTGTCTCTAAATTACTTTAGTGATTATTTTTGTGTAATTATCCAATAAAACACTGTTTTATCTTGTTATTCACTTAAAATAGTGCAGTTCTGAATGAGTGTTATAACATGACCTTTATTGATCATATTACCCTCATAGGACACTTTCGTGTATTTTTAGCTATTAGCCAAATAAAATGGGAAATATACCTAGATTACGAAAATACATTATTTCAGTTGTGATGCTCGATGGCTATCATGCGGATTCATAACAATAAAAGGTTTGTCCAGCTTTCTAAGCTAAGAGTGATGATTTTAATAAAGAATATTTTGATAATTGTGTTTTACATTTTTTTTTCAGATTGTCATCTCAATAGAATGAAAACCGAAAGATATCTTTGTAGCCTTAAAACGATATAAGAAGTATTAACATTAGATGTTATGTCTGATAAACGAGATACGAAAGCTTAAATACATTCAAGGTCCGATGTCATTTTCGACGGATTTCCAAAGCTTAGTAGGCAAAATAGAAATCTGAAAAGAAAATATCTACGTCAGCAATGTAGGAGTATAGCTAAGATATACTGTCAATGCTTTTATGCGATGGTTCTGATACGTTAGACAGAGATAGAAATCAATGGTGATGTCATTTTTATTTGGTGTTTCAAATGACTAGTTTAGTTGTGAGCTGCGTTTCCTTTGTGAAACGTAGTTTTGTTTGTAAGTTGAAAAGTCACTACTTTAATTAAATATATTTTAAATTAATAATAAAAACAGATTTATAATTTATATTAAATTAAGTATTTGAAATTATTTCTTAAAGTCTTGGAATAAATTCTAAAAATATACGTATTGGTCACTAATTTAGGTTAAAAAATCTAATTTGAAATTTCATATTTAGCGCCAAATGCGATACATGAATACGGTTGTCAATTTGACTAATAAGTTTAATCTTTAACCATAACTATAAATGTAATTATTGACGTAAGGCTTTTCTTTAGGAATTACTACTTTATATTCGTAAGCTGTGTGAAAAAGTTAGCCAGAATGAAGTATTTCCAGCTAACTCTGTAGGCTACTAGACTTGATTAAAGTTCAAGTGGTCTAAAGGAGGTCATTTCTAATTTTACCGTCAGCCCTGCTTTTTTGAGGACTTTTAGCCGGTTTTCAGGATTTTCTTACTTTAAAGACCCTTCATTAACTGTTAGTATATTATACACCAAAAGGGACTTAAGTGCATCTTTTAGTTCCGAGTGCGAAGTCTATTTTCCTGGGCGTAAGCAAGGGAAATAAACCAGGCACACGGCAGATTAAAAGGCCTTTTAGCCCCTTGGTATACACGTTATTTTTACACAACCTAAACAACTTAATCGCAGAAATTTCAGGAATTTTCCAAAAAATATTGTTAAATATATCACCCTGAAAATTGAACTCTGCAAACACCAAAATTACATAGTTTCAGAATAATAGATCTTAGATTTACGTCACTTTTTTAAAAGAGGGAATCAAGTAGAGCTTTATATATAGGTCGTGCAGACACACAGTTTTGATTTCACTAACTTATTTCGTACCAACACAAGAGAGACCACAATTCTACGTCTATGCAGTTATGACTGGCATTATTTAGAACAGATACTTCGACTTATGATATAGATAAGATAGAAATATGCTTTTGTATTGGGAGAAATTAAAATTACTCTCTATATCGAAATATATAAAACTGCTACGATTACCTTATATAATAATAATAACTACTACAACCCATAACCTAAACCAAGGCCCCAGAAGCTATAAGCTTGTGTGGGAGGGAGGGGGCGATTATTATTATGTAGGCCCAATGTGCGGCTGCAGCCGACTTACAGATGGAACAGCGCAAATCCCACATTTGTGTCACAGCTAAGGAAAACTGCAGAAAACCTTAACCAGATCTGCCGGCGCCGGGAGTCGATCGCGGGCCGCTTGGGTGAAAGTCCGGCACGCCAGGCATTACACTACCAAGGCTGTTATAGATCTAGTTAGTTAGACGATTGTAATTTTCTAACATCACTTTAATAAAAACTGCTTCTGAGGCTAATGTGAGGACAGGTTTGTTCATGTTAACTGCTTAGGCTCATTTCAGCCGCATGTTATTTCATCATTATTTTCATGCAATATATTCATAGTTGTTACAGAGTAAGTAATCTCTAGTTATACCGAAAATAAGGTCTTTATGATTGGAACTAGAAACTAAAAAACTGCAGTTAGTATTAGAGGGATGAGTGTCTTAAGATACCACGTCGAAGCAATTTAAAATTCGTCGTAAACACAATCTGCAACACAATTTAACTCCTGATCTTTCTGTATGAAAGTCAGAACTTCTGTCAATGGAGAGAGAGAGAGAGAGAGAGAGAGAGAGAGAGAGAGAGACCACTTGTATTTAACCAAACAAAAAGTGATACTCTTTTTGACAACTTTTAAGTTATAGCTATGAAAGGAAAAGTCAGTAGAATCTGTTAGAAGTCGGGAAAAAGCAGAAACACCGCAATCGTTTGCAGTGTTAGTGCAGTGGGACATTATTACGCAAATACTTATATTTCCGGGTCCTCTGACTAAAGCCTAGTGGAAGTAATTGACAATGCAACGCCGTCAAGATGAATAAATGAAGAAGTGTTCAAAAAAATAGTTTGACCATTTTTTAAGAATAATTGCTTCTGAAGTCAGCTAAAAGCCTGTTATGCTGATATTGAATGATTATAACTGCAGTGTACACCAAAAACCTTTCAGTGAATGAAAAAGCAAGGAAAAACTTTTATTTTCTTTGCCTCCTCTTCGTACACACAAACTGCAAATTATTTATGTAATCATATCTAAGAGCATAAATATTTTTACAATCAAGCAGTGTTGCTCTGGATGACTCAGCATTTTGGAAGTTCAATAACAGTAAGACAACTACTGGAGTAGTTTAACACGCTTACGAAAAAAACTATTACTCTAGAAGAACACAGCAAAATGACAATTTTCCATTTAAATCAGAAATCTTCCTCCAACCTGGATACTTTGCAGATTCGAATAAACCCAGTCGAAAAGACCATATAGTCCATACAAGACGCTATTAAAACAAATGGCACAAATGTTTTCAAATATGATATTAATGATGTTAGCCAAAGTGAAAACTATAAGTGCAAGTTCAGAAGTTTTTGCTGCGACGCCATTTAAGACGGTATTATAGCATAAAGAATTGCCAATGAAGACAAATGTTAATCCCAAAGTAAAAGGAATTGGGCGAAAATGCAAAAGGTGTCAAATATAAGAATCCGTTCTTAAATGCATAAGACGTACAATACTGAAGAGAAAAATTGCAAAAAGAGATACATCTCCTGTGTGGAATCGTATTCCATTACCAGAAAAATTAGCTTCTATTTGTGCAATGTCATAGGTGGGTTTACATAGAATGTATACAGGAGTTAGAAAAAGTGCAGAAAATTTGATTGTATTATATTATAATCTTTTTCTTCCATTCTTCTAATTATTATGTCTAAATTTCTTTAACAATTTAACTTAATATTTACTTACACCTAATATTTTCCTACTTATGCCTATATTGTTAATATCATCATATCTTGCATCACTTCCTGCTACATATTTCTATTTTCTATATATTTTCTTAAGGTCATATAATATCCAACTCTAGCCTATTTGTTTTATGTCAAGAGGAACGGACTGTTTTAGTATTTGACATAATGAGTTACGTAAAAAAATAATATAAAAAAGTTATTAAGATTAGTAGACCATTAAATTAACTTTTAAGAAATTAAGTTCTAAAAATTCATGTGAATTGTGTTCAGTCAATAAGCAGATAGTTTCCATGTTGTTTCCTTAATAAGAGTCAATCGATGATTAAATTAAAACAATAAAACATTTTATCATTTTAAACTGGTCAGCACATATGTAAATGAACACATTTATTGAATAATGCCTTGTTATCATTTTAACAATAATAACAACAATGAATTCAATTTATTATCAAGATATATAAAGGTAGGGTATGTAGACGTCATGCAATATTTTTATTTACTGTCATACTTTTGTATTGGATTATTTATTTATATTAGAGAGAATTAAACAGTGAACTATAATGACACCAGACATAGTACACAATAAAAAAGTATCTGGCTCAAAGGACCATTTAGCTTTATGAAGAAATCACCACTCGAAATAAATTTAAATTAGATAAAATAGCATGCAATTTGTAACATTAGCTATATAGTGATTTGTTTTTCTCTGTGCACCTAATTGCAAGTATCACATCCACAATAAGAATAAAACGAAATACTGTATTATATCTAGCAGCCTTTGTAAACCTTTATTGTTTAATAAGTACGAAACGGAACTACCTACATAGAGGTACTGCCAATGCCATTTTTAATCCCTAAAAATATAAGTTCTAAGCCTTGCATGGAAAAACTTACTATATCTCAAAACAAGTTTATATTTATTCAATACAATCATCGTTTAAGTCTATACACTTAGCACAACGCTCATAAAGTAATTATAAACCTTTTACAAAAATTTGCTTGTAACTGTATCATATACCAGAAGCAACTAGTAAACCTAAGAAACTAATTTCTTAAAAAAGTGAAAAGAAGCCAGCTACACCGTGAAATAACAAATGCGGACAAGAAATGCCCACCGATGCAGGTTGTAAAAGAAATTAACCCAGCTGACTCACCACCTACAATAACGCAACTGCAACAAGAATAGAGGCAAAAGAAGATGCATGAAGCGTACATAGCAAAAATTGAAAACGACAACATCGACAAAGCAGCATCACAAAAGTGGTTTACTCATGGAAATATCTTCAACGAATCAGAAGGGTTCATTGCTGCAATAAAAGATCAAGTGGTACCGACTGGCAGCTACAGGAGAAGAATAATGAAACAGCCATTGCTGGATACAAAGTGCAAAATGTGTTCTAGGGAGGAAGAAAAATTAGAGCACATATTATCAAGTTGGTCGGTAACAATATCTCGAACATTACAATGCTGTAGCCGGTATACTCCATATGGAGCTAAGAAGAAAATATATGGGCTACACAGACAAAGTAACATATTATAACTATGAACTACCACTAATATGTGAAGACGAATCAGTGAAAATCTACTGGAAAAATTGTAACTGATTGAACCACCCCTAATAATATCCCAGCCCTAGTACTCACTCTAAATGATAAGAAGGAGGCATACATAATAGACATCGCCTTCCCTTGGCCAACCTAGAAAAACAGCACTTAGAGAAAGTCAGTAAATACATATCGCTGTCAGACGAGATAAAAGATGTGTGTAACATGGACCTCGTCCGAATAGTGCCAATTGGAATGGGGAGATAACAAAGAGTTTATTCGTAGCTTGGAAACACTACAAGTAAACAAACAACTATACTTACCCATGTAAAAGGCAGCTCCGTTAGGAACATGCAGAATAATCCGTAGAGTGATTGATGATGGAGCCAGAAAGATGCTACCATAATAACGTAACCCGCTATTAAAATAATATAACCGAGCCTTAAATTTGACAATAATGCATTTAATTCGCCTTTAATTAGCCTCTAATTCTTCATAGATTATTTGTGTTAATCGTGTGTTCTACATTTGATATTTGGTACGGGTCCCACTAACTTTTTTCTAAAGCTAGCGAAACCCGTGGTTTAAAAAAATCGGTTGAGCCTTAAATTTGAAATCAGGGCATTTAATCAGCCTTTAATTCTCCATAGGTTGCTTTTTTTAATTGCGCATTCTACATTAGATTTTTGATGTGGGTTCCGCTAACTTTTTCTAAAGCTAGCGAAATTCGCGGTTTTAGAAAAACTAGCTGAGCCGTAAATTTGAAAATAGGGCATTTAGTTAGCCTTTAATTCTTGATAGGTTACTTTTTTAAATTTCGCATTCTACATTAAATTTTTGATGTGGGCTCCGCTAACTTTTTCTGAAGCTAGAGAAACCTACGGTTTTAAAAAAACTAGCTGAACCGTAAATTTAAAAATAGGGCATTTAATTAGCCTTTAATTAACCTTTAGTTCTCCATAGGTTACTTTTTAAATTTTGCATTCTACATTAGATTTTTGATGTGGGCTCCGCTAACTCTTTCTAAAGCAAGCGAAACCCGCGGTTTTAGAAAAACTAGCTGAGCCGTAAATTTGAAGATAGGGCATTTAATTAGCCTTTAATTAGCCTTTAATTCTCCATAGGTTACTTTTTTAAATTTTGCATTCTACATTAGATTTTTGATGTGGGCTCGCTAACTTTTTCTAAAGCAAGCGAAACCCGCGGTTTTAGAAAAACTAGCTGAGCCGTAAATTTGAAAATAGGGCATTTAATTAGCCTTTAATTTCCCATATACTTTCCTGTTCTCCTGGTGTATGGGCTTCGCTAACTTTAGGGACGTGACATGAAGGATGTGTAGCCTCTTGCATGACAACACACTCGCGCATAAATCGCACTGCTGCCTTGTGAATTTTAGAAAATTAACCGTATACCCTAAATTCTAGGTTTGGCCTCCAGTGTCTTTTATTTTCTTTTCTCAGATTTAAACGCAGGGCTAAGCTGAAGAGGATTTTGGAACAATACTAATGAACTGATGACCGCTGTAAATAACTTTTTTGAAGACAAGCACAACAATTATTATTTTAAGGATTTAAAAAAGTTAATAAATTAATAGATGTAATAAATCTATTAGAGTAAAATGGGGTTATACTAAAAAACTAAAATATGTGTTTCTTTTTCTTTTTCGTATTTAGGGAGCGGATTTGGGGACCTCTGCTCGTATAGTGCTTATATAGGTGAAACTGAAAGAGGGATAAACAAGGATATTTTTTGGGAAGAACTGACGTTATAGAAACAATGAACGTAAGATTGATATAACTGTGCAATCTAAACAGTACGGTAGAAAAGAAAACCGACGAAAGAGACGAAAAATGTATGTACTGAAAACAGCCTAATAGTAACAAACTCATTTTATCAACATAAAGACATCCACAATAGGACTTACACAAGAGAAACGGACCACGTGCTAATAGAAATCGAAATTAACGAACGTGAGGATTAAAAAGGGTTACGAAATAATCGGTGATATTTATTAATAATAGGAAAAATAAAAATATATGTACAAAACACAAAAGCAAGAGTATAAGTATAAAACAAAAGAAGCTATAAAAACGTATAAATTAGCGGAAAAAACAAAAGCAAAAAACTACAAAGAATATGTGGAAGCTAGAATACTTAGAATGAGTAGATAAAGACAGGAACAATAAAAATATAGAACAGACATGGCAAAAATTTAACGAAACATTGATAAACACGCTAAGATGACAGGTACGTGAAGAAGACGGCGAAACAATCATGATAAATAAAAATAGAAAACAGACCAGGAGTAGAAAAATGGATTAAAAAACAGGTGAAAATAAACAGAGATGGAAAAAATATCTAACAAATAGAACTGAAAAAAATTATAGCATATATAAGAAACAGAGAATAAAAGGTAAGGAAATGGTAACACTGTAGGTAGTTATCATGGACGATATATCGTGAGCTTCAGGCAAAAGTGCTGAAAGTAAAAGTGAGTTACATAAAACTAAGACCTGTCAAACTAGTAGAATGTGTATTCGTGGATGGTAATGAATAACTAGGATAATGGGCCCTACGGGCCTAAGCACTTAAGTATGATAGAAATAGCATTTATCGATTTTTTGTAAAGTAGGTCAGTATTTACATGACCTACATAAATCTCCAATCGATTCTCTATCGATAGAGCACATATTAGTACCAAATAACAGTCAATAGCACTAAATAGTACGATAGAATCAGCATTTATCGATTTTTTAAAACATAACCTAATTTAAAAAATTTTAAAACATAACCTAATTTAAAAAATTTTAATTTTTTCGGTCGTGCATTATCCTCGGCAAATTACGCATCGAATGAGCCCAAGCCCATCTCTCCAGCCCTTATAGAACGCGAGAATGGGGCTCGAACACACATACAAATCAACTTTAGTAGTATTGGATGATATATGCGGAAAGAGAGTCAAAATTTAAAAAAACTAAAAATATGGGAGAAGGAACTAGCTAAATGAAAAATTAAAATAAACACGAAAAACAAAGGCAATGATGGTGGGAAAAGAAAACGAAAAGTAGGAAATTTTAGATACTTGGGGTGTGACATTACAAGAAAATAGAAGAAAACAGAAGAAGAAATTAAAGAAATAATTAGTACTACAGCGAGAATGTATCATGTCTAGCAAATCATTCATAGGCAACAGGGAATAAGGATAAAAACTGAAATGACATTAGGTATACACACTAAGAAATGAATTATCTTTGGTAACAAATTTTCCTTAGCTGAATAATTGTTGTAATAACAGAAAATAATAGTATATTATACACCAAGGTGGTGAAGACTGTTATTATTGACCGAGCACCAAGATTATTTCGCGAGGGGCTTTGCCCCGAGCGGAATAAGGTGCGAGGCCTATTAATGTCTTCACCTCCGTGGTGTATATACTATTTTTTCCACTACTAGCCAAATTTAAGACAAAAACTAAAAATTAAAATTTTTCTTGTAAAAATCAAGTAGCACAGGAATGCAAATTCGCCTTTCCACTAATAAAACAAAAATCAAGTAGTCTGATGCAGATTGACATTTCCACTAATAACTAATGGCATTTTTATTCAAATAATTTTATCGTGTTAGGTAATTTCAAGCAGCAAATACGTTAAAGACAATCTCCTGGGTATACAAAATTATGTTGCACAAGTTTTTGTTAAACAACTATTCCTGGATTCTAAAAACATTTGAATTTATCCATTATTAACCTAGGTTAATAATAGAAAAAATTATTAACCACTACTAGAGAAATTCAACTTCTCAGTTGGCTAGGAGACGCAATATTGTCAATGATTGTCAATTGTCAATAATTGTCAACTTCATAGCTAGTAGTGGAAAATAGTATATTATGGGACAAGTGGTTGAAATAAAATTTCAACGTTGAGAGTGGTTTTTTTAAAAAACTAACTCGAGACGTTGAAAGTTTATCAGCCACGCGTTCCATATACTATTTTTTCTTCGAATTTTTAGTAAATTAATGCACTTTAGAAAAAAATATTACATTTAAGTGACAAAACATGACATTAAAGTGGCATTGCTCTTGTCAGCAATTAATTAATTTATGTTATAGGAGCCGATTTAATGAGTTTTCATCGCAAATAAATTTTGTTGGTATTTTAATAAACATAAGCTGTTTACGGTTTACAACAAAAGTTACTTGTGGAAACTAATATTATGCTAAGTGCAATACTAGTAGAATTTGTAGTATCGGCCAATTTTTCTTTGTATCTGCAGCAAATTATTTTTTCGAGAGAGAACACACTAAGACATAAATTTTATCTTTATTAAAAATTCTCATTTGCTGAGTTAGTTTTTGTTGATAGAACACAGTGTTGTAATTACAGAATTTAAATATGATGTAGGAACAAACTAATGAGTTTCCATTGCAAATATAGTTTGTTAGATTTTTATCACACGTGTGCTTAATCGACGGTTAGTTCGGTTACGATCGTGTCGGACTCGGGACGTTACATTGTTACATTGCGTATTATTATGTGCAACAACAAAGCGTTCTTCAAAAAGGGTCGTACTTCCGTAATAGTTTTATTCTACAATACCATATATTAGTGTTATTATTAGTAGAGCAAGAATTATTATTTTTTTTTATACTTATTTGCAAATTTACAATTTACTTATTGAATAAGTAATTAATAAATGGTATATAGTAAGAATCATAATTGCAATACATTGTAGGATTACAATGAAAACAGTAGTGCAAAATCTACTAGACGAGTGGAGACTCCTCGAACTTCTTTCAATGTTAATTAGTTAAGATAGCACATTACATGAAACACTAAGGTTCGTCCCATAAGTCTAAAAGCATAATTAAAGTAATAAGTAATAAATGAAATATTTATGTAGTAGTTATTCTCGTAAATACATTATCCTTTTACATCTTTCATTTATTACTTATTGCTTTAATTATGCTTTTGGTATGAAGACTTATGGGACGAACCTTAGTAGCAAATATCAAACATCAAATTTAGCTAACTATAAATTTGCTATGACAACATACTCATTAGTAAAGTCAGCATATTTGGTGTTAACAAAGGCTGCAGATTTGTTTGTAAATTTTACAAATGGGAACTTGCTGCAGTAAATAATGGTTTTATACTTATAATTAATACTTACTTATATACACTTATTAATATATAAATATTAATTAGCTTCTTGTGCAAATTACGATTGTTACTTCAACGAAATTCTAGTACTATATACTAGCAAATTAATCTGTTTCTTCAGATAAGATTATTAAGCAAAAATAATTAGTATACGCAAATTATAAATTTGTTTAGGCAATATTGACACAAAATATTTCCTGCAGTTATTCGTATTTTGTTGCTGGAGCATATTATTTTTTAGTGTGTACAAGAAGATTTCTCGGCTAGATTTGACTTACGGAAGCGAAAGCTGAACTTAAAACAACAATTTGACAAATAACACGCAATAAAGATCAAATGTTTGCGACGAATCAACGAGAATGGGAGAAGAATTGGGTATAGAAGCTACAACGAAAGGAACTGAACAGCAGCAGCTTAAGTTGTTCGGATATATTTATAGCCAGAATAGTTGAAATATGAAAAGCAAAACCTCAGTGGAAACAAATATAAAAAGTCGTAGAAATACGCAAGACAGGACAATAGTAAAAGCATTGAGCGGGGAATATGAAATGGATAGAGGTTCTCAAACTAGCAAAAAACAGTGAGCAGTGAAAGATTTGAACAGTAGAATAAGAATTTTATAGAGTATATCTTTACATCTAACCGGTAGATAAGATTTACTGATGATATCGGGTGTTGAAATAGGGTGGGTTCATTTTACTTGAGCAGTCTTTGCATCCTTTTCGTGTCTAAAGGGTCCAGGTGCTTATGCCAGCTGATTTTATTTTTATTGACGGACTTCCTTACAAATTTTGGTAATATTCATAATTGGTCACACGAAAATCCGCAAGTCACTTTCGTATCGCGACACCAACATCGTTTTTCGGCGAACTTTTAGATTTTTGGAGATTAATTGATTGGGCCTTATATTTTACCTAATAGACTGATGGAACTATCTTCATTTTCTTACAAATAATCTAGAACTTCTATTTGATGTTTCTCCATTTCATAGATAACACATCCATATGGCTTATGCACGATGGTGCTTCTGCCCATTTTCTCATTATTGTTAGACAACAGTTAAATAATCGTTTTCAAGAAAAATGGATAAGACGCGTCTTAGCCATAGCCGAGAGACTAGCCTAGAAACGAGGTTGTCAACTTGTTAAAACAGAAAAAAGAGCACTACTACTTTAAAAAAATAGATAAATACAGCAACAATTCTCGGCTTATGTGGAAGACTCTTAAAACTCTAATTAATGTTAAATGTCAAAATTTTCCAAACCATATAGAATTTAATTTTCACAATCAAACAAAGATTGAGTATGATGTGACACAAATTGTAAATAATTTTAATAATTACTTTACAATGAGTGTTCTTGAAAAATGGATAATGTTGAATATGATGAATCATGGAATTTTTGCAATTATAATTTATATCCCAGTATTTCAAATTTTCAAATTTTATCGATGTGTGAATTGGATGCTATTATACGTTCTTTAGATAATAAGAGTAGTACTTCTGAAATTCTCAATTCCAAAATGTTATAGCAAGTTTTTGAAACTTGTGGTCATATTATTTTAAATTTCATAAATACTTCTCTTCAGACTGCTAATGTTCCTAGCGCCTTGAAGGTTAGTACCATAGTCCCAATTCCAAAAGTTAATAATAAAATTAAAGCCAGTGAATTTCGGCCTATTAATACTTTACCACCTATAGAGAAAGTTCTAGAACTAGCTGTTTATAATCAGATTTTAGATCATGCTGAGAAAAATGAGATTTTGATAAATAACCAATCAGGCTTTCGTAAAAATTATTCATGTGAAGCAGCGCTGCAACTGTCTTTGTGCAAATTCAAAACCGAGTTAGATAATAATAAGTATGTGGTAGCTGTCTTCCTTGATCTGAAAAGAGCTTTTGAAACCATTGACCGCAATATACTTTTAACTAAGCTTAGGGGATATGGCCTTACTGAAGCTGTGTTGAACTGGTTGTCTGATTATTTATCAGAGAGAAAACAAAAAGTTAGAATTGGTAATGTTACCTCAGCTGAATCCAACATTGATATTGGTGTACCTCAAGGTAGTGTTTTAGGACCTCCTCTTTTCATATTATATCTAAATGATTTAAATCTGTTTGTAAAGTGCGACTTTATTCATTTATTTGCATACGATGCCTTATTAGCTTGTTATGATTCAAACCTAGGAAATGCTATACAAAAGATGAATTCTGTACTAAATTCTGTTAATAAATATCTTATAATTAATAAATTAAAATTAAATGTGTCAAAAACTAAAGCTATGATTATAACAACTAAATATAAATACGAAAATATTGATATAAATGCAATTAATCTTAAAATTAACAATGAGAAAATTGATTTTGTAACATCAATTAAATATCTTGGATTTCAGCTAGATAACTTTTTATCATTTAGAGAACATTTTGATTATATTTTAAAAAATATTTTTAAAAAAATGTACTTTTTTGGTAGAGTTTCAAAGAATTTATCCTTAAGACTAAAGTTACTGTTTATCATTCAATTATAAAACCACATTTTGATTACTGTTCATCAATTATCTTTCTTTTTAATTTAAATCAAACTGCTATAAAATATTAAATAATTTAGCTCCTGCATACATTCAAGAATTTATAAATTTTAATTTTAATGTTCATACTTATCACACTAGAAATATAAACGATATTCATATTGCACGAACAAATAAAAGAAACTCAATGAACTCTTTGTTTTTTAAAGGCTTTGACCAATACAATAAATTGCCAAATAAAATTAAAACTAGTTGTTCACTTAAAGTTTAAAAAAAAAACATAATAAATTATATAAAAATCAATAATTTGATGACAGGTTGTACTTTTTCTTGTATTTGGTATATTGGCCTTCTTTATTTTTCTTTTCTTTTTTTGTAAGTTTACAATGTTCAGGGTTGATTGATTACCTTTACCTATTATTTTATATTTTCTTAATGTTTGTATATTAGGGTTACCTATTTCAATAAAGATTATTATTATTATTATTAATGAAACACTGGGACTAGATAATTGCTTGAGATTTTATATTGTGACCATTTAATTTACAGTTTTAGACGTAATTTCTAACAGTTTTTATCCAAATTTACAAGTTTTATACAATTTTTAACATGTTTTAGATTTAAAAGAATTTTAAATTTTTTTGTTATTCTATTGGAATTATTTTCATTGTTATGTATCTAGGTTGTTATATATTTATCTCTTCCTCTTATCAATAGATAATAAATTATTATTTTAATTGTCTTTGCTTAGAAACCTTTATTTTTAATGTTCCCTATAGCAATTCTTGTATTACGATATTTTCTTTTATTGTCGGTGGTGGTATGTAATGCTGCTTACATCTAACAAAGATTTTCTCTGTTATAGCATAAGTAATTTGAATGTTTTGGATGATCATTTGAATAAAAATTCATAAAAATCTCAACAAGTTAAAATATCCTTTTATATGAATATTATATGCATGACAGTACATATTGCAATATGATTGTGAATATAATATGTTTTGAAAGCATTACAAAGATTTCTGTCAAATATTTAGACTAAATGAATACTTAAAAAATAGTATAGGTATTACTTAATGAGCGTGTAATTCATCCGAATGAGTAAGAGCCATTACACGCAAGTCGAAATATTATACTGTTTCTACATGACTATTTAATAGAAAGCTGCACTTTTCGAATCTTGACCTTGTACGCCATTTTGTATTTCTTTTTGGCATAAGTTTATAGAGGTTACTTTTACCGATTTTAATATCATAACTCACGGGTCAACACATATACTATAATGAGTATTACATAATAGGAGTAGAAAAAATATTTTACAATTGAATACAGTTTCAATACAGTATCAATTGTTACAGCAGGTAATAATCTCCTTTGAACACAAACCAGTTATCGATTTCCTAAATAACATCAAAAAAATCATTTGCTGTAACTGTGTCCCGTTTACTACGATTGCATTCCGTTCTATAGTTAGCAGCAAAGGGAAAACATGTAGATGAAAAGTCAGTTTAATAATAATTAATAAAGAATATTTGTAAATAGATTGTAATCAATTAGTAGGTTAATCAAGTACAGTTACATTCCAATGCTGTTTCATTTTACACGGCGGTCATTTTGCAAAAATTAAATGTAACACATGTATTATAGCGAAAATCTAAATACAACCTTCCAAATTAATATTCAGTCTCACAGTTAACCCTGCAGTCAAATATGTAAACCACTCATTACAGATTCTTGCTTCATATTTGCAATTATTATTAAAATTTACTTCTTATTTTACGTTAACATAAATGCTGATTATAATTATTCTGCTATTATTTAAGAATTCGAAAACTTTTGAATTATGTATGAGTGAATATGAAAAAAAAATAGAATTAAACTACTTTAAATTATGATATTGCATCATTAAATACTTATAATTCATTTTTAAACAGTAAATTATATTTGCTAATTTTTATTTTATAAAAAAGTACTTCACACTAGTTTGATACGGAAATATAACTTGTTAACATTGATTTAGCTACAAATGTCCTTTTAGGCATTAAAAATTGCATGAGATAAAAAAAATATGTTCACCTGGAGTTTAATTAAAATTCAAAAAATAAAAGTCCTTTATAATCCTGCCTGTATCCTTATTCCAGGGCTGGAAGGCTTCCTGTAATAACTACCTGGCAAGTGACGGTATCAATGAAGTTGAGATCCATGATGCGCTATCATTTACGTCCAAGAAGCTTAAGATTTCTTCTGAAGCATAGAGGTAAGTCGTAATTTAATTAATTTTAGTGACTAAGCCCGGTACCTTAATTCTATTTTTAAATTACAACTGTCCTCTAAATTATTATGTTTATCTTTACATCAGCATTTTGAATTTCTGCAAATTATCGTGCTGTATCAAACCAAACCTTTCTTATTTATTTCAATCGTGGCACAAAAAACAATCAAGAAAACGGTGCTTAATAGTCATAGATTGTTGACATTTTGTAATTCATTCTTATTCAGCTCGGATCTAAGACGGCCTTGCCTTGCCGCGCCTGCTTGGATTTAGAAACAAATTTCCACCTCGTTCACCAAGTTGGAAAACCGCGTTCCCTAATGCGAAATCTATCATCAACGAGATTAAAAGTTTTAGATTTTTGTGAAAGTCATTTAAATCCGTGCAGGATATGCATAATAATTATTTTTTAAAATTAGATCGCAAATTGTATTACAAATATTTTATGGAAGAAAGTTCAAGTTGTTGAGAAAAAGTTTTATTAGTTAAACTAAGGTTTTTATCACATATTAAACGAGGAAAATACTTTTTGTAAATTAAATAAAAATCTGATCGCTGTGGAAGAAAAGACATGTTTATAAATGTTTATTGATTCTGCTCACGATTTTTTTTGGGCAGATTTCCGCGATTCGTTCCTTGTTAAAATAAATATCTCTAGTAGTGGTATTCTGACGTTATTCCTGATCAAGATCGGATTTATGTCTATTACAGCATACAGCTTTTATAAGCTGAAATCTTTATGTCATGAAAAAGCTTATGGAAGATGATAACTACTATTCAATATTCATATCCTGAATATGGTCATGATGTCACATTTTGTTATAAAACAAGTAAATTATTGTAGACTGGGACAAATGTAACTGTAAAATACTAACAGATATTTTATATAACAATTATACTTATGAAAGTCAGCTTCTCGGATAATTATGATCCATTGCATTGATTCCACCAGAAAAGATGGTAAATAGTGTCAGACTGGCAGCAGACGGGCAAATGGCTCAGGGAGCACGTATATTTTTAAACATTATTTTTAAAAACAAAAATACATATAAGATATGTATGATTAATTGATTATATAAGACATAAAAAAACAATATTTTAATAAATCTAACGTACAGTTTACTTTACACCACAGGTGGAGGACCTTCTTGAGAATGAAAAAACACTTTTCTGCCGTGATGCATGCTTTTTTGTCTTATACTACACTAACAGAACATTCTTTACTTTATTCACTTATTATTGAAACAGCAGGTTATAAGCTACCAACAGAAATCCAATAATATAACAAATGCTGGTTATTTTAGATTTTATTTTACCGCCTAGGCATTTTTATTAAATTTTGTCGGACCGTTCGATAAATTTGTTCCTTCTGCTTCTTGCGCTCTAAACACATTAAGCTCACATTATTTCTTTGTATAGGAAAAAATAGTTTTTTGCGCAACATAGCAGAAAAAGGGTACTTTACAGAACGAGTTCATATACATGAGTCATGTAAAGACATATTCTTGACGTATTCCCATAATATTGTTCTGAGACTGCTATTATAAAAAATATTTCAAAAGTCAACAATATAAAATTTGAAGCAAATATATTAACATAGCTTGGCATTTCCAATTTGATCTGCTTCTGTTGAGGCCAGAAAGCAAGTCATTACCGGCCCAATCAGACTCAAGTTCAGATCAGACAGAAGTTTTTGCTGGACTAATTTTGTAAGGTCTAAGTGTCAGAAAAGTAATCACTTTCGTGACAATTGCGGAAACATAAATGTTTCTGCGAAAACATTTTTAAAGCTTAGTTAATTTGTTTGATATGATCATATCAGAAAACATCGAAAAAATAACGTATTAGAATAACTTAATTTCAGGGTTGTTAAGATCAGTGTATGTGTTATGTTAATTGTGTTTACGTGAATTACGTTTTATGCACGACAAGACATTTTTATTGAACTTTTAAAATAAACTTTATTTTTTTAAATATGTATTTCTAAAATTGTATTCTAAATGTGTATGTTAGACTTCTAATTATTACATTATCTTTTCATTGCTTTATGCTTCCTGTTAGCTCTTAGGCTATCATTTTTATAGTATATATGTGTCTATTGAAACAACCCTTCTGAACTTTTAATAGTTTGGTTTATTCTAAATTCATTTAATCTTTTAATTAGAATATGTAACTTGCTATCATTTTTATAGTTTATATATGTGTCTACTGAAACAACCCTTCTGAACTTTTAACAGTTTTGTTTATTTCTAAATTCACTTAATCTTTTAATTAGAGTATGTAACTTTTAACCTTTTTATTAGTTTGTTTTTAGGAACTTTTCAGAATACTATTATCAAATTCAAACTTACGTCATACCACCGAACTTATATAAACCAAAATCATCTATTGTAAGAGTCAGTATTGTAATATAATTAGTATAGTACAGAAGGAAGTTGGCATTCAGAAAATTAGATGTTTTTATAATTATTCTTCAATCAGAATAAGTCATAACTCAGTGTTACAAAATTTTAAATAATGTTTTAAGGATTAAATAAAGTTAATTTAGTGTTTACGTTCTCGATGTTATTTTCTTATTGTGACAACTAACAACAATCTACTCCCGCTCCTTAACAGGGTTAAGCACCCGCAATGCGATACAATGCGCAATTCTTCCAGAGTGCTCTAAATGATCGTAATGTAAATAACCATCTGAATTGCTAATAATACTTCATAGTTATACTTATAATTCATAATAACTAGTACATGAATTCAGTTATAAACAGGGTCAGTTATATACCAATCGTAGGGTACGTCAAACTGGTAAAACGATCATATAAAAACCAATCGAAACTAGGTCTATGTTTAATTGCCATTTAATTACCACATTTAAAAATAATTGCTCTTTTAGTTACCGAAATATGAGGATTTGCCAGCTTGATATCAAATAATCATAAAAAACTAATTTAGTAAAAAAAGATTTTTTTAACTTTAAAAATAAAGGGGTTTGCCAGCTTAAAATCGGTTTTGCTGGAGTTCTAATAGAGCAATTAAATTGAAACAAAGGCTACCATATCATGCGATTTAATTGCTAATTAATTACTACCTTAGAAGATTTATTGCTAAGATAGTAATAGAAAAATACTCCTCCAAATTTTAACTCAAGCAAAACCGATTTTAAGCTGACAAAGCCCTTTATTTTGAAAATTTAAATTTTCTATTACGTACTATATTAGCAATTAATTCTCTAATGTTGTAATTAATTAGCAATTAAATCGCATGATATGGTAGCCTTTGTCTCAATTTAATTGCTCTATTAGAACTCTAGCAAAACTGCTTTTAAGCCGACAAAACCCTTTACTTTTAAAGTTCAAAAAATCTTTTCTTTTTGAAATATAAATGCAAAGGTTACTAATTAAAGTTTCACAATCTTTGTATTTATATTATATGTCATGATTATGGAGTTCCACAAAGTAAGGCTGGAGACAATAAACTCAAAAAAACTTTTTTTATAAATTAGTTTTTTATGTTTAAGCTGTTTTAAACGTTAATTAGGTGTTTTCTTGCTATGGTGTTGCTAGCTTGATGCCAAGCTGGCAAAACCCTCATATTTTGGTAACTAAAAGAGCAAGTAAATGGAAATATAGACCTATGTAGCTTCAATTGGTTTTGCTATTATCGTTTTGCCAGCTTGACGGACCCTCAATCCTAGCATTGGTATTAAATCCTAGCATCAAAAGTATTTTGAAAGAATCTAATCCTTGAAAAAATCTGATTCCAAAGATATCTTTAAGAATTCGATTCCTAATCCCAAAAAAATGTTTTTTTTAAATTAACCCTTTATCTCTAATTCCAAAAACTATTTTTAAAGATTCAACCTCTAATTGCAAAAACTATTTTAAATAATCCAATCCCGAATCCGTAAACCCTAAAGTATTCTTAAAAAATCTCAATCTCAATCCCCAATCCCAAAGAATATTGTTAAAAATCCTTAATCGCTAACCTCAAAAAATATTTCTAACCTATAGTTTGTTTATAATTTTCTTTTTTTATTGGAATCTTGTAATCTTAAAATGAATTAAAGTTTACTTTTGGGTCAGATTGATTTAACCTGTTTAAGGTTAATTTAAATTTTGGCCACAAACATGTTCCATCTCTATATTTTAAAGTGAAGCCAATTGCTACCATCTCTATTCCCGTTTCCAGTCAGCTGTTTTCTTTCATTTACATCAAAATAAAATGTGAAAACTAATCTTCTTGATCGATATTTTCTCCTATGGTTGCAATCATCTCAATCTATACAAAATAATATTATATAACGTAATTGAATTCTAATCCCATATATTATTTGTTAAGAATCGGTAAGTCCAAACTTCTAATAATTTCCATTCATTGTCATAAATTCTTATTAATTAATCATTTTTCGCTTTTTTGAGAAATTAACTTTCGATGTTATTATTTTTGTTTTTACTTTTAAACAAATAACTTTCACACTTTGTTTTAATTGATATACTCACTTATGAAGTTTGACATGTAAATTATAACCTTTAATTTCTTTTAACTGACGTAAACTAAATTAAAAAAAATTTTTTTCAACGTAACCTTACAAAAATTTAATTTGAAGTACTCCAGAGGTGCATGTTCTCCTTTCGATGGTTTAGAGCTACTTTTTGATTAAAAAAGTGGCTTCCTTTATATACTTTTCGATAAAACAATTGTATTTTTAGCATTAAAGAAAGAAAATGACTTTTCCCAAATTTACTCTAATCCTAATTTATTTCACAAAGTTTCATTTAAAGGAGAACGATTTATACCATCTTGTTGATTACGAAATTTCGAATCTGCTGATATATAACATTTGACATAAGTAATAGGTTATTCATCTAAAGTTTCAGTGAAAGAACATGGTATTCAACTAAAATAATAACATAAATTTATAATAACACAATATTCCTTGTTTGTAAATATATGCATTACACCTGTTCTCACCTTAATTAGATATTTTTCTAGATACTACAAAACACTATGCAGTCCAAGTTGTAACGGGTACATTTTCCACCGGCATTTAGTACATAGAATTTTGTATTAATTCTGGATAAAAATCTTAAGTTCGGTCCTGTAGATATCGCTTTATTTAAATATGCAGTTCATCAGGCAAATATTTCCTACAGAAAGCATTTATAGGAAGGGAATGTTTAATATTTGCTATACTGAAATAATGTAACGTCATATTGATGTCGTTTTTCGTATCTTGCGACCTGGCATTTTAAAAATAATATCAATTTCTTCAAAAAGAAACCTTGAAAATAAACCATGAGAAGCGCTTCGTCATCTCATTTATAGAAATGTTTCGGTAAAAATTTTGAGTGTATACGATTCGTAAATGCACTTTCCTTTGTCTGTTAGTTGCGTTTTAAATTTTAAGTCAATGCGGCGTAGAAATTCTCGTCTCGACAGCAGTAGCATTCCATACTTTTGGCGGGCAGAATTTTGGTACTATTTTTTACACGTAAGGTCTAAAATCCTATAGTAGGCAAGCAACAAGCGCCTTTGCCGCCTAAAAACAGATGTCTATACGCGGAGTAACGTGAAATGGAGTTTATAAAAGGGCTTCGCTCGGTTTTGACAACAACAGACAGATTTTTGAGGCAGAGCTTGACGACAGCATCCTGCAAGCGAACGGTCGATATTACGTTTCGACCTGGGTGCGCGGTGATATTATCGATCAATAATGATTGATTGCTTTTAAATCAGTGTCAATGGATTTACTGATCTTTTGTGACTTGTGAAAGTTCTAAAGTTAATTACGTTTCACGTTATAGGAAGAATTATTTAAAGCAATCCTAAATGTAGTGACCGATTCCTGTGCTTTTGTAACATTAAAAATTCCTCTTAAAGAATTTGAGTGTAGTTAATGCAATCAGTGAATTAAAAATAACTGGAAGCTTCAGAACAGTTCCATTAGTTTTTTTGGGTGAAAATTAAAGACGTTATTAAATAAGCACCAATTAAAAATCTTGGTTATTTTTCGTGCTGGATTTCATTGGTTTATGAAAACATATGGGCTGTTATTATCAATTAAGATTGGATCACGTTTTGGTATGCAGAATCTATCCTTCGATGCAACGCCGAGATTTATCACAATTTCCTCAAATGAAAAGCGAATTTCCAATTTCTACTGGACTTGATGTATGGTATTCTATGAGTTTAATTAAGGAAAATGCAAGGTACTGTAATATTAAGTGGTATTTGTTGTAATTCAAGTATTAAGAATGTCATAGTTATGAATTTTCTTTAGGGAGAGCTCTCCTTGATAGTTACAAATCTTTAAGCTTTAACTTAATTGCAATTCATTTGTTTTGATACTGTTGAACTGATATAATTTGCCTAATCTCCTTTAGAGATTTGTTTATAAATTTTGTCCAGGAAAAGCTCAGTAAATAAAAAGGTTAATATTTAAATTAAATTGTTTTGAACAATTTTTATGGGTGATCTAATCGATTCATTTGAAATATTTTGCGATCATGATCAGTCAAGGTAAATTTCTAATATTGATAGTATGTGTTTTGAACAATTTTGTGGTCAATCCAATAAGTTTTCCTGTTTGTTTTCTTTATTAAACGAAACGTTCTTGGTGAATTTTTTATTGATTAATTGTTGGACATAATTATAATCCAATAAATTTAGATTGGATTAGTAATAAATATACAAGGTGTGTTTTATTTGTTTATCTTTGTATGTGTATTTTACCCATTATTTGGTTAATAAATGTTATTATTGCAAAACTGATGGATCTACAAAACGGAACCATATTGGTTATGAAATCTTAGTTTCATTTTTTCAGCACTTGTAAATAAACAAAAATTTTTTTGTTTCAACTAAATATTTTATTCATTTTCTGGTTAATGGATTTAGTAAATTTTAATGCTTATTCAAAATAACATCATTGATTGGTTAATTTATAATTAACTTAAAGCATCAGAACCAGATGGCGCCCTTTTTGAGTTTTTAATTGTGTTTAAAACCCTTATCTATTCCTTTTCACAATTCATACAGCTGTGGAACCAATACCTACGACTTGAATAATTAATTTGTAAGAAAGAGTTTAAATCTCAAGCTGAGGCAGACATATGAGTTTTTAGTTACAGTAAGTATGAGTGTATTTTTATAGCTTTTATAGTAATTTTTGTTGTTTTATCTTGACAATAAAACCTTTGTTTCAAAGTTACATACAACTACTGCACGTTACAAAAGCGTATCCTGTCAAACAAGTTTTTCACATATTATTTCAAAACGAACAAATGTTTACATGATAATTACTATCAATTATGTTGTTAAAATGGTGCTCTGTACAATTCAATAAAACATCTTATTAAAAGCTTTAAAAATATCATACTTGAATGTTACACAAATGTACTACACAAAAAAATACATCCTTAAAATGAACCTTCTCCCAATTTTGTTTAAATATTATTAAATATAATTTTAAAATATAATTAAATATAATAACCTTTTGAAGAAACTTAACCCTCGATCCCTAATCGTCGTCAAAAATTTGGGGACTAAACAATCCTGGTTACAAGAATATATGTTTGAAATATATACCACGTTAGTTGCATTTCTCTTTCTACTTATAATGAATTAAGTCAGATAGAGAATTCCTAGATTTCATTAAATCTGAGATTAACTACTAAAAGCAATGTCCTTAATTGTGAAATCTTTACAGTTTGATTATCGTATAAATCATTTATTATTAAAACTTAGTTTAACATGTTTCTTTGTTATGTAGCGTAATTAGCAAATAAATTTATAATATGTCAAAAACCCAAGAATGGTTGGGTTTTGTCTAAATTTCTCTAAAAGTTTCTTCTAAAATAAAAGCTCTTGCCAATCTGACAGTAATTCTACCATTTTCATGAAGTATAGAAAAATAGATGTAAGTGGTAACTGGTAACCAAATGGTAACTAAGGCCACATTCTAAGTGCACTATTTTGGGGTATTATTTAAAACTTTTGACAGTAAAAGCTCTCCACATCGTTCTCCCAAGAAAAACAAAAGTTGTCCAAAAATAGCAGGTAACGGTAAAGAAAAATAAATCATTTTCTTGCTAGTATATACCTAGGTATAGAGAATTACTTATTCTATTATTATTATTATTATTATTTCATTTTAATTTCTTCTTGTTTCTCAGGTTAGTATCCTGGCTTCTATTACCGAGGGTGCACCGCACCTCTTGGGCTTATTCTTAAAATTAGTTCTGTGGTGCTTTGTCCAATACTTTTCGCAGTATATGTGTTGTTCCTAATAGGACACTTTTCTGCAGACGTTGTATGAATTGAATTCCAGGTACTTCCTTAATATAAGTGTTAAATTTGTTGGATATGGCGCCTAGTGCCCCTATGACGATAGTTGTTTTGCAGTGCCACATCCTCTCTATTTCTATGGCTAGATCTCTGTATTTTAACATTTTTTCCGCCTCTTTGTCCCTAATTCGACGATCTCCCGGTACTGCAACGTCTATGATATAGCATGTTTTGTTCTTTTTATTTTTTATTAAAATATCAGGCTTATTGGCACGAATCTCACGATCGGTTTGTATTTGCTGATTCCATATGATTACTGTATCATCTTTTTCAGTTACTTGCTTTGGTTCATGCTGGTACCATCTTGAACACACATCTATACCATAGGCCTTACTGATGTTATAGTGCAGGTTTTACATACTTGGTCATGTCGCCGTATGTATTCGTGTTGTGCCAATACCCGACATCCTGATACGATATGTTCCGTGGTTTCATCAAATTCTCCGCAAAGCCTACATTTTCCATCTATTTGCTATCTTAAGATCGTCCTTGCAAAGTACCTAGTGTTTATGGCCTGGTCTTGTGCGGCAATAATTGTACTCTCTGTTTCCCCTTTTAAACTCCCTTTAGTTAGCCAATTGTAGGTTCGGTGTTTGTTCACTGTATTTTCATTTATTGCCCGGGCATATTGACCATGCATCTCTTTGGTATGCCATGAAATTTTAATTTGATTCGCAATAGCTCTTTTTGTTTGAAATTTTCTTTGCTGCTTAGAAGTGTTGTTTTCTTCCCCTTCTAACTGGTCTATCTGTAGATTTGATTTTAACATCTTTGCGATTTTGATTATAGACTTGCTGTTAGGTAGTTGTCGATCTTGTCTTTTTATGATGCTTTTGTATTGATCTTCGTTGTCCTCTTGCAAGTAGTCAGCTAAGTTTATTATTATTTCGGATTTATAAGCTGCTGTTACCTGTACCAATCCTCGGCCTCCGTCTTTCCTAGCTACATATAACCTATCCACATCTGCTCTAGGGTGCTGTAGTTTATAACACGTGAGTAATTTTCGGGTCTTTGTATCTATGTCTTTTACTTCTTTTTCTGTCCAATGTAGTATTCCAAAGGTATATAACAGTACCGGTACAGCTAGTGATCCTATTGCTAGTATTTTGTTCTTTCCTGATAATTCTGTCTTAAGAATCATTCTTACACTGCGACGGTACTCGGAAATTAGTTTTTCTTTTATGATGGCTTGTTCGAAGCCCGCGTGTTCTAAAATTCCGAGGTATTTGTAAGACTCTGCTTCTTCCAGATCTCTGATGGTCTGATTTTTGATCATTATATTTTCCTTTCTTTCCATTCTTCCTCGTATGAAAGAGATTTTTGCGCACTTGTCCAACCCAAACTCCATTTTAATGTCATTGCTGAATGTCGCTACAGTGTTTAGTATATCAGTCAGGTCTGCATCATTCTTTTCAAATATTTTTAGGTCGTCCATGTACAGTGAATGCGATATCCGTTGTCTTTCGCCCTTGATGGTGTATCCTTTACCTGTGTTGTTGATTTCGCCCGACAGAGGCGCCAGAGCTACACAGAACATTAGTGGTGATAGAGAATCACCTTGGAAGATACCACGTTTTATTTCTACCTTGCCAATTTCCATGGCGCCATGTTGGTGATTTATTCTTAAGTTGATCTTCTAATGCTTCATGCTTTCTGAAAGAAATTCTAACAGGCGACCTCTAATTCCAATCATTTCTAACGACCTTATAATACAGCTGTGCGGTGCACTGTCGTAAGCTTTCTTGTAGTCGATATACACGACACTTAAGTTTTTCTTGTGCCTTGTGCAATCTTCTGTAATTATTTTCGAAAGTAACAATTGATCTTTACATCCTTTCGTTTTGGGTGTACAACCTTTCTGTTCTGTGGGTAAAAGATTATGTGATGCCAGGTGGGTTGACAATCTATTTGCTATTATGCTTGTTAGATTTTTGTAAACAGTGGAGAGGCAGGTGATTGGTCGATAATTGCTTGCTTCTTGGGTGTTTTGCGATTTTGGGATAAGGAATGTATCTCCCGTAGTTAACCATTCAGGTATTTCTTGAGGGTTGGTTATTATGTGATTGTACTGCTCTGCTAGACTATTGTGTATAGTTGTTAGTTTTTTTAGCCAAAAGTTAGTAATGCCGTCTGGGCCTGTTGTTTTCCAATTAGATGTTGTTTGGAGGCTTTTTTGTACTTCTTCTGAACTTATTGGTTCCCATTGCATTTGTAAATCAGGTCTTTTGTCTTGTCTGTTTATCCACTCAGTTTCTTCTTCATGTTTTGTATCTGATTCCCATATACTCTTCCAGTATTTGGTTATCTCTTGAGGGTTAATTGGTTCTGCTGGTAATATTTGTTTGCAACTTAGTCTTCTATAGAACATTATTATTATTATTATTATTTATTTATTTAAACATCATTATGATTTAGCTTTGTATACTTTAAAAACACCCAAGGTATTTGTACAAAGAAAGATTTAAACATGTACTAAATAATTTTATTGAAATCTTAAGACATCGCAATTAAAAAACTACAAATAATACAAAAGATTATGTTACATTAATTATACAAGATGATTGTATGATTATTGTGCAACAAAAGATACGAATACTGAACAATTTCATTAAAAAATAAAGACTCCACAATTATTATTAAAAGACATAATTAAACAAAACAAATAGGTGGGATCTATATGTAAGAGACAATATTTTGGATTAAAATAATCCATGATTTTAGTTTACTATTCGTTCATATTTTTCACAATTTGTGATTCTGTATGCTTAGATAACAAAAAAAGTAAACTAAAAAATTATTAATCACACCCTTACGAACCATCTTACGTTTTCTTGTAAAAAGCATAATAATATGCAAAAGTAACAATTTAAGTGAGAAGTGGTGTGTAGAAAATCTTCTTCCGAGGAGATTTTTAAGCAAAAAGTAACAATAAAGTCATTGTGGGATCAAGGAAATTTCAGTAATTTAAGTAAGAAGCTGTAGAATTATTTTCCTAACAGTAAAGGTTATAATTATGGGGTATCGCGCAACAGAGAATAAACAAAAAGTGAGTTGCAGCCGTCTACACGTGATTCGTCTACACACGCACTTATTATTAGTTATTTATTATTTATTTAGTAGCAGTTATTATTATTAGTGCTCATCAGGACGGGATAGCAGATAGAAAGAAGTAAAGGTAACAAACTTAAAAATATGTAACAACACAAGGTTTCACAGATAGCAACCAACCGCACATTTGCAGTATCGGCCCGAAGACACTGAGTTTTCAGTGCAACAACAAACGTCACTTCGGAGGCAAGCTAAAGCCACTTTCGTGAGACAACCAATCCCAATGTATAATATCAAATGATTAGAATTATTAATGCGCGTATAGATATACAAGAAAGGGTTATAATCATGGGATATCGCGCAACAAAGAGGAAAGAAAAAGTGAGTTGCAGCCGTCTACACGTGTTTCGCACTTATTAGTGCTCATCAGGACGGCATAGCAGATAGAAAGAAATAAAGGCAACAAACTTGCAAAAGATGTAACAACACAAGGTTTCACAGATAGCAACCAACCGCACATTTGCAGTAACGGCCCGAAAACACTGAGTTTTCAGTGCAGTGTTCCTGCAAATAATAAGAGTTCCAGTAATAAGAGTAATTTTATAAATTTATAGGTAGACTGAATTGGGACTTTGTAACATTACATTTCTTCAATTTAATAAATAATAAAGGAATCCACGATCCTGTGCAGTCTAACAAATTCGAATGCACCAAAACTGCAAATTACGTTAAGCTAAACAATGCTTTCTTTAAACTATTAAGAGTCACCTCTGTATGTTTATAAACAATATTTTAAAATCAGCAAAGTTTTCGTCGGTGTGAACGATCATTTTAAGACGTTCCCATGTCTATAATCTTTGTTTCGTAGAAGAAAAACATTAACAGAATCCATTTGGCTCTAACTTATGATTTCCTTGTACGTGCTCTTTAGTAGGTTTTGGATAAATAAACTCTCGATCCCAGAGTATCAAATTACTGCTAATATTGCAGACATCAATTAGGGTGAAGTCTCTTTATTTCAAATATTTTTTGTTTCGAAATAATAACCTTTAATTGGCTTGTTAAAGCCGCGTTCTTTCGTTATTGGCTAATTTAAAGTGTCCCTCTTAAAATTATTTGTCATCATATAAAACTGAAGCCTTTTTTAGTTAAGTCAATCTTAATTAGAACTTCATACAGTGTAGATCGAAGCTTCGCTTAGAGAATCGAGGCGGGGGCTCTTCCTCCTGGAAGACCCCCGGCCAAATTATTATGATATTCGGCGTTCCTAAAATTATAAGTTTTATGTATGGAATAAAGTTACAGTTTGAAAAGCACTAATTATTTGTGCCAATGCCGTTTTGTGTAATATAAGTACAATAAAGGAAGCTTACTTGTTTCAAGTTATCGTTTAAAGTTTTTAATATTAATAAATTTAACGTAAATAACTCAGTTTACTGGATTTTAAAGAAAAAGTTGTGAGGAAAATTTGATCTGGAATTAAATTTTAAAGTTTCTCGTTTTGATTAACAAACTTATGTTTAATTAAGAGTGATATTAGTTACATATTTAAGAAGATAGGTTACAGCATTCGGAATTTTAACGTTAATAATCCTTATCGTTGGGGGTTTTCAGTTTTAATAGTAATGTAGTGGATTAGCAGAATTTGTGTTAGCTTTATAAAAATTACGTCGAATCGATGCAACCTTTAGATAATGAAAGTTGGTTAACATAAAAGTTGAGTAATACTCGAGTATGTAGTGTTATGTACCGTTATAGTTAAAAAATTCGAAAAGAGTTTGTTCAGCACTGGAATTTATTGTTATTGCATTTAATTATGTTGAAGTTCGCCGTTAAAGTTAAACGAGAAAAATAATAGTTCAGAATTCAGAAGATTTGTTCCCGTCTTGGTTCTTCAGGTCAGCAGTTTGATAGTGAAGATTTTTGTGTATGTCATTTTTTGAGGTTTTTGTGAAACGTTTTGAACCTTCTGTTTGTGCTACAAATTTATGAAAATGAAGAGATATGAAAGAGATTTGTATTGGGATTACGTTCCTGTTTATGTAAGTTTAGTTATGTTTAATTTAATAGTTGGTTTGGGATCTCAAAATATTTTTAGAATATGATGAATTATTATTGTATTTTTGTTTTGAAACAGAAAACTCTTCATGTTTCATTTGTGTATTGTATTTTCTAATTTTTTTACCTTATTAAATATACAGATTTCAAATTTATTTATCGTATGATAATATAGTTTGGCTCAACAAATTGCTGATGTTTTTGTCAACTAAAATTCAGTAGTATCGATTTATATTTGTTTGATTAAATTAACGTCAATTTTAATTGAGGAATCTTTCCAAATTGGGATTCTTAGATTTTGTTAACATCAATTTGGTGACGCCCACTATTTTATTATTTTTTGGTTGTTCCTGATTCTATTACTTAATTAGAAGCTTTTGAGGTTAACACCCACACCTGTATTTAAATTTGCATAATTAGAGATCTCAGCCGGAGCATTTAATACAGTAAGTATTTAGTGATTTGAGTTTTTATTAAGATTATGGTGACAGCCCATATATTGTGGGACTTTTAAATTAGTATTTGGAATTTTAGGGTAACAAAAAGGTTACGTTTCAACATTCAAAATCGACCGATATCAAGAGGTGTTTGAAAGCGAGGTTTTGCTGTATTTTTTTATTGTTTATTTATTTTGAATTATAGATGTTTTCGAGTTTAAAATTGCATTTATTAAAGATGTACTAGAATACTAAACGAAACTTCACAGTACTAGAAATAGCAGAATTGTACTAGCAAGTACAATACTGGGTACGGATAAAAACGAAATATTTTTTTCGCAGCGCACCGGTCGGGAATTATTATTATAAGTATTTGTAGTTTTTGTTTTAATTATTCTAATTATTAGAATCAATTAAACCAACTTTAGTTAAGTATATCCATAGATTAATTTCCATGAATACGTTTTTTGAAACAACATATTCATCATAATTAACCTCTGCTTAAAGTTTTTTTGTAGTTGGTGGAATTGGATCTTAATAACTTGAGTTTGAACAACCAAAACTCGAATATATCTAAAGCTTGTCAAAGTATACACTAACTGTTGCATAGACATCACATACACCATTTTCAGTGCGTTGCTATAAAATTGTTCTTGTTGCCAAAGTGTTAGTTGTTGAAGTGTATACATTCAAGAGATACTCGCAGTATATTGATAATATCGTGAGATATTTTTTCCGTTACAAATGACTTTTTTACCTCCAAAGAAAGTTCCAAGAAACGGTTTTTTTAAATACTTCTTCCCTACATAATCAACATAGTTTTATATGTTAATTTATTGTCAATAAATACACCCACAACTACATTTATAAATACATTTATTCTGCAGCACATTATTTAATAACAGTATCGTCGATTGCAATGTCTACATTAGTTTTATAAACTGTACTCTTGTTAATGATCATTGTTTTTGTTTTTGATGCATTTAATCTAACAACATAACCTTATACAAGTAGTTTTAAGTTCTTAATTACTTGTATTAATACCATTATTTACTTTATTAACGTTTCATCCGCGAAGAGATTTACTTTACAATTCTTAATAATTGTTTTCATATCGTTCCTGTGCAGAATAAATAAAAGTGGTCCAAGAACCAATACCTGTGAAACACCTAGTGTAACTTCTCATTCCTCGCCGTCGTGTCTCGTCATCTGCATCCTAGCAGATAAGTACTTGTAGTACTCATCAATAAAATCATAGTCTCTAATACTCATAATACTCTCAATTATTATATTGTTACTATCACGAAAAAGTTGTACCTGGTTCTTCACAATGTGTTCTATTATCTTCTCCAATGAAGGTAACATATTTGTAGGTTTAAGAATGAACATTTCTTGCTATTGTTAATCTTTGAGATTGGCCCTAATTGTTAGATGTTAATTGAACTTTAGCGCATGCTTGGTTACGTTTTAATTCGCAACTTTGCGGGAACTGAATTCTGCTTCTGTCTTCAGGGGTATCTTGCAATCGTAGTTGTTAATTTATATTACCTTCGAATTCCATACTTAACCTTCACGGTGTTCAAATCAAGGGCCTAATTAGATTCTGATAATGGTTGCGGATCTTTTACCACTGAGCTACGGAGCGGAGGAAAATTAAAGCCGTTAATTTCTATTTAAATTGCAATTTAAGAGTAAACCAATTTTCAAATGTTGTTAGTTCAACGTGTGCTTAACTTAATAACAGGAAGTGCATCAATCACGGCATTTAAATCTAAATCCTCTGTTTGATGTTCTAATGGAGTCAGCACATTTGCTCAATTGGATCATTGAAGTGGGTTGAAAGTTCTTAAAAATATGTGGACATAAAATTAATTTTTGCAACATTGAGATCATCTGTAATCACTTCAATGTGAATTTCACCTGCACTCTCGGTAAGGTAGTTGTTAAATTTTCAGCAATTCGTTCAAGATTTATTTCTCTTCCGACAGGGAAATCAATATATTCAGGCTTATTATTAGCTGTGTTATTGATCAATTCTTTAAGTTTCGTCTACATTTTCTTAGAGTACCCTTCGCTGCATCAATTGTCATTGATTTGCATAATAATGATTTCTACTTGATCTTAATAATCGATTGCAATAATTCCAGAATCAGGGGCATGCTGGTCAATCAGTTCAAATTGGCATTATCGATGCAGGGGCGTCCGATTTCTACAAATCTACCACTTATATAAAACCAATTTTTGTATTTCAGATGGCTCATGCCACCGGGACACCAGGTAATTACCCAGTGTTCCGGCGACCCAGCACGCCAATTTCAATTTCAGTTTTTTCTAGCTGCTCTTTTGTCATATGCATTTCCTTTTGGACCACCTAGTCTTTTTCTTTCTAAATATCCCAAGTATGTCAGCTGTTACAAAAACCAAGAATATGCTTAAATTGGATTTAAGAAATACCTGCAGCTGATGTCCGGATACGGATATATAGACGATTTATCAGATTTGAACTCTTGCACAGCAAGATGGAGCAAATTGGAGTTACATTGAAGCAAAATGGAAAAAGTCATACACCTACATCGAAAATTTCTTTGTGAACTTTTACGATTGCGTTCTATCCATTGTACAATATCATCAAATTGTATCAGCTATTGTGAATTTCTGTTCAACTGCGGTGATACTTTTAAGCCTCTGTCGGGAAATTCCATCCAGCAAATACAGTCATTCCACAAACTTTTGCGGTGTGTTTGAACGTTATTACAGCCTTCAAAAAAGAATACTGATATAAAATTTCTGATGCAATCCAAGATGAACTGGATCAATACACGACAAGATTACGAAATAATTCGCTATAGCGTTTTCATGCAATCAACTAAAGGAAAACGTAGTTTTACAAAAGTGATGTCTCTAAGAATATTTTCAAGAACTTACAACGCAATACATCCCAAAATCTAACTTATCGGAATGACTTTAAAATTTTCAGAACGTCAACTAAAATAGCTAAAACACAAACATTACAAACAAGATGCTACGCAGATAGACAGGATGCTACGAAATCAGCACGTAACAATTTTTTTAAATAATTTTGATATAGTTTAGTAAATTTTGTTACGTGCTAATTTCGTAGCACCCTGTATAGCTACTGCTTTTGTGTTAAGTTGTATAGCGTTTAGTGATTTTTGCATTTTCTCTCCTATTAGTTGCCTTTTTGTTTTGGAACTAACTTCCGGTTGATATCAGAACATTTACTACGATTTCGTACGCTCGTCAAGCTACTTCGTTTTAAAGAATATTTAGTGGACATCGCCGTTTAATTAATCTTTTCCTTTGTGTTGTGAATTGGGAATTGCTTTGGTGCAGATCTGTGATTTATTTGTGATGATGTTTTTCCAGTTGTTAGATTGGAACTTTAATGGGGTTTTTCCACTGTTCTTTTTTGAGGTTAGAATCGCACCTGCTCGTAAGTGTTATTAGGTTAACTTTTCTATCACTCAGTCTCTTATACTTAATTCTTTTGATAGGTTTCGATATATAATCGTCGTTAGCCGCATATTGGCGGCGATATAATTATCTTTTAAAGTCACATTACACCAAAGGTATTTATAAAGTGTTTGTGTAGTGCATTCTGGTAATTTGATTTTGTTTGTTACAGACCTTTTTTTCCTTTACTCATTTTATAACTTCCTGGTTGTCGTACAATAATTACATGCACTACGTTGTATATTTGGGTTGTTAAAAGACCATTACGCTGACTTGGTTGCTGTTGTCTCGTTGGATCACGCTACGTTCGACCTGGTTGGTGATGTTCCTCTTCAGTTCGAAGAACACATCTGTATCGTGAGTCAGTTATATTGTAGCAACTATTTACAACATCAATAACGTTCGACAACGTTTATTGTATATAAAAATTTTCTGTATATTTGTATATTATAATTTTATGTGTTAAATGGTTCTTCCCCAATGTGCGTATAGCACTTATATCTAGGTATATATTTCATATATATAATTTTATCACATGTTACTTATTTTATTACATTGTTAGGAATATTTGCGAGTGAATACGTATGACTTTGCCCCGTAATGACTTGGTTAAACAATAAAAATCTGACGATTAATGATTGCGCAATCTACATCACAGGTATTCGCGTTAATTTACCGTGCTTGTTACGTTTTTGAGGCTTGAAGTCTAGTCAAATTTAGAGTAAATATATCGCTCTCATCAGTTCTCACCCAGATCAAATTTGTAAATAGAAAACAATAACTTGCGTTTAGTTTTTGCCAAAGCTATTTGTCCTTGATTAAAATATTACCTTATTTGCCTGATTTATTTTAATTGACTCGCCTGATAATTTGTTTAATTAATAATAAAGCACTGTAAATCTCTTACTTGAAGACTTATTATTTATATGTTTGGTGTTTGGGGTTTATATATTTTCAGCTATCGAGAAGCCAATATTGGCTTTAACTGCGGTTAAAGGTTGTAACCGTTTCCCAATAAGCAGTCCCCATTTTGTTGGTAACAATTTATTAACAGAATTGTTGTGGTCTAGTTACTGTAAGTAGAGTTATGCATCTTATGGTACAACCACAGATTGTTTACTAAGTTAAGGTGCCTTTCACGATCGTTTTATTAAATAGCCACAATACGGTTGCTTGTGTTCGAAGCTTCGATAGTTAAAAGAATTATCGTCGCGGGTTAAATTGCGCATACACCAATGAATTTTGTTAGTTTTTCATAAATTCGTTTCATAAAAACCAACTAGTAGGGTCATACGACCCCATGAGATTGATTCCGGAACCGAAGAATTTTATCCGATCCAGGGTCGATCTCATGTCGGTAGGGATCGTTTCGCTCAATCTTCACCTCATTACAGAATTTGTCAACCTTCATAATCCTCACCCTCCCTTTTACATTTGATTCAGAGATCGCTTTCAATGTACTTCAAATAAAACGTATGTTAGTTGATGCGTGATCACAATTCATTATTATTAATAAAACTACACAAATGACTGTTAAATTTGGCTCAGAACTTGGGGGTCATAATTTTTTGCCATTTGACTAACAGAATATGTCACACATTATTAAGCTTAAATTTCATATTTTATTATTATTGATCTAATCTCATTAGCCGGTAGTGTTTTTCCCCATTGTAGGAAATCATGTAGATTATAGATAAGATGTATATGGATTATCGTTGTTCATGGCATAAAATTATTTTTTTAATTAGTGTACTACTAATGTAAAATAATTAAACCACGCCCAAGGGGTGTTCTTACATTAGTTTCGAATCTTAGTCGCATTTGTGTTTTTATTAAATTTATCGATCATAATTAATAGCATTGGATACTGTTGTGTCCGTACATAGACTTCTTGACAGTTTCTTCCTCACCACGCGATGGTAAATTGTGTAAGTAAAATATAGATGGTAATGTTTTTCTATTATGTCTAATCTGAAATCTGGGATTGTCTTTGAGTGGGTAAGCAGAATTTTAATGTTTCCTTAGAAATGGGCATGCTTTTATAATACACGTGACCAATTAACCCTAATTGCTTTATTTTCTAAATTATTCTAGAATAAGTTATTATGCTTAGAATTATTTGGTGGAAGAAGCTCCTTTGTTACGTATGTATCTAAACCCCCTAAAATTTTAAGTTAGTTAGATTTTGTTTTAATATGTTAGGTGGACTCTTCTAATATGAGGACCCAGGCTTTAGCTTATATAAGTTATGCGTAAATCTGGCATTTTCCAGATTGAACAAATACGTTTTTCACTTTATTTATAAAATTATGCAACCAGATTATTAGCCAGATGCAAATTATTGATCTATTAAGTTTTTATTTGTTATCCGCTTTTACTTACCCTAATAAAAGTATTCAGTTTAATTTCAAACATAATATTTATATGCACACCCGATTAGATAAAAAACCCTCCAACTTCCTGATAAAAACAAAATTATTTTTGCAAAAACTACGTCATAAATTCATAATTAAATAGCATTGGGAGTTCTTTGCAACTAATAAAAAATTAATTTATCTTTTTATTGTATTCAAAATTATTTATCTATCACTGATTTATTGTTGCGGATCTGTCGGAATTAGGATACAACAACAAAAAGTACTCCACCCAATATACAAAAAATCGTAAATTTATTTAAATTTATTAAAACCGTATTCAAGTATCTGTTATAATGAAAATTATAATTAAAGGTTATTTATAAATTCAAAGCAAACTTATAAAAGAAATAGTTAGTTAACGTGGCTAATTTAAATTTCTGTTTGAGTTTAAGATTAAATATTGAACATGATCAGAAATACGATAAGATCTAGCTCATGCCCACTTATTAAAAATTATCAAAGTTTTATTAGTTTCCCAGCTGTGATCCAAATCAGTGTAAAATCGCTTTCGCAGCGTGCATTGATAATTACAAAACTATCGATATTTATAAAAATTTCATAATCCTCCAACTTATGGTTGGTTTATTCAATATGGAGATTGTATACTTAAGAAAAACCATTCGCATTTATGATACAGTGCATTGTTATACGCTTTGTTGTCAACAAAAACATCGAAATATTACACGTACTCTAGGTAGTTATTTGGAAAATACATAATAAAAATTCAATAGTAGGATTGACTTTACATATTTGCTTACATATTTTACATATTTAACCAAGTCCGTAAAGTTGTAAAGATATAAAGCAGACTATATAATCCTATAAGGTTTACGATCAAGACAGAATTCTTAAGAGACTTTCTTTACTGAGTGTTGGACTATTTAGCTCCAAAACCCTGCGGTTATCCAAGTGGTACTCTATCAGAAAAATACATTTACATTTCCAAACATTTGAAAACATACATTTAATAATAATGATACGTGCTGTCGAAAAGTAATGTAAAACTGTTAAAAGATGTTTTTAAAAATTTGCTCTGACATGTCAAGAGATTCTGATTAATTGCCACCTTTTCACATCATTTTTCAGTTTTTTAGTATATCTTACTGGAAGCTGTGACGCCATCCACATTTTTTAATGACAATCCCAACTTTTTTACGGAACTCAAAAGAACTCGTTTATTAAAAATAATAGTGAAGGACACACAAAGTAATTTTTGAATAAAACGGTGGTAAAAGTCAATTGAAAAATCATTCTTAAAAACAAGAAGAATTGCATTTAAGGCTCTGAGCGGGCACGGCTCAATGTTAGTCTGAATGACTGGGGGTTTCTGGTTCACATTACCAATTTTTTGCTAACATTCCGATAAAGTGTTTTTTGTTCGTGGGCTGTTTTTTTAATGTCTAGTGCCATTGCTATCACTGTCAACTCAATTTCCTCTGTGAACACAAGTTTTTAAAAACACAAAGCAACCTCTGCATTTTCAGAAAATATTATTTGTTAGTAAATTTTGTGTTCTGTAATATTTAATTAAAAATAAATAATGATTAAGTGAGAAAGAAATAATTAAAAAATTGGTGATGGTTGGTTTTGGCAATAAAGTACGAACACACGAGATACTCTATATAATACAAAACTACTCTTCTATTTAAAAAAAATCCCCGCGATGGACCGTCAATTTGCAATCAATAAAATTTATAAAAAATACTTATGTTGTCCTTAATTAGGCATCTGCTTAGCCTGAGCAATAAGCACGTCTCGTCTCTTTTTAAATTAAAGCAGGTTATAAGTGAATTGGAATGCCAGCTAATTCATAGAGCTATGGAGCAGGGCGCCAGAAACAAATAAAATATTAACAGTAATGCGTCACAATAACGAAGTTCTAGATCTTAACTTGAATCAGTCTCAATTATGCAAGGACCGAATTCCTTCACTCCGTTACGACACCACCAAACAACAAAAATAATATCATTTATTTATTTACACAAAAAATCTTTATCCAATCATTGGACTAATAGTGAATTAGAAGGCTTTCAGTTGTTATTTAAATCATGTCTTATTACAGTCAATAATAATAATAATAATGTTACAACTAAATTAAAGATATTAAATATTATATATTATAACTTTATGAACAATCTAACTCATAATTCTAATAATTCACTCTTAAATTCTGATACAATGAACTACGATAAGTAACGCTTCCACATAAGAATAAGATATAAAGAACCCACCTGGTTATTTCTATAAACTAAATGTGGTCTACAATCGTTTTTTCCGTTGACTCGTGTAGATGATCACTAGGGTGTTAGGAACCCTTTGGAGAAGGCTTCCAGTTGCCACGACTAGGTACTCAGAATATTGCGGACGACAAGACCATGTCTTATACAGTATTTGCCATAAAGTTGGATCCATATGGGAAGTTTTTTTAATATTCTGCTTGGGAAAAGTCTTTGTGGGGCAATCACTTCTGCTTCTAAAAATAATTGAAATACGCCATGTCAAAGTTGACAGGTGACTTTAGGTATCTATCAAATTCGCTATTGTTTTTTAAAATCAGCGAAAAATGACCTTATTTGTTAAAATATTGAAAATTGTTATTAAGAAAAAATGTTTTTAATGACGTTTAACCTTCATATACCGAGTTTGAACGAGATATTCCGACATAAGGAAAATTTTGTTTTTTAACATTTTTTATACTAACTAGTAACTGATTATTTTGAAACAATTAAAAACGCTTTCAAAAGTTTTTCTAATAATATTGGATGCTGTAGGTATTCTTGACTAATATTAAAATGATCAAAAAACAAAATGGAACACTCTGGACTATTTTCCAATTTCCAAGAAAATAACGCATAATTTTCTTAATCTTTTTTTTTATTAAGTTTTTAAGTAATAGTTTTGTGTTAAGTTGTTTAAATTATGATTACAACAATTTTTGTATTATTTAAACGTGGCTTAGTAAAAGAAAATAATAAAATTATGAACTATTTTCTTGGAAATTGGAAAATAATCCAGAACCTTCCATTTTTTCTTGATAATTTTAATATTTGGCAGAAATACCTACACCATCCAATATTATTAGCAAAATATGCTATGCAATTGTTGCCTTTCCACTCATTTAAAGCGTTTTTAATGATTTCAAAATAATCAGTTACGGGGGTGTACCAATAAATAATAAAAAACGAAATTTTCCTAATGTTGGGATACCTCGTTCAAACTCGGTAAATGAACGTAAAATGTCATTAGAATAACTTTTTCTTAATAAAATTTCTTGATATTTTAACAAATAAGGTCATTTTTCGCCAATTTTAAAAAACAATTGCGAATTTGCAAGATACATAATGTCACCTGTCAATTTTGACATGACATATTTCAAGTATTTTTGGAAACAGAAGTAATTACCCCACAAAGTTTTTTCCAATCAAAATATTAAAAAACTTTCACATATGGATCCAACTTTATGGCAGACACTGTATTTGATTTCAGCATATATTCGCCATTAGCATCAAAAGGAAAGGATAAAACTCGCAGTTTCAACTATGAAGATCAAACACCAAACTAAATTATTATTCAAAATTTACGGACAGGAGACTTAACCGTCATCTTAAATTAAAATCTGGATCAATTTCCCTTTCAGATTCAAAAGGGAAATTCAAGATGAACGGCAAAGCGTAACATCGTAATATAAAGAAAAATATAATTTCGCTATATTCCAAAACTTCCAAACAAAGATTTAATACTTTCAGCATTTCACAAAACGATTTTGTGCACTAATTACGAGTATATCATACTTGTCCAAACAAAAGAGAAATTTCCAAAGAAATTTAAAAATTAAACAGTGCACTAATTTACGTGTCACTTCGCTAGGTTTGCACAAGAAGGGAGGGAAAGAAAAAGTTTCATGCATTGAACAAACAAGCATGGGTCTCTTGACCAACATGCTGCGTTCTAACTGGTTTATTTAGAGAGATTTAGTATTGATTTAATGAAAACGGAAAACCAGTTTGCAGTCA
The DNA here is from genome assembly GCA_929113105.1 of Agrypnus murinus. NCBI lineage: Eukaryota > Metazoa > Arthropoda > Insecta > Coleoptera > Elateridae > Agrypnus > Agrypnus murinus. The sequence continues at coordinate 211,379,294 of OV816025.1, forward strand.
AAAATACCAAACCTAGATGACGTTGCAAATAAACATTGAAAATCGAGTTTTATAGTATACAGGATGGTTTCCAAAAGATGATCCAATAACATTTTTATCAATTTACGAAGTAATATTAACACAAACAAATAGACAGAAAAAACTGTCCCTTACAACTCTTTCCAGCTAGAAACTTCCCAACCAAATAATAGTAAGTAAAATCAAAATTTAGAAAATTTAAACACGATCGTGATTTACCATCGTCTGGTTGTCAATCACGAAATTCCGACGAACAACTGAAGGTTTTATCAGTTATCAAGATAATCCCCTCATTCTTCAATAAGAGCTTCAAACTGTAATATTAAACGATGATGACTTTGATAGGCAAAATGAATTCTGCGAACAGATACATCAGATGTGCGAAAGAGATCGTACTTTTGTAGAAAAAAATCCTCAGATGAACCTTAACTTTTCACTTAAACGGCAACGTCAATAGGCGAAACTGACGGTACTCGGCGACAATTACACAACATACACAATGGCTGATGGAGGTAAAAAATGAATGTGAACGTGAAAGAAGAATTCTTGGTCCTTATTTTTTGACGAAACTGTTGATAAATACTTGCAGTTCCTTCAGTATAATGTAATTCCAGCTCTGGCAGTTTTATATCCATACCAACAAAAGCTTGATATACCTAACAAAATTATTTTTTCTAGTAGGTAGGTGCACCTCCCCATTAAGTAGCCACTGTTTGAGCCGATATAGATAAGATGTTTCTAAATCACTGGATTTGAAAGAGAGGCCTGCTAGATCCCCAGAACCGACCCCTCTTGATTACACCTAATGGGGATACCTGAAAAGTAAGGTGTATGACTATAGACCGCATAACATTTAAAGGACAGAATCCGAAGAGAAGTGCACCGTATAGTTCCAAAAGTTATTGACAACGTCCAGCAAAAATTACTATACCATCAGGCTGAGAAGGTAGCAGTTTGAAGATCTAATTTAAATTTTTTTATATAAATTTTTATTTGTGTTGAATTATAGCCTTCTTTAATCTTAACCAAGTTTTTTCTCAAAAATCTTCTTATGAAACCTACCTTCATAATTATCTTATACATAAAAATTATTAATACGGTACTTCACATTCACCACACACACACAGATTTAATGACTATGGCCACGTGTTTTAATAGCTAGACTGTCATCTTCAGCAGACACTGAAAAAATTAACTAAAATCTAACCTTATATACCTACAGAAATTCACTGTTCGCCGGTAATCGATCAAAGTTTGACTAACCGCCGAGATGACTGATTACTGGATCAATTCTAAAGTACTGCAATTAATAAAACCTAAATCAGAGTTCATTAGCTCTTTTCTATTCTTAATAATTTCTAAGCTTTCAAGACAGTTAAGTGCTGTGTGGTTGTTTACATTTCTAATTAATTCTACACCTTTTAGCTTATGATTTTGTTCAAGCATATGTAGAGCGACGCTAGATTTGTCATGTCCTTTAAATAGTAAGTGAGCTAAGTGCTTTTTGTACCGAATCCTCAAACATTTCTTAGTTTGTCTTATAATACTTGACACAAACGCGCTAATAAACTCTGTTTTAGGTCTTATTAATTCCAGTCTTTTAGAATTAATTAATTAATCAATTAATTAGTCAAGCTTGACGGTTAGTCCAACTTGACCGATCACCGGCGAATCGTGAAGCTATGTAGGCATATAAGGATAGATTTTTTTTGTTTTTAGTTTAATTTTTCAGTGTCTGCTAAAGATGTCAGCCTAGTTGTTGAAACACGTATCCAGAGTGATTAAAAGTAAAAAAATTCAAAAAATATGTCAAAAAGTTAGACAGAATTTCTTGTCAAGTTCGAACGATTTTTCAAAAGCAGTTTTTGACAATTTGTAAATACAGTGCTATTTATTTACTATGCAATATATGTAAATCGTATAAAAGAGCGTGCTATATAATTGGTTGCATATGTGTGCATAATGCTTTGAGTCGATTATTTTTAAATGCAGCATAGGAAAATTGCACATATTACAATTTAATTTAATAGCGCTGTATATACTGAATAAAACGTATTTACAATTATTTATAAAAATACAACCAATTTAGCTACAAAAAAAATCCAATACAAGTTGTGTAGTAGAATTGTAGAATTCCGATATAATCTTTAAAAGCAAGTTTTTCTTTTCCGGCCTACGGGTCTTCGAAAGCGTTGTTCTTTTATTTTTATGGTTTTTGAGGTAATTTAAACACACGGCTACGAAACTTTGAGGCTAAGTATTAGCTTTGTGTGTTTCATGTTTTAACTTGCGAATGATATGACAAATTAGCAAATTAATTAATTAAGTGTAAATAAGACGCACAACTTTAATAACAAAATAATTGGATTTAAAGTTTATTATTGCAACAACGTACCTTGCGAACCATTAACAAATATCCCCTTTTACTGCTAAAGTGCCAGTAAATAAGTGGTTTTTATTTTCTTGGTTAAATGTTGCCTAATTGTAAGATTATTTTGTAAAATTGATTGTAAAATTATTCGAAGTTCGATCGATCTTGGAACTTTGGTTCGATCCCTAGTCAGAGTGATAATCTGTCCTTCCGAATTTGTATTTATTATTCGATTTAATGTAAAACATTAATGAATAATTAATATTTACCTTAAATTAAAAATTAATTGGTATGTCGTCGCCGAATTGCCGGACCGTGAACTTGATAAAGCGAATTTATCTAGTTCGTAAGGAAAAAATGTCATCACTGGTCTATCACTACTCATCCTGTAGGTAGCACTCTGATAGGTCGCTTGGTTAGCGTTAGCACACAGATTCACAGAGATCAGTTTGATCCTCAGTCAGGGTGACAATTATTCTATGCGAATATGCATTTATAATATTATTTAATTGCTAGCCTGAAATATTTAGGAGCAGGATTAATAAACATTACTTTTTGTGCATTTAGTGTCTTTTTATTGAACTAACTAAGTATTTGTTTAGTCAACAAGTTACATGTACATATTTATGCTTTCATGTGGAAAAGTACAATCTATTTCAGAAGTCAAGGGTAAGTTGCATAACTTCAAAATCTGTCTATTCCCATAGGTGCGATGCCGTTAGATGATCAGTTCAAAATAGTAACTGGGCTTGTGACGCCGTTATCTTTTTACAGAGATATATATTAGATCTCCAGCTTCTCTTTTCTTGTGTTAAAATAAAAACCCCACGACCACCGACTACGACTGAGCTAGCTATTACTTTCGTGGAAATCATCTGTACCATACTCTTAACTATTTTTTCTCGAACCAGGCATTACAATCGGTCTTAACAGGTCTTCACATAAATATATTAATTAGCCTTAATTAAGAAAAATCATTAGAAGCCGTAGGATTTACGATCTGTATAGGATGTATTCAATACTTATTCTTACTGGGATCCACTGCGCAAAAGTTCTTCACAATTTGAGAAGGCGTAAATAAGTCTAATAAAACGTAGTTAGAACATCGTAGGCTAACTTTAAGAATCACATATTGAGGTATCAAAATTTAAAGATGTCGTTCAAGAAGGAAAAGCTTTTAGTATCCGTATATCGTAGCTTATACTAATTGTGACTAATTTGATTAGTGCAGTATACTTCTATACTTAAGTTATATTTCTCAAACTTATTTAATAAGGAAATTTATAGACTTGTAATTAAATCCATTTTATGACTGTTAAATGTCATTAATTTTGCAACCTTTCCCATCGGTTGTCTTTTAACTGTTACTTTAACGTATGCTTAATAAAACAGCAATAAATATATAGAAACCCCTAAGATATATCATTTGTTATTTCAACATTAACTTTGAACGTTAAATGTTTTAAAAGTTTCTCCTATTAGCACTAAGTGCATTCACTTTTAATTAAAGTTGTAAATTATGCTCAATTTGTTGTTTCACTTTTATAATAGAGAAACAGTTTTTTCGTTACACTTTAAACTATAAAACTTAAAACGAGGTAAGAAACAGGATTCGTCAGTGAAATGTGGCGTTTCTAACGATTATTAGAATAACTAATAGAAATATTGGAAATAATCTATCAAAATATTGGCATTCCTCAGAGGACCAGGTTAGAACCTTATTCTTTGTAATATTTGTGAATGGTCTTTCAGCCAGTTTAAACTGCTATAGTATATTGAATGTTACTACATTTGTAACATTGTACATGTGTAGATTCATGCCAGAATTTGTTGATGAAACGTAACATTTACATCAATCTATTGCTATAATATTTGTGGGGGGGGGGGCGGAAAATAAAATGTTGGAGGCTACTCTTTGCACGATGATGATTGAAATTGATAAATTGTTAAAATTGATTTTATTAATTGAGACTGCAAAACAACATATAAAACAGATTTCAGTAAGTGCACAATGATAACATATACATAATAACATATAATCTACCTACCTTTAGCATAAATAATGCACCGGCTAAAATTATTATGAACCTAAACGCAAATGACAACTGAAACTCTACCAGTCGGGTCGCTTCAATAGGGCAATAACTAACTATGGATGTATAAAACATAATTAAGCTACACACACAAAACAAAATAATAAACCAGAAGTTACTTCTACTAGATCTGTGTTTGTAAAGGGCAATATTGTGTAAGTTTGTTCTGATCCAGTTTTGTGAACTAAACGATTTGAACAAGGTATTGTACATTGTTGACTCTTTGAATTTTGTGAATATTGATAAGTTGTTTATTGTTTATGTACCGATTACTGTTGTCATTTTACATGAAAACGTTCCCATTTGTTAAGAGCTCTTATGGAGGGTATTGTGACTTTAGTTACTGATTTTCCCAACGACTAGTTGTTATCTTTTTTAACTTTTTGGTTTATGAATAAACATATTTTTAAACTTAATTAGACGAAATACTATTAACCGATATAGTTATGAAAGTCTTTATTTATATATTTTTACTCAACCTAACTTTGACTTAACTAAATATGACTTACCACATTGATTTAAATTTATTTTATGTGTAATTAGTTTCTGATTACTGGTGTCAAATCAATATTTTTCAAAAGAATCATTGACTTTCCTAATAAGATGGCGCTCAACATATATGCATTTTATTGTATCTTAAAACCTTTATCCATTTCTTTGAATAATTAGTGAGCTATTGGAAACAATACCTACGACCTGAAAATTAAATTTGTAATGATAAGATTTCAAGCTGTGGCAATTTTGAGCATTACCGTAACGTAAGTATTAATATTTTGAAGTTTTTATGAGTTTCAGACGTCCCTCGTGCGACATATATTCTTTTATGTCTGAGTTTTACAGTTATAGTAATATGTTTTAGTCCGATAAAATAACGAATGTTTCACTGTCGCCCAATCGCGGGGCATTGTTAGATGAAGAGTAATGTGAAGAACAACTAAGAAGATAAAGTACACCAAGAGATTTGTTATGTATTAAGGCATAAAGGAACGCTCATCCAATACATCGTTGAAGGGAAGGGTGAGGGGGGAAAGCGGACGAGGAAGATTAAGGCTAAGCTCTAAGTACACTAATCATGCACTAGAGCAATTACCTACCACGATATAAAGGGAGTGGTTTAAGATCGAGTAATGTGGAGGTCCGTTACAAATTGATTTAGGCCCTGGAGACTAAGGGTGTCGTACTGAAGCACAAGAATGAAATTTGCTTATTCGATTATTTCAGTACACAATGTGATTTCGTCAACTGGTCTTTACATAGATTTACTTTACCGGTAAAAATTTATCTGCGATTTACTCTTTCAAAAATTAAGACACTTACCTTAAAGGTAAACATAGAAGAAAAACTATTCCTTAATAGTATTCGACAAATTCCATTTTACTGACCTGATGGATAGTGATGAGAAATTGGTCATTTTGTCCAAATTGGCGGTTGCAAGTTACATAGTGTCATGTTATATGATTTGTTATTAGAAAACATAGGCATCCCTATGTACAAACATGCTATGTAGGTTGCATAACTTTTAGGAGAAAATTTTTTTAAATAATTTTTTGAAAGAAACAAAAGAAGAATGTTTCATTTTGTTAAAGAAACATTCTCTAATACACTAGATAGAAAAAGGATACATTTTGAAGTTGATCTTTCTTTCTATCTTGATAAAACTTTATGGTTTATCCACCGATAAGCTATCGTTACATAAATTTTATATATAAATAAGTATTGAAGCCATTTCAAGGCTTGTTTTAACCTGAAACAGACAAACTGCATAACTGTGCGGATGTATGCAAGTATTAATTACCTTACCTGCAGGTTTAATTAATAAAAAGTTCTACTACACGAATACGATGTGGTAGTTTCATTATAACTTTGCTGTTTTCAAAGATTAAAAAGTTTGTGAGCTCAAATGTTTCGTTATGTTGGCATCAAGTAGTTTCTTGGACAAAACTGAGACATAAAGGTAAACGAGGGAATGATTTCTTATAGAAGATGGGTTTGAATATACAAATTTCTGCGTTCAACCTCGATAATAATTCAGTTATTAATTTTCAATTTAGAATATCTAAATTTGTGTTAATATTGTTATGCATTTGAAAATTGATTCGGTAGACATTTAATAGCCAACTAATTATTGAGTTTTATTATAAGTGCTGGGTATTTTTAAAAAGAATTTTTTTTCTATCTTACTATATAATTTGTTTAAACAATTATTAATAATTATAAACAATTATACGGTTACGTACATTTAGTACTATTTTTGTATTTGTTTTCCACTAGCAAAATAACGGCGCCAAAAGTTTGATTATTTGTAAATAAGTTAAGGTATCTATTTTAATTTTAATTGTTTTTAAAACAATATGAACAACAGGGATATTACTTCTGAGGATAAAAGCATTAGCTGTCTTAGAATTAATCTTTATTTTATTCAAGATGTCCAAATTTCATTTTTTTTCTTTAATTTTTGTAATTTGAATTTCAATATTTGTTTATTGTGTTAGGTTAAATAAATCTTGTCATTTAAATATTTTAAAAAGTAACTTCTGTTTTATTATTTTGTTTTGTGTGTGTAGTTTAATTATGTTTTATACATCCATAGTTAGTTATTGCCCTATTGAAGCGACCCGACTGGTAGAGTTTCAGTTGTGATTTGCGTTTAGGTTCATAATAATCTTATTTTAGCCGGTGCATTATTTATGCTAAAGGTAGGTAGATTATATGTTATTATGTATATGTTATCATTGTGCACTTACTGAAATCTGTTTTATATGTTGTTTTGCAGTCTCAATTAATAAAATCAATTTTAACAATTTATCAATTTCAATCATCATCGTGCAAAGAGTAGCCTCCAACATTTTATTTTCCGCCCCCCCCCCACAAATATTATAGCAATAGATTGATGTAAATGTTACGTTTCATCAACAAATTCTGGCATGAATCTACACATGTACAATGTTACAAATGTAGTAACATTCAATATACTATAGCAGTTTAAACTGGCTGAAAGACCATTCACAAATATTACAAAGAATAAGGTTCTAACCTGGTCCTCTGAGGAATGCCAATATTTTGATAGATTTTCTGTTTTTCTACAGTTGTCACTAAACTGTAGAAACTGGAAAACTTCATAAAATTCTGCAATCACTAATAACCCAAAACTAAGAGAATTAAAATTCACAATACTGTAGTGAAGGGAGGTATTCATTAGTGAAATTCCCTCTTTCAAATAACCGATACAACCATACAACTTGGATAAAATTACTTATTTAAATTATCGTAGAAGAAACGATCTGTTTTTTTATTTATTTATTTGGTTTTAAAACTGTCCGATTTTAAATCATATCCGGGCAATATTTTATAAAACACTTAAATTTGTTAGAAGTTCAACTAGACTACAATAATCATTCGTATTTTAATCGTATGTTTTAACGAGATTCTTTGCAAAACTAAAATGCGGCCGCTAGAAGAACGGATTACACACTATTATTATTATCGGTAAACTGTGCTAGATTAGACTTTAATTTCCGATAAAATTAATTTTCCGCAATCACTATATCGACTGTACGTTAACGTCAACTGAAGTACCGCGAAAACATTCTGTCAGTGGTCTCGGCAACCGGCCTCGATAGGTATATCGCAACGGTCCAAAAACTCTGCACGCGACAAAAGTTTCGCGTGGACCCTATTTTCAAGCTCTTCCTGACGGTATCAGAGTATGCCTTAGACTTGCTTTTTTTTAGAAATTATTTTAACAGTAGACTGAATTTTAAGAGGGGTAAACTTATTATTATTATTATATATTATTATTATTATATATTATGATCATTTTACACAAAGAACGCTCAAAAATTCGGGACTTTACTCGTGACTAAAACCTGCAACACATACAAAAACCAGACACTCTGAGAACGAAAATTTGTTTATCTAGAATTGGTCGACAAGCACGTACAAGGAAATCATAAATTTAAACCAAATGGGTTTCATTAGTATGTTTTTCGTAGAAACTCAACTTATTTAGATGGGAATATTTACAGATACTCGTTCAAATCGACGAAAATTACTGACAATTTAAAATTTCGAGGACAAATCTATTCAAGAATATTCTTTTTCCCAAGAACAACATAAAATGGTAGATGCTAACACGTGTGAAAACAATACCTTTATCTGAAACGAATTCTATAAATTCTTGTAAAAGCAATTTTATTAGTCTGGAATATTTCTTTAAGACGACCTTTAGTATTTTATGGAATTTATTTTATGCAGTATACCAACGCTGATTTTAAATTGAAAGAAAATATATGAATACACACGACCGCATTTAGAATTTTTTATTAAATATGCATAATAAATTGCATTATTTGAAAACTGAGAAAAACGTGACGTTACATTTTGTCCTACACTCTCCACATAACATCTTCGTTGGTAGCTATGTCAGCTCATAGAATTATTCTTCATTATTTTTCTATATCACCATATTTTAAAGTCTTCCAGAAGTTGTTTATCTTCTTCTGACACTCGTGTTTCACAACCAAGCAATTCTTAACACGTGCTGCCATACTTTTTATTATCTTAATATTTCTTCCAATTGAAAACTTTTTTACATTTACATCTTCAAAGTATTCTCGCGACTGTAACTGCAAGGTATTCCAAAAAAGGGTCGCAATAGCAGAACTGTTTCTTCAGGTACATGCTTAAAATCAAATTGATCTTCAAAACTGTACGGTATTCTCCATTCTTTTGTAAATATTCGAGCCGAAATTGCATATTTCAAATAAAAAATATTTTTCTCTTTTTCCCCTGATTTATTAGCTGTCGGCAACCTCTCTGAGCTCTAACTCACAGGTCTACAAAAAAAATGTTTATGGTCTGTCACAAGAACCAGAATCTGTAATTTTGATAGATTTTTTGTTGCTAAATACGCATTTGTATTCGTAACCCAAATTACTCTGTCATGCGATTTCTTTTGAGATTTCTTTTTAAAGACCTGAAGAAGCAGGTTTTAACCTACTTCAGACTCAAAATAATATTTCCAATATTTGGTTTATCACAAGAATCAGTTATTCTAGCAAAATTATAATTGCTCAACATGAATTCATAACCCAAATTGTCCCACCACGCGAAATCTAATCGGAATGCACCACCCATTCTGTGTTATTACCTAGAATCCGAAAACTTTACAGCAGTGATTCTCAATCTGTGGAGCGCGCCCCCTTAAGGGGGGCCGATTACCAAAGAGGCGGCGCGAAGACATGGAAAAAAGACAAAAAAATTTAAACCAAAATAAGAAACGATACATTCTGTTAATATGAAAATAAAATGTCAAATAAAAATAATATAAGTAACACAAAAGGTAACTTCTCGTGAAAACGGGAGAAATACGGTGGGGGTCACGGTGTTGCCAAATGTGGCGTAATTTCGCTATTCGGTTAAAATTGTTGTGTTGTTGCCTAATATCAGTAGCAAAAGAAAAATAGATATAGAAAAAACATTAAGACTCCAAAAAATCAATGGAGGGGGAGCTTGCTTAAAACTAATATGAGAAGTTGGGTTCCAAATATTAAAAGGTTGAGAACTGCTATCTGACAGCACATATAACTGGCCCTAATAGTTTATGGGCATGTAGTGTGATAACTATTTCACTGGCTCACTAATATAGCATCGAGAGCTTCTTTATGTGATGAATTTTGTTAGAAGATTCTATTAGTTTGGTATTTAATACTAAAAGAATGTTGAAGCGCTAGGTATAAGAGTGTCTAGCAAATGATCTCCCCGTGATCTAATACAATATATCATTATCAGTGTATTAATGAGGTCACGTGAAAAGAAAACGCCACTCGAGAGTGACTTAACATACTTGATGCTAAAGCACTTAATCATAGCTAATGCTTGTAATTTTAGATGGAATAAGACAGTCACTATACTCGTAACAGATACTGTCATTACATTCAAAGTTCAATTTTTGAAACAACACGAAATCAGAATCTTCATTAACTAGGCAAATAATTATAAACAAAATGAGTTTGGAGCATAGCAAATAATCTATCACGGTTTGATTAAAGTTAAATTTAGACTTGACGCTCGACTAAAAGAACTAAAAAAATTGTTTCCAGCCTGTCTTGAAATTCCATAATCATGAAATAAATAAAAACAATTAATGAAAATTTCTACAAGTTTATTTCAATCTACTTGGCCATTGTTTCGACAGCTAAGTTGTCATTACCAAAGGTAATAGAAATATAAACAAACACGTCGCTATAGCAAATATATTACAATAAATAGGTAACTAGAAAGGATAATGTAAATTAAATATCTAACACTTCCAGTAACGGAAAATTACTAAGCTCAATTTGTTCGTTCACAAAAGGTACCCAGTGTTGTGTTTGTATATCTCCAAAACTTCGAAAGTGTCAAATTTGTGTTTGTTACAAAAAAAGCGTAGAAATTTGATTATATTTTGAGGTGTTTGGTTCGACTCAGTTTAATCACAATCTAGTCGATATGAATCATAATGAATTTAAATCATGATAGTTTATTTTAGTAAGTAAGTAGTAAGTTGAATTGAACTAACCAGTTAAAACTTCTTATTACACAGTAATCTATCGTTATTTAGAAAAACAAATGTTAACCAAATCCCATTAATGAATCTTTGCCCTGAGCCCGTGAACTTGATTATTTATTATTATTTATTTGTTTAACCTTTTGTTTATCACTCTGCTGTTCTTCGTATGTCTTGCTCATTCTCCATATCTGTGGACTCATATCTATGTAGATACAAAAATATTCGAATATACAGGGTGTTGCTGATACTACTAGAAACTTATCTTAACTAGAAATGTAATGGGGGGTGGTAGCTGTAATGGTTTAGCTTTCTGCTAGTTTTTGAGAAAATCGCATCTTAAATTTAAAAATACGTCCATTGTACTCACATTTTACATTAAAAATCGACACAAGCAAAAAGAAGTATTTTTTAAATTTTTTTCAAGATTTTTAGTTATATTAGTTCCACCCTGTAATGTAAGCATTACTTGGGCAGCATTACTTACTATTGCATTTAAAAGCAAGGTTAGATAGGGTCCCTTAACAACTTGAAATCGTCTTTAAGAACGATCAGTTCATGAATCGAGAACATATCACAAGTAAGATAGATCTTTCAAACTTTGTAAGTACTACATATATTATTAGCAAATGAAGTATCCATGCTAGTTATAACCCACAATTTCTTTACCTACAAGGCTCAAGTAATGTTATCACCTGTGAGTGGTTAATTACGTTATTTAATTATATTTAAATGTGTTTATGTTATGTTTATTTTCAGGCTGCAGCTTAGTTTATTTAATTGGAAGTTTTAAGATTAATTATAACGGCTGCAGATTGCCTTTCAGGTTTAATTTTATTGAGAAGTAATTAATTTTTATCGGGGTCAATGAAACCTAGTTTATATTAACTCAATCTCTTGTTATTGTTGTATCATTATTTAAATTATAACGAATAATCTTAATACTCACTGTTGTTTACTGTTCTGCACAAGGCAGATTCAGATTGCATTGCTGCCATATAGAGTAGCATCAGGCAAAAATAGTACTACAATATAGTTATTTTAACTACAATTAAATAATTACTAATATTAAAATGTTTACATATAGAAAGATATGTAATGCAACATTGTTGTTTCAATTATTCTTTATGGTTGCTATGCTCAAAAAACCAAAACAATAACAGCATTGTTAAGTTTTTTTTTGCAATTGTCGAGTCCACACTTTAGAAAAGTTTAACATATGAATTACTTAAACCTAAAATTAAACATCTTAATGTCAACAACGACGTTAGACATCAACACGGTTCAATTTTTGTAAACTCCTATTGTTTTGTGACTTTTATTTATAACTGACTGTTTACTTCTTGGTATAATACAGTAGCGAATTGGAATTAAATTGATTGTATGCAAAGATTTTTCTTCATTTTTGCTTCTAAGCAATACCTTCACGAGTATGATGCCGGTGTCTCTACAACTTCCCGTACCGGTGTGACTTGAGAAAAAAAGGATTATCCGTGTTCTACCGTACATCCGAAAAAGTCGTTTCAGCAGCTCCGGACTTACAATTTTGGGGCCCTGGTATCTTCCATTTCTGCCCCTTTATATTATACTGTTACATTAGTTTATGTTTTGAGGTTTTACACTAATAACTTCCCATTCCTCGCGTACTCGATCCCTTGGTTTTCATATCTTTAGAATATGTGCATCAAGTGTTCCCAGTATCAAAACTAGTGTATTTTCACAATTGTTTTTTTTTCATACATTATATACTGCTCTTTGTAAATTACAGAAATTACTACCGGTTCATAATGCAATTTATGGATGAAAAATATTGACGTTGTACTTTACCGCTTCTGCGCTTGAATGATTATTATTTAATACTTATGCAGTTGTGTTTAGTTTATTACATTTTTTAAATATTCAGTAATAGAGGACTCTGAATTACTGAAAATCCTCAAAATGCAGTGTTGATTTTGTTGTAAAGTTTTAGTTTATAATTGTTCCAAACCAATTGTCTCAAATTTTTTTACACAAGAAGAGTTTGAAACACTTAAACACTGCCACTTTTGTTTTTATTGTTCAACCAATAATAATAGCTTGAACAATTACTATAAATCAGTTCCTGTTTGTCGTTTCTACCGTTACTTGATAATCTTTTACATGTGGTCTCCCAAATCCTTTCGACATTCATTCCAACATGGAAATCAGGCCGATCCCATATATAAACAATACAAGTTTACAATTTATTCAGAAACAATATGCTAGGATTGGAACTAAAACCCAAGGAAAAACCTTTAATAAACGAATTTATCTAGATATATGTCTTACCTTTCACAAATTATAAAAGGTTTTATTTGAATTTTCCATTCATTTAACGACAGGTATAAACAAATACAATTCTATTTCTGCTAAGAAATCGTGTACATAGTGGGGTGATTATTATATTCAAAACAATCTTTAATCTTCACAATGCATTAAACTTCAACTAAATCGTTAAACGTGATGATAAAACAACCATAGAAAACAACTTTACAATTTACAAAATGACGTTTGTGATGCGATGCGAAGATTTGAAGGCAATCTAGCGCTCGCCGCCACGTTGATTGTACAGAATTCTGCCTTCTATGGCGATGTGAAACCTGATATCTTTTAAGGACTTATGGGAGTTGTAATAGAGTTTTAAGAATTTTTAGATTCTTAAATAGAATAAATTTTTAAATCTTACTAAGAAATGATGTATAATAATATGCTAATAGCTTCTATAAATTAAACGAAAAAATGATTTAAATATTATTTTCTAAAAATTATAATAAGGGAGATTTCCTGTCTAATACAGCCTTATACAGAAGATTTATTTTAAAAATAAAAATAAATAGGTTCACCAACGAATTTTAAATGTGAATTGGGTAAAATTAGATAGATGGTTTAAGCGTTAAGAATTGCCCAGTTACAGTGCCACTGCAAATACTCATTAGCCACTAATCGTCTTCTTACTGTCCTACAAAACAAATAAGGAACTGCATCGCGGTGATTCTCCGAAAGTAACCTAGCAATATGAATGACAGTTTCATTTTGTAAGTGGTTGAGTACTTAGATAAAAAGTGATTATGATTTAATTTCGAAATATATATAAAATATATTTTAATATAATACGCTAAATTGTAGCTCACATTTGAGATTTATAGCTAAGGAAGTTGCATCGAGTTTAATTAAAATTTCTGTAGCTATGAAATTTAGATGTGCTAGATTTAAAGCATAGGTACCAAACCATAAGTTAGCCGCACAGTACACTATGTCGACTTTGTGAGTAAGTGCTACAAAAGCGTTTACAAAATCGAGCTGGGGATCCCATTTTATTCGGGGTGGATGGAGACTGAACTCCTTAGGTTGCACCCTAAGTCAGGGCTTGCGTATTCGATCCAACTCTAAATTCGAAACCTAATCACAATATACGAATCTGAAATTTAACCGATATTCAGTTTTTATCCTACATCCGAATTTTGTTCGACATCCGAATTTTTATCCCGAATTTTAACTGACATCCAAATTTTTATGCGATGTCCAAATTTGATCGGATATATGAATTTTTTTATATCCAGATTTTATCCTATATCCAGAGTTTTGTGCTTTGTTTCTCACTTTCAGCACAAAAGTTATTAAAAATAATGATCAATTTCGTAATGTCCACAAATTACTTTTTACTAAATATAATAGCTATAAGAATTAAAATGATTTTAATTCATTTATAATTACTGTTTAATTTATTTCTTAAATAACACTGTTTACTGTTTGTATAACGTATAATAATTGTTATAGATACAATATAATATAAGAATTAACATTTTGTTCGTTCAACCAAACAATAATAATGTACGATGTGTAAATAGAAATGAAACTTCCAGTTTCGTACATTCAAGAAAAGTATTTTTTGAATAATCCGATAAATTTCGGACAACCGCAAAATAATAGAATTACTTTCGGATAATCCGATAACTTAATCAGTTTCAGATATATTCCGATCCGTATCCGACCCAATCTGTGTCCGGTCCGATCCGATTCCATTTGGTTCGGTTCTCTAGCGGGTTATAGGTTCAGACCACTGAGCTAATACTATAATAAATCTCATTTAAGAATTTAAAAACTTCAATGTTCAAAATACAAAGCTTTCGGTATTTATAAATATGAAAGGTTCTACAGTTGGAGTTCTGGACTCTCAGTTACATCATGTAAAATCTCAAAGAAACAACAAACAAATAAATCAGTGTCACGTTTTTCTACTGCTTCAGCAATTCTGATTTGTGGGTTGTCTCAACGCTGTCTCCCTTCCTGAAAGCACTGAGACATTAAACTGCATGAAACTTTACTTCCTCTACAGGTGCATCTCGCAGTAGTTATAGTTTATCGGAACTTCATGTATCATCCACTCATGTTGCTATCCAAATGTTATTCAGGCGCAATTCGATTCTTTAGGTCCTTTACGGTTACCCAAATAATATTGGAACTACACTGTAAAAAATGAGGTAAAATTACCTTGGGAAAGAGGTAACTTTTCGCTATTATTTGCGGTATTTTTACCCTAAAATTAATTTTACCTATACATTTAGTAGTTTTACTATTTGTGGTAAAATGCCCTGTAATTATGTAAAATTATACAAATATAAGTAATTCTACTACATTGAACTGGTTAAAATCACTATCCATAATATAAATTTACATAACTCAGACAATTTTTGCCTTACAAATGTATAATTGCTCAATAACTTAATTCATTTTTAGTGTAATATTAAAGATAAGATGAACTTGAACAAGAATAGTGTAATTTTACCCTTAATATTTACCCTTAATTAATATTTCGCTGATCGCACTTCTTTGTGACCTTCGTTTCGTGAAAGAATTCAGGAATCCATTATGAACAGTCCAAATAGGCTTTTTGGGGAATGGTCGGAATGGTGTGTACCATTCTTTTATGATTTCGGCGAGGCGTACTCTATCGATATCGAACGAAGTGTTCATTCTGTTGCTCATTAATATTTTGTTTTTCGTTGTAGTGTAGTGCGCATTTATTAAAGGCAAATATTTACACGTATGACCGAAGATGGGAAGAATTTTATTTTATAGTAGAAGTTAAAAAATAATAATCGGTAAGTACCTATATGTTAAAATTACAAATTTAAACCAATAAAATAAAAATATTTAATTTAATGTTTTTCTAGGATGAATCAAAAATTGAAGAATTCGAAATAAACTAGCATAACTGTAATTGAGAAAGGTACTCGTGTATAATTGTTTATATAATTTATAATTTTTTAATTTTCTAGGTGGAATCGAAACTTTATCTGAATGTCTTTGAGAGACCAAATATTTCCGAAAGCCCCTGAAAAGAAGTTCTGTTAATGTCTTATATTTTATATAAGTACATACGTTCAATAAAAATTACTTTGATTTTATTTTGTTTCATACAATTCCTTTACCTATGTAAGTAATATTCAGAGGAACGATTGAATTTGCAAGTACTTTCGCAAGTCATCGTTACATTCAAGAAGTATTTTCACATTTGTATTTTAACCCTGAAAAGTACTATTGCCATGAAATATTAACTTTGCCATGTAACTTTACACAGGTGTTTTAATGTTAAAATGTAAAATTACATTGAGATTGTAATTTTAATCTGTAAATTTACTTAAAAAGGAAAAATTACAATGCAAATTTAACCTAATGTTGAAATTTCCCCACTTCCTATGAAAATTACACTTTGAAGTAAATTTACCCCAAAAAATGGAGGTAACATAGTTGCCTCCATTTTTTAGGGTATAATTCACCGGTAATTTTTTAGAGTGTATGCCTGGTAGAGTACAGTGCATAGAATAGCTTAAAAGTAAGCCAGCTTAACATTTTCAACAAAACATTTCACAGTGGGTAGGAACGAATAGAAAAAAGGAAGTCGTAGCTGCACCTGTCCAATTAATTTTATCCAAAGAGAAATTCTTGGTATTGTCATACCACCAAGATCTTCTATGCTATAACAAGCAGCAATAAATGTTGTGCCTTCCTCTATTACTTCTGTTCTACTTCCTAATTGTTTGCCTGCCTACAGACATTTTAAGAAATTAAGACTTTTTCTTTTTTACAAGAATGATAACACAGTATCACAAGCAGAGGGAAATGAGCAGCAAGTGAACTTGGAATTATGTTCTCATGCTTTGATACAGTCACTTTGACGGTTTAGGACCTTTCGCCGACGCGTTTCGACGCAGGGTCATCATATCAGTGTTACATCAGTTAAGATGTACAGTTTGTAATAAATTTTAAAAATATGTCTGTTCCACGTATTTGATTTAAAATATAAATACCGTAAACATTTTCAAACAGTAGCGGATCCAAGATTTTAGAAAATTAGTGGAGGTTACCTTTACAGTCAGGTTAGGTTAAGATTTTTTGCAGAAAATCTTTATATTTTGGATCAGAATTTGATAAAGTAAATACAGTAGTCGGTAGGAGTGGGGGTTAATTACAAACTATGTAAAGGCGTGTAATTAAGAAGTTCTATGCAGATGCTATGTTATTGAAGCATAACGTATACCTTTATTAGTCGATAGTGACACTAAAGTTACTTGAATTAAAAAAAATAAATTTGCTGTTGCCTACTAAAACTCAATTTCTATCCTAAAAAAGCACATATTTCTGATTACGGCAAAAATATTTTATTCGCAACACAAAAATCTTAAAAATTAATCAATGGAGGTTTATCTTAAGAACTACATAAAAATCATATTTTCACAGCTGTAGTAGTTGTCCAACAAATATTTTACATCATCAAAGTACTTACATTTTTTAAGGAATGTAACACTCACAAAATGATAAATACATACATAGAAATAATACGAATAGCGGAATTGGCGCCGAAACGTACTTTCGCCGAACAAGCCAGCGCCGAAACGGTCTGTCCCCAAAACGCCGTCGTCGAAACCGAAACGGCCTCGCCATAACGGCAGAGCCAAAAGGTTCCATACCGCACTTTGATGTCTATGGTAGTCCTTGATGATTTTTGCGACACCATGTAGATTTTATTTTTCATAGATAAGGTATGGTAGCAATACAATAAAGGACAAATATATCTGTATCATCGCAAATTCAACTTCATATATCAGTTACTGACTCATAATAACGTCTGCTTCTTTATAATCTGTTTTCAAGTCTCTCCTGTAGGTGCTGTGTTTCAAATAATGGCTCCATTTTAATCTGTAGCAACCAATTGGTTCATGAATGTCGAATTTGGTAGATGTTTACTGCTATATTGGCATTTAATGCATTGATTGCTTCTTGTTCTCTGTATTAGCTTTGTGGATAAAATAACTCTTTTTTTCTGCCACTATTCCTTAAAGCTTGTTTTTCCCGATGACTTTATACTAAAATCGTTGTATCTGACAAATACTAAGTTCACATCAACATTCTGTGTTTGATTTGACTTTTAGGAGGAAAGTAGACAATTCCAAAAGGAAGGAAGGGTATCAATAGAAAATGTACCATGGTTTAACGGGACACTGGCTCATGCATTTTTTTTCGGCACTAAATCTTCGATATCTTGTAAATAACTTGTGGCAATCCCAGTGATACCTAGCGCACTAATAGCACCTAAAATACTTAAACGAACCTTTTGAGCCCATTTACCGTTCCTTTTATCACATGTGTCTAATACTTCCTTTTTAATTTCCACTGTCCTTACTATGAGATAATGTTTGCAGCGATTAGGATTTCTCGAGTCACTACACATTTCCCCGAAAAAGAAGCAGAATCGCTTGAAGTCAAATAGATATGATTCCGAATGTAACTGCCATTTAGCTTGTTGAACTTAAGTAACTTAGTAAGCCCTAGTAACTTTTCTATGTGGAGCAAGATCTCCCGATTCACTTCAAAATGACTGTTAGGATACTTAAGTGACCTCTCAGGCTGCACTTGCTCACCGTCGTGGACGATCAATCACTCGGAATGCAGCTTTGTCCAAAATTTGCGCAGGCCTTATTTAAATCTTGTCGTAAGATGACGTCCGGTTAGATTGCACCGCCCTGTGGCCGTCCCTATATTGTAATGTATCCTTGTAAGGGATCGATTTATGTTGGTTTTTGAAGTGTTGGTTGAAACACATTCAAGTGATAGTTCTATGTAGTTCTTCAAAAATGTTATCTCTTCGTTCTTTACGTGCAGGTATTATCGATTTTATTCTGTTAACGATAACTTTTATTGTGGTGTCTGTTTTCCCAAATTTAAAAAACATTTTTCTTCACTAGAGTGTGCTATAGTGATAACGTATTAAAGACATGGGCTTTTTTTAGTTTATTTTATAATCTGAGAAAACATGGATTATATCAATTTGATGTGTTACACATTAATATTAATTTAAAATACAACAAACGGTTTTTTATTAATATCATATCAAATGAACACCGTCTGTGTAATTATTGTTTTCTACTGACAATTTGCATGTTATGTCGCCACTGTGTTTTTTGTATTTTGATGTTTTGGATCAAGTTTATGTTTTGGGCATTGCTAGAATTTTTATTAAATATAATAATAATATTTATTTATTCTGACAATAATCAATAAATAAGTATCTTATGTATGATACTTAATTTTTTCTAATTTAATTATTTATTTTTATTTAATTATCAGAATATATTATATGGACAAATGATTCCCGAATAATAATATAATCAATTTCCTATATCCAATAACGGCTATAAATAATTTTTTATTTTATGATACGCGGATTTAACCGCCTTTGGAAATAAATTATTTCCGCCAAAGTTAAAAATTAAAAAACAATTCATAAGATTAACTATTTTTGAATATTTGACTCTTTGTGTTTAATCTTAATAAAACATTTTTACTAATTAACGTTTAATCTTATTTGAATCTAAATTTAATTTTGTGTTTACATTTTTTGTGTTTATATTAAATCATATTTCAGTTTTAAGAATCTTAATTATCTTTCAATTAAACTTTTTTTATACTTCTTAATCGCATGTCAACAAGTGTTTATATGTGTGCTATCTCATTTCGCTAAGCATGCGATTGAACAGATTTAGATTGGTTAAATGTTACATTTGTTTTTTATTTACACATACAAGTTATTTTTCAATAACATCAGCACTACAATTGTACTCAAAAACAACGAAATTAAGGCTTGTTTATTTAAAACGGTGAGTCTGACGGCTCTCAATAAAATCTCACTGAGAATAAAATTCGTTATCTATCTCCGACGGTACATAAGACTGTGACGTATTCCTTGGTTGACGAATTTTAATTTTCTGTAATTTATTAAATGTACCCGGTAATGAAATATTTTGAATTAAAAACCCGTTTGTTACAAATAAACTTAATTGATACGAACCGCATAACAAATTTGAAATTTATTTCTGGCTAATTACAATAAACTTATTATTGCAATATTTCGAATTTAGTTCTTGTTGGTTATAATCAATTAAGCTGAGTGTTGGTTTATTGATGACCTCATTTGAAGAATAAGCAAAGTCTTTCATCACAGATGACCCTTGCAATAAAATGTATAATAGTCTAAAATATATTTTATGGCGAGTACACATTTCAGTGTGAATAAAATTAAAATAATCATGAGTCAAACCTTGTTTAATCATCACTGGTTAATAGTAAATCATGATGTTGTAAAATAAAGTTTTAAAAATTTCTTTCCTCGTTCGACTCATATTATGGGCTGTTATTTGCTTATGGGAGTTATTTGCTTCTTGTGGTATTCAGACCGCGGAAGAGATTCAGACAGGAGAACAATCCGACAGTCCGCCATAGGTTCTGGAACCCAGAACTGAAAAGTGTGATTTGAGTTTTTAAGTCAAGCTAGTTGGGGTTGTCTAAATGCGCGCGAAGTAGAAGTAATTATTAAATTCAAACAAATTCCAACCGTTGTAACGGGTTAAAATTTTAGAATCTATTTTATTACTTTGG
This sequence comes from Agrypnus murinus, assembly GCA_929113105.1. Taxonomy (NCBI): domain Eukaryota; kingdom Metazoa; phylum Arthropoda; class Insecta; order Coleoptera; family Elateridae; genus Agrypnus; species Agrypnus murinus. The sequence goes on from OV816025.1 coordinate 211,400,277, forward strand.
AAAATAAATTTATAGACATAATCTTAGTACGACCCTGTATATTAAGAAAATATTTCGTCGCTTCTAGATAGTAAATGTTTTCTCTTTGCATTTGTAAATAAGCAAATGAAATTCTCACGGGTAGAAATCGTTTTGGGTGTAGTTTTTAGTTGAAAAGGCAGTGTACAGTTTTGTATCTTGGTAACAAAAATCTAATAATATTTAGCTTATCAAGTTCCTTCAGTTAAAAGCACGTTCTAAAAATATAAATAAATTATAGACAGACTGCAGTTTATTATCATTATTTTATTTGTCACAAATGATATTTGGATCTTGTTAGGCATTTTGTTCTAAGAATTTTGTATTTTTTTGCAACTAAATAAAATAGTTAATGCGCCTAGGCTTCAAATTTATGGCTTGCATTTCCTGTGAAATCTTGATAAACATCTTTTAAATGTAGAATAAGATTTAAAATTCTGTATTTTCTTATTGGTTTAAATTATCGTCAGCTTTTATATGAGTGGTGGTTTCAAAATATCCCTCTCTTAATTTTATTTCAAAGTTGGGATGGTTTTAAAATTCCCCAGTCAGTCTGACAGCGGCTCTCGAAGCCCTAAGTTAGGGGGTGCCCTAACGTTTGCGTCGGCTACGGCCGTCGCGTGCAAGGTGCTATTACTGTCACCTATTTACACAGTGCAGTTTAGAGTGAAGCAGCTTTTAGTGTTATACCGTACCGATTTTGTTAGAAAATTAATCCAGTGAAGAAAATTATCTACAAATTTTAGTTTGGTGAATTTTGATTCACGTAAGAATAGTTTCGATGTCGAATATTTGTTATTAAAGATCAGTGTTAATTGCCTCGTATTTGAACCTTGTTTTGGCTTAAAAGAATCTGTTTAAAGCTAATCAACAGTGGATTTTTAAATTAACACGACTCATTTATAAATAGAAAATTAGTAATCGAAGCACATTTCTTGTAGTGCAAGAATTTTAGAATTTTAGTATTCTCAAGCAACATTCAAGTTAATCTAAGTACCGTTTCAGTTATTATAATAATAATAAAGAATTTAGAAAAATATGTGTATGGTCAATATTGTGTTTTAGTGTAATATGTTTGGAGACTTTCGTTTGCGCAAGGAATTTATGAAAATTATGTTGGATTAAGGATAACTGTATCAAGGATTAACGTTATTCAAGTTGTTTATGTAAGTTTCAAGAAAATGTTTAAGTCATATTGTTTTTACTCATTTATGAAATTTCAAACTTTTGGTAGTTTAAATAAGTATTTTAGGTAAAATTTATTTGGGATCCCAAAATTAAGTAACCTTTAGGAATGATAACTGTTTAATTAGTACAGCTTTGTTGTGTACTGTATTTCTAATTTTTTTTATCTTTATTTAATATAATATACAGACTTACACTAAAATACAGACAAATTTATTTATCGTTTGATATAGTTAGGCTCAACGAACTGCTGATGTTGTTGTCAATTAATTTTTTTTTATTAATGACTAATATGTTTAAATTTAATTTAATTTAACGTCAATTTTAAATGGGAAGTCATTCCCAAACTGATGACTTCTCATATTATAGAAACACCAATTATTTTGGTGGCGCTCACTAATTTTTATTTGTTCCTGACTCTATTTAATCTGAAGCTTTTGGGTTAACATCCACACCTGTATTCAAATCTGCAGAATTAGAGATCTCAGCCTAAAATATCTCCACATTTTAGTGTTCAATTAATTCAGCAACTTTCATTTTGTGACAAAAAAAGCATACTTTTTATTATGGCGATATACATAATATTTTTATACGATGTTGTTTATAATGTATAAAATTAAATAATATCCCTGTAAATGTAAAACGTGCATTGAAATTTTCCTTTTTGTTTCCTATTAGAAATTATACAAAATTTTTGTATTGCAACGAAATTGTTCACAAATATTTTTGTTACGGATGTGTAATGTTTTTTTATTTAATTTTTGTCAACAAGGGCTAAAGATAAATAAAATAAATAAAATGCTGTATAACAGTAATTAAGCACGAATGGGAGGAGTCATCAAATTGTTTATCGTGCAGTCTTTTCGCCTCGTATTGATTTAATTTTTCTCTCTATTTCTATGTGCTTGTTGTGTTTTCTAATGGGACGGGATTCTCCCTGAACGTCTGCGATGTATAGTGATGGTGGTAAAGCAATTGGTTGTCAAAGGGATTTTTCTATCAACTTTAGCTCGGCAGGGGCAGCCAACAGCTACAGAAGCGCATGGGCTTATTACTTGCTGGAGCTTTTAAGGCTGTGAATTAACGAAGGTTTTAGTAACGTACTTCGTGCTCAAGTGAAGCCTTGCATCTTGTTGCATCAGTTGTTTCCTGGACAGCCAAAAAGTTTGGTTTGAGTAAGTTCCGTTAATACAAAGGTATGAGTTTAGATGGATCCACTTGATCCACTGTGTTGGCAGTGCGTGAGAAATCCTATGTTTCCTAAAAACTTGCTCTAATACCTTCGTATGACTTATCTATTCTTCGATGAAACGTCAGGAAATTGTAAGTTTTAGCACTTGCTAGATTTTTCACAATTTCTGCAAATAATTGCATTAGGGGTTAGATGTATCAGTCGGAAGTAAGGAAGAAACATAACGGGTGGATTTCTTCCTTGCTATAGTAGACTGATTTTCTCATTTCTGTAATCTTTTACGTTAACATTTGAAATCTTAAAGAGTCTTCAATAATTATTTGGCAAGATTTGGAATGAGTGCTATTCGTGCGCCCATTCTCTGTTTTAGATTTTTGTCAATGGAGACCAACGGTTTGTTTGAGGGGGCAGGGACTGAATCAATAAGTTTTTATTTCAATAGAAGAGATTTAGGAATCTCTGGAGTGGGGAATGTAGTTTAAATATTATTTTACTACGAAAGGTCTAATATTTCAGGTTTCATTGTTCAGGTCGGTTTTCAGGTTCAGTTTTGGAGGTCAAACATCAGACGCTTCATTTAAAAAAAATAGAAGAGGTTCATGTGAAATGGGTAGATTGAGTTTTGGAGTGTTTAATTTATCTTACAACAAGGTATTTTATTTGTAGCTTTTCTATTTATGGGGAACTTCAGGGGATTAATTTCAAATGGAGTGTGCGCTCTACTTCAGTTGGTTTTCCTACCAGTTTCTTTTTCTATTTAGACTGCTTGGGCTGCCACGTCTTTGTGGATTTGTGTTGACAGTTTCTACTTGACGACTACTGGAGTACTCTGATTGGATACCTGGAACACCATAAGTAAGTGAGAACTTAAAAGAAAATAAATCAAGCAGCACTATATAAGTCGAGAAATATAATTTATTTTGAATTCGATTGAATAGTTTATGAAGTCCTTTCCTTGTCTTGAATTAATTTTATCGGTCTTTTAAAATGCATTGTTACTCATATACACAAATCTAATATAGGACCGTTTAAGTTTAGTTTTTAGTTGATAATACTGAAATACATAGTACTAAAGTCAGGAATGTAATTAATATTAGACATTAGGAAGCAAAGCAGATGTGTCAGTATGTACCAAACTAGAGAGAGTCTGGAATTACGCAATTTTGTTGCAATTATTTGTTTTATAGTTCATTCATACTCGTATTAGAAATACAATAGTCTTTTTTTGAAAAAGGTTTGATAGAGTAACATTGATTATTTAGTACGTAATTAAACTGAAGTTATTGACTTCACAACATTTCGTATTCATAAGTATTTCCTTATTTAGTTCAAAACCTTAGTGATTTAAAAATAATGTTAAGAAATAACATAACCTTAATGAATGGCGAGTAAAGAAAGTGGAAAACCAGAAATGTGGCTACTCTTAAAGTCCTTTACATATCATATTGTATTGATATTTAAAACTGTCACCGTTATCTGTATAATATTAATTACATTTTGGCAAATTATGTGTGTAAAAGTCGATCTAACCAAGGCTAACTCCACTATTACATGTCGCGTATTGTAATCAACCGTCGGTTGTCCCGTTATCCTACAAGGTGTCTCGGGTTTTATTCATGAGAAATACTTTAATGGAATAATAAATAGGGCATAAACGATTAGGTTTGTAGGGAATACGAATTGGAAAATGTAGGAATTGATTCCATTATCATTTGAAATAGAAATAAATGTGTTCAGATTTCTCAGCTACTGTCGCTGCCGTTTTATTTTAATTAATTTAAAATTTACTTCGTTGTATACGTATAATTCATAACTTTAAGTGACATTAAAATATTTTCAATATATGGTAGTAGGTTTGTTTACTAGTAATTTATTAATAACCGACATATATCATGTTTTCTTTGTAATAATTTATGTGTGACTGGTTTACTGTACATAATCGTTTTTTACACTCTATGTGTTTGAAACGAAACAACTTTATTATTATATTGAAATATATATTAAATTTTCTGGCAGGTTTACTAATAACGCGTCCACAATAGTTTTAACTTTTTAAGCTCTTGCTCATGAAGTACACAAACTACCCTAACATTGTGCAGCATCATTACAAGTCTTCTTTATATAAAACCCCTCCGTGTAAATGATTAATATCTAAATTTGATAGTTTGGAATTGTCTGTTTCCTGCATTTTTTTCTGGACACGTGCTTGCAAATTGCCGTTTGCCTAAAGTTAGAGCATAGAGACTATTAGTGATTAGTCTTTGGTAGCTGCATAAATCTTTTTTAATAGGCTAAATCAATTTCAAGCAATTTGTAAAGTTACTCTAATAATCCTGATCCTTGTTTAGATTTGCAGACTACGTTATATCTTTGATTACCCTTTAGCTCCTTTAAAAACAGTAATTGTAATTAATTATTGGAAATCACACTCAAAATCTGCTAACTCTTATGCTTAATGCTTACAACGAACTAAGTAAGTGATTGATTGGACTAAAATCATTAATTTACTGCATTGATTATACCAAATACTTTAACATTAGTAATACCGGAAACTTATTTTGAAAAATGGGAGACAAAATTTAATAGCGCCTCTTGCGCTGTGGTGTGCAAATAAACCAGACATTTCTAAAATATTTGGAAAGTAATTAAAAATATCGTCATTGTAATGAAAGATTGAATAGTTTAAATAAGTTGTAAAGGTTAAGTAGGCTAGCATACAAATATGACTATTTTGTAATTACTTTGCAAATATTTTAGAAATGTCAGGTTTAGTTGCACACCACACTGCAAGAGGCGCTATTAAATTTTGTCTCCTATTTTTCAAAATAAGTTGGCGGTATTACTAATATTAAAGTAGTTGATGGTAGTTTTTGCGTAATAAACTAAACAAAAATATTTGATGATCTTATTATGTTTAAAATGAAAGCATGATTTGTTGACTTTAAATTCTTGGTTCTGTTGTGTTACAAGAATTGTTTATATGGGTCTTGTACACAATCTTATAAATTTTATCTTTTAGAAGGTAATAAAAGACATGTAACTTGTATTAGATATTTATTTTTTCTTGTTTATTGATTCTTGTTGCTATGGCAATATCCCTATCATTCAATGCCTCTCTGATGGATATGTATGTAATGTTGAGTGTTTGATATATAAATAGCAAGAGATCATTACATAACACTCGTAAAAAAAAGCTGAAGATAGATTAAATAATAATATAATAGGAATAATGCAGAAGGGCATTAAATGCATTCCTCAACAAAAAAAATAGCGTACATTAATGTCGTACTTGTATGTACTGGCACGTTTAACGTATACTAGCTACAAAAAATTGAATGGTTTGCATCTTTTCAATGGTTCCTTAATGCTAAGACAATAAAACTTATGCTAAGAATTAAGTGCTAATAATCAAAGAATTGAAAGGCCTTTGCCGCTGATAGCTAAGAGGCATCAATTGCTTATGGCAAAAACATGTGTTGCTTATTGCAAAGTAATGTCGCAAAACTTAATCTAACGAAACGATACTTGATGATACAGGAATCGCTTGTTAGGACGTTCTGTAATTCTTACTAGAAAGAAAGAAATAAAACTTAGGAACGTGAGCAAAACCAAGGAACAACATAATAAGTGCTTCGTGAACAAGTGATGCTTGCGTTACGATTTATTTGTAGTAACTTTCCAATTTAAAAATAACTATGCTAATTTGATCTAAAAGCGTTAGCCTAAGTAGTAAGTTTGTGGTTAACATTGATAAACGTAGTTGTATTCATTTTGTCCGTAGGAAAGGAAGAAGTTGGGCTTTATCTCATAAACGGAGGCAGCATTCATAGCATTGTCCTAAGGTTGTAGGAAGTACTAGGTGAAATTGCCCGTTGGAGAGTATGATTGAATCTTCTTGAATCCTATGATATATTTGAGGAAAATGAACACTTGATTGATTAGTTGATTCAAGATTGATTAGTTGAATGTTATCAATGTATGATATCATGTAATGTCGAGTTGACAAGGCTCACGTGGAAAAATATAAGTCACTACTGTTATTTTTGCACTTGTGTTTATGGTGTATAACTAGAAAGTTGGTACACTGCACATAATGCTAATGTCTCTAAGCGGAATGGAATTTGCTTTCATCAGCGTGATAAGACAATTTGAGTTTGGTCAATAGCAATTGTACGGTTGTAATTTTCTCGGTTAGCAAGAATTCGAATGTTCGCATTGTTCTAATTACGAGGAAATGAGGCCGTTTAATCGCGTGACCTTTGTATAAAATTTCGCGTTTTGACATAACAAAAACTGGTTGGTTAATGTTGTTGCGAAGTTCGTTGATGCTTATCCGAAAAAACAAACTAAACATAAACATTAAATAAAGAAAAAAAGATGTTAATCCTGTTATATCCAAGAACAATTTCTTCTTATGGCATCGTTCCAATGGCGAAACGAGAGATGTCGGGACTGTTGTGTCTGAGAAATGCTGAAGACATTTTTCAGGAACTGTTACTATGGGTGTCGTAGCTTCTGGTTCTTGAGGAACGTTATTGATGTGATTTCCATCAGGAACTGGAGTTGTCGCAGCTTGTAGATTCCAAGAATCTTTTACTGGATCCAAGGAAGTCTTCGTCGAAGATACTGTGGTTGATCTCCCCAAACCGTCGGCCTTCGGAAGCTTTTGCAATTTCTGATTTAAAAAACATTGGTTAGGATTCAATTTCAGCGGTATTCTAACTGACTGTGATGTTTTTGGATTGTTTGTAGGAGATTGTGATTCTGTTGGGTTGTGGAATAAATGCACTTTTGAAATTAAATCCTTTGTAATACTTTCTGTAATGGAAGTATTACCCTGTGAAATGTGCTTTTCAAAAATTGAATGGTCAGGTTTATTAAAACAGAACGTATCAGTGAATGCAGGTGCATCTGAAAGGGCATTGCATTGATAATTGACGTTTTTAGTATAGTCACTTAATTGGGGGTTAGGATCCTGAATTTGTGACGGATCTTGCGATATTTGATTACAGTTTGTGGTTATGAAATTATAAGGAGAAATGATTTTGTCTTTGAATAGCTTAACTAGTCCAAGAGATTCAGGGGAATCATCTTGCTGTGGCCAGAAATCTGTAATCTCTTTGATAGAAGTAATAGTATTTGATTTTTGGTTGTATGGAAGTTTATCCAAAGAATTACCCAAGTAATATCTTAATAGTTCGTTGACGAACGTAGTGTATAATTCGAATGATAGTTTATTGTTATCGATAAACTTGATAAGATTCGAATGGAGTTCCAAAATATTATATGGCAAGTTTGAAATTAGAATATTATTTCTTTGAATTTCGTTCTCAGTGTGTAGGAAGTCAAAATATCGATTTATCAGGACTATTGATGTTTGTACATGCGAGCTGTCAAAAATAGGAAATTTTACTAAATTTGCTAACTTTGCCATATTGAAACGTAACCAATAAAATATATAAGTTACTTATCTTATTTGAATGATAAAAAAAGGATATTAATAAACTTCTGAAAGTCGACTGTTTGCGGGTGATGATCAAATAACCGTTTCAAGGAATTCCAGAAGTGCAGGTTTTGTGTGTCGACAGACAGAAAACCAGAGCAATGGTTCTTTCTTCTTCTTATCACGTCGGGGTCACCAGTGTTGTGTTACAAGGATTGTTTATATGGGTCTTGTACACAATCTTATAAGTTATATCTTTTAGAAGGTAATAAAAGACATGTAACTTGTATTAGATATTTATCTATCCTTGTTTATTGATTCTTGTTGCTATGGCAATATCCCCATCATTAAATGCCACTCTGATGGATATGTATGTAATAATGTGTATTTGATATATAAATGGCAAGAGATCATTACAGTTCCAAAGGATCTGCGTTAGCATTCACTTCATTGGCTTGTTATTAAATTTCAAGTTAACCTCATTTATAATTACTTTTAATACCCACTGTCTCCCAAGAAGTATATTCTCATCACTCACAACAAAACATATTCACATCATCTCAATATACATCAAACTCATAATTTCTACTATCTTTTCAGTTTAAATGATAGTTTTTTATCTCAAATTCATTACCAGAAATGGCATAATTTAAATTATTAATTTCATACGTGGTTACACATGGCGCTATAAACGTGGGGCCACGTAAAGTTACATGTTTTGTTATTTAAACTGATATGTGAAGTTTTATATATTGATATTTAGGACCTGTAGCCGCGTACTCTTTGTGTATGTAAAATGAGTGCAAAAATTTGATCCCTCTACTTAGTTCCGCTAAAAGGTCCAACGTCAACAGCCCGGCCAGTGACCCCGCGTCTGCCGGTTGCGGCGATGCCGCTTTCCTTCGAATAGTTTGAAGTTTCGCTAGTAGAATCGAGATAAAGTAAATTATTGTCTCGTCGGGGAGTATTTTATATATGTGGTTGGTAATGTTATGCTAAAATCTGGAGTTTAGCTAGAACGTGTAAAAAGGGATAGTTTATAATATTCCTATTAATAATATCGTCGCGAGTGCTGGATAGGGCATCCAGCGACAAATAAATTTTTGGTCGGAGTTGCAAGAAGTGAATAGAGAATCATATTTATCGAGATTTTTATTAACTTAAAGTATGAAAGTAGTATTTAAAGTATAGAAATCTGTAACTGTGATAAAGAAGATTAATACTAATCCTTCTTTTACTGAATAATATCTCTTAATTCGTCTTTGCAATTTAAAAGCTTAAGAAACCAGTACCTACTAACCTGAGCTATAATTTGATTAATGAGAGATCTCAACCGGAGCAAAAAGATTTAAAATAAGTATCGTTAGGTAAAATTTGAGTGTTACAATTGATAGACCAATAGTAGGGCTTGTTTATTTTGTATTTGAAATTCTTAGAGATTTTAAAGGTCAGACCGTATTAGAAAGGGACCCCAGCCCTAGTAGATAAAGACAGAATTACAAAACAAATATTGATCAAATTGACAGATTTGATGGTAAAAATACTAAAATAGAACTAATAAAATACATGGCATCAAAATTCTTGGACTTTCTCCCTTCCGATGAACGAAGCTTTGTCTATGGTCTCCTCGCACATCCAGTACTGCCAACCCCCTTACAGGTTTTTTGCATAATTGATTATTATTATTATCTACTCACACCTTCCCATCCTTACCAGGGTACACCACCCTCTCCCTTTAATCGATTGATTACGCTTAGCTTGATCATCCACTATGATGACATCGAAAGAGTGATAATTTCAGATCTACTTTCAAATATTTTTCAACGGTGTAGTCAACTGTGGTAGTAGAATACAGCTACCTACTATATATAAATTACAATAAACAGTTGTGAGGAGTTATGGAGATTTCATCATTGCAATCCATAATGTAATCTATCACGCGTGATAATGAAAGATTCAGCTTCGACAAGGCAGTATATACAGATTTTTCTGAAACACATTCTTCTAACAACATAAAGTTCAACACATTCTTCACGTTACCGATTAAACGCTCCCAAAACACCTCCAAACTATGGCGCAGTTGGTGGGATAAAGGCTCACTTGACCTCCTTGTTCGCTAATTCCTATGCGCCTCGGAAATTAGTGCCGTTATGACTGAATATATTCAGATATATGACAGAATATATGACAGATATATATCTGTCTTGGATTACCTCTTTTGAATGAGAATCTTCTAAGATGTCTAGGTGCACGACTCTGGTGTCGAGGCAAGTAAATAATACACTTTGTCACGATGTCTTACATAAAAATAATCTTTATTTTATTCATGATTATGGAGTTCCACAAAGTAAGGCTGGAAACAACAAACAAGAAAATGATCTATTCCTCCTAGATCAAGAGATGTACATGGGACTGGAGTCAGACCACGGATACGTTTCCCATTTCAGGTTTCAAGAGTTTAGCATGACTGTTCTTGCAGACTTGGCAGTCTGAAAACACTTTCTTTACAGCCGAAGTTATTCCAATTATCCAATACTACTGCCCTAATTTTCTAATAGCTGTACTCCTTGGTGTGTAAGAAAATGTTCCAAGGTTTTAACTATTTGAAAGATTCAAAACTACAGTTTTAAGGATTTAAAAATTTTACTTTTCAGGGTTTTACGGCTTAAGCATTTTAGAATATTAATATCAAGTATCACACTACCATACTTAGTTCCAGATTTCTAGAGGCTTGAAATATAAAAGTTTTGCAGGTTCAGAGTTGAGAAATTAGACATACACGATACATGTATTATACAATACTTTCCCTCTAGCATTTAATTAATGCAAATTATGGCTATTGAAGAAAGAGAATCATTGTAATTCCCAATTTAAGTAAAATTGAATTACCTATGAAAGGGTTCCCCTTTTTGTTCGATGATCTAGTTTGATTAATCCTTGTACCGTGTCCTTTTTAATTAATTCCTTTGGAGTTTGTCATTAAATAAGCATACGTAACCATAAATTATTCGTTTCATAATATTAATTAAATATATATCCATAATTCTATAATTACTGACAAAGAATTATTTTGGGTTAGTAGGTAAAGTTCGTGATTTAATGCGGCACTGAGTTTCTATAAATATTTATAAAAAATATATGAGATGATACCTATAATTTACAAACTTTATTGCAATAAAACCAGTTCTAATGAATGATTTCAAATAAAACTAATGTCAAAACAGACGTAAATATTCAAAAAAAATCTACTGCTTAATAAATTTTTTCATTAATGAAAGAATCTTGAATTTTATTTTCAATCAGCGTCTCTTTTAAAAGCAGATTTACACAGATAGATCTTTTTGATTTACACCAAAAATAATTCAGAGAAATTTGTTTCAGCTCATGCGAAAAATTGTTTTATTTATACAACATAAATTACAACCACAAACAAGAGTTTTCTGAGTTTACAAGATGTTCTTTTAGATTAGTTTAAAACTGCGAAACGTGTCTTTAGAAAAAGCTTTAGAAGAAGGACTTTTCTGCACTTGTAACACAATATATTATTAAGGTACAACTGTTAAGAATTAAAAAAAGGTTTGCATATTTCATAATTCAGGGTTCGATTCAACTCAAGGCCGCAGGTTCGATTCCCGGCCAAGCTGGTAATTTTCCATAGCAGAGAAGAGTGAAAAACATGCCTTCTTCTCGGATAGGAAGCAGAACTGTAGGTCCCGTGTCAATGCGATGTTTGGCACGATAAAAATCCCTACTGGGAGTAAAATTCCCCCAGGTTAAAAAATTCGGCTAAATTCTAGTAGGGTCGGCCAAATGATCATAGCAATCGGTGCCATGAGGCACGAAGGATGCTCCGCCATCCCGATTCCTAGCCCAAAAATAAATAAATTAATTAATTATGTACAAAAATTACTTTGTTAATTAAGAAGTTTTATTTAATTTTTTATGTTTTAGTTTTCGTCTCATTGTTCAGGTGACAAAACAAATTTAATAGAAATGCGGTCTACTTGCAATGCAATTGTTTTATTTAGGAAAAGTATTTTATTTTCACAATTAATTGTTCAACTCCATGGGTATGGATATCACCTCCGTGGTCACCAAAGTTCATATTTTTAACTATTTTATAAATATTTATAATATTATTTGGCCAGAAAAAGGCTCTAATTATATCTGTATTCTTCATGCATTTTGATTAAAAAATATAAATTCGTAATATTTTTATTTATTTAGATCTCCTATAACTTGTGATATTTTCAGAACCGCCAAGATTGTACGATTAGCTAGGCTATACTTCTAATCCTAAGCTTAAAAAGTAGTTTTTATCGTAGGAGAAAAAATAGTGTGTTTATGTTCATGTGTTATTCGGGTTAAAAGTGGTTTTGTCGGATTCGAAATCTTCAATAACACATTATACCTACTATTATTCGTTAGGTAGAATGGGTCATAATTCAGCAATACTTTAAAAACTTTTCGGCATATTTAGTTAGAAGATTTTTTTTAATTTTTACAATAAAAGTTAAACACAGCTATGAATATTTCATTTGACAGGTCCTTTAGGATATTCCGTTAGAGCTGATTTATGTCGAAATTTGACTAAATGTGGGAATAGTGACGAAATATTCGTTTACTCTATCACAATAAAATCAAATGACCGATAAAAACATGTTTTTGTCATCATTCTCCCCAGAGTCAGAAACTTGAAGATCTGCCACTTGAAGTTTTTTCTTACGGATAATAGCTTAATCCATAATAACTAAAATTTTAGAATAACCACACTTGCTGCAACTTAAACGTCATAAAACTAATTCATGAGGTAAAGCACTGGTCCAGCATAGCTGTTGTATATTCATGTTATATCATTGTTACTCAGGGCTGGGGGGGTTAGTTATTATTGTTACAGTAGGACAAGACTGGATCAAACACCTCTCCTAAATTTTCCCTCACTCAACTTCAAAGTTATTATTAAACAATCGGAACTTCATCAGCTTTAAACTCAAATTATGATTTTCGGTGTATATATATATACGGTAAAATAATCTATCGGCCTCTGCACTTAACAAGAATTTGTTTGATTTTAACATATATTTCGAACACATTTAAACAACCACAACTAAAGTGAATTAATAAATTCCATGTTACGGTAGGAGCATCTTTGGAAGTCTGCACTTTACTTAAATTTGTTTAAATTTAACCCCAACATTTAAACTTCAAACACATCTTAACAACCACAACTGACTTGAATTAATAAATTGAAACGGCGCCCTCAAAGGTGCATATCCGTTTCTTATCGAAGACGTTCTTCTTGGCGCGTTCTTATTTCCGTTAAAATAGTTGCCTCGCGATCTGAATACTACAAGAGAGATAATAACACACCCCTTAGCATGAGTCGAACAAAGAATTATTTATCGAGATTTCTAGAAAGTTTTCATGACATTAAGATCAGCCAATAATAAACAAACAAGATCTCCATCTATTATTCGATATTTCTCGTTCTCTACCTAAATATGCTCTCAGCAATAAATACTTTCTTCAGGCTAATAAATTTTTATCACAAGGGTAAACTGAGACAAATAAATTCTTTATTTTTCAACTGAGTTAAAAAATTAACTCAAAGTCAGCTTAATATTATATTTATTATAACGAACAAGAAATAAATTTAAAATATCAGGAAACAGGGTTCGTATTTAGTTTGTTATAACTAGCAAAACTAAATTTAAAATAATAATGCTGCTAATAAATAAAGCTAAGCTAATAATTTTTAATAATAAGTGCAACAGCTTTGTAATGAGATGTCAGAACTTCACCAATAACTAATTTGTTCTCGGCTTCTCTGAAGACTTTTTTACCTTTAAGTAAAGAATCATCATTACTTTTAGGGGCTTACCAACGATAATCTTAATCTATGATATTTCATACTATGTCCTGATGTCTTCTTTTTCATACGTGCCAACTGAAAGTTCCATGTTTTAACCGTTTCTTTTTGTGATCGTCTGATCGTTCTTAGGCTTGTTTTGTTCCTACCTGACATGTACCTTAAATATTAAATATATTCATGTCGTTTTCATCATTTCTCGTAGAAGTAGACGGCGCGGCGAATTGATTTTGAGTTTGTCTACATTCCTTTCTAATTTTTATTTTCTCTGTATCATTTTAAACTTCTTTTTCCAACGCCTTCTTATTGTTCTTTGCTCTCTAGGAGAAGCTCTAGTTCTTTGGTGTCCCTGTTTAATTAACGATTATTTCTAATTTTCACACTTCTACGCTTTTCTGTCACCTTTTTTACGTTTCTCGTAATTTTCGCTTTATTTTCATGTTTTAATTTTTTTTTTAAAGTATATTATAATAAACAACAGCTTTGCTGTGGATGATCGATTAGCATCCATTTTCTTAGAATTTAAATAGATCCGTGGAGTTGATGCAAAAACATTTTTAAAATTGAAATTTATGCAACTTTTAATGAGCTTTTTTTACTTTTTAAGTATTTAAACTTTTTCAGTACACATTTCGAAAATATTTGAGCTATCGTGTTATCCCCATGAAAGAAAAAATCTCGTACATTTAAGCAGTGTTTCCATGCTAGAGATATTACAATCTACAATTAGATACAACAAAAGTACACGCACTTCACAGTCAGGCAGGTAAAATTGCTTCATACGTCCTACTTATTACTGTGTATGTGCGCTCTACACATACATAGATAAATGATACACACATCGTAGAAGTTCGTTAAGGTATAGCGATAGATGGCGTAAGTGATGACGTTGATCGGATCGGACTTTTCATAGTACCGGGCTTTGAGGCCACATCTCTCTTATCGGATAATGTGTTGGATGGGTAGATTGTTAGATGGGCACTTTACGTGGCGCCTTCTTGCCGTAGGGCTTTATTGTGACTCTCAAATTGGGTCTTCTTCATATGAGTTTAGTTGCTTAACATTAAGACGTTCATTACGTTTTAGTGTTACTCTGTTGACATTCCAGGACGCCAGTCGGATGAAGACTTTTCGACTTCTGTGTCTAGGCATGAAGGAAGATCTCAATGACTTGGGGGATCGCTTTGGCGATAACGTGTAGCATTTCTATACTGGATCTTACTGCAGCGAGTTATGCAAGATAAGGCTGAATAGATTTGAATAAATTGTTGAGTTTGGCACTGGAAAGCATGGATATAAGGCTGCCGCAGTTGATGATTTGAGCTGATTGTGTGGTTGATGTTGTGTCCGTTGGCATGTTTGTCTAGTTTTCAGAGTGGAAAGAGCAAAAGCGACGCCCTGTCTCACGACATTGGCCTCTTTACTGTAGAATGTGGTCTTTTGGGGACCTTGTTTGCGCTGACGACTTGCATCTTGTGCTATTGATTTATAGGTACTGCAGCCTTTATAGTTGGCTGTATGGTGCTGATTGCAATTGCAGCATAAAGTTTCACTCTGATTTTTTATGGGACATACGGCGATGTTGTGTGGCCCTGCACATCTTACGCAACGTCCGGTTAGATTGCAGCTGCTGCTGGTATGGCCAAATCTTTGGCAGTTGTGGCATTGGCTAATGCCTGTTTGAGGTCTCTTCCATTCTTCCGTGATTCTCAGGAACAGGAAGTTCTTGAGATTGAAAATCTCTTTGTTGATGGAGTTCTTGATCAGTTTGATGTGCACTAGCGGAATAGGTTTTTTGTCTCGACTGGAGGTCATTTGCCTTACAAGTTCGGGTTTGAAATTTAATCTTTCGAGCTCCTGACTGATTTCCTCGACTTGAAACAATTTGAAGGAGCTTGTCTTCTTGCAACTAGTACGTGTGGAATGCAATGTTACCACCACGCATGAGGTGGGGTAGCGACTCTGTAATCATCTGCGGTATACGAACATTCTGATTCCATCTTTGATGTTAACTGTCTTACTAATTTGGACGCCCTGCTCAGTGAGAGCGTTCATGATGGTTGAATACTTTTCTTTTGAGTGGAGGGCAATTGGAGAAATGCGTTTACTGATCTGGGTTGTTGTTGGTTCAGGCGCGTCTGCGTCCATGGGAGTCTTTTTCCTCTTCGTGGTCGCGTAAGGCGAACCTATTGGAGGTTGGGATGGGTTCTGTAACATCTACTTTGGGTTTTTTGTATTTTAAAACGGGCTCGAAGCCGTCGGGGTCTGGAGGGACACAGTGGATTTAGCGGGGGGTTGGCGTGACTTTGGGCGAACTTCCACGGGTGTGGTATGAACAGTTATCGGTTTTTTAACCGTCTTGGTATTATGTGTTCCATGAATCTGATACAGTTTAATCAACTGTTCCAAAAGGGCTGTCTTCTCCAGGAGGAGTTCTGGGGTTTGTGGTAGACGATCAAGGGCGTTATGAGTGGCTTTTAACTGCTCGATAGCACTAACTTTGGGTCCATCGTTTCGGATATTCTGCTGTTGTTCTTATGCACAGTACTGCGCTTGTAATGCACTAGCGCTTAGAAGAATTGGGCAGAGTCAAAGTAATTTTTATTAAGTATAATATAAATACAAAGATTAGTTAAAGTTTCACAAGTTTTATTAGTATCTTAACCTGACAATATTGTTTCGGCATTAAATGTCATTATCAAATGTAAATTTTTATTGGTAGATCAAAATCAAGATTCTACCAATCACTGTGGATAAGAAATTGAGCACATCCCTAACTAAATGTATTTGAATTTTACTATTGACGTGAATTTATAAAATTGCAATTTCAAATAAACAAAAATTAAAAATAATTGGATGTTCACAATGAAAGTTGATTTCTTTTTGTGGTGTCTTTTTTCTTTAAAAAGTAGTTCCTGATATTATTAATTTATATGAGAAGTTCTAAAGATGCACCCCTCCCCTTTCAGGATTGCACAGCCTTTAAAGTTCCGGGAATTTGTTGTTTTTCTTTTCAATGTTTCCACTTACAATAAATTATAAAACTTTGATATTGATACTTTTTATAAAGAATGTGTTAATAGTAAACAAAATCAATATATTTTAATTTAAAATTTGGATTGTCAAATCATTTTAATTTATATGTAATTCACAGCAAAAGTGTCGTCATTAACTTTAAAAGAATGATTCGATTGCTCCAACCAAGGAGACACGCTATAACCGATTGTGTATTCGAGCACACAATTCCTTGGAATCGCAACCGTAAACTGGAATGAAACTCGACTACACAATCGGCGATCGCCCGTCAACTCGGGAAGTTACATGTAAATTGGTACATCAGAGGATCAGTGTTCATAAAGTCTTAAAAATCAAAAAATCAGACCGTATATTCCACAAACAGCACAAACGTTATATGAACGGTGTAGAATAACTGGACGCGGTCAGGTGGACGCGGCCAAGTGAGCGCGGTTAACTGGGCGCAATATAAGTGGACGCAGGGACAATTGCGTGAGACAAGTAGACGCAAAGACTGGACCGGAAAATCTATTAAGTATACATGCTACGTTAAAATGTTTCTAATCAGAAAAATAGTGATATAATAATATTCATATACATAATCAAAATAACAACATTGCAGACGAATACATATATAATCGCTTTCAATACATACTAATTGTCAATTACCATAAAGCCAACTCAAAATGTGTGCCTTATCATCATAAAATACAGTACGAGTGTAGAGTCTGGAACTATCGAAATAAATCTTTTATTAAATATTTTTGAAAAAATCCTCAAACATGTCAATTTCTATCTTAAATGAGACATATTGCGGTGCTGTCAAATCACCGTATTGAAAATTTTATCAACAACGGAACGGAAACATTAAAACAAACATTTTTATATCAGACTTAAATTAAAAGCGAGACATGGTATGTCATGGGCATAATGAATATAATGGCTATACATAGGACCATAGTTAGGTTTATTTATACTTAAATTAAAAATTAAGATTAAAGATTTCATGCAAACATAACCTAGCTTTCTTATGCATAAATAAATAGGTTTCATTTTAGAAAAAGGATATCATTTAATTAGATTGCTTGATCATAAATATGTTTATGCAACCCAAGTTACACTTTGAGACGGGTTTCCCACTTGTTAGGAGGAAGTAATTTCCATATTAAAATTTACACATTACGATGTTTAGCGTTAGATAGATTTTTATGTTTTCCAGGAGGCAAGTTTATGTTGTTAATTAGCTGAAAATAGATTAATTAGGTCAATCTTATTGTGACTTATATAATATAATTAACTTTTGAAATTGGTTATTAGATTTCTGATCATTTTAATTAATGAAGGTTTTTAATCCTGTCGTTCGTGTTAACATGACTCTTATAGACTTTTATCCTGCTTTTCCTCACCATTGTTTTGATGTAAGTGTTTAGAGTACTGTGTGCTGGACATTTTGAGCATAATTTGATTAATGTTGATTTTATATTTAAGCTGGCACTTGTATATGCATTAATTGGTTTATCTATTGTATTTCGCACTGTAAAAATCATGTTTGTATTAAATTGTAAAGATGTTTCTATGGAGAAATTATTTGTATTACTTGTATCATGTATTTATGTAACTGGTTTGTAAAGGATGAACCTTGATTTGTTGAATTTCATAAGTATTTACATCATAACGAAATGTGTACATCATTTTTCTTAAATAACTTCGTTATGACACAATTTGGGACAATAGTTGTATTACACTTTTCTGATCCTTACTTCAAGGGCTACAATCCTGTAATAGTGATTTAGGATTAGTGACAATTAATAACAGCTGTGCCAAATTAATGACGTCACAAGCTTACTCGATGTTCCGTTGTTTTGAAAAAATGTAATAGTTTTCTTTTGTTCTGGCATAAACTATATAAACTGGGGCAAATTGTAACAAAGTCAGTCGATAAAACGTTCAAGGCAGAAGCTATGCCCGGCTCCGGATAGAATCTGTAATTAATTTGAGGTTATACTTCAATCATATGTTTTTGACATAAATGTCATAGTATAAATAAAGTTTAAAATTAAACTAAAAGTGTTACCTGAACAATTTTCAAGGATTAAAAGAAGATTTAATTATTGTATAACAATTATTTAAAGTGAACGTAATTGTTTAAATAAATTTAAGTAGATTTATTTTCATCATCGATCTACGTATTGATTTTATAAACAAGAAGTCAGCTGATTGGTTTCGTCGCAGTGTTACCAATAAAGGATTAATTTTTAAAAAGGGAAATTATATCGTAATATACAAGGTTGGTCATAATAAATGATTCTTATTAATTTCATGAATAATAATTAACTTGTAAAGTTCATCTTCAAATATAAAACTATTTGGTTTAGTTCATTAAGTTCGTTTCAGAATTTATTTGATTTGAAGTAAATAAAACAACTAAATTTCTTTTAATTAAAATTTATTTTTACTTGACAAACATTTTTATTTATAAATAAATTTCATTTGTGTTGGTCTGTTCAAACGGATGACCGTACTGGCCCTATGTCAGGTCACTACAACTATTTCTAACGTTTGAGCAAACCTGAGAATTGTTTCTCAATTATCAGTTGTATTATTTTGGATAACATTTTTTTTTTACTTTGACGTTCCATTTGAATTTTTATTTTGTTCGTTAAATAAAGTTTATGTGTTTTCAATTTTACATATATGTTTAATTGATGTTAATACAAGCATCCAGTGTTCTTCTCTTTTGAATTCAGATTTTAGTAGCCGTTGTCCAGCCTGCAGGAGCTTTAGTGCTTACAATATAAGTTTTTCTTCCTTTCCAGGCATAAAAGTAAATAAGCGTCTCGTAATTCAAATAATTTATGCTTTACTGAGCAAACCTGAGCTAGCTGAGAGGAATAAAGAAAACTATCTGTGGTGTATTCTCATTTCAATCCATATAATTCATGTTTATATTTGGAACGGTGGATATATTATATTTTATCCGACGTTCAGAACACCGCAATATACTAGCGTAATTGTTATTTGTAGATTATTTATTGTTTATGAGATATAGCAATAGGGAATTCTTTTCAAATGGAAAACTTACTTTTTCATTGTGAATTTGGAAAGTATATGAAATTCTAAGACCAAATATGCTAAAAAATGTAGGATCCTATATTTTGGAATTTTAAAGATAATTGGTTTTAAAGTGTTAAAACGAAAATAGAATAACGATCAAGCGTTATTATGATTATTATTGTTTTTAGTTTATTCTAGAGGTAAGTCCCATTAAGCCTAATAATATACAAAGTGTTTGAAAGGATATAAAGATACAAAAGAAAAGAGGCCTCTTTCTAGAGTACATTATCAAGTAATAAGAGTATTTATAAGACAATGATAGATTGAGACAGTTAGCTGAATAATAATCAATCTAATTTGTTTTTAAAAACAGAAGGTACTCGGTCAATAGCTTCTGTGAAGCTGTTTCACACTGAAAAAAATGCGGTTTGGTAAGAAGTGTAGTCTGCATCTGGAATGGAAATTTTCTTTGCAAAGTTTTAAGCTCATGTCCACGAAGGCGATTGTCGGAGTTGTGCGAAAAAAGTTGGTTTAACTCTGCGTAGCCAAACTTTAAGACAAGAAAAGTCATTATTAAGTCACCTCCAAGTCTAAAAACAACGGTAAATTGGCTGTACTTAGTCTTTGTGTGTAGGACTGGCGCTGTTGACTATGGAGAACAAAGGACATGCGTGTTAAAAATAGAAATTTTTTGAAGATCTTTGTTAAATCGCTCTATTTTGGTCTCAGGAATACGCGACAGTGCCTTGTAGAGACCTTTTAGAGACACCCTGTCTTTCAAATGCAGTCGCTTTCTGAACATATCTTAATTTGGCTACATATTGCGGTGTTATTTAAATATTCAATAAATATTTTAATATGCCCCACCGTTCCAAATAAAACATAAATTATATACGGTGGATTAAAATAAAAAAATATACCCTATATATTTTTCTTTATTCCAATCAGCCAGCGCAGAGTTATTCGATAGAGCATAAATTGTTTGAATTATGAGACTCTTATTAACTCTTATGCCTGAAAAAGGAGAAAAACTTATGTTGCAAACTGGACTACCACTGCTAAACTCTAAAAGAAAGAAAAC
Organism: Agrypnus murinus; assembly: GCA_929113105.1. Classification (NCBI taxonomy): domain Eukaryota; kingdom Metazoa; phylum Arthropoda; class Insecta; order Coleoptera; family Elateridae; genus Agrypnus; species Agrypnus murinus. Next base: position 211,421,134 of record OV816025.1, read on the forward strand.
TAAATGCTTGTATATGCATCAATTAAACACATAAGTAATTTTAAAAACACATAAATTTTATTTAATTCAAAAGAAAAATGAATAGAAATGTTAAAAATAAAAAAATAAAAGGGAAAATTGTTCAAATTTGTACAATAAGACCAATGGGAAAAATTGATTCCCAATCTTGCTCAAATGTAATTAAAAGTCGTAATAGTGTGACATAGGGCTATTACAGTCATTCACTTGAACAAACCAACACAAATCAAAAATTGTTTACAAATAAAAATGTTTATCTTAATGAAGAATAAATTGAAATAAAAGAAATTGAATTGTTTTATTTTTGAAAAAAATAAGTTCTCAAAAGAACCTTTAAGATTTAACAAAATAAATTTGAAATTATTAAAGAAAAAACTTTATAACTTTAATATTGTCAATCAAATTAAAGAACCCTTTTTATTACGACCAACCTGGTATATTATAAAGATAGCTTCCTTTTAAATATTAATCCTCTATTGGTAACACTGTATCAATATTTATCAGCTGATTTCTTGCTTTTAAAACATCGATGCGTAAATCGATGAAGAAAAATAAATTCTCTCAGAATTTATTTAATAATCTCGTTCAACTTCCAATAGTTGTGAAACAACAATAAAATCTTCTTTAAACATTTTTTAAAAATATTCAGGTTACACTTTAATTTAATTCAAACTTTGTTTATACATGACATTTACGTTAATCATATGGTTAAAATAACTAACCTCACTTTAAATTACAGATTTATTAGCCGGAGTCAAGCATAGATTCGCCCAAAGCTTTTTTTCCACTAACTTTGTTAAATTTGGCTCCAACTTATATAGATTTTGTTGAAACAAAAGCCTGCACTGACATTTTTCCAAAACAAAATTGAAACACGCAAGGTTTATGACATCACTGACCCGCACAGCTGTTCTTAATTAACACGAATCTTAATTCTATAAACACAGGATTGTAGTACTTAAAACAAGGATTAAAACAATATAACACACTTGTATCCTGAAATGCATCGTAACAAAGATATAAGACGAAAACAATTGACAATGTACAAATCTCGTTATAGCTTAATTACATACAAAATTAAAATAAAACAGGTTTATCCTATACAAAATAGATGCATGATCACACAATACAACTAATACATATAAATTTTCCACAGGAACATCTTTACAATTTACAAAAAATATAATTTTACAGTCCGTTACGATATCGAATCAACCAATTGATGCATTTGCAAGTTCCAGCTATAATATTGATTCAAATAAAATCAATTTATGATCAAATTGTCCAGCATGCAGTGCTGGACAATAACTTCAAGTGTTTACATAAAAACAATGGTGAGAAAAATAGGATGAGAGTCAATAATCGTCAAAATGAAGCAAAACGACAAGATCAAAACCTTTAATAATAAAAATGGTCAGAATTTTTATAACAAAGTTTAAAAACTAATTGTGCTATATAAGTCATAATAAGATTGATCCAAATTATCTATTTTTAGTTAACTGACAGCGCGAAACTGAGTTGGTCTCTTGGAAAATAGAAAAATCCATCCTACGTTAAAGATCGTAGCCTCTACATTTAAACAAGAAAATTACTTCTTCTCTACAAGTGAAAAACCCATCCCAATGTGTAACTTGGGTTGTATAAACGTGTATTATGATAAAGCAATCTAAATGATTGATATCCTTTTTTATAAAAATCAACCTTTTAAATGCATATGAAATTTAGGTTATGTTTGCATAAGATTTTATTTCTTGATTTCTATTTTAAATATTGATGAGCCTAACTGTGACCCTATGTATAACCTTTATATTAATTATGCCTATCACTTAGCATGTCCCTCTTTTGATTTAAATCTGATATGTGAAATATTTGTTTTCACGTTTACGATCTATCGTTAATTAAAATTTTCAATGAGGTGATCTAATATCACCGCAATATTAATAAATAATGTGAGTTGTATTAAGTTCCGTGGAACTTCTTTTTGACGAACAAGTTTTACGAAATTCTCTGTTTAACGAATTTTTTAATTCTGCCGGTTCTGCCGTTTGAAGATACTACTATATGGTTTTTACCTTATTTTACGTAGTTTTCAAACTAGTACTCAATTAATACCGTTATAATCCATTTTAAAAAAGACACTAGACATTTTTTTCATTGTCTAGTTCTCAGAATTTAAGAGGGCGTAACACCATTTTTTATTAGATTCCAATAAATTGTACTTCCCAAAGTTACACATAAAGTCAAAACTTAAAAACAGCCTCCAGTTTTAATGTGATATCATTCTGTGCAGTTCTTACAAATACATGTCTAAAAGCAAGCGAAAGCGGAAATGCTTAAGCGTTTTCGAAAAAAATGAAAACTTTAAATAAAATTGATAGTGGATGCAAAAGTTAATTATTTAGGGCAATAAATTACTGGAGCAGATAAAATTTTGTTTTTATTCTAAAAACATCCAAATTTTATAATTTTAAATAATAATAATAATAATTTTATTTATTAGGAAATGTTTTCCTTTTTACGAAATTTCATATTTCATTTTTTATTTTAAGCCTTCTGTATTTGTTTGTCTGCATAATGTTGTCATTTTAATTCTACAAATATAAATATGTACCTACCTTTACTTTTTCTGATCAGGAACATTTTATTTATTATGTATAGTACTTAATAGATTTTCACGCCCAGTTGTGTTTGCGTCCACTTGTCTCGCCCCAAGTTGTCCCTGCTTCCAGTTGTCTCTGCGCCCACTTGTCTTGCAACCGGTTGGCCGTGCCTACTTGCACGCGTACACTTGTCCACATCCGGTCCTCCCACCTCGTACGAAAACTAGCTGAATCAATGACAGCAATTTATGTATACCATGGCACTAAAGTTGTACTTTTTTATCAGAAATATGGAGATTGTTAAGCAACCATAATGAATGAAAAAATCAACTTTAGTCCTGAGCTGTACATTACGTTTTTTAACTAAGAATTTAAAATACAAGATGTGTTGTTAATAACAGTAGAGTAGGCAACTAAGTCAACATGGCTGTGTGCGACATCTCAAACACATGCGAAACAATGCAAATAAAAGTTACAGATTAGTCCGTAAAAGTGCAACTTTACAGACTCAAATGAGTCCGTAAAGTGTTCACTTTACGGACTATTTCAGAAAAATATAATTTAATCAGATGAATGCACTTTTAGCAACAATGGTTTCAACAGAAATATTCACCGTTATTGAAGTTAACAAAATCCAAGAGTTATAGTTGAAACCAATCGGCAGTATAGATTCAAGAACAAATACGACTCATATACATAAATCAACTTGCCGTGGAAGATTTAGCGACATTTAGTAAATTTAGTTCGAGTTGTTAGTTTTAGTGATACTTACTAACTATAAGTCTACTAAACGGATTTATAATAGACCTTAGACCTATGCTTCATCTTTTTTAAAATAATAATGATAATAATAATCATTTGGCAATTATCTAGTGTACTTCCAACAAGCTGGCGCTACTCCACATAATGTCAAAAGAAGCCAGGTTGAATGCCAACTTTGGCCAAAAATAGATAGGGACATATCGAGCTTCCGCCGCTTGACTTTTGGTTGTAGAGCTATATTCAAAACCGTGTATATTTAACGGCCCCCGAAAATGAGCATGTTTCAAGGCAGAGAATTGTTTGCACTTCTTGTGAAATACCTCCCGAGTTAATATTAAATGCAACATATGCGTGGGGTATTTAAAAGGTGTCAGCAGTGTATTCAGCAAGCTGGAGGACATTTTGAGCAATATTTCTAATAATTTTGTGTTTTGTTATATTATTTTATTTCACTTGGTAATAAGATTTTCCATTGTTTTATATTCCAGGGCACACTTTATTGTGAAACAGTGAAACAGTTCCCCAAAGCATAATCTTGGTAGGAAGTCGGCGACGAGAAGTCGAAGGTGAAAGAAAATCGTTTTTTTTACGTTTCGGATTTACTTAAATAATAATTAATAATAATTGTTTATTATTATTAGTTAGCTACTTTTTATTTTTTAATATAAATTATATGTTTACTTTATTTAACTAATAAAATGCTTTTATTTTTCATTGCAATATAATTTGAAAGTGTTATTTAAGATAGGGGATGTAAAAATAGTATTAAAACAAACCGTCTTTTAAGACGATTGGAGTAAAAATGATTTATATAGAAACTAGGAATAATATGCAACATACTGTTATAAGAAAAATATTTGGTTTCGCAAACATGAACTTATAATTTCCATTAATTTTTAATTATAGACGTAAGCTCCATTTCTTTTTTGACCTTATATTATGAACCGAATTGCGTTTCTTGTCAACCAACCATGTGAAGAATAAATTGGCTTTAAATGAACTATAGAAACTGGTTTCGAAATTCATTCGATCACTGGCACATGTGAGGGCGACTCATCAAGAACTTTTTTAAAGGTAGGATCATTCCACTAGGCCCTCTATGTACATCATCTTGTAGAGTGCCCTATTTCAAGCATTTCGTTTTCGTCATAAATTACTAAACACAGATACAAGACAATTGAAGCAGGTGGTAATTCTTAATTAGGATAACTAAAGAGAAGGCTCTTCGCGTTTACTTAATTGTATTGCTCGCAAAAAATTACTCGCATGGTATATAATCGACAACATTTGAGGTTATGTAAGGATAACAGAAGTATTCTGTTAGACTTAAGCAATCAACCTGTAGTATTTTTATATTATTTTAAATTGGCAGTTATATTTGAAAATACGTTTAATTAAGGTTTACTTTACAGGGACAATATATATGTTACGTTGTGCTAATTACGACATTAAAAATATTTCAGAAATTTTCATATCTAAAGGTAGTAACAACCTTATAAAAATCGCATGGTTCCTTATCGCTGTACAACAGACACAGGGACCCGCTATTCCACCAAATAATCGCATCAGGGTCTCCAATCACATTATCTGACACAGGTGCCATTAAGGAACTAGTTTCAAAACTGGTTACCGATTGGTTGCCTCCTAAACAAGAATTATATAGTTCATCGAAACAGGACAAATACGTATATAGGAAATTTAATAAAATACATCCCCTAGTTTGTTCTCTTTTATTTTACTCATATAATAAATTGTACAATGCAACTATATCTTTACAATGTTTGGGTGCAAAAAATTTAATATCCTCTGTGCAATTGCACATTCTCAAATTGACATTTATCTTTATTATTGCAAAGCGATGATAATACCGGAAGAATCGGTTCCAATAGTCAATTTGTGTTATATAGAATTTACAGAAGTTGCATACCAATAAATATTTCAAAATAGCTGCATTTTTATGCTTTCTTTGCTCGAGTTAGAAAACAGAATGTCCGAGTGGGAAGCTCTAGTATATTACATAAATTTGCAAATGTTTTGCTCTTTTATGAACAAAAGCGAGCTCGTTAGCTCTAATTTTGAAAAAGCGCTTTTTTATCCTTAATTTCATGCAGTAACCCACCAGCAGAATAATTTTTGAAAATGGGAAATCCATTATAATAAAAGCATTTAAGCTACGGGACAGTTATTGGGAATAGTGGACTGGGTCATTCCTGTCAATCATTAATAATTATATGTACGAATATGGAGCCCATGTACGCCTTAGGTATTAAAAGTGTAAATATCTTTTTTAAAATGTTAAATTTTAATTAAAGGTTTTTAATTTACCCTAGCTTTAGGCTTATCTTTCCTTATAGTCAGATTACAATTTAACTAATGATAGATTGGGTAATTAATTATTAAGTAATGAGTCATACTAACATGGTTACTACTCTTACGCATTACCATAATCACAATTATAAATTAAAACTTAATTCTAAAAAGAAAATCTTGTATACTCCACCAGCGATACTATAGTCTCGCTGACAAATGAAGGATTTAAATGAACGCGTGCACATCAGCTGTGAGAACATTACGATAAGCTAAGAATGTAAGCAGAGTATTGTGTTACTAGAGACGTTTTAAAAAAGTCAGTAGCGTACGTTCGGATAGTACTTTTTAACATTATGTAAATTTATCATTGTTGAAGTATCTATTCAACCTTAATAACGATTTATAATTAAAAATCTCATTACGTTTTAAATGGCATAGGGTAATGAATACATTTAAAGAAAAGTAATTGCAAAAATTTTAACTATAAATCGTTAAAAGTAAAAAATAGGGAATCAATCAATAATCATAACTACACAAAATCATAACTGGTGTTAATTTACATTTTTAAGTGCATAAAACTGATACTAAATGATGGCAATCCTTTTTATATATTAGGAATCGTAATGTATAATAATTTACCAATTTCAAATAACCAATAAAACAATTAATGTATAAACAATTTGTTACTGTTGTAAAGGAATTACTTAACTATTATAGTAGTTCTTAGGAATTTTTGTTTTTAACAATATTTCTGCTTTCATATGTTTAATTTAATTTATATTTTTTGCCGTTTACTTGCATACATGTTACATAGAAAACAAAAATATGCCTAACTGTGAGTCAAATAGTATTTTATAGGTGGAATGAAATAATTAAACTTGGACGTTAATAATAATTGTTCTTATAGTATAAATTAATTTCATTTTCCCTATTTTGTTGTATTCGATTATAATCGAATACAACATTAAGCATCAATGTTGGCCTTCGTAAAGGACATTTTGTGACGCTACTGAATCATTCCAGTTTATCAGTTGTTTCTGTTATCAGATACATTTTTCGGGTCGACCACGTGATCATGAGGTGGACACTGCGTGATTTGAGATGCTTTTTACAATTCTGCCCTCGTGATATCGGTAATCTTAAATCCTTCATTTGTTGGCGAGACGATAGATTATATTACCCATCGGGCGACATTCATTCCTCGGGCTGGAACATCGTCATCTTCCGGGCATTATTATTATCATAATGTCCTTCGTGGCTTTCCAGTTTTTTAATCGTGTAAGCAGAAGTCGTGACAACTTGACAAACAAAAATCCTAAAAACAACAAAGCAACCAAACAATAATTAATCAATTTTTATGAGATAATGATCAATGCTAATATAACGTATTGGGAATGTAGTTTTTCTATATACTAATTGTGTACTTGTGATAATTACATAATCACATGATTACATAATCGCATGATTACAAAAAACCGCGGCTTCTTCTCGGATAGGAAGTAAAGCTGTAGGTCCCGTGTTAATGCGATGTTGCGATGGTACGATAAATATCCCTACTGGAGGTGGAATTCCCCTAGATTCGGCTAAATTCTAGTAGGGTCGGCCAAATGATCATAGTAATCGGTACGAAGGTTGCTGCGCCATCCCGATTCCTCGCCCAAAAGTAAATAAGTAAAAAAATAAACATAATAACATGATTACATAATATCATTGTTTATTGTTTCTAGCCTTACTTTGTGGAACTTCATAATCATGAAATAAATCAAGATTAATACTGTAAAACTTTTTATTGATCTTTATTTGTTTCATAATATTATATTTCCGTCTTCGCTTCCACTTGTTGTTTGCTTAGAATTAATTATTCGCCCTGACAATGGGTCTTCTATCTTTTTGCTTCTATAGCTTCTTAATTTTTAATTTAATGAGAGTACAACAGGGTGGTACTTAAAATTTGAAATGCTATATTTTCGAAAACTAGCAGGAACCGACCAAATGTTGATAAGCAAAATGCGAGGGGGCGTTTTTATATTCGCGGAGTGGAGGGGGGTTGCTGAGGGGCGGAGCTTGGTAAACCAATCGTAACGTCTAGCTTGATGTCTTATTACTATAAATACCGAACTGGATTATTATTGAATTAGTCGTACTTGAGTTATTGTCATTTACACCAGTCAGAACGTGAAGTGATTTTCAATATGAGTAAAGTTGAACATCGTGCCGTTATAAAATTCTTGACAAAACAAGAAAAACCAGTGCAAACCATTATAGAAAAGATGTCAGCGGTTTACCAGGACCCTTGTTCTGGAAAAACCATGATATATAAGTGGCATAACCTGTTTAAACAAGGCAGAGAATCACTGGAAGACGATCCGCGGTGACCACGCCAGAACTTGTGGAAAAAGTTAAATGTGGGAAAATTTAATATTGGAAAATGCCCGTTTGAGAAAGAAACAACTTGCAGCAATGGTTGGAGTATTCAGATACAACCATTTTTAAATCGGTTTCTCGGTATGACAAAGGTCTGTGCAAGATGGGTCCCGAGAATGCTAACGCCACCTCAAAAACACGAACGAATGGCATGTTCACGGGCGTTTTTGAAGCTCTGCAGTGAAGAGCAGAATGCAGTATTAAGTCGGATTGTTGCAGGAGATGAAACGTGGGTTCATCACTATGAACCTGAATCCAAACAAGATTCAATGCAGTGACATAAAAAAGGTACACTCTCAAGCAGCAAGCAAGCTCAACAGGCAAGCTCTCACAATCACAAGTCCAGACCTGGCCCTCAGTGATTACTAAAAAAATCTTCGTCTGATGATGAAGTAAAAGCTGCAGTTTCAGCATATTTTGACGACAAAAATGAATTATTTTTTTCACTGGTACAAATAAATTAATTACTAGATCTGAGAAATGTATTAAAGTTAAGGGAGAATATATTGAAAAAGAATAGTATATTATATACCCAGGGACTAAAGTGCATCTTTTAATCCCGAATGTGAGTTTATTTTTCGAGCGTTAGCGAAACACATGAGCGATTAAAAGGCACTTTAGTCCAGTGGTATATACGCTATTTTTTGCACGTCCTAAAGGACTTAATCGAAAATATTCACGAAATTTCCGAAAATTTCATTACATGTCATTCGGACAATTGAACTCTACAAACGCGAAAATCACATAGTTTCAGGATAATAAATCCTAACATGTACCGTGATTACTTTTTTAAAAACAAAATTAAGCAATAATCACATAATCTAAAAACCACAATAGATTTGTAACCTAGGTGGTTTGTAAACAATTCAAAAATAGACGAAACGGCGGCGAAGGTGATAGTAGATTTGTTACCCCCAAAATCAAAAAAACTATATGAAAAATCTTATAAAGAATTTCATGAATGGTGTTTCAACAAAAACATTAAAAATTACACAGAAAATGTATTTCTCGTTTATTTTGCCGAAAAGGCTAAAATATTCAAGGCATCCACGTTATGATCGCATTACTCTATGATTAAAGCTACGATGGTGGTGAAGAATAACATAGATATGAGGAAATTTTCGAAGTTAATTGCGTTTTTGAAACGGCAGAACGTTGGATATCAACCAAAAAAGTCGAAGATCCTTACAAAAGAAGAAATCGATCAATTCCTGGTTCAAGCCCCTGATGAAATCTATTTAATGGCAAAAGTAAGTCTCTTCATAATTTATTTCAGTTAATGCAGAAATTTGTCTATAGTTTTTATGAATTTCAGGTTGCACTAATTATGGGTATAGCCGGGGCCTTGAGATCTGATTACTTGCATATTCTGGTGTCGATAATCGTGTTTTAAAACGTCACGGCGCGGTGGGTGGAAATCCGCATCCGTCACCGAGGGGTATGTAGAAAATTCGTTGGCTAATAAAAAGATAATAGCTGAGAAAATCCTTATGGGAAAAAACCACCAATCAACTTCCAGTTCAATAATAGATCAAGCGTCAACTTCCAATTCTATCAGATATCCGCTAGATTCAACAAACTCCAATGGCGTCAAATTAAACTCACTATTTAACATAAGTGGGTGCAACGATTGCCAAATTAGTGTTAATGTTAATATGAAATAAATATAATTATGTATTCATGTTCATTAGGTTTTGTCGAACTCAACATTTTGTTGTGTATTTTTTACAGTTTTCAATAAAAAATTAATTCAATCCTGTTTTGTTGTTGTCATGGAATAGTAATTTACGTTTTTGTACGACCATGCTATTTCAGATTGTTTACCATACTTGGTTTTAGAACAGTAGGTTATATTTACTGGTTGCTAAGCAAAAACGCGTCGGTAAGTAATTACTTACAGTTCTGTCAAAAACAGAACGGTAAGTAAATTATATGTAATTTATAAAATAAATGCATGATCTTTAGATGTTTCTTTCACGATCGCGAAAAAATCATTATTTTCTAAATAATTGGACTATTAAAAACATGTATGTTTTTTATTTAAATTTTCTTAGGCATTTTCAATATCCGAATTATATTCGTTTTCAGATTCACTCCTTCTTACAAATTTGACAAATATCGTAACATTAAAAATAATAGTAATTACAAACGTACCCATGGTAACGAAAAACCTACTTAATATTTGGTGTATATACAGGGCAAAGATAAATTATCTTAAATCTATTTTTTTACCATCTTCGGGATATTTCCTTAGTTAATACCTTTGTATTCATAGTGATCGTACAAAAAATAGTATAAGCATCTCGAACAGTAAGGAGTTTACCGATCTCCTCCAATATTGGCGACTGAGCGACGCTCAGTCGCCAAACATTGTCATCGATCGGTAAACTGTCCTTACTGTTCTTGATACTTAATATACTATATAAGTCCTGGAAACGGAATTTTACAGTCGAGTAAGATGTTACGGACAAGGCGTAACATCTCGGCTACCGTCGCCGTAGCCGAGGCGAGCCGAGTCCGGAACATCGAAACGAGACTGTAAGACCATTTCCAGGACGTATGATGTAATGCGTTTTATTTCATACTGCAATTATTGGAATATTGGTTTAATTTAAAAAAAATTATATAAAATAAATTTCCGAATGCAAAATATGGACATTTATGAAGAACGAGTTTCCATGGTAACTGATTAATCGCATGTTCTGGACTAAAAAGTTTGACGTAAAACTGACAAATGTGACACAGTATGAAATAAACACTTTTACTCCCTCAGGGATTGAAAATGCTACTTTACTCCCTCGTTTGGGGGACTAAAGTAGAGCATTATATATAGGACGTGCAAAAAAATATTTTTCTGTTTTTATTTACTTTTCTTACCCCCCATTCCACGAATATAAAAACGCACCCTCCTATGTTCGAAGTCATTACAACTACCCCCCTCCCTCCATTCCGAAATTACTTAGATTATTTACACCCTGTATATCATAACTTTCTTATAATCGACAGATGAGAATTATTGGTTAAATCTCTGAAAAAATCTAAGAAACAGATGGTTATAGACCAAGAGTCAGCAACGTATTTCGAGTTGTCATTTCAACAGTCCTTAAAATTTAGGTACTAAATCATATATACCTGCTGAACAATAATAAACGTCGATTCTGGCAGCCTCCTGCGGCCGGGGTCTACTACCCCCAAAATTACTAAAAGGGTGAGAAATAGGATTCAATTTATTTAAAGTAATAGTCATGAAATTTCAGGAGGTTACTTTTGATAGTATTCTTTATTTATAAAAATTATTGCCAGAACATTTCCGCCCCTCCTAAATCTTGACAGAACGCTGTAAATGTTTATTTAAAAATATACCATTTTTATTATTTTACAAGTTTTGAAACATTTTGGCAGAATTCATAAAATATATGTAGGATAGGTAATATAAGAAGCCAGAACAAAATTTCATCACTAACTGTCTGCCATAGCGAAAAACATTCCCATGTTAGTGCCGAGCGAGACAGTTATACTATAGCGGACTGCGGGTTAGAGAGAGAATGTATATATGGAGAGTAAAACGGGCTAGATATATGTATATAGGCCAGTCGCCAAGTATATAATGCCTTGCAAAAGGTCTTGTAGTTTTGATGGGTACTTTGCATGTACTATTGGTTTCATAATGATCTAGGACAGCAAGGCTAATACGATGCCCTTTTATTTTTTTTTCAACGTAAATGCATAGGATAAAATAATAAAAAATGGCATCATATTAGCCTTGCTGTCCTAGATCATTATGAAATCAATAGTACCTAGGCACTAATTAAAAATCCAATTACCATTTTTAAACTACATTACATTTGCAACCATATATAAGCTCAACCGCAGCTCTGTACCGTACCTCTGTACCCTGTACTGTGTCCAATAGTTTCCGAGATATGCTACTTCCAAAATTGGCCATTTTTTCCAAAAAAATAAAATTTAAAGTTTTGCTTTTGTTTCGGGCCAAATATCGGCAGTACACCTTATCATACAAGAAAAGTCATGGGAAATGATGTTATAGTAAATCTAATTGGGTTCCATTTAAGCACAAAACGAAGTGTGTAGACCCATTAGTTCTCTTGCAATAGTAAAAAACAAAAATCGAAAATGGGCCTAAACACTACTTCTAAGAACAATTTGAAGGCATTCGACGAAAAAATGGATATAATCATATTTACAGATAGAAAAGTATATTTACATGTACATCTCTTATTAAAAAAATTTACAAATCCATAATTGAAAACGCTCAATGTTTTGGTTTTTTTTCGAGGGTCCTGGTTGATCACGGTCGTATTCCGGGACTGAAGGAAGTTGCTGCGGTATTTTGTCCGTCTCGGGCTGCTCGTTTGAAGGCGGAGGATCGTCGGGGTCGTTTTTATCCTCGTCGATTAGAATTACAGCATTGGCTGCTGATTTGACGAACAGCCGAAAATGAAGGCCGTGTAGGGTGTCGATGGATGCGTCCCTTCCATACAGAGTGACCAGGAACTTCTTTCCAGATTCGGCACTGACATCTGGTAGGAGAAACACGGTGGCTAGGTCTATCAGGTTCCACTTCTTTTGAAAAACACTCTACAATTTTATTTTTCCTTACCAGAAAAGGGCAGAGGTGGTGTCGTAGTGTTGAGGAAGAGTTCGAATCCGAGGGGAAGGCGGATTCCAGTTTCTCCTGGACTGAAAGACGTGGTGGAAAACTGAGTGCAACTTGACTCACCGCTGCCACTTTTCTGGAAGTAAACATTTCGGATGGTATGCGTAAGGGAGCAAAATCTACTTTCTACGCTGCTTTCACTCCACTCTCCCAAAATGTCTCTCTTGGAGCCAGTACGTTTGTAGCAGTGGATGGGGGATACCTTCTCCCGGATGTCTCTCAAAATGTTTACTTTCAGAAAAGTGGCAGAGGTGAGTCAACTTGCACTCAGTTTTCCACCACTTCTTTCAGTCGAGGAGAAATGGAATTCCCCCCTGAATTAGAACTTTACCTCCACGCATTCAGCGGATGCGACACCACCTCTGCCCTTTTCTCGCAAAGAAAAGCAAAATTGTGGAGTGTTTTCAAAAGAAGCGGAATCTAATGTACCTGGCCTTCGTGTTTCTCCTCCCAGATCTCAGTCACGAGGCTATAGCCAAAGCTGGAGAAAAGTGCCTGATCGTTCTGTATGGAGGGGACGCAAGAGGCTGCTTCCTTTCATCTGTATCGAACATACCACCAAGTGCAAAAGTGGTTGGGGGTGGAGAAGGATGTCATATAGTGGGGTTGGTCGAAGAACTCCCTTGGTTTAATACGAATAACAACATTATTTGAACCAGCTCCCCAATTCTTTTCAAATCGCTCTCATGTAAGTACAAGCAGGGATGCACGGGAGCTGCACTTGCCGGAGAGCTGGGCTTTGTGCACTCTATACTCTGGCAAGACTTGTCACAACGTCGCTGTAATTCTAATAACGAGGATGAAGACGACCCCCGACGATCCTCCGCCTTCAGACGAGCAGCCCGAGACGGACAAAATACCGCAGCAACTTCCTTCAGTTCCGGTATACGACCGTGATCAACCAGAACCCTCGAAAAAAACCAAAACATTGAGCGTTTTCAATGATCGATTTGTAAGATTTTTTAATAAGAGATGTACATGTAAATATACTTTTCTATCTTTCTTTTTTTATCTTTTTATCTTTTATCTTTTCGTCGAATGCCCTCAAATTATTATTAGAAGTAGAGTTTAGGCTCATTTCCGATTTTTGTTTTTTACAATTACAGGAGAACTAATGGGTCTACAGACTTGTACCTAAATGGAAACCAATTAGATTTACTACAACTTTATTCCCATGACTTTTTTCGAGGATTAGCAGTTATGCCGATATGCGGCCCGAAACGAAAGCAAAACTTAAAATTTTAATTTTTTAGAAAAAATTACCAATTTTGGAAGTGCCATATCTCGAAAACTATTAGTACAAAGCTGCGGTTCGACTTATCTTGTTGCAAATTTACTTTAAAAATGGTAATGTAACGTTCTTTTTCAAATAATAATACAAGTGCTGTTTAAATCGTCTATTCACAAACAAATATTTATTACTATACACTAATTAATACACTATAAATTAACGCTATGATTATAAACCATTAAAAACTATTATTTACAGACTATGAATTTCTAATACAACATTTATATTCACTATTTATTTTGTAATACACAGTTAATGACTTGCTGTTGACTGCCTCTCTTTTATCCGCAATCCGCTTTTATATCCTCATATAAACGCACCAGAAATCGCTGGAACCTTCTATATATTCTAGAAAATGCTAGAATAAACCGCGTCTGATTTACATGCTTGTGCGATGCGTCATTTTCTCGAAGGCGGCAGAACACACCACCTGTCGCTCGAAAAGAGGTTCGTTCCTTTTCTCTCTTGTTACACTGCCCCCCTCTTCAAGTCTGTTCTGTCCCAGAACAGGTTTTATGCTCTGGTTCCTGTAGAACGGGTCATGACGATATCGACAGTCTTCACCTCGACTACACGTTCCATTACGGTAGAAATAACAGTCTACACTCTTCGTTGGCCTTAATGCGGGTTGTGGGTCAAAATTGCAGACGAAGATCTTGACGTCCGTACCTCTAAAGACAACTTCCAGCATGTTTCTAACGATTCTCCAATCCAGCTGGTCCCGCCCACAGCCGAGTTTGGGAACTGCCAATTTGTTAATTCCCCTGGTAAGCAACTCGATCCTCAAATTCCATAGTGCCCTCCACAAGTCGGCGTAACTCGGTTTCTGGTAGTAACACTGCTTGGTTACCAAGTAGTAAATGGATCGGTCATGATCAGACAAGCGTAAGGATTTACCAACAGAGGGATTTTGTTCTCGAAGTTCATTCAGCCGTCCAAATTTATTTCTAAACACTACTGCGATCCCCCTGGACATACGGAGATCCGCGGAGACACAGTGGGCAATGGAATAATTACCAGGGACCCGGAAGAGATCTTGTTGCATCTCAGTCGTGACTCCGAATCGCGCTTTTCTAGTTCCAGAAAACGCAGCCATAAATTCTCTAAAGGTTGGCTGATCATCTCCAGGCCTTACGGTATTGATAGCCACCTCAGCCTCATCTTCCGGAACTGCGTCATTATTTCCCTCATAGTGCGCCAGACGATTGGAGTGTACCACCTTTGGTTTCCCTCTTGGCAATTTCTGGATGCGATAAATCAAGTCATTTATTCGTTTCTTCACCTGGTATGGACCCTCCCAATTTCGCTGTAACTTTGGAGAATAGCCACGACGCCTTTGCGAGTTGTATAACCAGACAAGCTCTCCAGGTTGAAACCCTCCTTCTTGGGCTCTCACATCGTACGTAGCCTTCATCCGGTCACTCGCGATTCGACTATTATTTCGGGTTCGGTCGTGAATATCCTCCAACTTCTTCTTTAAGTTGATGACATAATCATTCCCGGCTACCTCCTGCTCTATAGGTGGAGACCCAAATTCCAGATCACACGGTAACCGTAACTCGCGTCCTAACATCACAGACGCTGGTGACTGACCGGTTGTTTCGTGGACCGATGCACGATAAGCCATCAGGAACAGATGCAGGTATTGGTCCCAGTCTCGTTGATGATCGGAGACGACCTTGGCCAAATATTTGCCCATTGTTCGATTCATGCGTTCTACCATTCCATCGGACTGCGGATGTAACGGTGTGGTCCGAGTCTTGCGAATGCCCAACAATCGACAGACTTCTCCAAAGAGTACAGACTCGAAATTGCGGCCTTGATCCGAATGCAGCTCCATGGGCACTCCGAAGCGACTGAAAAACTCTTTGACTAGTACGTCAGCAACAGTCGCAGCTTCCTGGTTTGGTAGGGCATATGCTTCTGGCCATTTGGTAAAATAGTCCATTGCCACTAAGATGTATTTATTCCCATCGTCAGTTTCGGGAAATGGTCCGGCAATGTCTATAGCTATTCTCTCCAGAGGACTACCCACATTGTACTGCCTCATGGGTGCTCTTCGTTTCCCCAAGGGTCCATTGCCAGTGGCACATAGTTCACATTTCCGGCACCACTCCTTCACGTCTTCTTTACAGTTGACCCAATAAAAACGCTCCCTAACTTTCTCCAAGGTCTTTTTCACACCGAAGTGTCCTCCGGAGGCACCGTCATGGAGATGTCGCAATACTGTAGCCACTCGGCTTTTTGGAACCACGAACTGAGACCTAATGGTGGTGCCATCTTCACTCTCCAGTACTCGCTTCAGGAGATCGTCTTCCACCTTCAAGGACTCCCATTGGGCCCAATATGCTTTGAGCGTTCTGTTGAAAGGGCTGACGGCCTCCCAGGCAGGCCTTTCTCCCACGCGCTTCCATTCCAGTACCATTTTTAGTTCGGGATCAGCCTCCTGCTGTCGTTGCAATTCTTCCGGCAACCAATTGTCGTTGACGATGGTAGTCCTTAATACTTGGCAAACCCTCTCCTCCAAACGAGAGCAATGACGGCAATCCGTTGGACAGGATCTTCTTGAAAGAGCATCGGCATTTCGATGACTAGTGCCCGCTCGATGTTCGGTGTCAAAGTCGTATCCTTGTAATCGTTCGATCCACCTTGCGACCTGGCCTTCAGGATTACGGAATTGTAGAAGCCATTTCAACGCTGCATGGTCCGTCCTCAATAAAAACTTCCGTCCGTACAAGTATTTGTAGAAGTGCTCAACGGACTTCACGACGGCCAATAGTTCTTTTCTGGACACACAATAATTCCTTTCGGCTTTCGACAAAACCTTACTAAAATAGCCGATGACCTTTTCTTGTCCATCCTGTATCTGAGAAAGTACCCCCCCAATGGCCAGATTACTTGCATCTGTGTCAAGTATGAATTTCCCTTCTGTCCGTGGATAGCTCAATATTGGTGCTGTTGTCAGGGCACGCTTCAGCTGTTGGAAAGCTGTTTCACACTCTCCGCTCCAAACATACTCGCGCCCATCTTCAGTTAACCTTGTCAGAGGTTTCGCTATATTGGCAAACCCAGGAACGAAACGCCTGTAGTAGGTACATAACCCAAGAAAACTACGAACTTGGTGTTTATCTTTCGGTGTTGGCCACTCTTGAACTGCACGAATCTTACCGGGGTCGGCTGCCACCCCATTTTGTGATACGACGTGCCCGAGATATTTCACTTCCTTTCTGAATATGTGGCACTTTTTCGGACTCAGTTTCAGATTGGCTCCACGTAGTCTTCGGAACACTTCCTCTAGATTTTTCAAATGTTCGTTGAATGATTTTCCGACTACAATCACATCATCTAGGTATACCAGGCAGGTCTTCCACGACAACCCTCTCAGGATGGTCTCCATTAGACGCTCAAAGGTGGCCGGAGCGTTACATAGACCGAAAGGCATAACTGTAAACTGCCATAGTCCGGAACCAATAGTGAACGCGGTCTTCTCCCGGTCTTCAGGTTCCATTTCAACTTGCCAATAACCGCTCTTCAAGTCCAAAGTCGAAAACCATCGTGAACCAGACAGGGTATCTAACGTGTCGTCGATGCGTGGTAAGGGATAGCTGTCTTCCTTGGTCACGTCATTAAGCTGCCGATAGTCCACACAAAATCTCGTTGACCCGTCCTTCTTACTGACCAGGACCACCGGTGATGCCCATGGACTGCTGGATGGCTCGATAACCCCTTGTTCTTCCATATCAGTAATAATCTTTTCGGCTTCTGCTCGCCTTGCTAGAGGTAGACGCCTCGGCTGCTGACGGACAGGCATAGAGTTGCCTGTATTGATTTTATGTTTTACTATATTTGTTCGTCCCTTCTGGCTATCGTCAAGAGCGAAGATATCTTGGTATCGGTGAACCAAACCCTGTACCTCTTTCACTTCCGTTCTGTTAAGGTCTTCGCACGAACTAGTAACCATACCCACTAATTTTCCACCATGGTCTTTGGGCACTGGTTTTGGATCATCAGCCATACACCTGGCTACTCGAAATACTGGCACACACTGTCCCACAAGGGTACTCTTCTTCAATGTCACCGGATCCACATTAACGTTCATAATTCTCACCGGTACTCTCTTTCCAACCTTGATCAGCGCTTTTCCCACCAGTATGCCACTATGGATCTTCTTATCACAAACAGGCTCCATCATTCGCACACATCCTACCCGAAGATCTCCATCCAAACCCGCCTCGACAACCATCTCGCTTTGACCCGGCAATATCACATCTTCAGTCAGCAAAACCCTTACAACCGGATCTTCTCGTGGGTGCAACGGAAGTTCTTCGTTACCGACCTTCAAAACACCCTCTTTCAAATCCAACGTAAAACCAAATTTTCTCAGGAGGTCCATTCCCAAGATGAAGTCATCAGTGATATCGGCTACCAGCACCTCATGATCACGTTCTTCACTTCCAATGCCAATCTTCATCTTCACCACTCCGCGTGTTGGTATCACTTCACCCGTTGCTGTACGGAGTTGAGTAGTTGTGGGTAGCAACTTAATACTTGATCGTAGAACATCAGGGCGTACGATGGATTTTGTCGCCCCCGTATCAATAAGTAGTGGAACAGTTCGATTAGCAATCTTCCCATCTACAAACAAACTGCCGTTACTATTCTTCGATGTTACGGCATGGATAGTGATCTCCGGGGATCTTCACTCGCCGTTAACGTTCGCCCCCTCTTGCCAACCACCTTTAACTTTTCCGACGGTTGTACTTTTCTTATTTTGGGACAACGGCGTTCTACATGTCCTTGTTCGCCGCAGTTCCAACAACGAGGCCCTCGAACTTCTTGAGGATTCTTCTTACGGCTTTCTTCCTTCCGAAGAACTCTCAGTACTAACTCCTCTAGGTGATCTTTAGAACCTTCTTCCTCCACAACGGCCCGAACACGCCCGTGACCTCGGGACGCTTGTTTTGCAGCTTCAAATTCTAAGGCGTGAGCAAGCGCATCATCAGTTGTTCTTGGTCGTGCTAGCCTCAATGATTGTTGTGTTGTGTCTCTTAACCCATCAATGAAGGTCTGCACAGCGAGCTGTCCCAGAAATGAATCGGGTGCCGTAGGGTACGCCAATCGGACAAGCCGCGCAACATCGGCTTCAAACTCCTGCGGGCTTTCTCCATTCTTCTGGATACGATTCTTCACTTGCGCGTGATACACTTGTTGAAGATGCGCGTCTCCATATCTCATCTCCAATCTAGACACTAACAATTGATAATCACTTTCCTGTCCTGCTGGGATTGTTTGCAGGACGTTCAACGCGTCTCCACGCAAAGCCACAGTTAAAGAAACGGACTTTTCCTTGCCTGTCCATCCGTTGGCCCCAGCGGCCGCCTCAAATTGTTTGTAATAGGTGGACCAAGGTATCTTTCCATCGAACGTGGGTGGTTTTACTTTTATCCCTACGGCAGGACCCCTTTCTTCTTTAATTTGCTTCTTTACTTCATTAAACTCAGAAGTTGAGGGAAACCGTAGTTGCCTCATTCTATCTTCCAACATATCGGTTATATCGTCTTTCTTAGCTGTTGATGGTAATTGCATTTGGGCTATTTTCTCTTCTACCATTTTTATTACCCTATCTTGTTCCGCCAATCTGCCTTCCAATAGCCCTAGCGCGCTGGTATTCTCCAAAAATTCTTCGAAAACTTTTTCTTCTAACACCTTGACATTGTCCAGCAATTCTTCTTTAAGCCTTCTAGAACTTTCTTCGGACTTTTCTAGTAATTCTTCCTTAAGCAATCTTGTGTTTTCTAGTAAATCTTCTTTAAGCCTTCTAGAATTTTCAAAAACTTTTTGTTCCATCTTTCTAGCATTTTCTTCGGACTTTTCCAGTAGTTCCTCTTTTAACATTCTAGAATTCTCTTCCGACTTTCTAGAACTCTCTTCGTGCTTTTCCAATAGTTCTTCTTTTAGCATTCTAACATTATCTTCGGACTTTCTAGAACTTTCCAGTAACTCTTCTTTCATTTTACTTAACAACAAACTAGTATCAATTGCGGGTCCAGGTATTTCGAAGCGGTAATTTTCAGGATCTTCCTTCTGTTCTAAAAGCCATTCTCTTAGCCGATTTATCAAAACTTCTTTCTTTCCATTACTATCCAAGTCCCTCTCCCCAAGTCCAATTCCCGTTTTAAATCTATTACTAAGAGATCTTTCAATAGTTTCATCACCATTTTAATCGTTTGTTGAAATTAATTTTAACACTAAAAATTTATTCTCACAGCACTTTATTTAATTATTACGCGATTTTATTTATTTTAGAACACCACACCTGACAACACTGTAACGTTCTTTCTAACAATAATAACACAAGTGCTGTTTAAATCGTCTATTCACAAACAAATATTTATTACTATACACTAATTAATACACTATAAATTAACGCTATGATTATAAACCATTAAAAACTATTATTTACAGACTATGAATTTCTAATACAACATTTATATTCACTATTTATTTTGTAATACACAGTTAATGACTTGCTGTTGACTGCCTCTCTTTTATCCGCAATCCGCTTTTATATCCTCATATAAACGCACCAGAAATCGCTGGAACCTTCTATATATTCTAGAAAATGCTAGAATAAACCGCGTCTGATTTACATGCTTGTGTGATGCGTCATTTTCTCGAAGGCGGCAGAACACACCACCTGTCGCTCGAAAAGAGGTTCGTTCCTTTTCTCTCTTGTTACAGTAATAATGACTAATCGAAAAACGCATAGTTTACGAGTTATAAGGCAACAACTGAAGAAAATCCCAAAAGTCTCTTTTGCAGTTTTTTACGTATTACGCAAAGGGAACAGGTTTTCGAAGCTGCAAACTTGGATCCACACTACCCTAACTGGTCCTAACAACATATTAAAAAATCAGAACTACATCATGCTTTACGATTTTAATGTCTAATTTGACTGGTCTACATTACCAATACCTTTCTTCAAGTGAGCAGGTTAAAATGCGAGGCTTTCCCGAAGCAACCCCCGAAGTTGAGGTTATTTTTGATTTTGTTTTCAATCTTTTTTGGTATGACTGATAATATTTTTTTTTTCTTTAAGCACATCTCGGGTTTCCTTTAATTAGTTATTTCCAACAGTTTTATGTGACATTGTTCTACTGTTGTTCTAATTCTGTTTAATAGCTTGCTGTCTAGTCTGATCATTAGCAGATTTAGAACGCTTCGGTTAACTATTTCTTAATCTGCTGCTCGGTGGTTAAGTGATTACTAGCACATTTATGACATTTACTAGCTGCACGAAGTGCACATTTATTACTTCCAGTGCTTCAACTATCACTTTCAAGTGATAGATATGTCGTATCAATCGATTTTATTGATTTCTTCCCCATTATAAAATATTAACGTAAACGAAAACAAGGGAATTTGTCATTCACTCTGGTCTTTTTGATTGATTTATTTGTTACTTCTTGAAACATCTGGTTGTTTCTTCGTGTCTTCAGCCTTGCATAAAATATGTAATTTCTGACCATTACCCTTATGGGTCTGATATTCTTGTTTTCGAACGTATTACTTTCCACGTACATCGTTCATAAATTTTGTTATTTTACCTTTATCAAGCTAACGCTGAAAATGTTTAGAGAATTATTTACTTTACTGTGTTGCTTACTACCAAAGGTGGTGGCTTATGTTCCTTAACAACGTTTGGATTTGTCCTGGCACCAGAATTATAGACTTCGCAATTGATTGTTCCATCACATGCGTTTTGCCACATGAAGCGAAATAATGCCTTCCACACTCCAATCAGAGTCAAGGCATCTCATTAACTGAGAAATCGGTCTTGCACTGAAATTCAACAAAGTTCAATATATCAAGAGTAAGGCGGTCATAAATTCTAATGCAGGATATCAACATAGAAAACAACAGGGTCTAGAGTTACTTTAGCGGTCTTCCCAAGTTATCCATAGTTTTCAAAAGAGTTAACTAAACATACAGCAACGTCAGGTTGTACTGCAGTTTTAAGTTCTTACAAACAATTGGCATTTTGCCATTGAACTGTTGAGTCTTGAGCTTGAGAAGAATAGCGGAAGATATTCAACGAATTGATTACCAGTTAGCGCAATATAAATTCGACACCAAAGGAAGTAGTTTACTACAGTCTCACCGGTTGATCTTTACCATTTTTTTAGATTTAGAACATGAATATAATTATGTAGATAGCTACTGAACAAATGATGGCGTTCTGGGACTTAAACTTCAGAATTACTGATCAGGTAGAAATGGATTATAAATCTCAGCAATACTTATACTGATTATATTATTTCATAACCTGTTAACATAGGTCAAATATATCAAAACTGTGATATTAAACAGAAAACACAAGTTAACTGCTACAGCAGACAAAGAGTACACAAAGATTTATTTCAGAATAATATAACGAATAATTATAAAATATTAAACTTTTATCACAATAAACAAACACTAGATATCTTGGAGGCATTGTAAATGCGCAAACATAAAGACAAACACCAAGTACCTTTGATAGATGCAAACATCGACCTCATCGCGTTGTATCTTTTGAAATGGCTAAAAGAACAGATTGTTTAACTGTTACTGATATCATGATGAAAATTTGTACTGAATTTTCAGCTGCTATAAAGTAATAATTAGAAAGTAATTATAGGATTGAACTCAAAAGGTTTTATAGCCCACAAATGTTTAAGTAGATCAAAGATGTTTAACATCTCTGAACGGAATTTTCTTTTATGTCGAAACATCTTTTTGTGTCGTGGAAATTTTAGACAGCTTTTGATGTTATTTGTCACACTCTAATAATATAATTGTATATCTTATTAAGACATTTCTAAACAGGGTTATATCGTATTACATTTCAAATTCTTTTGAACTAGCAGGGTTCTACATGCATGTGTATTTAGAACTTAATGTTTGAAACATAGCTTTTTTCTCGACTATATAACAACAATAAAAAGCCCCGTGATTGGGCGACAATGAAACATACGTTTTACTGCCCGATAAAATAAACAAAGCTTAGACTTTCAAACGAAAGGTTCACATTACTTAAATTACTGTATATAAAATGCTCAAAGTTGACGGCTTGATATCTCGCTCTTTTTACAAATTTAAATTTTAGGTCGTAGGTATTGGTTCTGCAGTTGTCTAATTATTAAAAGGGTGGATAAAGGTTTCAAAACACAATAACATACATTAACTGGACGCCATCTGATTATGAAGTTTAATGAGAATGATTAAATAAATCAAATAGATCAAATAAATCTACTAAATCTGTCTGAAATCACTAATCAGAAAATGAGATCAGACCGATATAAATTAGTGCAAAATATTGGTTAATTTCAACAAAGTCAAAATTTAATTGATAATGGTATGAATTAAAACTTTCATAATTATATGGTTCAATCTTACTGGTTTTAATTAGATTTAAAATCATATTTATTTTAAAAAACACAAAAGAAAAATATAAAAATACAAATATTGAACTTAAAAGTTCAGGTAATAATTCCCTACCTAAGAGCTCTTGACTATTAAAGATGTTTATGTATAAAAAGGTATACAAACTACGTATAAATAAAAAAACAAACTACAGAAATGTTACAAAGATCCGACGAAATTCGCATAAATATTCAACATTCAAAAAAATTCGTAATTCACAATACCTGTAATTATCGGTAATTCGCAAGCCAAGTTAACGCTAAGTTGCACAATAATGACTTATGCACACACACAAAACAATTGCTGCTGGACGAATAGAAACTGGAATGTTTGTAGAATTCTGCATTCACATAATTCAAATATGCTATGAATTAACCCTCGTAATGCCTATATAAGATGAACTACTTATTTACAAATTCACCCAGACAAAGTAACTAAATGCAACCATAAAACTTATATAAAATTTGGTTATTAAATTATTATTAAGAACCATCTGCTAATGTTCGTTATTATTCTTAAAACGACCCATTTATTATTTAAATCCGAACTGAATTTACAAAGCACATAACTCGGATTTCATTATTGATCCGAGATTCAATCACTGAAGATAAAATCTGTAATTATTAATTTTTATCGTTATTTCGGTACAAGAATTATTTTTATCGGGATACGATATGAGAATTATTCCCATCGGTTGAAACTACTTAAATCTGGCCCACCTTGGACCGTCAGTGAAACTCACTAAAATCTCCCAAACGAAATAATACCCCGCGGTAGGGCGCCAGTGAAACTAAAGCTTTTCTACACGAGAACACAACTATAAAATTATCATACTTATATTATCATATACGCTCAAAATCATTGCCACAGCTTGAGATTTAAACTCTCTCTTACAAATTTTAAATGTTCAGGTCGCAGGTATTGGTTCTGCAGTTGTCTTATTTTGTGAAAAGGAGTAGATAAGGGTTTAGAACACAAATAAAAACACTAAAAGGGCGCCATCTGATTATGAAGCTTAATATTGATGTTTAATTAAGCCTGATTTGATATTAAATTCATTAATCAGAAAATGAATTAAATATAATAGGTTTTTGGATAAAAATTTAGAAATGTTTAGAAAATTTTTAAAGTAAAATTTGAACAAGACTTTCATAATTATATGGTTCCGTTTAGATCATTAGTATAAACTAAACACATATTTATTAAATAATAAAAGCAGAAAATAGTTCAAACACAGGTATAATAATAATAATATTCAAATACATAAAAAAACACATAAACAGTATAAATTTATTAAACTTAAGACTAAGCATTTAGTAAATAATCGTTTACTACTTTAAAATTGATAGACTTAAGGCAATTTCAAAGATAATTTGAATATTTGCCCAGAATGGTACTTATTAGAATTTTAATAAATATAAATTGTTCTAAAAGTTCAACAAGATCTGAAGGATATCCGGATTTATTAGCTAAAAAGTATTCCAACATAATATTAGACTCAAGAATTTATTTAAACCAGAAATCTTTTGAAAAGTTTGACGAACAAATATCCATCACTTTAAACTAAAATAAATCTAATTAAATATTTCGAAGATTTATAAATTTAATTTTCACTGTTAATAATGGACTAAAATTAAGTACTACTGAGAGCTCTCTTCTAGTAAAGAACAACAAAATTCACTTATTTAAAATAATCCAACCTCAAAATAATAAAGATAAACAATTCTTAAAGTACAATACTTTAAACCTTGGTTTATTTGCTATACAAAGCAAATCATACTGGTCAATCAGAAATTGGAAAAGGCCTCACTTGGAAAGAACCGTAGTTGATTCGATGGTATTAAATTGCAGTTTGATGGTAGCAGGTCCAAAGAAATACTTTATAACAATAGTCAATCATCCATACAATTTTCAGCACCAATGTTCGTTAAACACAGTTTAAACAATCTGTTTAGTTAATGTTTATTGTTTAGAATTTATTCTCGAGGAGTAATTGTAATCTCCTTTATTTAAAACTCGACGGATTAAACCAAATAACTGTCTGTCATTATCGCCAGATAAAATGACAATCCACAATTAAGTAATTTTAATAACAACTTCACTTTCTTCTGTTAACGCAGGCAAACAGCGTAATCGTTTTTAATGGTTCGTTACACATAAACCAACTATAATTGATTATTAACGAGACGATATTAGTTAATCTTCTCAAACGAAAATTCTCAAAACTCAATTAACTTTAAAAGTTCACTTTTACCGCAAATCACAACTAAACTATACGGGAACTATACTCAAAGATTGCATTAATTCTGAATAATCCACACTGAATTATAATACAATAAACCGACCCCAAAGTCGACTAACTAATCTCAAAGATAAACCTCAAATTTCTTAAAATCGACCTCTTTGTTCGAAGATCAAAAATGGGAGTCCACTGACTCGAGGCACAGGCCGCCAACAAGCAAGTCTGTTCACGCTGCTCTGTCGAGGCGCGCAGGATGCCAGCCTCTGCAACCCTAATCGTCCCCGGAATACTGCATCTTATTGATCCATAAGGAAGCTTTTTGGTTGACCTGCAGGAATTTCGACCTAAAGCAATGGAAAGTAGTACTTGAAAAAATTGCGCGCAAACTGGTACGAAATGGCACCCAGGTGTAGTATAGCCGAGATTACTACGCTCAACCCGTTTTAGATTTCAAACACATATAGAAGACAAAGAAAAATTTGTTTTTTAAGGCCTGTATTTTCAGAATATTAACAGAAATGTTTTTATGAAAGTAGATGACCAAACACTTCCCACAGTTTTTTATCAAGGTCTCTCGCGAAGTAATTGATATTATACCAAAACACAAATAAACAAAACACCAAAAGACATCATTTTTATGACGCTACGTTCTTTAAATGCATACACCTTTAAAACAATCATTTCTAAAAATATTTTTGTAGGAAATAGTTACATGACAGAATTTTATTTTGAATAAAGCGCAGTCTTACAGGACCGAACTTCGGATTTTTAATAAGTATAAATGTAAAATTTTACGAACTGAATGTCGATAGAAAATGTACCGTTACACTCTCCCACTCGTCAATAAAAAAGAAAAAAGCGATAAAAATAGAAAAGCTAAGAAGCCCGTCTTGTTTTATACTTAAAGCTAACGAAATGCCAGGGAGCATACGAAGATATCATACTAATATCAAACCTAAGACACACCCAAAAGTGCCTAACGCCCAAATCTATTAGACCATAAGTGTCTAAACATTCAAAAAGGAGGGAGGAAAGGAAAAGGACTATTCGACTAGGAAAATAGAAAGGACTAAAGGTAAGGAACGCCGAATAGAGCCGAAAGGAAGCCACCCTAAAACAAATGTCCTCACCGAACATTCAAACAAAAACCGAAGGTGTTGGAGAAGCCAGACGCACCAACGGGGACCCCAATAGTCATGTACTAAGAACTCAAATCGATACTAAGCAAACTCAGAAACTCCCACCAACATCATAATCTATAGCACAATTTTTGTACGCACACAAGAGAGTGTAAAGCAAGGTGCAGCTTAGGGTACCAAAAGGCAACACCCCGTGATCTCAGGTCTACAGCAGTCCGATATGGCACTATCTGCGCCTTCACTGATCGAGAATAAGGAAAGAAAAAAAAATAAAAGAATAGTAAACAAAAACTGAAAAAGGAAACCTACACAGATAGTACTTCACCTCAGCAGAAGCCAGAACAAGAACCAATCTCCCCAAAAACACCCGCCGTCCAGCGTTAGGACACACCTTCAACCGTCAAGAAAAGTTCAAGCCCAACCCCTACCAAAACAAAGCACTAACCACCACCAGAAGAACGTCACAAAACTGAAAAGTAGTCAACACTACTCATTCACACCCTCATTTATACTTGATACCTATCCAAAAATAAGTAACTGAAGACCAAACAATGTAGGGTTACTAAAACCCTTTATAAATTATAAGATAAAATGAGTTACTAAAACACTTAATAAATCCTAACATGAGATAGATTACACTATACTGTAGACTAAATAACTTAAGGTTGATAAAACCTCGTTAAATCTTTTAGGTTGTTTAAACCTATTCGAATCTATTATGTAAAGGTTATCATCGATTTTAAAATTCACGTCCTTAGCTATATAAATAAACTGTTCCCATAAACACATTGGTTATCGCGCGCGTTTAAGGAATAACTGCATAATTCTCCCGGCTCAACCTTCATCGACACAATCATTCTTCTATACGTTGCTAACGGAGAATTGTTATCAACACCATTCATTCCTAAGACATTGACATTTTATCTTTTCTTGCTTACTTAAAAGACACTTACCCACTTTTAAGTTTTTTCCCGCCGTATTAACAGCATGCAGTTTTACAATTCAATCTGGCACACCGAACATTTCGAACCTGCACAAACGTCCTAGTATTTTTTTTAATTACCTAATTAAACACCTTTTCCTGTTGACAAATTCCTTTTCGTTAACTAAGAATTATCCTCATGCGATTTTTTGATAATAGTTGATAATAAAATGCGTGGTGTCATTTTTAATACGCGTCTAACATCCGACTAATTTTCTATTTAATTTTGAACCTATTAAGTAACTAACACCTCATTCTTAATTAATCTTTTATTTTAGGAAGTCACTTTCAGCTTTGGTTTATACAAGGAATGTGAAAAATCACTTCTTCTATCTAATTTTTATTTTCTTTGACATATTTTTGCTACGTCATGTTTTCGACAATTTTCTTAATTTTGTTTTCCTTCGCTGCATTGCTTTGCGCAATATAACCCCTTTCTATGTATTTTTACAAGTTATTGACGACTCAGCTTTTAGATAAACCACATCAGTCTTCCAAGGAAAATGTCTTCTTTCTACAAGGTCTCCTAAAACCATTACCTTCGTACATCGGTTTTATCTATTAAATGCGATTCAAAAACGAGCAGTCCTTTTAAGGTCAATTCTGGTTGTCATATACAAAAGCCAAAATTGAGTAATTTCTTTTATAACTACGATTTCCATTGATTTTGAAAATTTCTTCTCTTCATAAAGACCGTCCCAAATATGCAAGTTGCTAAGTGCAGCTGTGTGCGCACCAATGACATTGAAATGTTTTCCATTGAAATTTACTTCTATCACGATCCGCCTAATCTAATCTAAACTAGTGCATTCCTTCGTAAGCCCAAGTATTATAAAGTTCCTTGACTATTTGAATAATTTTAACTTTTCTATTATGATGTTCACGATCGTATCTCTTTCTTTTTATTACTAATGTTTTCTACTATAGTCTAATTAAAATATTTCTCCAAATATCTTTTTATTCTTTTTTTTATTTTAATGCCTTTCGCATTATTATCGTCATTTGACGCGTTCTCTGTCAACGTAAATAAATTCCGAACTTAAAATTTACTTTTTCTTTTCTCTGCCCCATGTACGTAGTTGTTCCAATCTTTTTAATATACTCTCAAGTGGTGTTTTCCCAGTTTGCCCCTATCTTAATGCAATACTCTTCCTTTCAATTATTACAATTAGTTACATTTTTATTTCCGGCTACGCCTATTATTCTAAAGTTTTATTTGAACCGTTTCATTAGAAGAACACTTGCATCTGTTCGACGCTCCGTCATAACCTTGATGTGATTTCGCTTGAATTCTAATCCATATCACGCTAAGCTGATAACGGACACCTGGTGGTAGATCTCTTTCAGTTGTGTAATAAGTGCAAGCATCTAAATTCAACAACAATTCCAATCATTTTTTAGTTTTTTCTTTTGTAATGAATGTTTGTCCTGGTTTCTTTATTATTCTCTATTTTTTTCCTATATTTAATTTTCTTAAATATTGTTTTAATACGCGTTGTTATACTTAAATTTTCCTTGTTACTAATAAATAGTTGCTTTCTTTCGCTTTCTTGATGTTATTTGACCACGAACGGTAAAACCCAATCCTGTGACTATATAGACTCAACTTACATATTACAATATTTAAATTTTCTTTTTATTGTTCATGATTGTCTATCTTTTAGGTGAACTATTATTCACAAATTTACCCAAAATAAAGTAACTGAGTGCAACCATAAAACTTCTATAAGATTTGGTTATTAAATTAATTTTAAGAACCATCGGCAAATGTTTGTTATTTTTCTTAAAACAACCCACTTATTATTTAAATCCGAACTGAATTTATAAAGCACATAACTCGAATTTCATTATTGATACAAAATTTCGATCATTGAAGATAAAGTCTGTAATTATTAATTTTTATCGGTATTTCGGTACAAGAACTATTTTTATCGATATACGATACGGTATTTATTTTTATCGGTAAACTGTATTAAAGCTATTACACTTTTAACAGGGAAAACTAGATTTCCTGTTCTTTAAAAACACAAACATCCGGAAAAATATTTAACTGTATAACGGTACTTTTATTAACCACAAATTCTTAATTAATATCTGGAAAACTAATTACACAACGGTATTTTTGTTAACTGCAAATTTTCAATTAATTAGACACGGGCATCCGACACCGGCCATTTTCTATAAACTGTACTGTATTCAGACCAACGACTGGATTGTTAAACTGCACTGTCTGGAATCAACAACGGAAGTCGTCTGCATAAAAGAACTGAAGGTTATTTTATCATATACGGAATATTCTGGAGGGTGCAGTTCTGCATACACCAATCAAACAATCGCGTGTTCCGGTCTAAGCAAATCAGGGCTGTACAGTCCACGTGTAGTCAATAGAGGAAGTTTTCTTAATTCCACTACTAGATTTTGACCCTAAAAGACTAGAAAATACGCAGTTCTTGTTTTCACGCGGGAGAGAATGTAACCCGATGTTATTTTAAAGCGAGTTATGCAGACCTATGATATTTTTAGGCGCAAATGTAAATAATCGAAAGAGATTTTTTTAACACGTAGCAAACATAATTTAATAGATAAAGGATATTTTTTTATAATATTTTCACGGAACACCAAACTGCAATATCTATGAGAACCAAACAAAGTTAGATTTATCATGCACCATATTTAATAATTTTCAAGGTTTTAACAAAGAAGCCATTTTAATCAATATACACGTGCGTAAATAAAATACAGAAAGTAATAATTTATTGCCCAAATGTTTTTGTAATTCTAAGAAGATTTGAAACACAACCTTTTAAAATAATTTTTATAGGTTTATTTGTACCAAATGCTAAAGTTTATATTTTAAGAAGAACGCAAATTTGCAGAACCGGACTTAAGATTTTTCAGTAAATATGTAGACAAAACTACTTTATTCAGGATTGATAAAAATATACCGTTACAATGTACTTAAATCTAAATTGTAACCTCAGCCGCAGGTCGAAAAGTATTACCCCGTAGAACCACCAACAAAATTTATGTCAAGCCAAATCAATCCCATCGAGGCCTGAAACTTGAAACTTAAAAATGCCAGTAGCATTTAATCGCATCTGTGCTAAAGTTCTCTCCAGTTCGTTTGATTTTTTCTAATTTCTTCATATACCTTTTGGATAAACTGATTTAAAAAATCATACAACGTGTTTTATTTTACAGTTTTAGTAAAAGATTTAGTTGTGATAACTACAAAATATATAAAAATGATAAAATACCTTATTTCTGTTACTTTGATTACAACAAGAACGCTTCCAGTTGCCAAAAATACCGTTTGCTCAAGCTCTCCAATAAGATAACATCAATTAATGTATGCTTCTCTTTAATCAATTTACTAACAAAGGTAATACAGTTTGTAATTATCTTTAAGAACAAAAACAAAACAGGCAGTATAGAGTTTTTTTACCTAACACCAATTACTTTTCGCAATAATGTTTTATATTTCAAATCTAAAGGTTCGATTGATTGACTTCAACATTATTGGGAGTTATGTGAGGTATTTTAGTTTGCGGTCAAGGTCGTAGTTCACCTCATCGCAGACTACTGTGATATTCTTATCTTACATGACAATAATGTCGATTGACAGCGATGTCATTGAGTCGTATTTTTCGACATTTTCATTAATCAAGGTCATAGATCAGGAGAGAAATAGAAAGGTCAATTATGGAAACTCTACACGACAAAACCTTTCGATCGAAACCATTATTGGTGGAGATGGGGTTATGCGAGATATCTTGCCTCGTTTAACCTCAACTCAAGGTCACATGTTGTTTCATGGGTCAAGAAAGGCAACTTTATTCTTACTCTACATGATGATGTCGTACTCAAGTAGTTATTGGTGTCTATGCGAGGCAATTTTTGTACATTCAACCTCCACCCAAAGTCGCATTCATGTCACATGCGTCGTCAAGTGTGGAGTAAGTAGTAACAGTTCAAATTTTCACTTTAACAATTTTATTATAAATACATGATAATGGTTAAGTATTTATTGAAAAGATATAAAATACAGTCTAATTTAATCTCTA
This sequence comes from Agrypnus murinus, assembly GCA_929113105.1. NCBI lineage: Eukaryota > Metazoa > Arthropoda > Insecta > Coleoptera > Elateridae > Agrypnus > Agrypnus murinus. The sequence goes on from OV816025.1 coordinate 211,453,109, forward strand.
GATAATTTTTTTTACATCTGGGTAGCTTGCTCCTCTATCCAAAGAATCTGGCCTGAAATAAAGAAAAGGGGAATGACCTTATTTAGAAATTATTTCGTACTTACCTTAGTTAGTATTTTATCTGAAGAGACGCCCTGTATTCCATACAATTTTATTCTTGGTTGAAATATCAAAATATTTCCATCTTTTATACGTATTCTAAAAGTAAACAAGCAATAAATAGCAACTAGAACTTATCCTATATGATTAGTATGTAGCTTAATAGTTTGATAGCTACTTACCTAGAGAAAGTTGTTTCATCAACTAAGATCTATTGATTTATAAGAGAATAATCCTTTTTAGGATTTTTACGGAAATTTACGTTGTGTTTACACTCTGCGATTATTCGTTTTGATAGAGGTGTCGATATTGAAGATTTCTCATATATCGGCTCAATTTGCATTTTGCGCGAAGCACTTTCCTTAAGAGACTTCCTTCGCTTGGTACGTGACATCCCATGTACGACCCGCCATATTTTTCTGGATTTTGCTCCCACATCGTACTGATGGATTTTATATGGTGAAGTCGATAGGAAATATCCTGTTATAAGTCTTCTGTTGGAGAAATTATTTTTTTCGGAAAAGTTGGATATTCTTCTCTCGTTAGAAGATCTAAATGCATGTGGTCTAACCGTATCTCCTCGAAACACATCTAAATTAACCAACTTCGCTGAAAGGGGATATTTAAAAAACCAAAAAAACCTTTTCGTAAACAAAACCCTTGTTAGAGGTAAATGGATTTTTTATATGGATTGTCCCGACATTAATTTCGCCCTTTTTGGTTTTCGGGTTTATTTTTTTATATATATTATTATACTTGTTGGATTGGATAAGTTTTATCTTTTGGGCAGAGAGTCCGCCACCGACACTCAAAAGAGAGCAAGTTGGAAGAATTGTTGATTTTTTCCGGGTACAGCCTTTATGGAGATTGTAGGCAAAGCAGCAATCAGGTTTTTGTTGAATTTTTTCATACTTCTATGTACGATACTTTATTTACTGTTATTATTGGCACTGAAGTCGATTTGATTAGTTAATGAATGATATGTATTAATTAATTTGGGTGGTATAGCTATCAGGAGTCAATTATTTACTTGTTTTTTTATGCATGTATGTAAATACAAGGGGTTAAACATTTTATTTCGTGTCTATCTTTTATCATTTTCATATAAGACATCAGTGGCGTGCGGTCCATGGAAGCAAGGGAAGCAATGCTTCCCTTAAGAATTTATTAAAATTAAAAAACAATGCTAACAAAAATAGTTTTATAAAATTATGGTTATCGTTTATTTAAATTTGTAATGTTTAATCAACGTAAAGCTTAATATCCATTCCGTACAGCAAAAAGTATAATTATTTAGAGTACTATTTTAAATTAGGCTCATTAAACTTGCGCGGAAAGGTAATACCCATCCAAATGTGTTACTTGTAATGCATATAAGCACTGATTTCGTTGCTTCCTGCACTTCTCGCTTTTCGAAGCGGGCGGGTCGCGGGTGCGTTGTGGGCAACAGTTAACATCGTATAAGGTCGAGTTATTTTTATTAGCGTGCACCGTGATCAGATGTTTATTATAATTTCGTTATTTGTTCGATTTTTCGTGTTTGTTAAATGTTACTTAAACAGTGTAAATCTGCAAATGAGACTGTATTTTGGAACATTTTATTAATTCAATTTATATAAGTTGAGATTTTTTTAAAGACAAATAATTCTATTTAGTTTGTTCTGTATGCAACATTTAAACTTGCTTTATCGTCATGACGTCATGACTGCAAATTCAGCTGCTTCGGTGGAAGGTTCGAGTATCGTTCAATTTGTAAAGTATTATTATTATTTGATAAAAAATTTCCTTCAGTTTCCGGGGAAATTATTGAGAAAGGCAGACCAAAACCAGAACTTTTAAATTTAACAACAAAGATTAAAACCTGCACCAGGTATTTTGCTAAAAAAGACCGGAAAATCGAGTTGCATTATAAATAAATAGTAGTACTTTTTTTTAAATAAAGAATAATAGTCAACAAATTCCATAAGTATAAAAGACGTATTCCTTTGCACATTGTGATTAAATCTAAACAATCATAAAAATTTGAAAATGCTTTGTCACAAAAGAACGTTGGCAATAGTTATAAGTTTCGTTACAGCACCTTTTATGCTTCAATCATGTCAATCACAGAATTTCTACGATTCAAAGGGGTAATGGATTACCAATCATGCTAAAAATATCTTACTAGGTGGGAGTTAATCAGTATTCAAAAGAACGAGATGTGCTAAAAAATTACGAATCCGATTAATCATTATAGAGTAAAAGAATACTACTGAAGTGTAAAAATTCTTCCTTAAAAGACTTTTAAGCTTAATAATTATAACACTGTTTTTTATTGTACCTAGGTGTATTAAAATTTAAATCGTGGCTGCTTCCCTAGCCTAAATCCTCACCGCACGCCACTGTAAGACATTAATACTAAGCATTATAAATGAATGTAAACGTATGTGATCACACATGGTACGAAATCGGTGTATTGAACTACTTAATCTGAACCTAATCATAAAGTAATCTTTTATATCTTATTGAGCATTATACAAGAATACTAAGACACGATAATAAAGGTATATAGATAGCATTCAGCGATTTATTTATTTATTTTTGAAGCAACTTTGAATACTTAATCGAATAAGCACAACCCTAATTGCAGCCAAGGCCTGAAGTCTCTTGAAGTTGATGAACTCTATGACCAAGAATTTACCGACCTGTTGATAACCTCATGCTAAACTATTTGAGCTAGCCTTTATAACCTTTATAAACCTTTTTTAATTTGGGCGTAATAAAGTATATGCGTATTGCTTGTTCTACATGATAGTACCTTTTCAACTAACACCAATATCGATCCGGCTCTCAAGTAGTAGATTCAGATTTAGACCTTTATTTCATAATGTATTGTCACATAACATTAAGTAAAATAACAAATAGAGATATTAAGACCAGATTCAAAATAAGTAATATATTGACAATAAAAAATTTTGCATATAAAATATTCTAAGACGTTTGTACCAGGTCTGCTGCAGTACCATCATTAAGGAGTTCTAAATTTGAATAATTCAAATTTAGAACTCCTTAATGATGGCCGCATTTTTAAAACAATTATTATTTTAAAAATGCGTCTGGTTTAAATATAAGCTACATTATTGTAAGCTGAGCACGCTATACATAGCGTGCTCAGCTTACAATAGTGTAGCTCCTATGCGTACATGACGAGGTCCTCTGATTTCACATTCCAATAGCTTGGAAGTGCGCCCACACTAAATCTGTGTCAGTATGTTGCATTCTTCAAGAACTTACAATGAGCCATTTTTATGATAGCGATAGCTATATTACGTCTGATAGCGTTCAAATAAGTAATTAGTTAAAGGCAACAGCAGTATCTTCGAAACCAATATGATGAGGTATAGCCAACAGCTATACCTTTTGTCGTCAATTGTATCGAAAGCCTTCGTGTAATCTAATAGAACAAGAATTGATAAATTTCCACAATCTGTGGCATTTATGTCATCTAAAATGTACAATAGTGCAGTTTCACAACTATGACCTTCTCGAAAACCTAATTACATAACAGGAATTTACTTAAGATAGAGTACAATTTGCTGCTGCATTACCTTTTCAATTATATTGGACAAAACCGGCAAAATACTGATAGGTCTAAGATCTTTTACATCCTTAGGTGCTGCAACTTAGGTAATGGTATAACTAAAGCTTGTTTCCACTGATTTGGGAAGACGGCATTTATTAAACAAAAGTTATTAGAATGTGTAATTATTGGCAACAAAAAAGGTATACAAAGTTTTATTATACGTATAGTGATACTATCGATTACTGCAGCATTAGTTTTAATTGAAGCTATTATTTTAGATAGTTGAATTTAGTTGAATTAGTAACGTCATTTCTATAGAATGAGATCAACTCAGTTTTATTATTCCCCATAATAGGGACCGATTTGATAAAGTTTTCTGTTGCCGTCCGCCATATTTCCGGGAAGTGAAACTTTGTTACATTAATTTGGCATCGGGTTAAGTCATAATGAGCCAGAAGCTCCTGTAAAATCAATCACGGAGTGATTGCAAATAATGGTGACATCAGATACCATGATACACTGAACTTGTGTTTTCAGTAATTAGCGTTGTCTTATCGATCAACTGAATTACAACTCGTTGATTGTTTGAAGGTCACTGTTTAAAGCCAAGCTTCTTCATTAGTTTGGTGGTCACTGGGTTTCCCTTTCTTTCAGTTTATCGTAAAGTCATACCTGCGTGGTTAAGCTCCTTCTCAATAGTAGAGTTGAGTAACAAAATGGCTGTCTTGCATTAGAAGTTGAATGTGCGAGATATATTAGGAAATTGATTTTGGATATAATTCGCTTCAGCGGAGAAAATCTCGCATTCAACAGAATGATCGTTTGATTATTTATATGTGATCAATCGTCAAATTAGACAGATTACGTTCTAGTGCTAACCATTTAGGTAATATTTCCCTAGCAGTCACCTTGAGGGAATTGTATTGTAAAAGACCTTTCAGTTTATAGAAAGGCCTTTTTCTTTGTATTTTTCGTTTGGGTTTTACTGCTCAGTGTCTTTTTGTCTGCTTGCAGTTGACTGGGTTTAATTAGAAGGTCCTTCCCTTTCGACCCGTACCTGCATCTATATATGTACCGGGTCGTAACAAAACAATAAAATATCGAAGGGTGAAGCGAAAACCCCTAAGCAAGGCTTTAAATTATACTAAAACAGCCGTGGGTCTTCGAATGGTGGAATGTTTGTCTAAAATTGTATGTATTCTGTGTCATTCTATTTATGTTTATATATATTTATTAAACGTGTATACAATTTATTCGTGCATGTTAATTTTAAGAACTAGTTAACACGAGATCTCGAGTAGTGAAATTGTCCTAGGGTAGTTTTTAAGTGTACAACCTGCTGTGATATATCACCATTCATTAATTTTTTTTATTAGACATTAAAATTTTTGATCAGCACAATAATTACAATTGCAATAAAGCCCTACTTAGAAAGTTTACATTTCACTACGTGTGTTTTGTTTATTTAGTATTTATTTATTTGTGTGATTATAATATTGCTTTCCAGTTCGTCAATTGAAAGTATATATGCACTGTACGACCAGAATTGTGGAAGTTGCCCATATTTTAGTAAAAGATCTATTTCTTCGTTTGTCTGATAAGCTTGAAGCTCTAGTAATAAGCATTGTTTTTAAACGAAGTGGCGCTTGTTTTTTTATCTTTTATATCTTGTATTACCCCGTCCCTCTCCGACTTATTGGGGTTAGCAGGCGAAAACTAAAGCAGTGTTATTTAGATCAAGCTGATACTTCCAGCACAGCTATATTTTAATAGGTTAGGTATTTATCTATATAAAAATAGCCTTTGTGTTTCTCTAAGTTATAGAGTTAGTCTCACAAACTCCACTGCTTATATAGTCGGAACACTTTCTGTATCCAACATATCTATATTGAAATCGCCAAGACAGAAGATCTTGTCACTTACAGGCAGTGTCTGTGATAGAGTGGTTTTGAAGCGCATCTACGAACTCTCTGTAGAATGTGGATTATAGACTACTCCAAGGGCATATTTGCACCTATTAAGAGAAATAATTAGCAGCAATTGCTCAATGTCATTATTTGAAATAATAGTTTTGTATGAGAAAAAAGATTTAATGTAAAAAGCTACCCCACCACCTTTACCTTCTTTATCAGAACGTATTATCGTATATTCATCAATAAGTACTGCGTTGTCAGTTAGGTCAGGATGCAACCAAGTTTCGGAAATAGGCACCAAATCGTAATTATTTTCGATTATTTTCTAATACAGTGTCAGGTTTAACTTTGCATGTGCGTCTGCACGCATGTGGTATTGACAGATTGGTAGATTTCTTCTGATTTGAGAGTGCATTTCGTTCTAGTTTTAATAATTTAATGATTCGAATGGCTGAAATTGAGAAACTTTTTAAGCTTTTAGCTAAAATTTTATATAGTATGAATGAACGTGCTTATTATGTATACAGTGATGAGTTGCTATTAATTAAGTAATGGATAGAGATTACTCTCAATTCATGTCTTCCCTTAAGAATAAATCAAATTTAATATGTACGTAATAGCGGAAAACAGTCTGAAAGCCCTAGGACATTATACAATCTTAGCATATATAAAAGCAATATCTTCGAAAAGAAGGTATACTTGTTCTAAATAAAAGTTCCATATACGAAGAAGTTTAGTATAAAAGAAAATACAGGTGTGGTCTACACCTGCCAGAAATGCTTAACTTCAATTTTAGATTATACGCAGTACAAACACGGAGAAATATATTACGTATACAATACGCAAAGTGAAACCGAAATATTAATGAAGATTTTTAATAGGACCATTGACAAGAAAAACTGTATAAAAGGAATAAAAATTACTACATTACTATAAAATTACTCCACAGATTATTATTTAGATTTCTTTTCCCAGACTAGATATTGATAACAATATCTAGTACAATATACACCAAATATAACAACATGATCATGTTATATTTGACCGATAAAAACTTTCACATTGATAAAGTCAGCATTGAAGCTGACACATTTGACATAATTTGAACCCACAAACATGCTTTGCAACAAACATTGGTTGTGAAGAACCTTCCAAACTCGTGCACTAATGTAATAAACAAATTAAGAACAAGTAATCTTTTATTAAATTTTAGTTCTACATTGCAATTTATTTATGTCAAATCAAAAACAGCTTAATTTATTTATATTTACAAATTCTTTTATTATGGTTTTTAGATTACCAAGATCATTTATTTGTTATTATTGTCACCACCAACATGTACTACATAAAGAAAATATTTACAAAACTTAATGATTAAACAGCAAGTGCTAAAACAAACACCTGTTTTATAAGAATTGAAATCTCAAGGCTCGATTAATCATTACTTTAACAAATAATCAAATATGGTATTGACAAACTTGGCTGACTATTTCTATGAAACACTGATTCTTCAAAACGATTTCTTGATACATAACTTATCTGATGTAACAATTTTTCTGTTACATTTTGTCTTTATGTACTGAGTTTTTGTAACTTGATACCAAACAGAAATCGATTGACACATAAACAACACTTTTTTTACAAAAAAACACCTATATCGATCAAATTCCTAAATATAGTCGATGGATAAATATAGATTTGCATACCTGCTTTGACTTCCACGATTAGACCTTGATCAAATTTTCGTTGTTTAATAATGCAACTTTAATTTCTATTTGTATTTTTGCAGGATCACGATTTAAATTTTCATTTATGACTTGAATCCTCCAATCTAAACTTATTTTTAATTTTAATTCCAAGGCTTTAATCGCATAAGAAATAATTTTCGTTGGTATGTTTAGTTCTAGAGCTTTTCTTGATACTCAAATTCCATAGTTAAAGAATATCGAGAAATTCCAACAAACTCATGCCTTCCATTTGGTTTTTCCTGGCAGAATTAATGTTATACTTCAATAAGACTTAATTTGTTTTAATACTTTAATTTCAAATGCGTAGTCGTCTACACGGTGATGTAGGAATATTTCGATCATAGGCGATGTAATAACTTGTTCAGTAAGAAAAATATGTAATAAGACCGAAATACTGGCATAGTTGAAAGTTCATTCTTTTTTAAAGTATATATCTGCTCGTTGAAAATTGCAAAGAAATATCTCATTCCTCATAATGAAACACCAGAAATTCAAGCGTGGGTTTTATCATTGCTATTGTCATTTATGGGGAAAGCTCCCTTTGTGTATTATTTGTTTTTCGGTACAAATTCCATTATCAGAATCGAATCTATTTTCAATTTTTATTGAATTCTATATTGTCGACTGTACTGATTTTTCAGTTATTATTTTCAATAAGCTGTTTCCAGCAGTGTTGTCTTTCTTAATGTTAGGTTAATGGGTCCAGCGTATGGTAAATGCTGATTTCTTCGATATGAGCCATTGACAAGTGCTAATAAGCACGAAATCGGGTCTATCTGTGCGGGCTTTACCCACGCTTGCATTTTTTCTTCAAATTACTTGTGAGGGTGGTTAGAAGTTTCTTTTTGTTTAGGACGTGTATTCTTTCTATAATGTCTTGGTTTGTTCTCTCCAACCTTACTTCGTGAAACTCCATAACTATGTAGTAAACTAATAACAATAGTTATTGATGAAAGATTTCACAGAACACTCCATTCAATATAAACTTGAAACATGTTTCAATACAAGCATCATTATAAAAAGTGTAAACAAAGTGACTTGTTTATGACATTGAAGAATTTATTGTCCATTTTTAGCTAATAAAATCAATTCCTTTGTTGTGTAAATTAATTAGTTTTCTCATTTACCCCCTCTTGTTAAATAATAATTAACTAGTGTAATTTATTCTGAAGTATTTAGATTTTTATGAGTGATTTTAGAGGTACGTTTTAGTATTTTGAAAGTTTCGAGAGACTAGAGTATCTTTGGATATTGGCAGTGATTTTAGAAGTAATGATCATTTTTAGTAATTAGCAACGCTGCTCGCTAGGGGAGGGCGCTACCTGTGGTGGTGAACAAGGAACTGCATTAATGACAGTGTTCGATTTATAAAGATTAATTGAGTCTTCGTTGCTTCTTTTTTTCTGTTTGTTCTTTCCCTTTCCTTGTGTGCTGTCATTGACAGCATTTGCATCTGGCATCTAATTTTATTGGAATTTTTCTTATAAAACCAGAAAAATATTTGCTTCATCGAATTTTCAACATTAGTTATTAACAGATAGACCACGCGACGGTGGATCTAGTTTTCTTATTGTCTTTAAAAATCCCTTCATGGAAAATAAGAATGGGTTACAATATTCTGATCTTAATCTGATTATGACCAACTATTTTGTTTGATTCTAATGTTAGATTAAGCATAATATTAAAGTTTTATCCTATTTGGAAGTGAATTGAATTTGTAGCCATCTTAGAAATATCTTAGATAAGATTCGGTCGGAATAATAATTTGAAATGTAATACAACGTTCCCTTCAAGGTAACTCAATTTGAGAGCTTTTTAACAACGTACCAGTGACCTGAACAAATTAGATATGCCTATAGGATAAATTAACTTCTAAAAAAAGAATATTTAAATTTGATCTTCATTCCTTTCCGAAAGCAACCAAGCATTCAAATAATTACCTAAATGCTGATTTCTTTTGTAAATATTTTAAAATCAGTCAACTATTGTAATGTTTAAATAATCTCTTATAAAAGTATGTTTCTTAAATATATGCAATAAGGACTGCAGCCCCCGCCCGAAAAACTTTTTATAGTCTAGGTCATTTAAGTACCGAAACCGTGGTTTCTCGTAAAAACCCTCTCTCGTAAAAATTTAGTATAGCCCCCTACCGCGAAAAAAATTCCTGTATACGCCACTGAAATAACCAGTAGGTATATATTATGTGTTTTACTTTATTTATAAAATTTGCTTATGTTTATACGTTTCATTGTTTGTCTGGTAACAAAAGATTTTATAAAACCGATTAATTAAACTTCAGTAATCAGCGAAAGATTTCAAATACTCAATATAGTATATTAAGTATCGAGAACAGTAAGGACAGTTTACCGATCGACGACAATGTTTGGCGACTGAGCGAAACGAGGTCGCCAATATTGGAGGAGATCGGTAAACCCTTACTGTTTGAGATGCTTATACTATTTTTTGTACGACCATTATGAATACAAATGTATTAACTAAGGAAATATCCCATAGATGGTAAAAAATAGATTCAAGATAATTTATTTTTGCTTATCTCCACCAACCATTAAGTAGGTTTTGTGGTTACCATGGATACGTTTGTAATTTTATTTTTGAATGTCACGATATTTTTGTAGTTTCAACATAAATAAATAGATAGTTGTTATTATTATTTATTGGGTATTTTTTCACAGCAAATTTAAATAAAAACATAATTTTTTTTAAATAGTTCAATAATTATTTAGAAAATAATGATTTTTCACGAAAGAGACATCTAAAGCTGATGCATTTATTTTATAAATTACATATAATTTACTTACCGTTCTGTTTTTGACAGAACTGAACGGTAAGTAATTACTTACCGACGCGATGTTGCTTAGTAACCAGTAAACATAACCTACTATTCTAAAACCAAGTTTGGTAAGCAATCCGAAATAGCAGAGTCGTACAAAAAGTATTTTAACAAAGTTCTAATGTAAACAGTTTTACAATTCCCACGTTCTAATCAAACTGGAATAATAGTTTAAAGTCAATTACTGTTTTATAGGAGTGAAATTGTGCATAATTATTTCCATTTACTTAAACAGAATGTCTTTTTCGATCAATTAACTGCTAAACTACTAGCTTATTGGCATTATAATCAGCAGATGAATTAATTAATCAATCTTCCGACATAGAAAACCAATGTTATCACAAATTTTGAACCTTTTCACCCCTTCTTCCAATCTTTGACATAAGGTTACACAAACAACTTCTTTGATTTGATTAAATTGAAAATCTGCTTTAAACGTATTTGGCCATTTAGTCACATTTACGAATCCATTGCACATATGCAAGATGTCAAAAAATGGCAAATTGTGTCACACAAAAGGAAAATGAAAATAGTATCAATGTATGCAATATCCACTCTTAGACCATATAGCGGCGAGACTGTGTTGATACGAATGAGATCAATTTAAGCGCATTGAACGTCAAGGCAAGTGTTACATTGAGGCGTAACAGTTGTAAATGAAACTGTTCATACTGGGAATCAAACCTGTGACTCCAGATAATGAAACCCCACAGTGTATCATGCCTAGACCACGACAAAGTATCTTTGGACATAAAATGGTCGCACCCGACTGCAGCCTAAAAAGGTAGAAAGACATATTGTATCACCTAGAAAGTGAAGCATCAAATGCTAAAATGAAAACGTAACAGTGGTTTCTAAATAATAACCGTCAATAATATATCTAATAGCCTTAGGCGGCATTGAATAAAACTATCGACTAAAAGGGACCAAGCAACAGATGCTAAATTAACTGTGCAGTACCGTAGCAGTAATCTCTCACCGACCAAGTCACCACAATCTAATAGACATTAATCTAAGTCTACAATCATGCGGAATATGTTCATCTTCTCTAAAATACTTAATCAAATCTATTACGTCATGTGCCGAAGCAGACTAACAACGTCACACCAAAAATCATTTAGTATTCGTCAGCACAAAAAAATGAAAAGCATTTGTATCTATAAATATGTCTGTGTCTCGATGTTTGTTTTTGTGAAGTAGCAGAAAATACAAAGTACTTATCAAAGTTTATGAATGTCTTGTCTCCAGTAGATGCATTCAAAATATACAGTTTAATTTGTTTACCTGGGATTTAATGAGATCGTGTGTTTTGCGAATGCGTTGGAGAGAGATTTATAAATGTTAGCGTTTTTTATTTGTTGTTGTTGTTTGGTAAAATGTTTGCAATTTTTTTCTGGCGTGTTGCGAAAATATAGATGTGATAATAAGTACTTTGAATCTGTTGATGATGTTTGGGTGTGATGATTGATGTGCGATGCTTTTGCTTAGGACTCTTTTATGAAAATCGACTTGGATAAGCGTCTCTTCTTCAGTTGGTTGTTGCTAAGTATGTAACTTCTCTTTGTTTTCAAAAATTTAAAAAACATTGGAATATTCACACGTCCTTGAGAAGGTAACTAATCTATTTCTCACGTTCACAATCCTCTCGTGGCAATTCTTTTTGAAAACGATTTATTTGTTTTTTAGCAAAACTGAAAGTATTACTGGGTTCCGAAGAATTTTTTTCACAAACAGAAGGAACTTTTTCAGAATGGGTGCTCAATTGCCTATAGTAATTATTCATTATTTGCTTTGCTTCGATATCTCTCAGTATCAACTAATGTAAGTCATAAGAATAACACTATTAACTAGAATTAGCTAAATTCCTCGTTAGCATTTTTGTGCCAAACAGCACATTGGCGCGTGACTTACGTTTTTGCTTCTTTGCCCAAAAAATATTGTTTCTGGGTTTTTCTAGATCGGAAAGTTTTCATCCCAGAACGAAATGAAATCTGCGGCGTTTAAGTTAGAAGAAAAGCATACCAAGCTCTACTTCAGCTAGGATGGCATTAATGAAATCATTTTTGAGGCACTCTAAATTATTTTCTAGACCTTGACTTCGCTAGGTTTTTTTTACAATAACTACATTCCAAGTAACATTTTTAGTCATCGCTACGTACCAGTAACTACCGGTGGAACTATAAAGTTTTTGCTACTAGTCGGTTACGTTGAGGCTACATAGCGGGAACGGGAGGCATAGTAATTGCAACTTTCGTGGAACTTCATTTCTCTTTGACACAGCATGTTGCGTCGTCGCTCTCTCATTCCCTTACAACTATCTATATTCTATCATTTTCTATACTAAGGCTGCGATCGTGTCACAATATGGATTGCTATTTTATTTGTAATAAGTACCTAATAATACATAGTGAGATGAAATGTTTGATTATTTTGCCATTCTTCTTTAATGTTAGACACTTCTTCTTTAAATATATTTTTTAATAAAACATATCTTTAATATAGAATATGACAAAAATACTTATAAGTTGATGCACATGATAGAACCCATTTTTATATTATTCCTAAGGGTTGCTATCAATTTGTAGTTTTTATTGAAGGTTATAGTAAAACCTTTATTAATAATCATCATAAATTGCACCTTGATTAAATTATACAAATTGATAAATTAAATTGAAATATTAAGTAGTTTTCAAAAAAATCACCTTACAGCAGTATTCACTGTAAAATGCGTGTCGAAAGTTGTGTCACTTAATTAGCAGTAACGGGAACTAAACAAATTATACTTCAAGGTTGTTGTTGCCAAGAAGTAGAAGATAGGTTCAAAAATTCTAAAACTTTCAAGTAACTCTTACTATAAAACGACGTCAACGTTTCCGTAGCCACTATCTAGTTCCCAATGTGCTCACTGTGTCACTGCAAAGTTCCCATTGAAATTTAAAAAACGTTTAAGTCTAACCTCACTATTAACCATGGACAATATAATTTTTTATATTGCTACATAATAATTACAGATGGCATATTTTAAGGTTGTGACAACCAAAGAAAAAAGAGGCAGATTCTTCACCTTTGTTCTCTATAAATGGGAGCAAAATAGTATTTTGTATTGCAACATTTAAAATTTTTTGACCAAATATTGAAGTCGAATGTAAATAGCTGTCCTCGTGTAATTTAGAATAGAAATTACTCTGACTTTATTGTAATTTTTTAGTAGTAGTAACTGGAACTTTGTAGTAATTCTGATGCAAGGCAAGTAGTAAAAATCACTTTCAAGTGATTCTCCTGGCTAGCAAAAACATAAATTCTACTTTCAATACTACTGTAAGGCTCCGTTACATTAAAAGTTAAGCAATAGTTTCACAGAGGTGGCAAGTTCTACTTTAAATTTTAAAGTAGCTTTGGCCAACTTACTGCTACAATCAGAATACCGCTTTGAAGTTGCAACAACTTTGAAGTAATTCTACTAAGTAACAATACCGCTCCGCATACTTCAAAAGGTACTTAGAAGTAATGGAACTAAATATAGTTTCAATAAATAGTAGAAACAACTACATAATTACTAAAATATTCCAAACTAAAGTAATTAAACCTATAAAGTCATAAATTTAGTTCAAGCAAAGTTCCAATCTCAGTTACTGCTACTTAGATGCTGCTTGGGATTACTAATATCAATTATCAAGTAGCTTTTATATTTCGACCTGTTCGATAACCTTCACTTTGGCCTCAAATCAGACAAAAACCGAAGTCGAATCAACAATGAAGTCGTAATGGTACAGACAGAATGCATATAGTTGACTTAGAAGGATTTATTAAAGGTGTCTTAATGACGTTTACTTCTGAAGTCACACTCCAATCTCGATGTTTAAGAAATGTTTCGCTTGTATTACCTTGTTG